>OX451738.1:1479415033-1480015033 GCA_948472305.1 Vicia faba
TATATATATATATATATATATATATATATATATATATATATATATATATATATATATATATATATATATATATATATATATATATATATATATATATATATATATATATATATATATATATATATATATATATATATATATATATATATATATATATATACTTATATACTTTAGTTTATTAAATAATTAGGTCAAAAATATAAAAATATTACATTTTTTTACTTTTATTAATAGTTTACACTAAAAATATCTTTTTTCATAATATACTTTCATTTTATGCATAAATTAATATATTATTGTATATAATTAATAAATAATATTGTTTATTTAAAAAAATTAGGGTTTTGCCCTAAATAACAAAAAATAATAAAAATTGACCTTTTTTTTATTTACTTACATTTCACATTAAAAAAATATACTTTTACATACATGAAAACTCTTTTTGCATAATACATTTTATTTGACTTTTATTTATTTGTATTTATTTCAATTATTGTACATTTAAATATTGCCTTTACATTCGATTTGGTTGTAATTGAAGTAGTGAAAAACACAAGAAGGGGGGAGGGGGGGGGGGGGGGGGGGGGGGGGGGGGTTGAATTGTAAAACTGAAAATCAATGCAATGAACAAGATACTTTTATCCTGGTTCGTTTGATCTCAAACTACTCCAGTCCATTCTTGATGCAAACCACAACCCGGTTTGTCAAGGAAACACTTTCTTACAAAGAAGATAAATCTAAGTGTGTGAATGTTTTCTATAAAACTGTATCACAACTGTGATGTATACACAACTTTAAACTTAGAAACAAGATTGCTAAAATAAAGATTGAGTAAGAGGATGTGTAGTGTTTAGCAAACTGAGAGAAGGAAGATTATGATCAGCTTTTAGGCGTGTAAAGATTTGGAGAGCATTAGCCAATTCAATCTTCAAAGTCTTGTTTATATAGCACTGAGATGTTGAACGTTGGAGCAATATTCTTGATTCAATGCTAATAACAAACTTTCCTTATCGAGCAGATCTTGTCTGGAATGAGGCCGTTGGTATTAATTTGCTTTCAATGCACAGTACCGTTGCTTACTTAATGCAAGTTCTGGCTTGGCTCATTCTGACTCTGCTTAGCTGCTGATGAACTGTTGTGTTTCTTTATCAGAGTGTTGAGCGCAGTTCTGTTCATCAAGCTTCAGCATATACGAGAGTTAATCTTCTGATTCTGATATCCTGATATGGCAACTTCTGATGCTGATGTCAGGAACCAAATTTCTGATGCTGATTAGGTGTGATCTTGCTTATACCAATCAGAGTATCTGCAAATCAGAACGTAATAATTTAGGCAGCAAATAGTTCATACATGAATCATATAAATAATATATCTTTTCACTTGTTATCATCAAAACTTAAACATAGGGTAGTAGATTCAAACTTTGTTCTAACAATCTCCCCCTTTTTGATGATGACAAAAACTGGATATTTTTTATTGAAAATAACGTGAAAAGGTATCAGAGATATGCATCAGAGTAAGAAGTAATCAAAGATAAGGGATAAAGAGATGTCAGAGTTGAGAGATACTCCCCCTGAGTTTATTACTTCCCTTTTTGATTACAAGTGTTCTTCAGGATCAGATCTTTTTGCCTTTCTTTGAACATCAGAGTATCAGAGTCTTTGACTATCAGAAGCTTTAGATCAGCATATCAGAGCAGAGCTTCAGATCAGCGTATCAGAGCTTTTCTTGTCAGAGCTTTGCTTTGGATCAGAGTATCAGAGCGGATCAGAGCTTCAGAGCTTTTAGTCTTCAGAGTGTCCAGGAGCTTCCTTGTACCTGTAGACTTTAAGCAAAACAGAGAACTTTTTCAAGTATAATAGTTAGAATGTTCGAGAATTTCTGTCTTAGTAAACCGTTATTGTTTAAAATATCATTATTGTTCTCCCTCTTTTTGTCAGCAATCAAAAAGTGTAAGTGATGTGCTAAAACAATTAAGATCAGAAAAACTTGTCATATTAAAAAGGTTCAGAATCAAACAAAACATATTCAAATAGTACATCAGAAAATCAAAGAAAACATGAAAATGACATGAATGAAAAAACTAAGATTGGGGAGGAAAGCGTGTGAACAGGTTCTCCAGCATGGCTTTGATCTGATCAGCAGTCTCATTCTGCTTGTGCACCATGCTGACAATAGTGTCAATCCTGCTATCCTGCACATCCATTCTTTCTTTCATCTTCTGGTCGTTTTCATCCATCCTCTGCTGCAGACGCATGTCATTCAGCTTCAGCTCTTCCAGAGTCTGCTTGTCCAAGGCAGCTTGAGAAACATCAGAAGCAGGAAGCTTCTGAGAGCTTTCTGCAACATCTTCTGCTTGACTTGCTTCAGCTTGAATGGTCTTGTCTTCTTCTGGTTGCACTTTTGAAGCTATCTGTTCCTCAGACCAAGGTTCACTATCCAGAGGGAGCACAGCTTCCTGAGGCAGCTGACTTTCAACTTCCTTCAGCAGCTTGCTGAAGTTCTGTTGTGCCTGCTCATAGTTGATATCCTGCAACTTGAGGGCTTCAGCACGTACCCAAAGTCTGAATTGTGACCAGAGCTGGTCAGAGGCAGCTGGGTCAATCATTCCAGGACAGACTTGCTTCAGAGAAGCAATCCATTGCTGCAAACCTGTTTCAAAATTCATAATACCAGAGCCAACATCTGGTTGTTTTGGTTTTGGGATGGCTATTTTGTGTTTCAGATCAGCAAGACGGTCAAGGCTGGTTAAGTCTATGAAGGTCCTGCTGGGGTTTTCGGTGGTTTGCTTGGCAGCTGTTTGTTTTGGAGATGGAGTGGGAGAATCAGAAATTATGATTGGACTGTTTGGTGTTTTGGGAGTATTTGGTGGTGTAGATTCTGGCGAGGATGGCAGCTGGGCCATGGTGACTGTTGTTCCACATGGCAGCTGGATTGCCAGAGGTTGTGGTTCAGATGATTGAGGTGAATGAGGTTCAGAAGGTGGAGGAGTTTGAGTTTCAGAGTGATGAAACTCAGGTTGAGGTGATGGTGGATGAATTTATGGTTGAGGAGAGGGAGACGGAATTGCTGGTTGAGGAGAAGTTGTTGGAATTTCTGGTTGTTCAGGGATAAGAGGTTCTTTTGGAATGGATGAGAGAGGTTGTTGTTGTTATGGTTCTTCAGCAGATTGCTGTTGTTCTGGTTGTGGAGGAGGGACAATTTGTGGTTCAGAGTTTGGATTGGAGGAGTGATCAGAAGTGTGTTGATCAATGTCAGACAGCACTTTGTCAATTGCTGATGTTGTTGAGATTGTTGGTTTGGGATGCTTGGTTCTGGGTCTTCTGAGTTTTAATGCCTCAGAAGGGTCATCTTCTGGTTCAGTTTCATCTATTGTTGGGATGGGGATTGAGATTCTATGAGAGGTTGGAGGAGGAATAGATGCTGGAATAGTAGAAGAATTTAAAACAGAAGCAGCAGATAAATTACCTCTTTTCTTGGGTGTCTGCTGGGATGATCCTTCTGAAGGTGCCTTCCTCTTCTTCGTCTTCTTCAGAGTAACTTCTGGTTGAGGTTTGTGCAGATCTTTGATATTCAGATTTGGATCTGTACCATCTGCCTTGCACGCGTCTAAGTATCTGAGAACCACCTCTGGTTTAGATTCTATCTCAGAAAATAAAGGAAAGTCACTCAGTGGAACTCTTCTGCTGGAGATCTCAGCAATAGGAGTAGCTCTGGGTTCCTTTTTGATATTCTCTATCAACTTCATTTTCTTCAAGTTCTTCGCGTTCAGATGCTTCCCAACCGTTGGTTCAATGGTGCTTAACTCTTGAGCTTCTATCAGATGCTCTATCAGCCTATTCTCTGTCAGAATATCTGATATCAACCTTCCAAAGGGTATCCAATCCCTCTTTGTTCTTTCTTCTTCCCTGGTTTCCTTCACGCTTGTTCTGAGGTGGTTGAATAGAAGATGAGCCAAGTTGATTTTTACCTTCTGATTGATAAAGTAGATCAGAAACTGCTGATCCACATTTATGTAATCAGGGGAACTAGTTGGCTTCCTATGGTTGAAGCACCCTAGAATTATCTTCACCCAAACTCTGTGATGATCCTTCAGATCTTTGATCTTTCTATTGGGCACCCCATGGGTGAAAATCCTTTCAGCTATGACGCCCACGTCAGCACATCTCTCAGCCATATCAATACAGCGGACGCCACCGCCACTGTAGTCTATTAACCTTGCTATGTGATCCTCAGTGATCACAATCTTCTTCCCCATAACGAAGGAGGTGACTAGATGTGTTGACGCCTTCGCATGAATCCAGAACTCCTTGACTAACATAGGGAATGTTGGTCCAACCAACCTGTCAAAATACCTTTCCCATTTCTGTGCCCTAACTTCTTCTGTTAGGTCAAAACCGTTCTCCTTCAAGCTTCCAAAATCAATGATCAATTCAGATAACACTTCAAGATTCTTCACAGGAGTGAGGAGTGTTCTGAATGGCACTTGATACTGTTCAGATGATGCTTTCTTCTGAGGACCTGAAGAAGCACTGCTGGAGGTTTCCATGTTCACACTAAAATATTTTGAGAAGAAACTGAGAAAAGGGTTTGCAAGAGATGAACACAGAAAAATGCAGAGAATGCTTGAGAATTAGTGAGAAACTGTAAAGAATTAGAATGAGAGGTTAATGTGTTTAAATAGAGTTCAGAATGTTTTGAAAAAATAAACATTTTTAAGAAAGAGAAAAATCATGATTGCGTTTTAAAAGCATGATTACTTTTATTAAATGCTTGCTGATTTTGGGGGATTTGAGAAAGATACTTAAAAACGGTTACCAGACATGTGTCTCAATGCACCCAATCAGCGTTTTGCCTTCTCAGAAGCGTGCACGCGTTCTGCTTCAGAGATTTGCTGATGATTGGATGACACTTGTTTGATGTAGTGATCAGCACGTCTGTCTTTGAGCTTAGACTCTCAGATTTTTAGACTTGCATCTGATACAACCTGCATGTTCTATCTTTCTGAAAGAAGATTGATCAGAATTTCACAGTAAAACAATTACATTCTGAAGATAAATATATGGAATTAAAACATTTTCACTCTGGGCAGACTTTCATGCTGAGATGTTTCAGAATGAAATTAAACCTATCTTCTGAAAGGGATTTAGTAAAGATATCAGCCCATTGATGGTCTGTATCTATAAATTTTAAATTCAAAATTCCTTTCTGAATATAGTCCCTAATGAAGTGATGTTTTATTTCTATATGCTTAGCTCTAGAATGTAAAATGGGATTCTTACTTAAGAAAATAGCAGAAGTATTATCACAGAGTATAGGAATGTTACTCTCAAAAATCTGGAAGTCTTCAAGCTGACTTTTCATCCAGAGCATTTGTGTGCTACATCCTGCTGCTGCTATGTACTCAGCTTCTGCTATTGATAGCACAATTGCTGATTGCCTTTTGCTGGACCAAGAGATCAGATTTTCTCCCAGAAACTGGCAGCTTCCAGAAGTACTTTTACGCTCCACTCTGTCTCCAGCAAAATCAGCATCGCAGTAGCCTACTAAGCTGTAATCACTAGATTTTCTATAAAACAAACCCAGATTAGTAGTACCTTTCAGATACTTGAAAATTCGCTTAACAGCTGTTAAGTGAGATTCTCTAGGATCTGATTGGAATCTAGCACAAATACAAACACTGAATAATATGTCAGGTCTTGAAGCAGTCAGATAGAGGAGAGAACCAATCATACCTCTGTAGACTTTCTGTTCTACATTTTTGCTTACCTCTTCTCTTTCCAGAATGCACGTGGGATGCATTGGAATCTTTGATGGCTTACATTCTGAGAGGTCAAATTTCTTCAGAAGATCTCTGATGTATTTGCTCTGATGAATGTAAGTTCCCTCTAGAGTTTGATTGATCTGAATTCCTAGAAAGAATTTCAGTTCCCCCATGAGGCTCATCTCAAATTCTGCCTGCATACACTTAGCAAATTTTCTTCCAAGAGAAGGATTAGTAGAACCAAAAATAATATCATCAACATAAATTTGACAGACTAAGATGTCATTCTTAACTGATTTACAGAATAAGGTAGTGTCCACCTTCCCTCTGGTGAATTCATTTTCTAACAGAAAGTTACTTAGCCTTTCATACCAAGCTCTGGGAGCTTGTTTCAGACCATATAGTGACTTCTTTAGTTTGAAAACATGTTCTGGATGTTTTTTATTTTCAAAACCAGGGGGTTGGTGCACATAAACCTCTTCTTCTATATAACCATTTAAGAATGCACTTTTAACATCCATCTGATACAGAGTGATGCCTCTATTAACAGCAAATGAAATTAAAAGTCTGATAGATTCTAACCTGGCGACTGGAGCAAAGGTTTCTGTATAGTCTATCCCCTCTTGCTGACTATAACTTTGTGCAACCAGTCGTGCCTTGTTTCTGATGACTTCACCTTGTTCATTTAGCTTGTTTCTGAACACCCATCTTGTTCCAATGACGTTGAATCCTTTTGGTCTGGGAACAAGATCCCATACGTCGTTTCTGGTGAATTGATTCAGATCTTCTTGCATTGCCAGAATCCAGTCATTATCCAGAAGTGCTTCATCAATAGAAGAAGGTTCAATCAGAGACACAAGTCCCATGAGAGTTTCTTCAGAGTTTCTGAAGCTTGCTCTTGTTCTGATTGGATCTTCCTTTCTTCCTAAGATAATTTCTTCTGGATGATCCAAGTTGCTTCTGGGTAATCTCTTCTTAGGTTGATCAACAACTGTTGTAGGATTGCTAGCAGTGCTCCTTTCAGACGTTGAAAGAGTGTCTGTGTTGAGAGCTTCTGATGACTTGTCTTCAGAACCTGTAAATTCAATTTCCATACCTGCAAAAACTTCATTCTGCTTTGACTTTTCAGAGTCAAGCTTATCATCAAAACGAACACTGATTGATTCTTCCACAATCTGTGTTTCTGTATTGTATACTCTGTACCCTCTTGAGCGTTCAGAGTATCCTAACATGATACACTTTTGTGCTTTAGAGTCAAACTTGTTCAAATAATTCTTTGTATTTAACATAAAACAGGTACATCCAAATGGATGCAAATATGAAATGTTGGGCTTTCTGTTCTTCCACAATTCATATGGAGTCTTTTCCAGAATAGGTCTTATTGAGATTCTATTCTGAATGTAGCACGCTGTGTTTATTGCCTCTGCCCAGAAGATCTTAGCAACGTTTGTCTCATTGATCATGGTTCTGGCCATTTCTTGCAATGTTCTGTTCTTTCGTTCTACAACTCCATTTTGTTGGGGAGTTCTAGGACAAGAGAAATCATGCAGAATGCCTCTGTCATTAAAGAATGACTCAAAATCTTTGTTTTCAAATTCTCCACCATGATCACTTCTGACTTTAACGATTCTAAGATCCTTTTCATTCTGAACTTGGTTATAGAAGGTAACAAACACAGAGTGTGACTCGTCCTTGTGTCTTAAGAACTTTACCCATGTCCATCTGCTATAGTCATCTACGATTACTAACCCATACTTCTTGCCACTGACTGAAGCAGTTTTAACTGGTCCAAATAAGTCAATGTGCAGAAGTTCTAATGGCTTAGAGGTAGAAACAACATTTTTGGATTTAAAAGAAGGTTTTGCAAACTTGCCTTTCTGACATGCTTCACACAGAGCATCTGAATTGAACTTCAAATTAGGAAGTCCTCTGACCAGATTGAGTTTGTTAATCTGAGATATTCTTCTCATACTAACATGCCCCAATCTTCTGTGCCAGATCCACTGCTCGTTGTTAACAGACAGAAGGCATTTTACATTCTGACTCTTTAGTTCAGAAAGTTTGATTTTGTAAATGTTGTTTTTCCTCTTACCATTAAACAGGATAGTCCCATCTTTCTGACTAACAGCTTTACATGATTTTTGATTAAAGATTATATCATAACCGTTATCACTTAATTGACTTATGGATAACAGATTATGCATCAATCCATCTACTAGCAGAACATTATTAATAGAGGGGAGATTTCCATTACCTACAGTTCCAGAGCCAATTATCTTTCCCCTCTGATTGCCTCCAAAGCCAACGTGGCCTCCAGGCTTAAGTTCCAGGCTTTGGAACATATGCCTTCTTCCCGTCATGTGTCGCGAGCAGCCAGAGTCCAGGTACCATGACTGGTGTTTCTGACTTGCTGCTAAAGATATCTGCAACATGTATTATTTTATCCTTAGGTACCCAGATTTTCTTGGGTCCTGATTTGTTAGTTTTACCAAAACTCTGATTGAATTTTGGTTTCACAGAGTGCTTACTGCTAGTGTATTTAATATCATGTGTGTGACCATACACAAAATGTGAATTCAGAGGAGTGTGTTTAATGGTTAAGTCCATGACATTCTTTGGTGTAGGAACCTTACCTTGGTATCCTATTCCTTTCCTGTCGTTTCTGCTAACTCCATAGATCATTGAAGCCATTTTGCTTCTATCTATGCTTTTAGCAAGGAACTTCTGGAAACTGTGATCATACTCCTTGATGATCTCATCAGCGCTGCTGGGAGTTTCAGAAATTGGTTCCTTCTGAGAGTTTTGTAAAGTGTTTTCTAATTTTGAAATCTTATTTCTCAGATCAGAATTCTCCAATTTAAGACTCTCAGTCTTATTAGAGTCAGATTCAAGATTCCTTTTCAGGTCTCTGAATTTAACTCTAATTTGCTGATACCGTTCCAGAATCTCATTAAGGCTTTCAGCAAGTTCAGCCTTGGTAAAGTTAACAGCAAAGTTAGGAAATACCTCTTCAGTATCTGATTCTGAGTTTGATTCAGAAGCTTCACTATCTTCTGAGATGTTAGCCATGAGAGCTATGTTTGCCCTCTCATCATCTGATTCTGAGTCAGCTTCAGACGAGTCAGAGTCATCCCATGTAGCCATGAGACTTTTCTTCTTCTCTCTTCCAAACTTCTTTTTGGGCTTTTCCCTCTGAAGCTTTGGGCAGTCACTCTTATAGTGTCCTTGCTCATTGCACTCATAGCAGATGATGTCCTTGGTGTTTGGCTTTTTGCTACTAGAGGAGCCTTCAGATCTTCTGTATCCAGAGGAAGAATCTGTCCTTCTGTATCTGGAAGAAGACTCGTTCTGATCAGATCTTCTGGGATTCCTGAACTTCCTTTGTCTTTGCTTCCACAGTTGATTTACTCTTCTGGAGAGGAGGGAGAGTTCGTCTTCTTCTGATGAGGATCCATCAGATGTTTCTTCAACTGCCTACAAAACTTTAGACTCAGATTTTTTGTTAGATTTTAATGCTAAAGGCTTACCTTGCTTCTGAGGCTCGTCAGCTTCTAGCTCTATCTCATGACTTCTGAGGGAGCTGATAAGTTCCTCCAGAGTGATTTTGTTGAGATCTTTAGCTAGCTTCATAGCTGTAACCATTGGTCTCCACTGCTTAGGTAAACTTCTGATTATTTTCTTGACATGGTCAGCAGTAGAGTATCCTTTGTCCAGAACCTTGAGACCAGCTACCAGAATCTGGAATCTTGAGAACATTATTTCAATAGATTCAGATTATTCCATTTTGAACGCCTCATACTTCTGAATGAGCGCCAGAGCTTTAGTTTCTTTGACCTGAACGTTTCCCTCATGCGTCATTCTGAGTGAGTCAAAAATGTTCTTTGCTGTGTCTCTGTTGGAGATCTTTTCATATTCAGTATAGGAGATGGCGCTGAGGAGGATGGTTCTGGCCTTGTGGTGATTCTTGAAGTCACGCTTTTGTTGGTCAGACATTGTTTTTCTATCAATCTTCTGACCGCTTGCATTCACAGGGTGCGTGTATCCATCTGTCACCATATCCCACAGATCAGCATCATGTGCCAGAAAGAAGCTTTCAATTCTGTCTTTCCAGTAATCAAAATTTTCTCCATCAAAGACTGGAGGTTTGCCGCTGAATCTGTCTCTGTCCTCATGGTTGTCATTGCTGGTGTGAGAATAGTTTCCTGCCATTGTGTTTTTCTGACGCTGGATCTTGTACTGACAGGGTTAAGTGTTTTAGCTCAGAACCAGGCGCTCTGATGCCAATTGAAGTAGTGAAAAACACAAGAAGGGGGGGTTGAATTGTAAAAATGAAAATCAATGCAATGAACAAGATACTTTTATCCTGGTTCGTTTGATCTCAAACTACTCCAGTCCACCCGTCAAGGTGATTTCGCCTCTCTCCAACGAGGTCTTAATCCACTATATTCAACTGAATATTACAAACTGCTTTAACAACTGCTAAAGCCTTCTTGATGCAAACCACAACCCGGTTTGTCAAGGAAACACTTTCTTACAAAGAAGATAAATCTAAGTGTGTGAATGTTTTCTACAAAATTGTATCATAACTGTGATATATACACAACTTTAAGCTTAGAAACAAGATTGCTAAAACAAAGATTGAGTAAGAGGATGTGTAGTGTTTAGCAAACAGAGAAGGAAGATTATGATCAGCTTTTAGGCGTGTAAAGATTTGGAGAGCATTAGCCAATTCAATCTTCAAAGTCTTGTTTATATAGCACTGAGATGTTGAACGTTGGAGCAATATTCTTGATTCAATGCTAATAACAAACTTTCCTTATCGAGCAGATCTTGTCTGGAATGAGGCCGTTGGTATTAATTTGCTTTCAGTGAACAGTACCGTTGCTTACTTAATGCAAGTTCTGGCTTGGCTCATTCTGACTCTGCTTAGCTGCTGATGAACTGTTGTGTTTCTTTATCAGAGTGTTGAGCGCAGTTCTGTTCATCAAGCTTCAGCATATACGAGAGTTAATCTTCTGATTCTGATATCCTGATATGGCAACTTCTGATGCTGATGTCAGGAACCAAATTTCTGATGCTGATTAGGTGTGATCTTGCTTATACCAATCAGAGTATCTGCAAATCAGAACGTAATAATTTAGGCAGCAAATAGTTCATACATGAATCATATAAATAATATATCTTTTCACTTGTTATCATCAAAACTTAAACATAGGGTAGTAAATTCAAACTTTGTTCTAACAGTAATAACTTAGAATTTAATTTCTTGTCAAATACCCCCAATTCAATTTGTACCCCCCCCCCTCCCTATATCATGTTGTAATAGTGTAGCATTTAAATTCTCGCACATTTAAAAGCTTTCAATTATGCCATGTTTAGACCTAGGGTTTGTATGTAAATAAAATCAACAACTAGTTTGACCTAATCCAAGATAAATATGCATGAAAAACAAACACAATGCACACTTGCACCCCTAGGGTTACAATCCACTTGTTGCCTTCAAAAATGGGCCGTGGTTGCTGAAGTAGTGAAAAACACAAGAAGGGGGGGTTGAATTGTAAAACTGAAAATCAATGCAATGAGCAAGATATTTTTAGCCTGGTTCGTTTGATCTCAAACTACTCCAGTCCACCCGTCAAGGTGATTTCGCCTCTCTCCAACGAGGTCTTAATCCACTATATTCAACTGAATATTACAAACTGCTTTAACAACTGCTAAAGCCTTCTTGATGCAAACCACAACCCGGTTTGTCAAGGAACCACTTTCTTATAAAGAAGATAAATCTAAGTGTGTGAATGTTTTCTACAAAACTGTATCACAACTGTGATGTATACACAACTTTAAGCTTAGAAAATAGATTGCTAAACAATAATTGAGTAAGAGGATGTATAGTGTTTAGAAAACTGAGAGAAGGAAGATTATGATCAGCTTTTAGGCGTGTAAAGATTTGGAGAGCATTAGCCAATTCAATCTTCATAGTCTTGTTTATATAGCACTGAGACGTTGAACGTTGGAGCAATATTCTTGATTCAATGCTAATAACAAACTTTCCTTATCGAGCAGATCTTGTCTGGAATGAGGCCGTTGGTATTAATTTGCTTTCAATGCACAGTACCGTTGCTTACTTAATGCATGTTCTGGCTTGGCTCATTCTGACTCTGCTTAACTGCTGATGAACTGTTGTTTTATGTATCAGAGTGTTGAGCGCAGTTCTGTTCATCAGACTTCAGCATACACGTGAGTTAATCTTCTGATTCTGGTATTCTGATATGGCAACTTCTGATGCTGATGTCAGGAACCAAATTTCTGATGCTGATTAGGTGTGATCTTGCTTATACCAATCAGAGTATCTGCAAATCAGAACGTAATAATTTAGGCAGCAAATAGTTCATACATGAATCATATAAATAATATATCTTTTCACTTTGTTATCATCAAAACTTAAACATAGGGTAGTAGATTCAAACTTTGTTCTAACAATCTCCCCCTTTTTGATGATGACAAAAACTAGATATTTTTAATTGAGAATAACGTGAAAAGGTATCAGAGAGATGCATCAGAGTAAGAAGTTATCAAAGATAAGGGATAAAGAGATATCAAAGTTGAGAGATACTCCCCCTGAGTTTATTGCTTCCCTTTTTGATTACAAGTGTTCTTCAGGATCAGATCTTTTTGCCTTTCTTTGAACATCAGAGTATCAGAGTCTTTGACTATCAGAAGCTTTAGATCAGCATATCAGAGCAGAGCTTCAGATCAGCATATCAGAGCTTTTCTTGTCAGAGCTTTGCTTTGGATCAGAGTATCAGAGCGGATCAGAGCTTCAGAGCTTTTAGTCTTCAGAGTATCCAGGAGCTTCCTTGTACCTGTAGACTTAAGCAAAACAGAAAACATTTTCAAGTATAATAGAGTTAGAATGTTCGAGAATTTCTGTCTTAATAATCTGTTATTGTTTAAAATATCATTCTTGTTCTCCCCCTTTTTGTCAGCAATCAAAAAGTGTAGGTGATGTGCTAAAAACAATTAAGATCAGAAAAACTTGTCATATAAAAAGGTTCAGAATCAAACAAAACATATTCAAACAGTACATCAGAAAATCAAAGAAAACATGAAAATGACATGAATGAAAAAACTAAGGTTGGGGAGGAAAGCGTGTGAACAGGTTCTCCAGCATGGCTTTGATCTGATCAGCAGTCTCATTCTGCTTGTGCACCATGCTGACAACAGTGTCAATCTTGCTATCCTGCACATCCATCCTTTCTTTCATCTTCTGGTCATTTTCATCCATCCTCTGCTGCAGACGCATGTCATTCAGCTTCAGCTCTTCCAGAGTCTGCCTGTCCAAGGCAGCTTGAGAAACATCAGAAGCAGGAAGCTTCTGAGAGCTTTCTGCAACATCTACTGCTTGACTTGCTTCAGCTTGAATGGTCTTGTCTTCTTCTGGTTGCCCCTTTGAAGCTAGTTGTTTCTCAGACCAAGGTTCACTATCCAGAGGGAGCACAGCTTCCTGAGGAAGCTGACTTTCAACTTCCTTCAGCAGCTTGCTGAAGTTCTGTTGTGCCTGCTCATAGTTGATATCATGCAACTTGAGGGCTTCAGCACGTACCCAAATTCTGAATTGTGACCAAAGCTGGTCAGAGGCAGCTGGGTCAATCATTCCAGGACAGACTTGCTTCAGAGAAGCAATCCATTGCTGCAAACCTGTTTCAAAATTCATAATACCAGAGCCAACATCTGGTTGTTTTGGTTTTGGGATGGCTATTTTATGTTTCAGATCAGCAAGACGGTCAAGGCTGGTTAAGTCTATGAAGGTCCTGCTGGGGTTTTCGGTGGTTTGCTTGGCAGCTGTTTGTTTTGGAGATGGAGTGGGAGAATCAGAAATTATGATTGGACTGTTTGGTGTTTTGGGAGTATTGGGTGGTGTAGATTCTGGTGAGGATGGCAACTGGGCCATTGTGACTGTTGTTCCACATGGCAGTTGGATTGCCAGAGGTGATGGTTGAGGTGAATGAGGTTCAGAAGGTGGAGGAGAAGGAGTTTCAGAATGATGAAACTCAGGTTGAGGTGATGGTGGATGAATTTCTGGTTGAGGAGAGGGAGACATAATTGCTGGTTGTGGAGAAGTTGTTGGAATTTCTGGTTGTTCAGGGATAAGGGGTTCTTCTGGAATGGATGAGAGGGGTTGTTGTTGTTGTGGTTCTTCAGCAGATTGCTGTTGTTCTGGTTGTGGAGGAGGGACAATTTGTGGTTCAGAGTTTGGATTGGCGGAGTGATCAGAAGTGTGTTGATCAATGTCAGACAGCACTTTGTCAATTGCTGATGTTGTTGATATTGTTGGTTTGGGATGTTTGTTTCTGGGTCTTCTGAGTTTTAATGCCTCAGAAGGGTCATCTTCTGGTTCAGTTTCATCTATTGTTGGGATGGGGATTGAGATTCTATGAGAGGTTGGAGGAGGAATAGATGCTGGAATAGTAGAAGAATTTAAAACAGAAGCAGCAGATAAATTACCTCTTTTCTTGGGTGTCTGCTGGGATGATCCTTCTGAAGGTGCCTTCCTCTTCTTCGTCTTCTTCAGAGTCACTTCTGGTTGAGGTTGATGCAGATCTTTGATCTTCAGAGTTGGATCTGTGCCATCAGCTTTGCACGCGTCCATATATCTGAGAACTACCACTGGCTTGGATTCTATCTGAGAGAATAAAGGAAAGTCACTCAGTGGAACTCTTCTGCTGGTGATATCAGCAATAGGAGTAGCGTTGGGTTCCTTTTTGATATTCTCTATCAACTTCATTTTCTTCAAGTTCTTCGCGTTCAGAGGCTTCCCAACTGTTGGTTCAATGGTGCTTAATTCTTGAGCTTCTATCAGATGCTCTATCAGCCTATTCTCTGTCAGAATATCTGATATCAACCTTCCAAAGGGAATCCAATCCCTCTTCGTTCTTTCTTCTTCCCTGGTTTCCTTCACGCTTGTTCTGAGGTGGTTGAACAGAAGATGAGCCAAGTTGATTTTTACTTTCTGATTGATAAAGTAGATCAGAAACTGCTGATCCACATTTATGTAATCAGGGGAACTAGTTGGCTTCCTATGGTTGAAGCACCCCAGAATTATCTTCGCCCAAACTCTGTGATGATCCTTCAGATCTTTGATCTTGCTGCTGGGCACCCCATGGGTGAAGATCCTTTCAGCTATCACGCCCACGTCAGCACATCTCTGAGCCATATCAATACAGCGGACGCCACCGCCACTGTAACCTATTAACCTTGCTATGTGATCCTCAGTGATCACAATCTTCTTCCCCATGATGTAGGAGGTGACTTGATGCGTTGAAGTCGTCGCATGAATCCAGAACTCCTTCACTAACATAGGGAATGTTGGTCCAACAAACCTGTCAAAATACCTTTCCCATTTCGGTGCCCTAACTTCTTCTATTAGGTCAAAACCGTTTTCCTTCAGACTTCCAAAATCAATGATCAATTCAGATAACACTTCAAGATTCTTCACAGGAGTGAGGAGTGTTCTGAATGGCACTTGATACTGTTCAGATGATGCTTTCTTCTGAGAACCTGCAGAAGCACTGCTGGAGGTTGCCATGTTCACACTAAAAGATTTTGGGAAGAAACTGAGAAAAAGGGTTTGCAAGAGATGAACACAAAAATGCAGAGAATGCTTGAGAAATAGTGAGAAACTGTAAAAGATGAAAATGAGAGGTTAACGTGTTTAAATAGGGTTCAGAATATTTTGAAAAATTAAACATTTTTAAGAAAGAGAAATAAAATCATGATTACATTTTAAACACATGATTACTTTCATTTAATGCTTGCTGATTTTGAGGGATTTGAGAAAGATACTTAAAAACGGTTACCAGACATGTGTCTCAATGCACCCAATCAGCGTTTTGCCTTCTCAGAAGCGTGCACGCGTTCTGCTTCAGAGATTTGCTGATGATTGGATGACACTTGTTTGATGTAGTGATCAGCACGTCTGTCCTTTAGCTTAGACTCTCAGATCTTTAGACTTGCATCTGATACAACCTGCATGTTCTATCTTTCTGAAAGAAGATTGATCAGAAGTTCACAGTAAAAAACAATTACATTCTGAAGATAAATATATGGAATTAAAACATTTTCACTCTGGGCAGACTTTCATGCTGAGATGTTTCAGAATGAAATTAAACCTATCTTCTGAAAGGGGTTTAGTAAAGATATCAGCCCATTGATGGTCTGTATCTATAAATTTTAAATTCAAAATTCCTTTCTGAATATAGTCCCTAATGAAGTGATGTTTTACTTCTATATGCTTAGCTCTAGAATGTAGAATGGGATTCTTACTTAAGCAAATAGCAGAAGTATTATCACAAAGTATAGGAATGTTACTCTCAAAAATCTGGAAGTCTTCAAGCTGACTTTTCATCCAGAGCATTTGTGTGCTACATTCTGCTGCTGCTATGTACTCAGCTTCTGTTGTTGATAGCGCAATTGTTGATTGCCTTTTGCTGGACCAAGAGATCAGATTTTCTCCCAGAAACTGGCAGCTTCCAGAAGTACTTTTACGCTTCACTCTGTCTCCAGAAAAATCAGCATCGCAGTAGCCTACTAAACTGTAATCACTAGATTTTCTATAAAACAAACCCAGATTAGTAGTACCTTTCAGATACTTGAAAATTCGCTTAACAACTGTTAAGTGAGATTCTCTAGGATCTGATTGGAATCTAGCACAAATACAAACGCTGAATACTATATCAGGTCTTGAAGCAGTCAGATAAAGGAGAGAACCAATCATACCTCTGTAGACTTTCTATTCTACATTTTTGCTTACCTCTTCTCTTTCCAGAATGCACGTGGGATGCATTGGAATCTTTGATGGCTTACATTCTGAGAGGTCAAATTTCTTCAGAAGATCTCTGATGTATTTGCTCTGATGAATGTAAGTTCCCTCTGGAGTTTGATTGATCTGAATTCCTAGAAAGAATTTCAGTTCCCCCATGAGGCTCATCTCAAATTCTGCCTGCATACACTTAGCAAATTTTCTTCCAAGAGAAGGATTAGTAGAACCAAAAATAATATCATCAATGTAAATTTGACAGACTAAGATGTCATTCTTAACTGATTTATAGAATAAGGTAGTGTCCACCTTCCCTCTGGTGAATTCATTTTCTAACAGAAAGTTACTTAGCCTTTCATACCAAGCTCTGGGAGCTTGTTTCAGACCATATAGTGACTTCTTTAGTTTGAAAACATGTTCTGGATGTTTTGTATTTTCAAAACCAGGGGGTTGGTGCACATAAACCTCTTCTTTTATATAACCATTTAAGAATGCACTTTTGACATCCATCTGATACAGAGTGATGCCTCTATTAACAGCAAATGAAATTAAAAGTCTGATAGATTCTAACCTGGAGACTGGAGCAAAGGTTTCTGTATAGTCTATCCCCTCTTGCTGACTATAACCTTGTGCAACCAGTCGTGCCTTGTTTCTGATGACTTCACCTTGTTCATTTAGCTGGTTTTTGAACACCCATCTTGTTCCAATGACGTTGAATCCTTTTGGTCTGGGAACAAGATCCCATACGTCATTTCTGGTGAATTGATTCAGCTCTTCTTGCATTGCCAGAATCCAGTCATTATCCAGAAGTGCTTCATCAATAGAAGAAGGTTCAATCAGAGACACAAGTCCCATGAGAGTTTCTTCAGAGTTTCTGAAGCTTGCTCTTGTTCTGATTGGATCTTCCTTTCTTCCTAAGATAGTCTCTTCTAGGTGATCCAAGCTGCTTCTGGGTAATCTCTTCGGAGGTTGATCAGCAGCTGTTGTAGGATTGCTAGCAGTGCTCCTTTCAGACGTTGAAGGAGTGTCTGTGTTGAGAGCTTCTGATGACTTGTCTTCAGAACCTGTAAATTCAATTTCCATACCTGCAAGAACTTCATTCTGCTTTGACTTTTCAGAGTCAAGCTTATCATCAAAATGAACACTGATTGATTCTTCCACAATCTGTGTTTCTGTATTGTATACTCTGTACCCTCTTGAGCGTTCAGAGTATCCTAACATAATACACTTTTGTGCTTTAGAGTCAAACTTGTTCAAATAATTCTTTGTATTTAACATAAAGCAAGTACATCCAAATGGATGAAAATATGAAATGTTGGGCTTTCTGTTCTTCCACAATTCATATGGAGTCTTTTCCAGAATAGGTCTTATTGAGATTCTATTCTGAATGTAGCACGCTGTGTTTATTGCCTCTGCCCAGAAGATCTTAGCAACGTTTGTCTCATTGATCATGGTTCTGGCCATTTCTTGCAATGTTCTGTTCTTTCGTTCTACAACTCCATTTTGTTGGGGAGTTCTAGGACAAGAGAAATCATGCAGAATGCCTCTGTCATTAAAGAATGACTCAAAATCTTTGTTTTCAAATTCTCCACCATGATCACTTCTGACTTTAACGATTCTAAGATCCTTTTCATTCTGAACTTGGTTACAGAAGGTAACAAACACAGAGTGTGACTCATCCTTGTGTCTTAAGAACTTTACCCATGTCCATCTGCTATAGTCATCTACGATTACTAACCCATACTTCTTGCCACTGACTGAAGCAGTTTTAACTGGTCCAAATAAGTCAATGTGCAGAAGTTCTAATGGCTTAGAGGTAGAAACAACATTTTTAGATTTAAAAGAAGGTTTTGCAAACTTGCCTTTCTGACATGCTTCACACAGAGCATCTGAATTGAACTTCAAATTAGGAAGTCCTCTGACCAGATTGAGTTTGTTAATTTGAGATATTCTTCTCATACTAACATGCCCCAATCTTCTGTGCCAGATCCACTGCTCGTTGTTAACAGACAGAAGGCATTTTACATTCTGACTCTTTAGTTCAGAAAGTTTGATTTTGTAAATGTTGTTTTTCCTCTTACCATTAAACAGGATAGTCCCATCTTTCTGACTAACAGCTTTACATGATTTTTGATTAAAGATTATATCATAACCGTTATCACTTAATTGACTTATGGATAACAGATTATGCATTAATCCATCTACTAGCAGAACATTATTAATAGAGGGAAGATTTCCATTACCTACAGTTCCAGAGCCAATTATCTTTCCCCTCTGATTGCCTCCAAAGCCAACATGGCCTCCAGGCTTAAGTTCCAGGCTTTGGAACATATGCCTTCTTCCCGTCATGTGTCGCGAGCAGCCAGAGTCCAGGTACCATGACTGGTGTTTCTGACTTGCTGCTAAAGATATCTGCAACATGTATTATTTTATCCTTAGGTACCCAGATTTTCTTGGGTCCTGATTTGTTAGTTCTACCAAAACTCTGGTTGAATTTTGGTTTCACAGAGTGCTTACTGCTAGTGTATTTAATATCATGTGTGTGACCATACACAAAATGTGAATTCAGAGGAGTGTGTTTAATGGTTAAGTCCATGACATTCTTGGGTGTAGGAACCTTACCTTGGTATCCTATTCCTTTCCTGCCGTTTCTGCTAACTCCATAGAACATTGAAGCCATTTTGCTTCTATCTATGCTTTTAGCAAGGAACTTCTGGAAACTGTGATCATACTCCTTGATGATCTCATCAGCGTTGCTGGGAGTTTCAGAAATTGGTTCCTTCTGAGAGTTTTGTAAAGTATTTTCTAATTTTGAAATCTTATTTCTCAGCTCAGAATTCTCCAATTTGAGACTCTCAGTCTTATTAGAGTCAGATTCAAGATTCCTTTTTAGGTCTCTGAATTTAACTCTAATTTGCTGATACCTTTCCAGAATCTCATTAAGGCTTTCAGCAAGTTCAGCCTTGGTAAAATTAACAGCAAAGTTAGGAAATACCTCTTCAGTGTCTGATTCAGAGTCTGATTCAGAAGCTTCACTATCTTCTGAAATATTAGCCATGAGAGCTATGTTGGCTCTCTCATCATCTGATTCTGAGTCAGCTTCAGACGAGTCAGAGTCATCCCATGTAGCCATGAGACTTTTCTTCTTCTCTCTTCCAAACTTCTTTTTGGGCTTTTCCCTCTGAAGCTTTGGGGAAGTCACTCTTGTAGTGTCCTTGCTCATTGCACTCATAGCAGATGATGTCCTTGGTGTTTGGCTTTTTGCTACTAGAGGAGCCTTCAGATCTTCTGTATCCAGAGGAAGAATCTGTCCTTCTGTATCTGGAAGAAGACTCGTTCTGATCAGATCTTCTGGGATTCCTGAACTTCCTTTGTCTTTGCTTCCACAGTTGATTTACTCTTCTGGAGAGGAGGGAGAATTCGTCTTCTTCTGATGAGGATCCATCAGATGTTTCTTCAACTGCCTGCAAAACTTTAGACTCAGATTTTTTGTTAGATTTTAATGCTAAAGGCTTACCTTGCTTCTGAGGATCGTCAGCTTCTAGCTCTATCTCATGACTTCTGAGGGAGCTGATAAGTTCCTCCAGAGTGATTTTGTTGAGATCTTTTGCTAGCTTCAGAGCTGTAACCATTGGTCTCCACTGCTTGGGTAAACTTCTGATGATTTTCTTGACATGGTCAGCAGTAGAGTATCCTTTGTCCAGAACCTTGAGACCAACTATCAGAATCTGGAATCTTGAGAACATTGTATCAATGGATTCAGATTCTTCCATTTTGAATGCCTCATACTTCTGAATGAGCGCCAGAGCTTTAGTTTCTTTAACCTGAACGTTGCCCTCATGCGTCATTCTGAGTGAGTCAAAAATGTTCTTTGCTGTGTCTCTGTTGGAGATCTTTTCATATTCAGTATAGGAGATGGCGCTGAGGAGGATGGTTCTGGCCTTGTGGTGATTCTTGAAGTCACGCTTTTGTTGGTCAGACATTGTTTTTCTATCAATCTTCTGACCGCTTGCATTCACAGGGTGCGTGTATCCATCTGTCACCATATCCCACAGATCAGCATCATGTGCCAGAAAGAAGCTTTCAATTCTGCCTTTCCAGTAATCAAAGTTTTCTCCATCAAAGACTGCAGGTTTGCCGCTGAATCTGTCTCTGTCCTCATGGTTGTCATTGCTGGTGTGAGAATAGTTTCCTGCCATTGTGTTTTTCTAACGCTGGATCTTGTACTGACACGGTTAAGTGTTTTAGCTCAGAACCAGGCGCTCTAATGCCAATTGAAGTAGTGAAAAACACAAGAAGTGGGGGTTGAATTGTAAAACTGAAAATCAATGCAATGAACAAGATATTTTTATCCTGGTTCGTTTGATCTCAAACTACTCCAGTCCACCCGTCAAGGTGATTTCGCCTCTCTCCAACGAGGTCTTAATCCACTATATTCAACTGAATATTACAAACTGCTTTAACAACTGCTAAAGCCTTCTTGATGCAAACCACAACCCGGTTTGTCAAGGAACCACTTTCTTATAAAGAAGATAAATCTAAGTGTGTGAATGTTTTCTACAAAACTGTATCACAACTGTGATGTATACACAACTTTAAGCTTAGAAACTAGATTGCTAAACAATAATTGATTAAGAGGATGTATAGTGTTTAGCAAACTGAGAGAAGGAAGATTATGATCAGCTTTTAGGCGTGTAAAGATTTGGAGAGCATTAGCCATTTCAATCTTCATAGTCTTGTTTATATAGCACTGAGATGTTGAACGTTGGAGCAATATTCTTGATTCAATGCTAATAACAAACTTTCCTTATCGAGCAGATCTTGTCTGGAATGAGGCCGTTGGTATTAATTTGCTTTCAATGCACAGTACCGTTGCTTACTTAATGCATGTTCTGGCTTGGCTCATTCTGACTTTGCTTAACTGCTGATGAACTGTTGTTTTATGTATCAGAGTGTTAAGCGCAGTTCTGTTCATCAGACTTCAGCATACACGTGAGTTAATCTTCTGATTCTGGTATTCTGATATGGCAACTTCTGATGCTGATGTCAGGAACCAAATTTCTTATGCTGATTAGGTGTGATCTTGCTTATACCTATCAGAGTATCTGCAAATCAGAACGTAATAATTTAGGCAGCAAATAGTTCATACATGAATCATATAAATAATATAACTTTTCACTTTGTTATCATCAAAACTTAAACATAGGGTAGTAGATTCAAACTTTGTTCTAACAGTTGCATGTCAAGTACTTTGGCAAAACAAAAAACAAAACAAAAGATCATAGTCCCTCGATGACGCTATCTGAGTTGCCTAAACAAAATGATCAAGTCCCTTAAGAAAATTGCCAAAAATACTTGACACCATTGCTATCATGGTCTATACGATGACCCGCGCTTGTCCCGTTTAACATCCTAACACAAGGTTGTTCACCAAATACAATGGTGAAACAACACTGTTAAAAGGGTTAAAAACATAAGAAAGATCTTTGAGTAAAATAGGGTAGATAGCTCCTAGTTACTTGATCAAGCTTGCAAAAACATCCTTGCTATTTTCAAAATACACTTCACAACACAAATTTCAAAACAACTTTCAAAACATTGGAATATCTTTTCAAAAAGAAACACACCTTTGTATATATTCAAACAAGAATCATTACAAAGGTTGCCTAGACATGGCATCTTTTTCAAAACATTTTCAAAACCACACACACAAAGCACCATTTCAAACAATTGAAAAGTAAAGGCAAGTGATCTAAAACAAGTAACTAAGAGCCCATGGATAACCATGGATGAAAAGGGTGCTAGCACCTTCCCTTTTCATAACCTACCCCCTGAACCCAAGAAAACATCTCAAAGGTCTTTCCTGTGCTTTTTGACCTTTCCTTTGGATAAAATAAAAAGTCGGTGGCGACTCTTGCTAAACCGAACAAGTGCGAACACAAAACACAAAATCCCAAGTCAGTTCTCCCACCGTATCATAGGTTGCCTTCATAAAAATGTTAGAACAAAGTTTGAATCTACTACCCTATGTTTAAGTTTTGATGATAACAAAGTGAAAAGATAAATTATTTATATGATTCATGTATGAACTATCTGCTACCTAAATTATTACGTTCGGATTTGCAGATACTCTGATTGGTATAAGCAAGATCTCACCTAATCAGCATCAAAAATTTGGTTCCTGACATCAGCATCAGAAGTTGCCATATCAGGATATCAGAATCAGAAGATTAACTCTCGTATATGCTGAAGTCTGATGAACAGAACTGCGCTCAACACTCTGATATAGAAACACACAGTTCATCAGCAGTTAAGCAGAGTCTGAATGAGCCAAGCCAGAACTTGCATTAAGTAAGCAACGGTACTGTGCATTGAAAGCAAATTAATACCAACGGCCTCATTCCAGACAAGATCTGCTCGATAAGGAAAGTTTGTTATTAGCATTGAATCAAGAATATTGCTCCAACTTTCAACATCTCAGTGCTATATAAACAAGAATATGAAGATTGAATTGGCTAATGCTCTCCAAATCTTTACACGCCTAAAAGCTGATCATAATCTTCCTTCTCTCAGTTTGCTAAACACTACACATTCCTTTATTCAATCATTGTTTAGCAATCTAGTTTCATAAGCTTAAGTTGTGTATACATCACAGTTGTGATACAGTTTTGTAGAGAACATTCACACACTTAGATTTATCTTCTTTGTAAGAAAGTGTTTCCTTGACAAACCGGGTTGTGGTTTGCATCAAGAAGGCTTTAGCAGTTGTTAAAGCAGTCTGTAATATTCAGTTGAATATAATGGATTAAGACCTCGTTGGAGAGAGGCGAAATCACCTTGACGGATGGACTGGAGTAGTTTGAGATCAAACGAACCAGGATAAAAATATCTTGTTCATTGCAATTGATTTTCAGTTTTACAATTCAACCCCCCTTCTTGTGTTTTTCACTACTTCAAAAAATAGTCACAACTCTCGAAACGTGAGAGATTTTAGTGGCTACCCTTCGATTTAAAAAGATCATAAGTCCCTCGATGACCCTCTCGACGTTGCCTCAGTAAACAATGATCTTAAAACCCTAGGATAGTTACTAAGGTTTCTCGCCCAATTGCCAATGTGACTATAAAATGTCCCTTCGAATGTCCCTCAAACATCCAAACGACTAGGGCTACCAACTCACTAATAGTAGGATTGCACTTTCTAAAGGAAAGGAGGGAAAGAACGAACCTATCGAGTAAAGTAGATAGTTCCTAGATGCTATGCTCAAAAACAAACCTTTTACACTTACACAAAACAATTTTCAAAAAAACATTTTTTCAAAACGCTTTATCAACACTCTTGAGGACTGATACAAGAGTTATCATAGAGCAAATCGCTGCACTAAGACATTTCAAAAACACACAAAAACACAAGGTATTTCAATATGGAGCTAAGCATCAGAGTCTGTAGATAACTACCGATGGAAAGGGTGCTAACACCTTCCCTTTCCATAATCTACCCCCTTACTCAAAAAACTCTCGAAAGGTATTTTTCTGTTCTTTTCACACTTTCCTTTGTTGGATAAAATAAAATTCGGTGGCGACTCTTGCTTACCGCAACATTTGCGAATACAAATGTAAAACCAGTATAACAGTCAGTTCTGCCACCGTATCACAGTTGGGTTTGGTAGTGTTGAGGGTCGGTTGTTGGGGTTGGTATTGTTGAGGGGTTGGTATTGGGGTTGTTGTTGGGCGTATGTTGGAGCTCTTTGGTGTGGGTCGATCAAATATGTCTCTTGAGACAAACAAATTTGTTGAAACCAATATGTACCATCTCAAATATTGGAGCGTCGATTTTAAGTCATCTTGCAAGATTGGCTCCCTTAGGACCAATTCATGTCTATGCCTCCATTGACGACATTGATTTTTAACGAAGTCTCTCAAATCGTTAAATCCCCATTGGTCGTCAACTCTGAGTAGATGCCATTGGCCCAAACATGTTGGAGGGTCGGGGATACCCTGTTGCATGCTGAATTGTAGCTTCACATGATCACTGTGGTGCATCTCCACAGTAGTGAATCTGATGAGTGTTATTTTTGCAGTCCAGACTTCAGCGTCAGGAGGGTTAATCTCATGGTCGAGATCCTTATACGGCCTCCATACAAACTGTAGAGGAAAAAAGTTATATAAAATATTAAACTTAATTAACCTATTTAATGCATTGTATAAAATATGTAAGTTAAATACATCTTTGGGTCCAACATGATCAATAAGATTTCGGTAAACTACTATTGCGTTTCTAGGGGATTTGTTGTAATTCATCCCAAGAACAGACCACCTACATAGAAAAAACGGGTAATAAATTAATACACTGCATGTCTCAGGATATAAAATGTAAAATTTATGGTTTTGTAATCTTAATTTGTAGTGAAGGGGAAGACGAATTGCCCTGTGTTGCAGGGGGTGAGTGTCGGCATTCTCGACCAGCACCATGTCTGGATCAAAAAGGAGCAAGAATAGAAAGAACAACTACCGTTCGATGCATTTTTATACAAGGAACTATACAGATGGGCCAAAACAGCAGAACCCCAACTATATGTGTTTATTTTATCAAATTGTCTTAACAAGGGTAAATACATGATATTAACAGTATTACCCATTGTTTCAGGAAATAAAAAATAGCCAAATAATATCATTATGTAACATCGAGCTTTCACAATTTTTTCTTGCTCAGTAGAGTTTTCGGTTATCACGAGACTACTATGATATTCTATAAGAAGACGGAGATTAATACCTTGGCCTCTAGTCCATTGTTCAAATAAAGAGACTCCCAAAAGTTCCTCTCATATGGCGTTGTCTTGGTTGACTCGGCCGTTAACAACCTTACCATCGATCGATAGACCGAATAACATGTACACGTCCTCTAGTGTGACTGTACATTCACCACATGGAAGATGACAGGTGTGAGTTTCGAGTCTCTATATCTCCACTAATGCGAGAATAATTTTATAGTCAACATGGTAATTGACTATGTTGAGTAACAGACCAAAACCGGCATGTCGTAAGTACGGTTCAATTTGAATGTCGTAAGGGACATACTCATGGACACGGCAACAAAATCTTTTAACATCCTATTAAAAACATGAATTACGTATAAGAAATACAATATTTACGTATAACAATTGTTGTACCCCAAAATTTTCCCTCTCATTTATCAAGATTTTTCTCACAAGACTTCTTGGACTCAGGACAAGATTAGGGTTTGGTCAGCTCAAGACATCTCATCTTGCACTGATACCCCAAAATTAGGGTTTGAGTTTTCACAAGGATTTTTGGACCATAAATGCTTCATGTGACTTTCATGCACCATCTTAGACCCTTAAGATTGCTCGTGTTAAGTTTCAAGCCTTGAATCACATTTTTGATCAGTCAATTGGACAGTTGGCCTAAAAATCAGCTGTATTGGGGAAAAAGTCAACCATGGCCAATTTACAGTCAAACTTCATAATTTTTGATCCACAACAACATTTTAGACTCATATGAATCATTTGATCAAGTTTAGATCACAGCTTCTCAAGAAATTTGATCAGATCATCAAAAGGGCAAAATGGTCAAAATTAGGGTTTTGACTGAGAAAGGGCAATTTCTGATTTTTAACCTATCCATTGGCCAATTGGGTTCAAACATGGTTTCAAGGATTCAACGTCATCATCTTTACCTAATTACATGGTTCAAAAGATCTCAAATGCATAGGATTGACAGATGAATTTTGCAGTCAACTGATCAAAAGTCAATTGTATACTAAAAAGTCAAACTTTGACTTTTTGGTCAAAATCAAGTGCCAAGGGTCATAATTCATCAAGATATGTCAAAACATGAAACTTGTTCACCAAGAAAATCAATTTTGCAAATTAGGGTTTTAATTTGAAAAATTTTCATAACTTAGAAATTTTCTAAGTATGGAAATTTTCTTATTTTTTCCCCAACTTTTCACCACTTTTTCACCATGATGCAATTGGATTCAAACAAAACTTACAACATGAAAGTTGTAGTCCTCCATGAAATCTACAACTTTGATTCACAAAGTTTTCCCAAAAGATGCTTGGATATCAAGTTATGAATTTGTGAATAGAGGTCCATGAACTAAATAACTTAGTGAAAATTTGCCCTAATTTAGGCAGGTTTTTGACCCAACTTCGTGGACATTTTTCACCTAGTTACAAGAGGTATCTCAAAATGAATTTCAAAGATTGATTGTAGAGCATGTTGCAGGATTTCCAAAATTTCAAAGAACTCTCCAAGATCATTTGTGGTTAGGGAGAATCGAATAAGAGAAAATGGCATTTTATCACTTTTGTTCATGCCATTTTTACAATGCATCAAGTTGCAAATCTGATCTTGGATGCTTGTACCTTGCATTACAGGTCCTAAACTCATTCTACACTCTATAATTTAATTCTAACTCAGTGGTTAAAGGCTTTGTTTTCACTTTTGAAGCATTATACAAGAAATAATTCCATAAATGGCCAAAAGTTCACAATGCCATTTTCATAAAGCAAGCTTTTTGCAACTTTATCAACCTTGAGCCATGGACCTGTTCCTTTGATGCAAGCAATCTCCACAGATATCAAGCAAGTGTACCAACTCTTGCAGCTCACAAGATAGCCAAGTACAGGCCTGTTAGCATGGTCATTTCAACTTTTCTTCAAATGCAAGAAAAGTGGCAAAAGGGATCAGAACTTGTACAGCTGCTAGAGAGTGGACTTTGTATCACTCTATACATATTCACAATGTTATCATAATGTAGGACACAAATGCTTGATATATGAAGCTCTCAAAAACACAAAAAACTCCATTTTTCTGTCCAAAGCATAGCAGTTCTGCAAAACCAAGGCCAACGTCATTTTGGCTCGTGCGTTTTTCCTTTCAACCTTTGAAACACTTCATCCACATTATACTAAAGATATCCAAGCCCTTGTCCTGGTTCTGTGAGCTCTTTTTCAGACATTTCCATTTTCAAACTTGGAGGTTGCAGATTGACTTGTGCAGGAAGTTTTGGCCATCCACAAAGCTCCATAAGCATTGGAATAGCTTGAAGGAACCTCAAGGAAGCTCACATGATCCTCAGGCCTCACTCAAAGTTCCCACATTGCCATATCCAAATCTAGCTGAAGGAGGTATTTTTCTAAACTCTATCTCTCTATTTAGATATCCTCAAGCCACGATTTGTGAAGCAAAAATGTAGTCCTTAACTTGGTGAAGATGTACATATGCATATTTGGCATTTATATTAATTGTGCCATGAGAATTTGAAGCTTGAAGTTCATGAAAAAATTAGGTCAGGAATTAGGGGTTACAAAATTCTCCCTGGTCTTTTAGAGTTAGGTTACAAATCTTATATCATTGGAATCGTGAGATTACAAGCTACATGTTTTATGTTATGGGTTTTTGTTTTTATGCAAGATATAACAAGTTACAGATTTGAACTCAGAACGCGCGCAAGCTGAAGGACAGGGATGAAGATGATGTTCTGGGCCTTGGCGCCTTTGGGCCTGCTTGCTTTTGTTTTTCACACCCCCTGACTTGATATCCACACCCCCTGGCTTTATTTTGTTTATTTTTCATATTTTCTTTTCATTTTTATATTTATGGTTTTTATTTATTTTTATAAACCATAAAAAATCATGAAAAATATATTATTATTTTTTTTGTAATTTTATTTTATTTTTTATTATTTATTTTTACATAGATAATATCTTATTAGAATAAATAGAATTTTATTTTCTTATATAAATTGTAAATACATTTAAAAATATCATACATTTTTATTTTTATTATTTATACACAAAAAATATTATTTTCATACATATTTTAATTTTTAATACTTGTATATAATATTATTTATTATTTTCTAGTACAAAAATGGACAAAAATAAAATAAATATAGAACATATATTTCTTTTAATCAAAAATTAGGGTTTCCCCTTTCAAAAATAATACTGATATTTTTCTCTTATTTCTAGGGTTAAATAATTTATTTTCTCATTCAAAAAACAAATACAAAACATTTTTTGCATAAATCATTTGCATTGCATATTTAAATATTTGTATATTTATTTATTTCGCACAATAATTCAATTGGATTGTAATTGTATTTTAGGATTTATTTTGTGCAATATCCCCATTCAAAAACTTGTATCCCCCCTCCCATAATAATTGTTGTAATAACTTAGTTTCTTTTTACGCAATTTATTGCTTTCATATACCATGTTAGTAAATTAGGGTTTTACATGATAAGACCAAAAACAAACAAATAGAAATGACCTAATACAAGACAAAAAAGCATGTAAAATGGCACATATTGCACACAAGCACCCTTAGGGTTTCACCCACTTGGTTTCCTAAATAAAAATGGCCATGGTATGCATGCGAAGTATCTTGGCAAAAAAAAACAAAAACAAGATCATAGTCCCTCGATGACGCTATCAAAAGGTTGCCTAAAACAAAATGATCTTGGTCCCTCAAACTTGCTAAGATACTTGGAAATATTGCTATCATGGTCATATGATGACCCACGCTCGTCCTGTTTTACATCCAAATATAAGGTTGTTTACCAAATCAATGGTAAATCAACAATGTCAAAGGAATAAAAATGCACAAGAAAGACATTTGAGTAAGTAGATAGCTTCTAGTTACTTGATCAATTTCAAAACAATCCTTGCTACTTTCAAAAACAAACACACACACATTTCAAAACAAGCTTTCAAAAACATTGAAACATTTTTTCAAAAGACAAACATCTTTGTATACATTCTTACGAACGAGAATCATTACAAAGAATGCCTAAACGATGGCCTCTTTTCAAAATACTTTCAAAATCACACCAAACACAAAGCACCATTTCAAATAATTTCAAAATCAAAAGCAAGTGATCTAAACAAGTAAATAAGATCCCATGGAAAACCATGGATGAAAAGGGTGCTAGCACCTTCCCTTTTCATAATCTACCCCCCGAACTCAAGAAAACATCTCAAAGGTCTTTCCTGTGCTTTTTTACCTTTCCTTTTGGATAAAAGAAAAGTCGGTGGCAACTCTTGCTAACCGCAACATTTTCGAACACAAACGCAAAACCTCAAGTCAGTTCTCCCACCGCATCACAGAACTGGCGACCCTGCTGGGGAAAATAAATAAAAGTGGGGTTACCTTAGAGGTTAGATCACCTTTACATGCTTACCTTGTTTGACTTGTTTGCTTTACATTTTGGTCCTATTGTTTGAGTTTGAATCCTCTACCCGGATTTGGGAAACATTATAGGTAAATAACAATACATTATGGAAACTGTGCGAGGTATACCGACATGGTCTAAACAATAGCTATATTAGTGCGACATATTTGTGGGTATCGGTAGCCTTTGAGTCAATCAAAGAGAATACGAGGCCGCTGAGTGATGTCATGAAGCACTAATGGACTTCTAGAACCTTTACTTGACCAACTTGGCCTTTTAGGATGTAGTGAGATGACCGGCTTTGGTGCAGTCCGAAGTTGGTAGATACTCGATACTACACTCATTGAGGGTTGGTTCCTTGGAATATTTCGGTCGCCAGTAAAGAGGCTTGAATTGAAATAATGAACAAGGAAACAATCCAGTGATATTGAGCTCCTTAGAACCCGGTTACTATTTTTAGGACAGGTTGAGCCAACTAAACTTCAAGAGGGTACTTATCTATGAAACCCCATGCAAGCCTAAACTAGGAACTTGTGTGACTTTCTTGTACATATATACTTGTGCATGACATCATGGACATCATGAACATCATATGCATCCACTAACCATTTCAAGGATTCTGGAGATTCATCTTTGTTCTTGTTTTGTAGGTTATGGATTCACTTCGCAGGAAAACTATCCAAATCAACCTTGTAAGAATTCCTCCACAACTCAAGGAGATAGCTTCAAGGATTTCTGAGAATTATCCATTCACCGAGAGACATGGTCGTCTACTCAACTTGGTCACTTCCAACACAGAGGAGGATATGCTGAAAGTTCTCTTCCAGTTCTTTGACCCTTTGCATCATTGCTTCACATTTCCTGACTACCAACTTGTGCCCACTTTGGAGGAATTTTCTTAACTCTTGAGGATTCCTATTCTCAATCAACTACCCTTCAACGGTACAGAAAGAGATCCAAATCCAGAAGAGATTGCTCAAGCCTTACACTTGCACTCATCTGATGTCACAACACATTGGGAAACTAGAAGTGGTGCGAAAGGCTTCTTGTCAAAGTTTCTGTTTGAGAAGGCCCAAAGCTGTTGGAATTCTCTAGACTTGCAAGATTTTGAGGAGATTATAGCTCTTCTCATCTATGGGATGGTCTTGTTCCCTAATCCTGACCAACTTATAGATGTAAGTGCTGTCAAAATCTTCATGACTCGCAACCCAGTACCTACATTGCTTGGGGATATACTCCACTCTTTTCACACTCGTACAATGAGGAAAAGAGGTGTTCTCATGTGTTGCACTCCTCTACTGGAAAGATGGTTTATTTCTCATCTTCCCCAATCAGTCTTGAAGAATGAGCAAGGTTTGAGGTGGTCACAACGGTTAATGACACTTAACCATTCAGATATCCATTGGTGTTCTCGATCCAAAGAGAATGTTATCCTTGTTGACCGTTATGGGGAATTACCTAATGTCCCTCTACTCGGCATTAGGGGAGGCATCACTTACAACCCCTTCTTGGATATAAGACAATTTGGTTATGCCCGAAGGGATGGCCCACATGATATGTTGATTCAAGGATTGGTTTTCGACTACGACAACGACAACCAAGGACTCCGTCAGAGATTCATCCGAGCTTGGAGAATGCCCAACAAGGTGGATAGCAAGACTCTGGGACACAAGATTTCCATCCCTCTTGAGCCTTACCTCAAGTGGGTACGAACCCGCGTCCAAAGTCTTATGTTGCCTTACCCCTCCATTCTCCCAATGATTATAGAGCCTGTTAAGGAAGGAGAGGTTCCATACACCGCCCTACATCCTGACATGCCAACATCACTTGAAGATCTGCAAAGAAGTTAGATACAGCTCAAGGGAGAGCGCGATACTTTCGAAGCCCAATTCTACGCAAGCGAGAAGAAGGTTTTGGAACTCACTCGGCTACTTCATGAAGAGAAGACTCTCAACACCTACATTGCACCAAAGAGGATACGCAACGTCTTTTTACCTTAGAATTTCGTATTATTTTGCCCAAGGGGCATTGATGTACTAACAATTCTATCTTATTAATATGACGTGTGTTTCTTTTTTGTTTAAAACAAATTTGAATTTCTGAATCCTTGAAAGCATTGCATGAATACATATCATTCATCATAAGCATAAACAGGTCTTCACACCAAGTTTCCTCATCTCTCTACTGCTTATTTCAGTAAGATGGATATCGAACAAACGGTCAAAGATTTGCAAGATCAGAATTCACAATTTCAACAGTTACTCCTGATCTTGGCCAAAGGGCAAGAGGAGCTGAATACTCTGATAGAGAAAGAGAAAGAGAAAGAGAAAAAGAAGAAAAAGCCAACTGGTGTGATTCTCATGGGCAGAAGATTTCAGGGACAAGCCAGAAGGACCCTAGAATTCCCAACAACATCTGAAGAAGGGGGAAGAAAAGGAAAAGAAACGGCAGTACCATCAGATTCTGAAGAAGAAGAAGAAGAGGAGGAAGAAGAGGACTACTCTGAACAACAATACCCTTCGGCTGATGACAAGTACAAACACCTTGAAGAGCGACTAAGCGCTATGGAAATCCAGAGAGTACCGGGGCTAGATTTTGAGGAGTTAGGGCTGGTGTCAGGAATTGTAATCCCTCCAAAGTTTAAAGTGTCACTGTTTGCCAAGTATGATGGGGTGTCTTGCCCTAAAATTCACCTCAGATCCTATGTCAGGAAGATTCAACCACATTCTGCTGACAAAGACCAGTAGGTCCACTTACTTGTGGGTCCACTTTTTCTAAGATAGTTTATCAGGAACGCAGCTTGATTGGTTCTACCAGTTGGAGAGGGAAGATGTCCATAATTAGGAAGACTTGGCAGCAGCCTTCTATAAACAGTATCAATACAACGCCGACTTGGCGCCGACCCGTACTCAGCTACAAAGTATGGCTATGGTTTCCAATGAGGGCTTTAAGGATTACGCGCAAAAGTGGAGAGACCTGGTCGGAAGGGTGCAACCTCCTCTATCTGAAAGGGAGTTAGTGGACATGTTCTTGGGAACTCTTTTAGGCCCTTTCTTCAATCATATAATTGGGAGTTCCTCTGTAGGGTTTACTGAATTGATTCTAATTGGCGAAAGAGTGGAGGCTGGTATAAGAAATGGGAATATTCAGAAGGACGCGTCTGCCTCAACAACTGTAAAAAAACCCTTCACTGGAAGAAAGGAAGTATCTGCTGTGTATTCTCAGAGGAACCAGGTAAGAACTAACAGTAGGGGCCATTATGATTCTGAAGCCTGCATTAGATCAGCCAAGAACTAATCAGCAAAGGGTAGAAAGGCCAGTTCGACAGTTTACCAAGATCAACATGACTCTAGCCCAAGTTCTACCACATCTCCTGAAGTTGAATTTGGCCACTTTGAAAGAGGCCCAAAAAAATCCTAATACTACTTCTCCACATTACCATCCTAACGCCAGATGCGCGTACCATTCTGAAAGTCCAGGGCACGACACCAACAACTATTGGGCTCTGAAGAATAAGATTCAAGATCTGATTGACGCGAAGGAAGTTGAGTTTGAAGCGCCTTAGAAACCGAATGTTATTTCCTCCCCAATGCCAAGGCATGGTCACAATGCCAACGCTATTGAAGAAGGTTTGTTTGTTGCTACTGTGGATGAACTGTTAACTCTGCTCCCGACCATCAAGTTGAATTTGTTGAAAGCTGGCATCTTCCCAGGTTATGACAAAGACTTCCATGCTTGCCTATCCTCTCCATTTGACTGTCCTCTGTTAAAGAAAGGAATCCAACTGCTGATTGATAACCAAGAAATTTTGTTTGAGAAAGCACCTGTTTCACCCATTCCAGTGAAAGAAGTTTCAATAATCACCATCTACGCCAATCCTTCCAGGGCCCCTAAAAGACCCGTTAGGATTACACCTGCTCCGAAGACTGCTCCGCTTAAGATAACAATGCACGGGCCTGCCCCATACAAATCAGATAAATCAGTACCATGGAACTATGGTGGAGAAATCTACTACCATGGTATTAAACAGATTAAACAGACTGCAGAAGAAGAAAGCTCCGAAGAGGATAATTCCGACATCAGTAACATTGCCGAAACAAGCAAGGTTACCCATAGTGGAAGAATCATTTCTCCAAGGATTGCTCCTCCAACAGCAATCTTTGGACCCGTGGCCATTCCGAAGATTACATATGTACCTGTGATTGTACCTGAAAATGTACCTACCAACAAAGACAATACAATTCCTATCTCTACTTTCGCTGCTGAGAATAAAGGAAAGAATGTTCAAGAGGAGCCTGTCCAGACGAAGGCTCAGTCACTAGCTATTCCTGAAACACCCAAGAAGGAGATGGAAGAAATCCTGAGGATCATTAAGAAGAGTGATTATGATGTGGTTGAACAAATGGGGCATACCCCTTCCAAGATCTCGATGCTAGCCCTGCTGTTGTGCTCTGAAGCACATGCCAAAGCTTTGGTCAAATTTCTGAAGACAGCTCACGTGCCGCAAGAGACGTCTGCTGACCAGTTCCAAGACTGTGTGGCCAGTTTGATAGCTGATAATGGCCTGGGCTTCTCCGATGCTGACTTGACACCCCGAGGGAGAAAACACAACGATGCACTACATGTCTCAGTGGAGTGCAGAGGAACAACCCTAGCTCATGTCTTGGTCGATACCGGATCATCTCTGAATGTCTTGACGAAGAAAGCCCTTGATAGGTTGGATTGTGAGGGGCTGACCCTAAAACCCAGTAACATAGTGGTCAGAGCTTTTGATGGATCGAAGAGGATGGTCCATGGGGAGGTGGACATCCCAATCAAGGTGGGAACTCAGGTTTTCAATTCAACATTCTATGTGATGGACATTCGTCCTTCTTATTCTTGTCTATTGGGACGGCCCTGGATCCACAATGCTGGTGTTGTCACCTCCACTTTGCATCAGATGCTCAAGTACCCCGTCCAAGGGAAGATCATAATTGTCCATGGGGAGGAGGAGTATATGATTATTCATTTGAATTCCTTCCGTTATGTGGAGTTAGATGGCGAGTTCATAGAGACCCTTTTCCAACATTTTGAAGAAGTCTCTGAGGAAATAGCGGCGACCAAGGCGGTATCCTCAACTCATAAGATCACAAGACCTCCACCTCGGATGTCATCTCTCAAGGATGCAAGGGAAGTAGTGGAAAAAGGTGGATGCATAATCTGGGGTCAGCTTCCAGACATTCCTTACAAATCAGACAAGTTTGGCTTGGGGTTTACTTCGACTGGTCATAAGGTTGTGCGCCGCGCCAGCGCCAGAGGGCCACTTGTGAAGATCAGCCACCAAGGGGTTAATGCACTAGAGGACAGTGAAGAAGATGGAAGCCTGGAAGACTGGATATTTCCTACTGTCGGCGGAGGACTGTGCAACTGGGAAGCAAAAGACTTTATCCCGATTACTTTCATACCGCAGTAATTTATCTTTTACATTTCTGTTAGACTGTAATAATTCACAAACAATTCGCACTTTAAAAACCATGTATCTTTCCCGAGGCACATCGGTCCATTTGTAAGGGTTTTTATTTCATTTTCATATGTCATTCAATGAATCATGGACGCTTTTTCACATATAAACTTTTTATGCTCATTGTCTTTCTTTTACATTTTGTTGTTTTAAGATGGCTATACCCTTACACACACCCACACTCACAAATGCAGGTACCCTTCCATTCCGGATCCCATGGGTAACGATACTTCTATAGCCTTCAGTGACTCTGAAGATCTGATCTACCAAGCCGAATACGAAGGTGAGGAAGATTGTGAGGTGCCAGGGGAATTGGCCAGATTATTACAGCAAGAGGAAAGAGCAATTCAGCCTCATGAGGAGCAGTTGGATACAATCAACTTGGGTACTGAGGAAGATAAAAAGGAAATCAATATAGGTGCCAATCTAGAGCCGAGTGTCAAGGAGTGCCTAATTCAGTTGTTGCATGAATATGTTGAGATCTTTGCCTGGTCATACGAAGACATGCCGGGACTCGATACAGACATCGTGGTACACCATCTACCCACAAGAGAAGACTGTCCACCAGTGAAACAAAAGGTCTGTTACATGAGACCTGACATGTCAGAGAAGATTAAAGTAGAAGTTATGAAGCAGTTCAATGCTAGATTTCTGGTTGTTACTTCCTATCCTCAATGGGTGGCCAACATTGTTCCCGTGCCTAAAAAGGACGACACAGTAAGAATGTGCGTGGATTATAGAGATTTAAACAGGGACAGCCCTAAAGATGACTTTCCACTTCCGCACATCGACATCCTGGTTGACAACACAGCTCAGCACAAAGTATTTTCTTTCATGGACGGATTCTCAGGCCATAACCAGATCAAAATGGCACCTGAGGACATGGAGAAAACTACTTTTGTCACACAGTGGGGTACGTTCTGCTACAAAGTGATGCCATTCGGACTGAAGAATGCTGGGGCAACCTATCAACGCGCCATGGTAGCTTTGTTTCATGACATGATACATCATGAGATAGAGGTCTACGTAGATGACATGATAGCTCGATCACAAACTGAAGAAGAACACCTTGATCACTTGCAAAAGCTGTTTGTCAGGTTGAAGGAGTACAAGCTCAAATTAAACCCAAACAAGTGTACATTCGGAGTCCGGTCCGGTAAACTCCTAGGTTTCATTGTCAGCAACAAAGGCATCGAGGTTGATCCTGCCAAAGTCAAAGCTATACAAGAAATGCCTGCTCCTCACACTGAGAAGGAGGTCAGAGGTTTTTTGGGACGCCTAAACTACATTGCTAGGTTCATTTCTCACCTAACGTCTACTTGTGAACCAATCTTCAAGTTGTTGAAGAAAGATCAAGTAGTCAGATGGAACGATGAATGTCAGATTGCTTTCGATAAAATCAAGGAGTACTTGCTAGAACCTCCTATCTTGATGCCTCCAGTTGAGGGAAGACCGCTAATCATGTATCTGACCGTCTTGGAGAATTCAATGGGGTGCGTATTGGGGCAGCATGACGAGTCTATCCGAAAAGAGCATGCCATTTATTACCTTAGCAAAAAGTTTACCAACTGTGAAACCAAATATTCACTGCTCGAGAAAACTTGTTGCGCTTTGGTATGTGCTGCTCGCCTGCTAAGGCAGTATATGTTGACTCATACCACTTTGCTAATATCTAAGATGGATCCGATAAAGCACATCTTTGAGAAGCCTGCTCTGTTTGGAAGAATAGCTAGATGGCAGATGATCTTAACAGAATACGACATACAGTACACGACCCAAAAAGCTATAAAGGGGAGTGTGCTAGCTGACCATCTGGCTCATCAAGCTGTAGAAGATTATCAATCCATGAAGTTTGACTTCCCTGATGAAGACATCATGACATTGGACAATGTTGAAGAGATCAGACCATATGACAGACCTGAACAAGGATCCCGATGGACCCTGTACTTTGATGGGGCATCCAATGCACTTGGTAACGGTATCGGCGCTGTGCTTATATCTCTAGAAGGATGCCATACTCCTTTCACCGCCAGACTTTGCTTCAACTGTACGAACAACATGGCAGAGTATGAAGCATGCATCTTTGGACTCAAGGCCGTCATAGACTTAGGAATCAAATCCTTAGATGTGTTTGGGGACTCAGCTTTGGTTATCAGTCAGATCAAAGGAGAGTGGGACACTAAGCATCCAAACCTCATCCCTTACAAAGAACATATTTTGACATTGTTACCACATTTCGAGCAGATTACCTTCGAACACTTCCTGCGAGAAGAAAATCAGCTAGCAGATGCTCTAGCTACAATGTCATCTATGTTTAAACTTGATTGGGATAATGAGGCTCCCCGGATCACCATTGAACGGATGGACGAACCAGCACACTGTCACGAGATTAATACCGAAGAAGTAGTGGACCAGTCGTGGTTTCATGAGGTCAAAAGGTATCTCAAGACTCAAGAATATCCAGAAGGAGCTTCAGTCAATGACAAAAAGTTCTTAAGGAGATTCTCAGCTAATTTTTTCCTAAGTAATGGCATCCTGTACAAGCGTAATCATGATTCTATTCTGCTTCGTTGTGTGGACAAGATTGAAGCTGAAAGGATCATGGCTGAATTGCATGAGGGCACCTTTGGCACGCACTCTAGTGGGCATATGATGGCAAAGAAAATCCTACGGGCAGGCTATTACTGGTCTACCATGGAAGCTGACTGCTATCAACACTCCCGAACTTGTCACAAATGTCAAATCTATGCAGACAAGGTCTATGTGCCTTCGGTTCCTCTAAATGTCCTAACAGCTCCTTGGCCCTTCGCTATGTGGGGAATCAACATGATTGGGGAGATCAAGCCTACAGCATCCAATGGACACCACTTCATTCTAGTGGCCATTGACTACTTCACCAAGTGGGTCGAAGCAGCTTCCTTCGCATCCGTTACTAAGAATGTTGTCGCCCGCTTCATCAAGCAGAATCTCATTTGCCGGTACGGTATCCCAGAAAGGATCATCACTGATAACGGTACAAACCTTAACAATACTATGATCACCGCTTTGTGTGAGAAGTTCAAGATTCAACATCACAATTCATCCCCCTACCGGCCAAAGATGAATGGTGTAGTTGAAGCTGCTAACAAAAATATCAAGAAGATCATACAAAAGATGACAGTCACCTACAAGGACTGGCATGAGATGCTACCGTTTGCTCTCCACGGGTACTGTACCACGACACGCACATCAACTAGGGCAACACCCTATTCTTTGGTTTATGGCATGGAGGCTGTTTTACCTATCGAGGTTCAGATTCCCTCTTTGAGAATCATGAAAGATGCTGGTTTGAGTGAAGACAATTGGATCCAAACCCGACTTGATCAATTGAACCTAATAGACGAGAATAGACTTACTGTTGTTTGCCATGGTCAGACGTATCAAGAACGGATGATCAAGGCTTTCAACAAGAAATTCAAACGCCAAGTATATCAAGTTGAAGATCTAGTGATCAAGCGCATCATTTTGCCACAAAGTGATCCCAGGGGCAAATGGACTCCCACCTACGAAGGACCATTTGTAATCAAGAACATCTATTCTGGTGGGGCAATGATCTTAACCACCATGGACGGTGACGACCTGCCACACCCTGTGAACGCAGACATAGTCAAAAGATACTACGCATAAATGACCCGCTAGGTTGACACACCTAGGCAAAACAAGGGCATCCCAACGAACCAAAAAGGTTCGAGCAAAAATTAGGGATAAAATATAAAAAAAACTGTACACCTGGCAAGTTGAAAACCCGAAAGGGCGACTTGGGCAATAAAGGATTTCCCGGTGGACTGAAAACCCGAAAGGGCGGTCCAGGAAAAAGTTAGGGAATTAAAGCGTATGACTATGTCTCGTTGGATCACTTTAAAGACAATCTCTTCACAGACAAACTCTGAGTTTCTGATCAATTCAATCATCTTCAGACGAAGCAACGTATGGACAAGATATTCGGAGATACGAGGGCTATAGCAGAATGGGAACCCCATGGGATTTTTACACATAGCCATCTTTCTTTGTATAAATTTTTCTCATTTTTATGACGCCATCCTCTTACTAGGATGTCAGTCTCCTTTGTACAAAACACTTATTCAAAGTAAATACAAAGATATCTCTTTCAAAGTACAGAAAACTATTTGCCTTTTTCTTTACACTTGTGTTTTTATTTGCAAAAACGTCCAATGATTCATTGATGAACATATGCATGTGAACATAATTATTGTTTACAAATAAACAGGATGGAAAAGAGCAATTACTGACAGACTGAAAGGATAGGGAAACATCTTTGGGATATTCCATGAGCGATCCCTACAGTACATCATCTAGATCCCCAGCGGAGCTAAAATTTCAAACCCTTGATCCCCATCAGAGTTAAAACTTCAAACTCCCAATCCCCAGCGGAGCCAAAACTTCTAACTATCAATCCCCAGCGGAAACCGTTCAGTTTCTCTAAACTCCCCAGCAAGTTGTGTTGAAGTCTGAAAATCAACCAGATAACAATTAACTTTTGTCTCTCCCCAACCTAGGATAATTCCCTAGTAGAGTGGAAGACGATCGAAAACTCCTGAACTTACTCCTCAGCAATAAGCCTTCTTCCCCATAGAGTTTTCACTACTCCTCAACAGAATGAAGATTCTCATTCTTAATTCCCCAGTAAAGTCGCCAAAGTTTTCATTGCTCCCCAACAGAATGAAGATTTTCATTCTTAATTCCCCGCAGAAGTCATCAAAGTTTTCGTTATTCCCCAGCAAAATAAGGATTCCCATTGTATAACCCCCAGTAGAAGTCATCAAGTTCTCTGGATTTCCCAAGCAGATTACTCAAGCAGTATATGGCATTGCTCGCAACAGAATTTTTGTCAATACTCCAACTTCAAGACATGAAGGATCCTTATATCCCCACAGAAGTTGTCAAGGATTTTTAATCCCCAACAGTCGCTAAGGATTTGTCATCCTCAGCAGTCAAGGATTTAATCTCCCCGGCAGCAGTCGAGGATTTATTTTCCTCAATAATACAGCAAATCAACTTACATGCGTGTTGTACCCCAAAATTTGCCCTCGCATTTTTCCCCAAGAAATCTCAGCTTCAAACATTTCCTGACTTTTCAAACTGGCTCAAGAATCAGACAAACGGACTTTTCTTGACAGTCAAGCAAAATTAGGGTTTTTACTGATTTTCAGAGCTCTGATTTGTTTCATACAGTGGGCCTAGGGTTTGATTGATTGTTGGTTCAATTTTGATCAAGCGAGCGTGATTTGGCATTTAATCGGGAATTAGGGTTTTATGGGCATATTCTCAGAAGAATTTGAATTCCACAGCACTTTGCGGTTTATTTCAAGATTCGGATTAAAAGTAGCGTTATCTTGGTTTAATCAGTAAAAGAGACAGTGGTTTGAATTCAGTACGTTTTGATTGGGCCAGTCAGATACAAGATGCAGTATTGGATTCACAGTGTTCATGTGTTTGATCAGTCTATCTGGGTTAATTGCTGTTTTGCTTTGGATTTTGGATAAGACAGGTTTATTGGATCAATGTTGTTTTATTTTAGTTATTTATTATTCTGAAATTAAATGATTGAATTTATTTTTCAATTGTTTTAATTCTAAGAATTTTAAATAAATAAATAAGCAATAAAGAAAGTTAGAACCAATTGGATAATTTGATTTTTATTAATATTCGAATTATTTGTACAAATTGTTGTTACAAACAATAATTTACATTTAATTAAAATATTACATAGAATGAAAAACTATCATATTTTCTAAATATTCTTCGTTCTTCACTCCGCTCCGGTATTCCATTTTTCATCTGCAAAAAGAAATAAGAAAAGTCAGAAAGCATTTAATTAAAGGACAGATAAAAAGTTGCTCATCATTAGGGGCCACTGACTGGGATCAGTTGACCCTCTCTGCAAATCACGGGATTTCTCCCGGTTCACAGAGAGGGAAGATTATTTTTATTTCATGAATGCAAATGCAAATGCATAGTTTCTAAAAAGTTTGCAAGCTGCATAGAATCTCAATGTCCAATTCAAACCATATAGTTCAAATCCAAACTGAAAAAGTTCAATCCAAACTTCCCATTCAAAACTAAACTGAAAGTCCAATGCCAAAGAAAATCAAGAAAGTACTCAAGGCTGTCATAAAAGATTTTGGCCAAGATATCAAGGAAGAGAAAAAGCACACAAACTGTCAAAAGGAGATGCAAGATGTATTATGCAAGCAAAACAATCTTAACTCATCATTTCCCATAGAACCCCTTCAGAGCAAGTACAGAATATAATCATATTAAATTTCAAACTGTACTTTGAGAGAGAGAAAAGAGAGATAAAGCAGGCAGAGTTAGGCATAGTTCAATGGCAGTTCACAGCAGACAGCAGACAGTAGGGAAGACAGAAGAAAAAGATTATGCAAATCAAAAGCCAAGACTGAGTTCAGATAGCAGGCAGACAGCAGGCAAAAGGAAGAGAAAAGATACACAAAATCATAAAATAGCCAAGCATATATCAAGACAGTGCAGAAGTAAAGCAGGTAAATAAAAACAGCAAGCACAGTTCAAAAGTAAAGAGAAGCAAAAAGTCACAAGACCAAGCTTCCAACAGTGAACCTGCACCAGCATAGGCAAGCTGTCCCAAACCTTCAAACACCCACAAAACACCATAACCTTGCCAAGAAACCTGCTAACACCATAACCTTGCCAAGAAACCTGCTAACACCATAACCTTGCCAAACCACTACTGTCCCAAACCTCACATAACCAAAAACTGAGTTAAGCCAAGCTTAATCAGAACCTGCACCATACCAATATCCCATATCTCAGAACTCAACCTTCATGCTAAACACACAAACCTGATAAACAAAATCAAGCCTCACCATCTTATGAAACCAACATCTAAAACATTCAAACACCAAGCCTCAGAAGCGGGCTTCATCATAGGCATCTCAGTAAGGCGCATCTCAAAGCACGCATAGGCAAATCGGGCAATCAAGCAACCAACAGTTCAAAGGGACGAAAGGGGAAGGAACAAAGATATCAAGGCAGCAATGTTCTAAAATACACAGGCAACAACCCAAGGCAACGCATTGTGGAAGAAAAAGATAGAAAAAAAAGTGAATTTCCAGAAAGGTTTCAGGCAAAATCTAGCATCATCATCAAAACCTTAATCATAAGCAAAGAACGAAGTTACCAGGAAGGCATCAAAAGCAAGCATCAAACTTCACCACTGAAACACCGCTCCGGCCTCCTCAACATCTCACTCTCCGCCTCTCCTCCATCTCCCAAACGAAGGTAGCCATTCTTCTCACTCTTTCTCCACCACCTCACAATAGCATAGGTTCAACTTAAAACTCAAATCAAAACATGCAATTTGTAAAAAGACAAGAGATAAGAACATAAGGCATTAAAACGAACCATGTTTCAAGGACGCTAGGCTCATATCAACGGAGGGAAGAAAGGCTTCTGGAGGAAGAGTTGGTGGCCGGAGATAAGCACTCAGGGAAGCTCGAACGGAGAAGATAAAACTCAACGCGCCGTCGCTGCCTCACAAGCCCTAGCTTTTCGCTCCACACTGAAACATTGCCTAAACCCTAAATTTCGTTTTTGGATCAGCTTGGGCTTAACCCGTTCCTAATTCCTCTAAGCCCAATAAGAAAATCATCTCATTAAACATTAACCCTTTCTTTTCTTTTATGTTTACTTCTTTTTTTAAACACTAACCATTCTTTTCTTTTTTAACAACATTAAATTCTAATCCCTTTTATTTCACAAACAATATTTATTTTCTAACTAAATATAGTTCTAATTAATATAATATTAACTTACTTCATTTTTATAAAAAAACACTAACCCTCTTTTATCTTATAAAAAATGTTCACTCTTTTTATTTTGTAAATACTAACTTGAATAAATTATATTTTCACCATATGTTTAAAACATCTTTTTTAATTAATTAACATTCTTTTTTCATACATGACAATTCAATACATTTTTCTCTAATATTTAAATTCACAAACATTTTGACTAAAATACTTTTTTTTAATTAAAACTTAACATTTAATCAAAACACTTCTTTCCTTTTGTACATACTTAACATTCTAATCAAAACACTTCATTTTTCTTTTGTACATAAACATACAAAAATCAAGATTCATCTAAAAACATTTATCTAGGCCAAAACCCTAATACGGCTCAATTTCACATTTCGCATTTGTACATACATATACACTTGTACACTTACATAACACATTACCCGACACACATTTTATCTTATATTTGTATATTTGATATTCATTTTGATCGCACATTCGATTTGGTTGTAAAATTATTGGGTACTATAAGTCTCATCCCCTTGTACATTTATACCCCCACTCCCGGACACTATTTTGTAATAGCGTAGATTTACATTCCGCAATTTACAGCTTTCCAAATTATACCATGGTTAGACCTAGGGTTTGTATGTACATAAAATCAAACGCTAGATAACCTAATACAAGACAAATACATGTAATCAATGCACAATCACACTTGCACCCCCTAGGGTGATCCCACATGTTGCCTTCCAAATGGGCCATGCTTGCACGTCGAATGTCTTTGGCAAAACAAAATCAAATGATCATAAGTCCCTCGATGACGCTTTCGAAAGTTGCCTAAACGGAATGATCATAGTCCCTTCAAAACAATTTGCCAAAGACATTTGGCATCATTGCATTCATGGTCCATACGATGACCCGCGCCCGTCCCGAATAAACTTCCTAAACGCAAGATTGACTACCAATTTCAATGGTAGAACGAAATTGTTAAAAGGGGTTAAAACATGACAAAAAAACCTTTGAGTACAATAGGGTAGACGAAGACTCTTAGTTACTTGAGATCAAACTTGCAAAAACACTCGCCTTCTTTTCAAAAACCACAATCCACAACACTTTCAAAAAATCAACTTTTCAAACTTTTGAAACATCTTTTCGAAAAGATATGCGCCTTTGTAAAACATTCGAGTAAAGAATTATTACAAGGTTGGCCTAAGACAAGGCATCTTTTTCCAAAACATTTTCAAAAAGTACTCACACACACACCATTTTCAAAGCAATCGAAAAAAAGGCAAGTGATCTAAAAAACCAAGTAACTAAGAGCCCATGGATAACCATGGATGAAAAGGGTGCTAATACCTTCCCTTTTCATAATCTACCCCCCGAACCCACGAAATATCTCAAAAGGTTTTTGCTGTGCTTTTTAACCTTTCCTTAGGATAAAATAAAAAGTCGGTGGCGACTCTTGCTAACCGCACAAGTGCGAATACGAACGCAAAACACTAGTCAGTTCTCCCACCGTATCACAGAACTGGCGACTCTGCTGGGGATTCTTTTAAGTGGGGTTACCTTAGGGTTTAGATCACCTTTACTTTCAATTGATTGCTTTGTTTGCTTTACATTTATGGGCTTTGTATCGGAGTTTTATCGATCCTAACCCGGATCTGGGGAAACCCTTTTTAGGTAGCAACAAGGCTGTGAGGGAACTGTGCGGGGTATACCGACATGGTTGAAGCAGTCTGCTACGTTGATGTGGCACTTTAGTGTGTACCGGTAACCCTTGAGTTCAGTCAAGGAGAGTACGGGGCCGCCGCGTGGTGTCGTGAAGCATCAATTGACCTTAGAGCCTTAATTGACCATCTTAGCCTTTTTAGGGTAGTGAGATGACTACTTTGGTGTACTCCGAAGTCAGTTGATACTCGATACTACACTCAATTGAGGTTTGTTTTCTTGGGATATTTTGATCGCCAGTCAGTGGCTAAATCGAAACGATGAACAATGAAAGCAATCCAGTGATATTGGGACCTCTAGAACCCGGTTACTTTTGATAGGACAGGTTTTAACCAACAAACTGAAAGAGGGTAGTATCGAGACCTCGTGCAGGCCTAAACCTAAGGCCTTGCGCGCTTTGTGTGAATAGTGTTTGCCTGTATATACACTCACTTACTTGTGCATACATGTACATAACATCATGACATCATACCATAACATCTTAGCATTTTCAATAACCATTTCAAGGATCTCGAGGGTCCTTTTGATGCAGGGTTACGTTGAACCAGACATCTATCAAAGGGCAAGAGGTCTCTCCTCTAACCAATCCAGTCAAAGTTCAAGTACAACAACTTGAATCAGTGGCTATGACCCACTCGACATGGTGAGCTTGATTCTCGTGGAAAGACATCCACCAACACAAAGCTCTCCAAACAAAGGTCGAGAACAACAACTTGAATCAGTGGCTATGACCCACTCGACATGGTGAGCTTGATTCTCGTGGAAAGACATCCACCAACACAAAGCTCTCCAAACAAAGGTCGAGAACAACAACTTGAATCAGTGGCTATGACCCACTCGACATGGTGAGCTTGATTCTCGTGGAAAGACATCCACCAACACAAAGCTCTCCAAACAAAGGTCGAGAACAACAACTTGAATCAGTGGCTATGACCCACTCGACATGGTGAGCTTGATTCTAGTAGAAGGACGTCCACCGGTACAGGGCTCTCCAATCCAGGAGCAGGGTTCAACCTCTAACATTCTTCTTGTGTTTACCCCAAGAGATCCTTGAAAACATGCATCCACATATCATGCATTGCATTTTGACAATCTTTCCTTTTTCAGGGTTCCTTACTCTCCTGCTGTTTATTTCAGCAAGAGATGACTCTAGAACGGTCTGTCAAGGACATCCAAGACCAGACTGCTCAGCTACAGGAGATGTTCATGAACTTGTCTCTGGGGCAAGAAGAGATGAAAGCTCTCCTCACCAACGGCTTGGGGAATTCCAACAATGCCAGAAGTGATCAGATTGCGGAGCTGCAGTTTGATCTGACAACACTGAGGACTCAAGTGATGGGATATTTGGTGGGCCAGATGGCTCTCATCCAAGACCTATCTCAAAGACAAGAGGAACTCAGAGTTCTGGTCCACCAACTGCTTCCAAACAACCAACTGGGGCAAACATCTGAGGTCGAAGAGCAAGTCACCGCTCAGCCTCCCTCAACTCAAGAAGACAAGGGGAAAGCTCCTCTGCTAGCTTCAGGGTCACAAACCCATCAACAACCTCGCCAGCGTCAGCGGGGCAGTCGACGTAAGCAAGAAAAGTCGGGAAGACAGTTTACGGAGACTGAAATACCATCATTCTTCATACTGAAGCGCCTGTTGGAGGTCAATTTGCTCACCGTAAAAGACCCTCCTCAGAAGCTCAACATCTTCTCTCCTCACTTTAATCCTGACGAATTTTGTGTTTACCACTCCTGCAGCCCGGGGCACAGTACCAACGACTGTTGGGCCTTGAAGAACAAGATTCAAGATCTGATTGACATTGGGGTGCTGGAATTCATGCCAGACGGCGAGATGAAGATCTTCCGTTAAAGGGTTCTCCGCTTGAAGTGACGAAGCTCGATTTGAAAGACTTTTGTTTCTTTTTGGATTTTCAAAGTTGTAATTTCTTTTGCTGTCAAACAATTATTTGTTGATGTTAAACTCTGTTTTCATTAATGCATTGCATATGTTTGTCTTGAATTCATCCATTCGTTTCACTACTCTTACGCTTTTCTTTATGATATTTGACTCTTGATAAAAGGCTGCAAGCCTTTAAAGGGAGGATGACGAAACAATACCGTGATCTTATACAGTATGCTTTTGAACAGACCTCGCTGATGATGTACAGGCATTTCTTTCAATTCCCAAACACTGGAGTTATAAGGAAGTTAATCCCTAGTCAACCCCTTCGAGCCAAAGAAGTAGGAGTTTCCCGTTCTAAACAATCGAAACCTTTGATACAAACCCGGGGCAGGGTAGTATCTCAGTTAATTCAAAAGAAAACGCGCATTGAAGTCGCAAACTCTCAGTTCGTAATACAACGAACGACATCAAGAAAGAAAGCATTCCTTCGGAATCAAAAGACAAGGGTGGTTCCCTATCACATAGACAGTCGATCTCAAAGGAGAAAAAGCCCACCAAGCCAAAACCTATGAAGGAGGCTTAAGAAAGTTGGGGCATCCCGCTGACAGTAATCCCGAAAATGGTGACAGTCAGGCAAAAGTTAGGGATAACAAATCAAAATCAAAATAGTGAGGTCATTACAAAATCCTCAACAACATGAAAAGTGTTGAAGAATAAAAAAGGAGATGATGACTGTCTCCCAAATTCAAACCGGTGAACCATCGCCCAAAAGTCGTTCCAAACTCAAAACAGAGTATGACGCGCAATTAACTGAGCTTAGGTTGAAGGACATCACGAAGAGCGGGTGGGTACAAATATGCTTTGAGCCTTTATCCTTTGTTTCTTAAACCGTGAACCAGGCCACGTTACAACCCTCCAAAAGTCCTAATTGAGGCATGGGTTAGTTCGAAAGCATACTGTTACAAAAGGTATCCTGACTCCTGTAGGGCTTTGCTCTAAATCTTGTGTTAACTTGTCTTATAGTTTTCTGCTAAAAACGCATTTTTCAAAACTTCGAGACCAACATAAACTTTGTATTATTCAAATATCACTGTCTGCATTTGACCCTTTTGTTTGACAGCGAGGAAGTTCATACAGCGAATGTTCGGAGGAACGAAAACTCTCTCAGTAAGTCTAAATCACTTCAAGAGGATAACACTTCCATCAATTCCCTTATCAACAAAGGGCATGACATAGCACAATTCAGTTAACCTGGGGCAGTCCAGTCAAGGTCCAACAGATTATTCAAAGTACAGTTAACCTGGGGCAGTCCAGTCAAGATTTCAAGAAATCTCTCAATATGCAGAGTAATCTAATTCAAGATTCCAAACAACCACTTGGGGCATTCGAATGTCAAAAGTGTTTCAACAAATCAACTATTACATTTCCAGACTCGATTCCTGTATCTAGCCAGGGCATGTCTGAAGAGTTCGAGGATTCGATTCCTGTATCCAGCCAGGGCATATCTGTTGACGACTATTTCCAGACTCGACTCCTGTATCTAGCCAGGGCATGTCTGAAGAGTTTGAAGATTCGACTCCTGTATCCTGCCAGGGCATATCTATCAACTATCACCTTTCCAGATTCGACTCTTGTATCCAGCCAGGGCATGTCTGAAGAATTCCAGATCAATACCTGCAACAACCCAGGAAACATCTGTGAACGACCGATTGTAGACCAACACCTGTAATAAGCCAGGAATTTATCTACATCACCACTTGGGGCATTCGAATGTCAAAAGTGTTCAAAACCCGATGCAGTTTTACACAAGCTCATCATCAGGAAACCCTACACCGGTTCCCCTTCAAGACTTCTGAAAACAGTTCATGGATTCATCCCAACAACGGATGTTAATCTATCAACTTGTTCAGATGCAACCTTTGAATTCAGTTTACGGACGCTTCCCAACAACGGATGTTGTTCTATTGCTGATTCCTCTCCAAGACTTCTGAAACAGTTTACGGATTCTTCCCAACAACGGACGCCAATCTACCGACTTGTTCAGATTCTTATCAAGACTTCTGAAAACAGTTCATGGATTCATCCCAACAACGGATGTTAATCTATCAACTTGTTCAGATGCAACCTTCGAATTTAGTTTACGGACGCTTCCCAACAACGGATGCTGCTCTATTGCTAATTCAACTTCAAGACTTCTGAAAACAGTTCACGGGTTCTCCAAGTAAACGGATGTTAACCTATCGCTTGTTCAGATTTTTCTCAAAGCTTCTGAAAACAGTTCACGGGTTCTCCAAGTAAACGGATGTTAACCTATCACTTGTTCGGATTCTTCTCAAGACTTCTGAAAACAGTTCACGGATTCTTCCCAAGTAACGGATGTTAATCTATCAGCTTGTTCAGATGCAACCTTCGAATTTAGTTTACGGACGCTTCCCAACAACGGATGCTGCTCTATTGCTAATTCAACTTCAAAACTTCTGAAAACAGTTCACGGGTTCTCCAAGTAAACGGATGTTAACCTATCACTTGTTCAGATTTTTCTCAAGCTAACAACCACGGAAGATCGCATTCTCCAGAATTCTCCCTATCCCCAGCGGAGTTCATCAAAATTCCCCAGCAGTAACTTATCTTTGCAAATCCCCAGCCAGGGAATCCTCAGGAATTCAATTCCCCTCAGAGTTTAAGCTTCAGTATCCCCAGCAGATCAAGAGCTTCAAGTGGACAATCCCCAACGAAGTCAGACTTTTAAACCTTCTCCCCACAGAGTTTTGGAAGGACAAATCTTGAGTTCCCCAGTAAAGTCTCCAGGGTTACCTCCCATCAAACCGAAGACTCTCAATCTGGTCTCCCCGGCATGAGTCTGCTAGTTTGGGACCCCCCAATAGAGGTCATCAGGAATTCTCTTCCCCAGCGACAGCCAAGGATTTATTCTCCCCGGCAGCAGTCAAGATGCTTTTATCTTCAGCCATCTCGGAACCATGTATCCTTGGCAAGATTAGCTCATCAGCTTACATGCGCATTCATTACATTCATATCATAAACATTAAATGTCACATGCATTGCATCATGCATCATAACATTACATACAACTAACCCTTTACCTTTTCAGGTAAGATCAGTCAACAGACACAGATCATCTCTTGAGATTCATCCAAAAATAGTTCAGATGTGACCCGGACACGGCAACATTCTGATACTTATTCCAGATTCATTCAGACGCATTAGCTGAAACCCTACACCGGTTCCTCTTCAACTTCTCGACTTCTGAAACAAGTTTACGGATTCTTCCCTACAACGGATGTCAATCTACCGATTTGTTCAGACTCTTCATAGCTTTTGAAAACGGTTTACGGATTCTTCCCTACAACGGATGTCAATCTACCGACTGATTCAGACTCTTCTCAACTTTTGAAAACGGTTTACGGATTCTTCCCTACAACGGAGGTCAATCTACCGACTGATTCAGACTCTTCTCAAATTTTTGAAAATAGTTTACGGACGTGTCCCAACAACGGACGCTGCTATATGGCTTATTCAATCTCAAATAGTTTACAGATTCTCCAGACACGGACGTCAATCTGTTGCTTGTTCAGACCCCAATTCAGAGATATTCCAAAACAGGGATGCCCTTCTGATACTCGTCCGCTCACCATTGACGTACAGTTCAACATCACCATATGGCATCTATAAGCCCATCCTCCTACCAGCAGTCGCCGAATGGCATCTATAAGCCCATTCTCAGATGGCATCTCTAAGCCCATCCCCCGACAAATTCTTTCGCACCAGGTGGCATCTTTAAGCCCATCTTCCTACCAGCAGTCGCCGAATGGCATCGTTAAGCCCATTCTCAGATGGCACCTCTAAGCCCATCCCCCGACAAATTCTTTCGCACCAGGTGGCATCTTTAAGCCCATCACCAAATGGCATCTTTAAGCCCATTCACCTCACCGTCACATCGATAAGTGCAAATTTTCTGGGCACATTAGTGTCCAATCTCCTTTTACCTTCAAGTCGCGAAAGGCAAACTTGCCAATCTAACTCTTCAGGTCAAAGAAGATTGAACAGGGGCAACTGTTGTACCCCAAAATTTGCCCTCGCATTTTTCCCCAAGAAATCTCAGCTTCAAACATTTCCTGACTTTTCAAACTGGCTCAAGAATCAGACAAACGGACTTTTCTTGACAGTCAAGCAAAATTAGGGTTTTTACTGATTTTCAGAGCTCTGATTTGTTTCATACAGTGGGCCTAGGGTTTGATTGATTGTTGGTTCAATTTTGATCAAGCGAGCGTGATTTGGCATTTAATCGGGAATTAGGGTTTTATGGGCATATTCTCAGAAGAATTTGAATTCCACAGCACTTTGCGGTTTATTTCAAGATTCGGATTAAAAGTAGCGTTATCTTGGTTTAATCAGTAAAAGAGACAGTGGTTTGAATTCAGTACGTTTTGATTGGGCCAGTCAGATACAAGATGCAGTATTGGATTCACAGTGTTCATGTGTTTGATCAGTCTATCTGGGTTAATTGCTGTTTTGCTTTGGATTTTGGATAAGACAGGTTTATTGGATCAATGTTGTTTTATTTTAGTTATTTATTATTCTGAAATTAAATGATTGAATTTATTTTTCAATTGTTTTAATTCTAAGAATTTTAAATAAATAAATAAGCAATAAAGAAAGTTAGAACCAATTGGATAATTTGATTTTTATTAATATTCGAATTATTTGTACAAATTGTTGTTACAAACAATAATTTACATTTAATTAAAATATTACATAGAATGAAAAACTATCATATTTTCTAAATATTCTTCGTTCTTCACTCCGCTCCGGTATTCCATTTTTCATCTGCAAAAAGAAATAAGAAAAGTCAGAAAGCATTTAATTAAAGGACAGATAAAAAGTTGCTCATCATTAGGGGCCACTGACTGGGATCAGTTGACCCTCTCTGCAAATCACGGGATTTCTCCCGGTTCACAGAGAGGGAAGATTATTTTTATTTCATGAATGCAAATGCAAATGCATAGTTTCTAAAAAGTTTGCAAGCTGCATAGAATCTCAATGTCCAATTCAAACCATATAGTTCAAATCCAAACTGAAAAAGTTCAATCCAAACTTCCCATTCAAAACTAAACTGAAAGTCCAATGCCAAAGAAAATCAAGAAAGTACTCAAGGCTGTCATAAAAGATTTTGGCCAAGATATCAAGGAAGAGAAAAAGCACACAAACTGTCAAAAGGAGATGCAAGATGTATTATGCAAGCAAAACAATCTTAACTCATCATTTCCCATAGAACCCCTTCAGAGCAAGTACAGAATATAATCATATTAAATTTCAAACTGTACTTTGAGAGAGAGAAAAGAGAGATAAAGCAGGCAGAGTTAGGCATAGTTCAATGGCAGTTCACAGCAGACAGCAGACAGTAGGGAAGACAGAAGAAAAAGATTATGCAAATCAAAAGCCAAGACTGAGTTCAGATAGCAGGCAGACAGCAGGCAAAAGGAAGAGAAAAGATACACAAAATCATAAAATAGCCAAGCATATATCAAGACAGTGCAGAAGTAAAGCAGGTAAATAAAAACAGCAAGCACAGTTCAAAAGTAAAGAGAAGCAAAAAGTCACAAGACCAAGCTTCCAACAGTGAACCTGCACCAGCATAGGCAAGCTGTCCCAAACCTTCAAACACCCACAAAACACCATAACCTTGCCAAGAAACCTGCTAACACCATAACCTTGCCAAGAAACCTGCTAACACCATAACCTTGCCAAACCACTACTGTCCCAAACCTCACATAACCAAAAACTGAGTTAAGCCAAGCTTAATCAGAACCTGCACCATACCAATATCCCATATCTCAGAACTCAACCTTCATGCTAAACACACAAACCTGATAAACAAAATCAAGCCTCACCATCTTATGAAACCAACATCTAAAACATTCAAACACCAAGCCTCAGAAGCGGGCTTCATCATAGGCATCTCAGTAAGGCGCATCTCAAAGCACGCATAGGCAAATCGGGCAATCAAGCAACCAACAGTTCAAAGGGACGAAAGGGGAAGGAACAAAGATATCAAGGCAGCAATGTTCTAAAATACACAGGCAACAACCCAAGGCAACGCATTGTGGAAGAAAAAGATAGAAAAAAAAGTGAATTTCCAGAAAGGTTTCAGGCAAAATCTAGCATCATCATCAAAACCTTAATCATAAGCAAAGAACGAAGTTACCAGGAAGGCATCAAAAGCAAGCATCAAACTTCACCACTGAAACACCGCTCCGGCCTCCTCAACATCTCACTCTCCGCCTCTCCTCCATCTCCCAAACGAAGGTAGCCATTCTTCTCACTCTTTCTCCACCACCTCACAATAGCATAGGTTCAACTTAAAACTCAAATCAAAACATGCAATTTGTAAAAAGACAAGAGATAAGAACATAAGGCATTAAAACGAACCATGTTTCAAGGACGCTAGGCTCATATCAACGGAGGGAAGAAAGGCTTCTGGAGGAAGAGTTGGTGGCCGGAGATAAGCACTCAGGGAAGCTCGAACGGAGAAGACAAAACTCAACGCGCCGTCGCTGCCTCACAAGCCCTAGCTTTTCGCTCCACACTGAAACATTGCCTAAACCCTAAATTTCGTTTTTGGATCAGCTTGGGCTTAACCCGTTCCTAATTCCTCTAAGCCCAATAAGAAAATCATCTCATTAAACATTAACCCTTTCTTTTCTTTTATGTTTACTTCTTTTTTTAAACACTAACCATTCTTTTCTTTTTTAACAACATTAAATTCTAATCCCTTTTATTTCACAAACAATATTTATTTTCTAACTAAATATAGTTCTAATTAATATAATATTAACTTACTTCATTTTTATAAAAAAACACTAACCCTCTTTTATCTTATAAAAAATGTTCACTCTTTTTATTTTGTAAATACTAACTTGAATAAATTATATTTTCACCATATGTTTAAAACATCTTTTTTAATTAATTAACATTCTTTTTTCATACATGACAATTCAATACATTTTTCTCTAATATTTAAATTCACAAACATTTTGACTAAAATACTTTTTTTTAATTAAAACTTAACATTTAATCAAAACACTTCTTTCCTTTTGTACATACTTAACATTCTAATCAAAACACTTCATTTTTCTTTTGTACATAAACATACAAAAATCAAGATTCATCTAAAAACATTTATCTAGGCCAAAACCCTAATACGGCTCAATTTCACATTTCGCATTTGTACATACATATACACTTGTACACTTACATAACACATTACCCGACACACATTTTATCTTATATTTGTATATTTGATATTCATTTTGATCGCACATTCGATTTGGTTGTAAAATTATTGGGTACTATAAGTCTCATCCCCTTGTACATTTATACCCCCACTCCCGGACACTATTTTGTAATAGCGTAGATTTACATTCCGCAATTTACAGCTTTCCAAATTATACCATGGTTAGACCTAGGGTTTGTATGTACATAAAATCAAACGCTAGATAACCTAATACAAGACAAATACATGTAATCAATGCACAATCACACTTGCACCCCCTAGGGTGATCCCACATGTTGCCTTCCAAATGGGCCATGCTTGCACGTCGAATGTCTTTGGCAAAACAAAATCAAATGATCATAAGTCCCTCGATGACGCTTTCGAAAGTTGCCTAAACGGAATGATCATAGTCCCTTCAAAACAATTTGCCAAAGACATTTGGCATCATTGCATTCATGGTCCATACGATGACCCGCGCCCGTCCCGAATAAACTTCCTAAACGCAAGATTGACTACCAATTTCAATGGTAGAACGAAATTGTTAAAAGGGGTTAAAACATGACAAAAAAACCTTTGAGTACAATAGGGTAGACGAAGACTCTTAGTTACTTGAGATCAAACTTGCAAAAACACTCGCCTTCTTTTCAAAAACCACAATCCACAACACTTTCAAAAAATCAACTTTTCAAACTTTTGAAACATCTTTTCGAAAAGATATGCGCCTTTGTAAAACATTCGAGTAAAGAATTATTACAAGGTTGGCCTAAGACAAGGCATCTTTTTCCAAAACATTTTCAAAAAGTACTCACACACACACCATTTTCAAAGCAATCGAAAAAAAGGCAAGTGATCTAAAAAACCAAGTAACTAAGAGCCCATGGATAACCATGGATGAAAAGGGTGCTAATACCTTCCCTTTTCATAATCTACCCCCCGAACCCACGAAATATCTCAAAAGGTTTTTGCTGTGCTTTTTAACCTTTCCTTAGGATAAAATAAAAAGTCGGTGGCGACTCTTGCTAACCGCACAAGTGCGAATACGAACGCAAAACACTAGTCTGTTCTCCCACCGTATCACAATGCGCATACATTACATCCATATATCATAAACATTGATAAAACACATATATTGCATCATACATTTCATGCAACATAACTTTGTGTTTCAGCTAACATTTTACCCTTTTCAGGATAAGATTAACGAGCTACCATTAACAGTATACAATCATGATACAGTTCAGATACGCTCCAGACAAGGATGCCATTCTGATACTCATTCAGATCTCAACCTCAGATACAGTTCAGATATGCTCCATACAAGGAAGCCATCCTGATACTCATTCAGATTCAACTTCATGATACAGTTCAGATACACTCCAGACACGGAAGTCATTCTGTTACTCATTCAGATCCTAGTTCAGATACAGTCCAAATACGCTCCAGGAACGGATGCCATTCTGTCACTTATTCTGATTTTCCCCATCTTAGATACGTTCCAGACACAGATGCTATTCTTTTGCTCATTCGGATTTCAGTCTCCAGATACAGTTCGGATACATTCCAGACGCGGACACCATTCTGATACTTATTCTTATGACTTACAACTTATAACTCAGCAAACATTCTTGGATGGCATCTTTAAGCCCATCTCCAACCAGATTCTATCATCTCCCCAAATTGCATCTTTAAGCCCATTCCCTCAACTACACTTTGACGAGTGCAAATTTATGGGCACTCTAGTGTCCAATCATCTTTTACCTTCGAGTCACGAATGACAAAGCTCGCCAATCCAACTCTTCAGGTTCAATAAGATTGAACAGGGTCAGTTGTTGTACCCCAAAATTTTCCCTCTCATTTATCAAGACTTTTCTCACAAGACTTCTTGGACTCAGGACAAGATTAGGGTTTGGTCAGCTCAAGACATCTCATCTTGCACTAATACCCCAAAATTAGGGTTTGAGTTTGCACAAGGATTTTTGGACCATCAATGCTTCATGTGACTTTAATGCACCATCTTAGACCCTTAAGATTGCTCATGTTAAGTTTCAAGCCTTGAATCACATTTTTGATCAGTCAATTGGACAGTTGACCTAAAAATCAACTGTATTGGGGAAAAAGTCAACCATGGCCAATTTACAGTCAAACTTCATAATTTTTTATCCACAACAACATTTTAGACTCATATGAACCATTTGATCAAGTTTGTATCACAACTCCTCAAGAAATTTGATCAGGTCATCAAAAGGGCAAAATGGTCAAAATTAGGGTTTTGACTGAGAAAGGGCAATTTCAGATTTTTAACCTAACCATTGGCCAATTGGGTTCAAACATGGTTTCAAGGATTCAATGGCATCATCTTGACCTAATTACAAGGTTCAAAAGATCTCAAATGCATAGGATTGACAGATGAATTTTGCAGTCAATTGATCAAAAAGTCAACTGTACACTGAAAAGTCAAACTTTGACTTTTTGGTCAAAATCAAGTGCCAAGGGTCATAATTCATCAAGATATGTCAAAACATGAAACTTGTTCACTAAGAAAATCAATTTTGCAAATTAGGGTTTTAATTTGAAAATTTTTCATAACATGAAAATTTTCTAAGTATGGAAATTTTCTTTTTTTTTTCCAACTTTTCACCACTTTTTCACCATGATGCAATTGGATTCAAAGAAAACTTCCAACATGAAAGTTATAGTACTCCATGAAATATACAACTTTGATTCACAAAGTTTTCCCAAAAGATGCTTGGATCTCAATTTATGAATTTGTGAATAGAGGTCCATGAACTAAATAACTTAGTGAAAATTTGCCCTTAATTTAGGCAGGTTTTTGACCCAACTTCATGGACATTTTTCACCTAGTTCCAAGAGGTATCTCAAAATTCATTTCAAATATGGATTGTATAGCATGTTGCAAGCTTTCTAAAATGTCCAAGAGCTCTCCAAGATCATTTGTGGTTAGGGAGAATCGAAGAAGAGAAAATGGCATTTTATCACTTTTGTTCATGCCATTTTTACAATGCATCAAGTTGCAAATCTGATCTTGGATGCTTGTACCTTGAATTACAGGTCCTAAACTCATTCTACACTCCATAATTTAATGCTAACTCAGTGGTTAAAGGCTTTGTTTTCACTTTTGAAGCATTATACAAGAAATAATTCCATAAATGGCCAAAAGTTCACAATACCATTTTCATAAAGCAAGCTTTTTGCAACTTTATCAACCTTGAGCCATGGACCTGTTCCTTTGAGGCAAGCAATCTCCAAAGATATCAAGCAAGTGTACCAACTCTTGCAGCTCACAAGATAGCCAAGTACAGGCCTGTTAGCATGGTCATTTCAACTTTTCTTCAAATGCAAGAAAAGTGGCAAAAGGGATCAGAACTTGTACAGCTGCTAGAGAGTGGACTTTGTATCACTCTATACATATTCACAATGTTATCACAATGCAGTACACGAATGCTTGACATATGAAGCTCACAAAAACACAAAAAACTCCATTTTTCTGTCCAAAGCATAGTAGTTCTGCAAAACCAAGGCCAACTTCATTTTGGCTCGTGTGTTTTGCCTTTCAACCTTTGAAACACTTCATCCACATTATACTAAAGCTATCCAAGCCCTTGTCCTGGTTCTGTGAGCTCTGTTTCAGACATTGCCATTTTCAAACTTGGAGGTTGCAGATTGACTTGTGCAGGAAGTTTTGGCCATCCACAAAGCTCCATAAGCATTGGAATAGCTTGAAGGAACTTCAAGGAAGCTCACATGATCCTCAGGCCTCACTCAAAGTTCCCACATTTCCATATCCAAATACAACTGAAGGAGGTATTTTTCAAAACTCTATCTCTCTATTTAGACATCCTCAAGCCATGATTTGTGAAGCAAAAATGTAGTCCTTAACTTGGTGAAGCTGTACATATGCATATTTGTCATTTATATTAACTGTGCCATGAGAATTTGAAGCTTGAAGTTCATGAAAAAATTATGTCAGGAATTAGGGGTTACAAAATTCTCCCTGGTCTTTTAGAGTTAGGTTACAAATCTTATATCATTGGAATCGTGAGATTACAAGCTACATGTTTTATGTTATGGGTTTTTGTTTTTATGCAAGATATAGCAAGTTTTGAACTCAGAACACGCGCAAGCTGAAGGACAGGGATGAAGATGATGTTCTGGGCCTTGGCGCCTTTGGGCCTGCTTGCTTTTGTTTTTCACACCCCCTGACTTGATATCCACACCCCTGGCTTTATTTTGTTTATTTTTCATATTTTCTTTTCATTTTTATATTTATGGTTTTTATTTATTTTTCTGAACCATAAAAAATCATGAAAAATATTTTTTTTTTTATTTTTTGTAATTTTATTTTATTTTTTATTTTTTATTTTTACATAGATAATATCTTATTAGAATAAATAGAATTTTATTTTCTTATATAAATTGTAAATACATTTAAAAATATCATACATTTTTATTTTTATTATTTATACACATAAAATATTATTTTCATACATATTTTAATTTTTAATACTTGTATATAATATTATTTATTATTTTCTAGTACAAAAATGGACAAAAATAAAATAAATATAGAACATATATTTCTTTTAATCAAAAATTAGGGGTTCCCCTTTCAAAAATAATACTAATATTTTTCTCTTATTTCTAGGGTTAAATAATTTATTTTCTCATTCAAAAAACAAATACAAAACATTTTTTGCATAAATCATTTGCATTGCATATTTAAATATTTGTATATTTATTTATTTTGCACAATAATTCAATTGGGTTGTAATAGTATTTTAGGGTTTATTTTGTGCAATATCCCTATTCAAAAACTTGTATCCCCCCTCCCATAATAATTGTTGTAATAGCTTAGTTTATTTTTATACAATTTATTGCTTTTGTATACCATGTTAGTAAATTAGGATTTTGCATGATAAGACCAAAAACAAACAAATAGAAATGACCTAATACAAGACAAAAAAGCATGTAAAATGGGACACATTGCACACAAGCACCCTTAGGGTTTCACCCACTTGGTTGCCTAAATAAAAATGGCCATGGTATGCATGCGAAGTATCTTGGCAAAACAAAACAAAAACAAGATCATAGTCCCTCGATGACACTATCAAAAGGTTTCCTAAAACAAAATGATCTTGGTCCCTCAAACTTGCTAAGATACTTGGAAATATTGCTATCATGGTCATACGATGACCCACGCCCGTCCCATTTTACATCCAAAGATAGAGTTATTTACCAAATCAATGGTAAATCAACAATGTCAAAGGAATAAAAATGTACAAGAAAGACATTTGAGTAAGTAGATAGCTTCTAGTTACTTGATCAATTTCAAAATAATCCTTGCTACTTTCAAAAACAAACACACACACATTTCAAAACAAGCTTTCAAAAACATTGAAACATTTTTTCAAAAGACAAACATCTTTGTATACATTCTTACGAACGAGAATCATTACAAAGATTGCCTAAACGATGGTCTCTTTTCAAAATACTTTCAAAATCACACCAAACACAAAGCACCATTTCAAACAATTTCAAAAGCAAAAGCAAGTGATCTAAACAAGTAACTAAGAGCCCATGGAAAACCATGCATGAAAAGGGTGTTAGCACCTTCCCTTTTCATAATCTACCCCCCGAACTCAAGAAAACATCTCAAAGGTCTTTCCTGTGCTTTTTTACCTTTCCTTTTAGATAAAAGAAAAGCCGGTGGAGACTCTTTCTAACTGCAACATTTGCGAACACAAACGCAAAACCTCAAGTCGGTTCTCCCACCGCATCACAACAATCATAAGAATGAAAGGAAAAATATTTGTCCGAAAAAAATAGGTATTGAGGAAAATACACTTACAAAGGTTTCAATGTTGTTCGGAGTACCTCTATGTTGATCACCCATGGTCAAGAGAGGAATTTTGTATTGATTACTCTTGTGTTGTTGTTGATACTTTAAGAAAGAAATAGTGTGTGAGTTATGATTGTGATGAACATATATGATGAATGTTACATGTATTTATAGGAAAATCTTGAAGAACACTTTGCATGTAAGAGATACACATAGGCGCCACAATAGGTGGCGCATGCTCTTCCTTAATACACATAGGCATCACACTAGGTGGCGCATGCTATCTATGATACACATAGGTTACATTAAACATGGCTTGTTGCTTTTTGCATGCATGCAAACCTGCAGTGTGGCAGGGATCAGATGGCATGCATGCAATTTTATTATACAATGACAAGCAACCCTAGGTGGCGCATGCATGCAAAAATAGGAGGATAAGTAACCCTAGGTGGCGCATGCATGTAAAAATAGGAGGATAAGCCACCCTAGGTGGCGCATGCATGCAGAATATAGAGTACATCCTATATTTTCATCAGTCTATTTAATTGTCTGTGTAGGGTGCATTACTAGTATACATCTATAACTCACAAAAAACATACCTCAACAACATGGATCATTCACAAAATTACACTATTGTTGCCCATATTAACGGTGAGACGTTCAATTGCGATAACTCAGGTTTTAATTTCTGTAATAGCGATTTTATCCGCTTTCGGATAAACAAGAAATCAAGTTTTGCACGCTTCAAAGATAGACTAGAAGCCAAATTACAGTGTGGTCCAGTTTACCAAATTCTTTACAAGTCCCCATTTCTTTTTGACAACAACCAAGTCATATTTTATCAACTTAAGGTGCGCGATGATGATGATGTTCGAAGCATGTTTCGAACTCATGAGCAATCCGGGTTTGATGAGATTAAGCTATATGTTTTATTACAGCAACCAGATCAATCTCGGGTGGTAGATCCTTCTCAAGACTTTGAATAAGAGAATGAATCTGACAAGGACAACCATCCCGAAGTCGATGTTATTGGCCAAGAAGAAGAAGATGATGAGGCAATGATTGATTTTATGGTCAATAATGACGTTGCAGATCAAGAGTATGAACCTGTACCTGCAAGTCATGCGTACGACCCTCCATTTCACATGACGAACTTGAACTTGGGGGAAGATGAACCAGCCTCAGATATCTTTCACAATCCTTATATGCAAACTAAATGGGCCTTGAAAGTTGGAGACAGATTTCGAACAAAAGAAGAGTGTCTTAGAGCTATAAAAAATACCACATAGAAATTTTAGCTGATTTCACGGTAGATAAAAATAATTCAAGGAGGTACGTTATATTATGTAGTCAAAAACCAATTTGCCCTTTTCGGTTAACTGCATCTTACAGGAAGATAAGTGATTCATGGGAAATAGGCTCCATTGATCCATTCCACACTTGCATCACCATCGTTCCGACACAGGATCATCGGAAACTTAGTTCTCAACTAATATGTCAAGAAATCTTGCCTCTTATTAGCAAGGATCCATCATTAAAGGTGAGTACAATTATTTCTCATATCACTATAAGATTCAATTATACTTCCTCTTACAGGAAGGCATGGATCGGGAGGACTAAGGCAGTTGAACTTGTGTACGGTAATTGGGAGGAATCGTACAAAGAACTTCTAAGATTTTTGGTGGCACTCAAATATTATGCTCCGGGAACTTTTATAATTTTGGAGACACTCTCAGCATTTACCCCAGACAGAACTCGTGTTAGTGGAAATGGAATATTTTATCGATTGTTCTGGGCGTTTGAACCATGCATCAAGGGTTTTGCATTTTGCAAACCTATTATATAGATTGATGGAAATTGGTTATAAGGGAAGTATAAAGGAATATTACTCATGGAAGTGGCACAAGATGGGAACAATAATGTTTTTCTGATTGCCTTCACTCTAGTTGAAGGTAAGACAAGTGGCGCATGGAATTTCTTTCTGAAGAATCTCTGATTACATGTTGCTCCTCAACCCAACCTTTGTTTGATTTCAGACAGACATACATCAATTGTGAGTGCATACAATAATCCTGATAACGGTTGACAGGATCCCCCTTTAACACATGTCTATTGCATTAGACATATCACACAAAACTTCATGCTCCATATCAAAGACAAGACACTTCGAAAGAAAGTTATTAATGTCGGGTATGCCTTTACAGAACCGTCATTCTGACACTATAGCGAAGAAATCTGGTTTGCAAACTCAGAAGCATTAAGGTGGATCGATAATATTCCAGTGGAGAAGTGGACTAGGGCATTTGACAATGGTTAACGATGGGGACACATGACAACAAATTTAGTGGAATCATTGAACTTTGTATTCAAAGGCATCTGAAACCTACCAATTACTGATTTGGTTAGAGCAATATATTTCAGGATGGGGTCATTGTTTGACACAAGAAGTTCAAAATGGAGGGCAGTGTTACAATCATGGCAGTTGTTCAGTGAATGCACGATGAAAACATTTAATGAGGAGGATGCGAAAGCAAACACCCATAGTGTCGCCGTGTTTGACCGTATTAAAGGTTGGTTCAGTGTACAAGAGACAATGGGTCATAATGAGGGGAGTCCAATGAGATATTATCAGGTAGAACTAGATAGAGGTTGGTGTGATTGCGGAAAGTTTCAAGTATTTCGCATGCCTTGCTCTCATGTCATAGTGGCATGTTTGCATGTTCGCTTGGACCCAATACAATATATATCCCCCGTGTACGCGGTAAAGAGTGTTTTAAGTGTGTACATCATGAAACAACCGGCTAAAAATCATCAAATAATGAAGTCGCCATCGAACGTCTTTTATCCCACGTGTAGGGAAAGGTAAACATCGAGAAAACCTAAGAAGGGAGAAGTCACGGTCTTGCGACCGAGAGATCGGGTAAGAGAGTCTGTTACGCGAGGGGAAGGTATTAGCACCCCACACGTCCGTAGTACTCTATGGTATCCACTCTTGTTATCTATCTTATGGGTGTGTCTAATCTATGCATACTGTTTATTACTGCTAAAGGGAGAATGCATAAAAAAGAAAGGGTAAAATATGTAGGTAAAATAAAATTGTGCTTGCTTGGGCCCTACCCCAATGCCTACGTATCTGTTTTGAGGAATCAGAGCTACCGTAGTTTGGCTCATATGTTTTTGTTTGTCTGTGTTTTTTATGGACGAAGTTAATTCCGCCTTCTGCCACAGCTCGACCTTTGGAGACTTATGCGTTGGCACAGAAGTAAATTAATCATGTCCTTACCTGAAAAGGGTTTTAGAGAAAGATGCTCGAGCGCACGAAGTGATTTGAATTGGTTTGTATTTTGTTGCAGACAACGGCTAGTTGACCTCAAGAGAGAGATATTAACCGCTTTTCTACTTAGCCATGAAAGGAGTCTTTGAGAATTGAACCGCACCTAGGCTTGAGATGAAGAACAATAAGATCGAGAAGAGGCTCGCTTATAATTTCCCATACTAAGCAAAGGCGTGATTCTCATCAGTAGTTTTAAAGTGTTTTGAATTTTGAAAAGGAAAAGAGGTTTTTGTTTTAAATGCATATGCAAAAAGGGAAAGAAAAGTCACAGGGAGACTAGTCTATTTCTAAACCTAATTTTATCACGCGTTGTCAGACCTATAGTTGGAATTTCAAAGGAATTCTACCTGATGTTTGCATGTTTGGATTTAGGAGCCTAATGTTTAATTTTAGTTCAATTAAATCGAAGATTAAATTTGAACCAAAATTACCTAAGGGATCATGAAAGACTATACAAACAAGTAAAACTAAGCAACGAGTATTAAAGTATTACATACAATCCTTACCAAAAATCACAAATAAAATACATGATATAAAAATGAACAAAACTAACGAATAAAATCGACTAAAAGTTAGTGAAAAGAAGAAATATATTCCTAATTAATTTCTAAAGTGCCTTCTAATATTTTTTATCATTTTTGTTATGCATTTTTGTTAAGAAAAAAAAACCATGAAAGAAAGTATTTAAAAAAACATAAAAGAAAGTAAAAGAAACAGGGGGTGAGAATTGAATTCTGGGGCAGCAGTGCCTAGACAGTAAATCTCAACGGGCCTAGTCCACTAGAGAGATGTCCAGATTTTCAACTTCCTAATCTAAGTTAATTAAACAAAGAAATAAAGTGAAATAAAAAAAAACAAGAAATGGTGTCGTCCAACTTCCCAAGAGACTCTTGACCCTATCTTCTCTTCACTTCTTCCATGTCCATGGGATTCCGAAATCCAACTTATGCCTCACCACGCTAACGGCGACCGTGACGGTGGCGTATGAAACAAAATTTGGTCCGGTCCACCTCAATTTCTCTCATAAATCCAAATTCAACCACGATTCCTTCTGATTTTAAGTGTCAATTCTAAATCTAAAGTAAAACTCCAAACCTAATCCGTGAAGATTCAAAGGGATGGCACGTGTGAAGGCGTTTAGCCGGGCAAGCACAAGGATGAAGTTTTATGTTCTAGCTTACATGATATCATGAAGGAATAGAAAACGATGAAGAAAATGTTTACCTCGTCGTCTTCCGTTTGTAGCGTTCGTCCAAATGCTTCGGTGAGCTTCCTCTTTTCCTGTTCGTTTTCAGTTTCCTCTTCTTCTGCAGATCCTCGCTTTCTCGTCTCCTGGATCGTAGTTATGGATGTATCACTTTTCGAATGACGATCTGATAGTTGTTGTTACAGATATTTGAGAGGATGAAGCAAGATGATGAATGAAGAGTGAGGAAGCCTTTGAGAATGAAGGTTGTATGATGAATTTTCAGAGATTTCAGAGAGAGAGAAGAGTGAAGTTTTCTGATGATTTCTCAGAGAGTCCCCGAAGAAGAATCTGGTGAGTTTACATTATATAGTTGGTTAGGACTGTGGAAGTTAGTTACTGATTAGAATGGATCTCCACCTTTGATTAAAAATTGGTTAGAGAATATAGAAGGTGAGGATTAGAGTTAGTTTTTCTATTATGATCTGGTTCTCTTCTGGTTTTTTGAAGTTGAAAGTTAGTTATTTTTTCTGTTATCACTGTTAGAGTTTGTTTGTGAACTTTAGAATTCTGTTAGAAAAAAAACAGTTTAGAGGTTAGGTATTCTGTTAAGAGTTAGTTAGTATGGGTAGTTTGTTAGTAGTTTGTTAATAAGATGTTGGAGACTGTTTTTTCTGTTATTACCGTTAGAGTTAGTTAGGAGTTTGTTAGGGAGTTATAAAGTTTTTAGGAGGAGATTGATGAGCTGTTTAATTAATTTTCTATTTCCCATTTTCTATGCAGGGTTGAACTGTGGATGGGCTAGGGGCTTCCTCCTGAGAATGAGCTTTTTTTTTGTTTTTCCTAGGCAGCTTCAATAAGATTTTTTTTTAGTAGTCTTGGAATGTTCAGCTGAAGATGCCAGCTTCCTCATCATATGTGAAATGTAGATTTCTCTTTACTCGGCTGAAACTTCTGGTGCCTTGACTAGTATGAGTATATTCCTCAAAGCAGACACCTACATGTAATTTGTTTTCATCTGTATTTTGGCACAAATTCCTCTACCCAGTTATTAACACGTGAGTTTGAGAATTCATCAACCCACTGGTCATCAACTGCTCTATTTTGTTGTCTTTCAATTGCAAACTCATTCGCCCATTGTTCAGGTCGAACTCCAGAGAAAGCCTTATTATTTAAGAATTCACCAGCCCATGCATCACCATGATTATATTGTTGCTGATATTCTGATTCCCAATCTCCAGGTGCAGGTAATGCAGTCTCTTTAACTTGATTTTCATCGATAATCAATTCACTGCGGCTCATCTTTGATACAAATTGAAAGAACTTTGAATTCTGAAATTTAGGGTCAGCGTTATGGGCCAATGTGTTTGCGAGCATATGAGTCTGCTCCATTGCAGCAATATTTTGCATGTTCATACCTCGCATTTGATCTACTGATGACAATTGAGAATGTTCAAATTCAGAGACTCAACCATTTTCACCATGTTGTTGCTCAAATGAGTTAGCCCAAGCATCAGAATTATCATATCTTTCCCTATTTTGACTGAATTCAGAAATCCATCCATCTGAAGCATGAGCACCTTGTATCACATTGCCTTGAGACTCGTTCCAATAATCATCAAGCTCCCTAAATCTTCCAGGCATAAGTCTCTTGCCACGAACGTTGCTGTCAATATCTAGAGAAGACAGAAGAGCATTTACTTGGGCATGGATAAATTCTTCGCTTTTATCTGCGAAGAGATGTCCTGTTTCTGCTCTGATTTATGAACTGATAAACCTTCTTCTGAATTTTATTGCGTGAACATACGTTGAACGGTCTCAACACAGAGCTGAACGAATGCAATTCCTTTATTTAGTTCTTTTGATTTTATTTTTCATTGATACTGAACTTGGTCTTTTTTTTTTGATGCATATTTGGGAATCCAAATTTAATGAACAAATTTGATGTTTACAGGTATGCAAATCAGCCTAGTTTAAGTATAAGTAGCTTATCACATTCGTTTGCGTCAACTGATATGTGCAGGGAATTTTTGGATGAACCTGTTGGATTAGTACACTGAATAACACTCTTTATGAACACAACTTCCATATGTTAGGCACTGAATTTGTCTTGAAAAATATGCGCTTATTATGAAATTGTTTCAACTTTTGAAGACATGTTGATTTGTATATGTACGTATCTGTTATGCAGATTTCCTGTAGTCTTTCGGGTTGAAATCATAGTGCACAATGCAAGATCTTGATGGACGTATCCTACAGTAGCTTGTATACCGCAGATGCCAATGAGCTGGACGTATTGGTTTGATGGCTCAACATAGAAGCAACAAGTTTATAGCCTTATACATGACGTGCTCGAATCCTTTTGCTAGAATTTGGAGTTTCGCATGAAGTAACTTTTGAATGAAAATGTTCTGTGTAATTTCTTGTAATGATGCAATTGTACTTTGTATGCCATCCTTATGAACTTTAAATGTGAACTTTGAAGCTTGAATGGATATTTTGACATAACTTGTAATGGCCATTGAAATCCTTGTAATGGTTTTTGAATAGTCGAAACTCGAACCTTTAACAAAGATAAACATAATGCTATGTAAACTTGACTCAATCACCAAATACAAACTTTGTGCAATATGGCCATATCAATGCACCCAAAAATTTCTTAACCTTTTATTTCAAAACTCCTTGGTTTACCTCGAATGAATCTTGAATGAGATTTTGCATTATGGATGAATCTTGCAACCTTAAAATATTGATCCACTTGAATGTCTTGCTAGTAGAACATATCCAAAATGGGCTTTCCAATCTACATGCTTGAATCGGCCATAAGGGATTCATAAACCGATACTTTGAATTATGCTTCTTGATTATTTGCCAATGGAATTCATAACACATATGAGCCCTTGATTCGGTCAATGCTCGGTAAGAAAATGAAATCAGTATACTCCCATGGCATGTTTAATTAATGAACCTTAATCTCAATTGAATCCATAAATTCTAGTCATCTTGAATTTGAAACAACCACCTTTCATTTGATAAAATGAGCTAAATGAGCTCCTGACCCATAGCTTAACTAACAAGACATATTTGGACTTGATAAAACCCAAAGCAATCCTTAATCGCTCGTCAAAGGAGAAAACTTTGATTCAATCCCTTAGGCATCTTGGAAAAAGTCGACTTATAAAGCAAGTAGTCCTTAGATGATGACGAACCTCCAATAAGGGAAGGGTAGTGCTCCATGTAGCCTTGAAGTGAGACTTTAGTCCGATAAACCTCCATTGAAGAACCACTACCAAGCTTGAACAAAATGAAGAGAAACCCCGATTCTCTTGACCTGGTATAGGGAAGTAAATCCTAATCTCTGACATTGATAAAATTGAAGGGATAATAGCCCTTGAAGTTTAATGAAGAAAGAAATTCTCATGACCACGACTCACAATCCTAATTCCACTGCTCACTTCCTGAATAAGAAACCAGCCTTTATTGGATACGAACACCTTAACCGTTGCGAAACCCTGATATCGCACAGCCACTGAACTTTGAACCTCAAGCGCTTTATTGAATGTAAATGTATGTTAATGACCTAATGTGATATATATATATATATATATATATATATATATATATATATATATATATATATATATATATATATATATATATATATATATATATATATATATATATATATATATATATATATATATATATATGAATGCAAGGGCCTAAGCCAGATAGAAGAAATTAGGAGGGAAAATTTTGGAGTGCAACACATCAATACCTTCTCCGTGTTGGCAAAGGAGGATTATTGGCCTACTTATCAAGGGGACATTATTTAGCACAATGAACAAATGCGACGGAAGAAAAAGGGGCGCCCGAAAAGCACTCGTATTAGAACTGAAATGGATACGACCAACAAAATGATAAGATTATGCAGTACATGTCGTCTTCCCAGACACAATCAAAAAAATTATCCAACTATCGGGTCTAGCTCTGCAACCTAACTTTTCTATAGCAAACTTTCTGGAGTGTTTAATTTATTGTACGCAATATATTTCAATTTAAATTCGAGTTATCATTTCGTGTTAAATTTATCATTCGATTACAACAACTTTCACATAATGACACAAAAAATTACAACACCACATACTCATGACGATAATACAACAATATGATAAACAAACAAAACAACTAAATAAATCATAATATCTAAAAGATAAAAACCATCAACACAATATCGTCTGGTCCAAGCATCATCATCATGACATCAACGTCGTGTCTCACATTTTTCCATGATCGACTTACTCCATTTTCGTTCCTCACTGTGATGTGCCTTTCTATTTTTCTGATTTGTTCACCTTCAAGAATGTCTCCTTCCAACCAGTGAATCAAGTGCCTCTGAAAATGCTCGAACATTTGCGTGTTCCAGAGTTTGATCTTCACCGGAGACTTTGTCGCCGAAAAAATAACATGCACATCTCTTTTGATCAGTGAAAACTTTGGCAGGAGAGTTGAAGATATTTTCTAAGAGTTATGTAACAAATGATGTAAAAAAATGAAGAGGATGGGTGATTGCATTTATAGAAAATGCAATAACACTGTCAAGCCAAGGAGGATGGCGTCTCCTCTCTAAAAACATATGCATGTGTCACACTGCATGCCTTTACAGAGGAGGACAAGCCATGCAGTGTGGCGCCTCCTCTTAAAAATGTATGCATGTGTCACACAGAGTGGCTACTCTTCTGCGTGGCGAAATTTTTTTACTTAAAAAGTGATCATTTTAATAAATTTTTTGAAAAAAATAATTATTTAAAAAAAATTGAAAAAAGTGATTATTTAAAAAAAATCGAATTATTTAAATATATAATTTAAAATTCTAAGAAAATTTACACCATAGAGATTCTTCTTGAAAAATACAGTTTGTTTTAAAAATTACTAAAAAATTAAAATATAAAATAAAAAAATATATATAAAAAAAAAATTAAAAAAAAATAAAAGAGGGACATGTTAGAAGGGGTCCACCGAAAGAAAAACATAAATATCTGCAAAGGTTCATGCACCTTTCCAACTTCCTGTCTCTTGCTTCTGTTTCAAACCAACCCAAATAAAGTAGTAACCATTAAATCACTAATAAATTATTATCATACTATCACATATCAAAATTCTAACTTTAATATTTTTCCGTTTTTTATTTTTATTTTTCCAACTTGTTTCATCCTCACAATAAATCTTACCAATCTTGTGTAGCAAAATGAACACACCAACCTCTTCTGTTTCTTTCAAACTTCCCTCAAACTCAGATTTTCTTATACCCTTTGCTTCAGGTAATTACTTTAAACAACAAATTAGTACACTTTATACTATTGTTTTTTATTTTAATTTTTGTTTTAAGAATGTTATAAACGTTGATGTTGTTGTGTTTTTATTTTATTTTTATATATGCAATGTGTTGAGTTGAGAAATCTAGGTATTCTATTCATACCCCTTTAGCTGAAAGTATGAATTTTTCTTCTGTTGCTTATTGTTCTTGTTTTTATGTGTTTTGGGTATTGGAGTTAGTTGATTTGCTTGCATAGTTATAGAATTTGATTTGTTGTTATCAATTTAAAACCTAGTTTGGTGTATACTTGATTCCGCCTGTGTGTTCTTTTCTATTAGTATCGTTATCGTTGTAGCACCGATAATTCTGGAAAAAAAACGCGTGTCTGTGTTCGTGTTTGTGTTTGTGCTTCATAGATTGTAATTGGCTTTCTGCATCAATAAGTTGTTACTTTGTTGTTCCTTGTTCGAATTTCGACACCATTTGGATGGATAATGCGGCTTTCGGTGTGTGGTTAATCAATATAACAAGATGTTGCAACTCAGTAACCATCCATTGAACATAATGAACAGTGATTTTGAACGTTATTAACCACGAGTTTCATAAATTTAACAATTATACTATGCTTTGGCTGTCGATTCTTGATTTCGGTATCTAAGAATATTGTTATTGATGACTTAGTTGTATTGAATTGATGACATATAAATATTCTCACATGATCTTTATGTGTATTGTGAGCAGAGTTGAGGTGTCTGGAGGAGTAGTTTGATACAGTGATGTGTCTGTCTCCATAAATTTTTTTAGCATAGATATTATCTTGTGCTGTAAACTTTCGCGATGGAGTTAAAGGAAAGTTATGACATCGAGAAACCAAATTCTACGCAAAAAATGTTGGAGCATGAGTTGTGGCCTTTAGATCCAATTGATCCGAAGAATGCAAAGTTTCCGTGCTGCTTGGTTTGGAATCCACTTCCAGTTGTCTCATGGTTGGCACCCTTCATTGGTCATGTTGGCATTTGCAGGGAAGATGGAGCTGTTTTAGATTTTTCAGGATCGTATCATGTGGGTGTTGACGAATTTGCATTTGGTCCAGTAGCAAGATACATGAAACTCGATCGTAGACAGGTACCTTTCTCTCAAATTTACCATATCTTTCTCTTGTGCCCTCTGTTTGTTCAGATTGTTCATGATACATCTATGAAGTATAAATGCCTCTCTAAAGTATCGTATCCGACACATCTTCAGACACACCTTAAATACGTGTCAGAGTATCTGTGTCCGGTGTTCATGATTCACAGTAACTAACTGCAATATTGATAATTTTTACTTGTTTAAAAATGTTAACTCTTATTTGACACACTTGAGATATTTGCAGTGTTGCTTGCCTCCTAATCTATCTGCGCATACATGCAAACATGGCTACCGGCATGCTGAGTATGGAACCGCGATCACTTGGGACGATGCCCTAGCGACAAGTTTGCGGCATTTCGAGAGTAAAACTTACAACCTTTTCACATGCAACTGTCACTCGTTTGTTGCTAATTGTATGAATAGGCTGTGTTATGGTGGATCAATGAGTTGGAACATGGTAAATTTAGGAATCTTGATACTATTCAAGGGGCATTGGGTTGATTTCTGGTCTATTGTAAGGTCTTTCTTGCCTTTTGTTGTGGTTGTTTGCATAGGTGTTTTCATGGTTGGTTGGCCCTTCTTATTTGGGTTACTATCCTTCTCTTTACTCTTAATTGGGTGGTTTCTATTGGGTACCTACATAGTCAAAAGCCTATTAGAGTGCTAAATGTACACTCTTGAATTGAAGGATGCTCATGAATTGTGTTTTGCTTCAACCAAATAATGATTGATTCAAATGTCAATATTGTTATTGGAACAAGAAATAAATAAATTTGAACTAACTCATTCAAGCGTTTGTGAATAAAGTTAGATCTTCATATTTATTTTTAAGTAGGAAAGTGGAATGAAAATTGGAAGATGAATATATGAGAGCAATGCAATATAATGCTCCAATATTGATGTGAAGATGAGTATAAAATGATTTGACAAATACAAAAGTTATTTTGCATCCACTCATTTGTTTTGCATCAATCATATTCAATGGTTATATTTTTTGTAAAATCATTTTGTAGCATGCCTTTTCATTGTGAAATTTTATTATGGGAAATGTTTATATTTCCATGACTTGATATGAATTCAATTAAAGTGAGTCAACCAAATGAAAATCAATAAGAAAATTGGCTATACTTAAAAACCATCTTTATGATATGGGAAGTGAAGTTGCTCTGCCTCTTCTCTTAAGACTCTTAGGATTTACCCGTTTATGTTTTGTTGATGGTTAATTTAGTAGTTTAGTTTATTTGTTGTAATTGAGTCTCACAGAGTTGGGCATTCTAAGATTGGGTGTTAGATCGTTTTTACGCATGTATAAATCAAATCATTTTGTTAAAGCCAACGCAATATGTTTCTGATCAATTAGTCAGGGATTTGAATCAAGAAACACATTTTAGCGTGATTCAAATCATGTCAAGTCTCGATTTAGAATAACATTTCAGTTTTGTTAAAATTTGAAATGTGATTTGAATCATGAAAATGACTTAGTTGAATCAAATTAAATGTGATAAATCAGGAATTTGATTTGATTAACTTGATTTGAATCATGGCATATTCTCCCTCGAATCAAACATAAATCTGAAAAAGAAGTTTATGCTTATGTGCTTTTGATTCGAATCACAGAAAAATCTGACTCAAATCATATAAATTTTGATTCGAAACATGAAAAGACTTGACTCGAGTCAAATCATGCCTGCAAATCTTGGATATTGGTTCTGTAAAGTTGATTCGAATAATAGAATTGTGTGACTCGAATCAAATGACTTTGAATCATAAAAAAAATTGATTCAATTCATACTACAAATTTAATGAGTTTTTAAGTCTTGATTCAAATTATTCACTCTCTTGATTCGACTCATACCATTTTCCCTTGACTTGAATCAAATGAATATTTTCTCTCTTTTTTGTGTCTTATCTCCGACATATAAAAATTATTTTTCCAAATCCTTCTCATAACATTCTATGATTAAGAACACATAACACACTTTTTTCTCTCAAACATTTTAGAAGTATTTTGAGTTTTGTTTTGAGTTAGCAACTGAAATCCCTCTTCATCTTTAACCTCTTATATTTTTCATTGTTGTTTAGATTAGATTCTCAACCTAGGGTGTTAGATCCGTGTGACGATGTTTGTTTTGTGAATATTTAAAAAAAATTTAGAGTTGACATCTTTGTATGATTGTGGTTGGGATCAACCATTCAATGGAAGAAAAAAAAGATTTTTCTCTTCAAGATTGATTTGGTAAAGCTATGTGGAAGCTGCTACAAACGGAGCTGAAGTTTTTCTCATCTTCAGAGAGTTTAAGACTCAAGGAATTGCTAGGACTGAGTAAAGGTTGGTCACCAAAAAACAAAAGCTTGAAACAAAATTCTTGAAGTTGGAAGATTGAAGTCAAGGTCGAGTAAAGATTTTGCAAGAACAATGTCAGACACTATATATATATATATATATATATATATATATATATATATATATATATATATATATATATATATATATATATATATATATATATATATATATATATATATATATATATATATATATATATAGTTCAGATCAAAGACCGTTTATTTTCAACATTATCTTCATTATTGATTGTATTAAAAGTCTTTGTGTAAAGTTATTAAAATCACAGTGGAAGAACAATAAATTTTGAATGAACAACTATTAGATACTATCTTATCTCTCGATTGTGTATAAAGTTGAGGTTTGTGTTAGATTGAGATCCTAATTATATTCTTACTTTTGATTCAACTTTAAAAACTATAATATTAGATCTCTTGTTCAATTAAAAGAAAAGGTTTCGATTTACACACCTCATGTATACCAATTTTTGGTCAATTGAAACGTTGGCTGATTTAGCATTTTTCATCTATAGCTCATTTCGTGTTTTTGATTAAGTGTTTATTACAATCAATCCAATTTCGTGTTTTTTATTGTATATTTCGATCAATCAAAAAAGCATATATTATGTACAAAAAAGCTAATTTACTAGCATGGTCTTGAAAAGAGTATGCGTTTGTCAATTATTTTTTACAACCATAAAGCAAAAAGAGGTTGTAGATGTCCTATCAAATCATCCAAATCTTGGTTATTACATGAGGTAAAATAGTTTAGATTACGAAATAAACATGCTAAGGAACATTGGTGGACCATGCTGGACACATTCATACACCCTTGCTGCTATGGGAAGATGCTCACAAGGAGTTGAAAAGAAGAGGGGCATGGGAATCAAGCTCCATATTTTGGAGCTTTCCACATCTTAAAAGCTGTCTCATGTAAGAACCTATCTGCCGGTATCGTAAGATTTCCACCATTCTGCATGACAAAAGAAACACATAAAGAGAAACAATTGTAGAGTAACGAATCTTTACCGTGTCACTTAACAAGCCTTCTACCACTAGGGAAATTTCAAGCATTGTTAACCTTTAAAGCTGAGTATTGGTTTTGTATATAGTAGCATCAGTATTTCAGTTGCTGGCATTTTTATGCTCCAACAATAGTGCTTTAAAAATTGTATATGCTGATATGCTTACAGAATCGATTGTATACTACAAACACGGACACAAACACCAGACACTAACATGTCCACACGAATAGTATGAGAAGATGAAATATGTCCACACGAATAGTATGAGAAGATGAAATATGTCCATGCGAATAGTATGTGAAGATGAAATAATTGAATAAGTCGGTGGATCAGACATTGACACATGTTGGACACCAATCATGCCTTCAATATAAGGTATCTGTGCTACATAGATTGTATGTGGCATATTGGCAAAATCACTCAAGTACATGTGCCATGCAGGTAAATAATTTGGAAACATCAAAGATTTAAGGTATGTGGACAAAGAAGTAAGAACACATATTAAGAGCAAGAAATAGAGTAAATTTCAAACTTGAGAATAAAACGCGAAGTCAAATCTCGAAACAAACCTCTGAGAAGTCTTGGAAAGAAAACTTATGTGCATTATCCTTGCGAGTCACACCATATTGCATTTGAGCAATTAACATGGGTGAATGGTGCCTGCATCATTTGATATGGAGGTAAGTATGCAATTCAGTCCAAAAAGAAAACAATTTCTCGTATAAATTGGAATTAGCTTCTGCGTCTTAAATTTTCAGCTCTCATGACATTTAACTTCTCCATAAACACCTAAAAGCTAACAATGTTGTATGCGAAGAACTATTAACTTATTTTAATTGAAAAGCTTCCATAAACTAGAAGTTAATCAAAATTCGACCTATGTTCTGTTTGGCATCACATTTACAGTAGAACCAAAACAAACATGGATTTTTAATCACCTGTCATGATATATTCTACTGTCATAACCTATCTACCAAATGCTTCCTTAAATTACCTCACATCCTTGCGAGGAACTCCTCCTTTCATAGCATAACTTTGTAGAGGATAAAGCGTCGAAAAACAAGAGTTCTTCTCATCAACCTTCTTTGACACTGAAAACCTCAATTCATCCTCCTCCAAAACCTTGCCATAGCTCATAACAACAGACAAGTGCAACCGAGAACCAACGTCAGATCCTGGCTGCGCTTGTCTCATTATTGCACCAACAAATGCATCCACCCAATCCACATCAGCATTTCCTTCACTTCCATCGACCTTTTCACCGGCTCCAATGTGAAGGAACACAATATCAAATTGGCTATTGTCTTGAACCTTCCCTTCTTGAAAGCCAAGCAAGTTGAGAAGCTCCACAGCCACAGCATCATTGTCTTGTGATTCAGAAGTTTGTTGTTTCACCAACTCATCCAACTGAATAACACTTAACCCAAGGTCGGAACTAAAAGATTTCAACCCTGAATGGTTAGTGAATATAGCAGCTTTCATTCCCATAAACCTATATCCAAAGAAGGAAATGCAAAAAATTTATGTAACATCGCATTCCTTCCAACCAAACCAACAACAAATCTAACTGGAAAAAACAATGATTGTAAACCCTAAAACATCATCATGGTTAAACTTTAACATTGTAAAAATGTTTATACATTTTTAAACAATGAGAGATCAAATGTTACATTTACCACGAAAACGGCTAAGACAAAACGGTATTGGAAGGTGCCGATACAAATACCATTTTTCACCGTTTTTTTGATAAAAATTTTTTTTTGGTTAATTTACACGGCGACAACCACAATCCAGCATTTGATTATCAGCATACTATAATAGGTAAACACAGAATTTTCTTTAAAGTAAAAAACAAACTTTGATAATTAAAAATGAAAAACAGAGAGAAAAAAACCTATGAGGTAAGGTTTGTTTTGGTGGATCATGAATTTGTGATGATGCATCGAGAAGCAGTGCGAATTCTGTGACAATTCTTAGATCCTCGGTTTCTGAAAACTAGATATAATCAAGTGAATTTGAGAATATAACTGATTATTGAATAAGTGTGGGTTAGATGAGAGGTTATGGTTATGGAAGAGACGAGATGAGAAGTGAACCTGGGTGAGGAGAATGAGAGAGAGACAATAAACCGCAGGAAGAAAGAGAAGCGAGAGAGTGGAGATTGTGATTGTGTGAAGATGGATCGACGAAACGAGCTAAACCGTCACCGTATAGAACCAGCGATCGACTAGGTTTGTCTGCCATTGGTTACGCTCTTCGAATGACAAAGATGCCAAAGGACATAGATTTTTCACAAACAAACAGCAATGTTCCGCAAAACCCAAACAAAACAAAACAAAAACCGAAAACTTATAACACTTTATTAGTTAAAGGTGATCAATATAATATGGTATTTAATTACAAGTTAGTTAAATATGAGGGCATCTTAAATAAAATATCAACAATTTCATTTGTTTATTAGTTTGGGCTCTAAATTCTGGAGAATACTGGCTCTGTTCCTAAGTTGAAAAAACACTAGGCGAATTCTGAATTATTAGAGTCTTTTTTTTCTGAAAACTATAGTGTAAAAATAAAAAAATAATATTAAAATTGTTATGATAAGTAGAAATTTTAATGATCCTTGATATTTCTAAATTTGGTGAGATTTTTTTTGAAAAAAGACATTGTTGATAATAATTTTACCATACAATTCAAAATCAACATAACCTCAAATTAAGTTCAAGGATCCAAATGAGTGTGGAAATATTTGTGTAGTAATTCTTAGACTGGATCAAAGTGTCAATTAGTTCTAGTGTAAAGTAAAAAGAAGTCATAACGAAATTACCAAGACCGGTCGAAAGCAATGTAAAGTAAAAATAAAGGAAAAACAATGAAGAGACAAGTTAAATATAGAAAATTGTTTTAATAAAATATATAAGAAATATAAAGATGGTACACAAGATTATACATTCTCTCACATACTTGTTTCTCTCTGAATGAAGATACTTTAAGTTTTGGAGTATTGTATGTGAATTTTGTGACCTTTAATCTCGACATGAGGATTACCTATATATACTACTAGATTTGTAATTGTCTTCTATGGTTGTTATGTGCATGCTCGACACGTATTCTTGTTACGTGGCTTTGAGGCTGATGACTTGCTTCCATGTGTTTTCGATATCCAAACTTATGTGTGTGGGGGTTATTTGATCTTATCCTTTCGTAAGTGAAGTAATCGCTCGTAGTCGAAATTGCAATTGTTGTGTGGAAATCATCACCAAAATATGTTATGTCCTTAAGAGTGAGACAAAACACTTGCTTAACTTTGACTGACAATGGTCGGCTGCCATATTTATTTTTCATTATGAAATGGTCTTTAAATTCATACCCCCTTTTTACTGTCGAAAATCTCAGTTGAAAAATTACCCCCGAAAAAATGCCATATTCGGCGGACCCTTTGGTACTAAAAAGAAAATGGCGTTTTTTGGGAAAACTTCTGACACTGTTCAAGGTAGTGCATTGACGTCACTGTAATTATTACTACTTTTCTCCAACAGGCCTCTTCAGCACAATGCATGTATAAGAGGCATGATGACTTCAACTTCCTAGGATGAAAACTTGTCTCATTAACTCAAATAACTTTTCACTTCCTCACTTTGTGTCAGGAATGAAAAGACACGCTAGTCTAGGGCTAGCCACATATGTTCTGTTTCGATAGGAGAGTAGCAGTGACAATTTCTTTCTATAAAAACCCTTGTTCTATTTCTCATTACACTTTTGACTTTCATATTTCTGAAAGAAACCTAAAGTTTCCCTTCTTTCTGCATTTTCTCCCAACTTTTCGCTAACAGTGGCATTTTCATTCAATCTTCTAGTTTTTGTATCTTCCACCATGAATTCGCGTTGAAGGAAAAACTTATGTTCAAGAACCCTCATCGGAGGAAGAGAAAGTATTTATCTAGAAATCACATGTACTCATTCATTTCACCATTTCTGATAGTGTTCATGCATTCTTGGGTCCTCTACCCAATTCACCCGTTGATCCCCCAAAGTGAGAGACTTTTTTCCTTGTTACCAATCTTCCAAACCCTGTATTTTCTCCAAAGGTCCTTATAATATGAGTTTCATGAGTACACCCCCTCGAGTTTTTTGTGTTGCTCCTTACATCAAACAAAGTGCCTACTTGGATTGTCTCAACAAAATTGAGGGCAAGAAAGCCCAAATTTGGAAAGCTCAGGGGATCTATGACCTGACTCAATTATTCAGAAGTAGGTCCAATTATAATCCCCTCATGCTCATTGTAGCATTGTTTTTTTAAGAGAGTTCGACCAATACCCTCCAGCTAATGTGTGGGATGATAACCCCTACATTAATGGAAATAGCTGTTGTTGTACCCCAAAATCCCCCCCCCCCCCCCATTTTCTTCAAGATATTTCCACATGCTTCTAGGGTTTCAATTGCTCAAGGCCACTCAAGGTTTAATCAGACCAAACTCTCCTCCTAAGAAGTTGACCTATAACTAGGGTTTCATTTTTCTCAAGGAAGATTGAGCTTATAATGCCTCAAGTGGATTTCATGGTTTCTCATATGTCCCTAAGAATTCTCATGTCAAGTTTCAAGTCTTGCATCACAAGTTTGCTCAGTCAATTGCTCAGATGACTGAAAATCAATTGTATTAGACAAAAAGTCAATTATGGTCAACATACAATCTAACTTAAAGATTTGTGGTCAACATCAATATTTTGAAGTTACATTCATTATTTGATCAAGGGTTAATCATCATTCATCAAGAAAACTCAAGATTCACCAAAAGTTAAAAGTTGCTAAATTAGGGTTTTCTTAAGGAGAAGTCAACTAAACTTTAATCAAGCATAACTTTCACATGCTTCATCATATTTTCCTTAACCAAAGCTCATTTTAAAGGAAATTCAATTCTCTACAACTTCGTCTCTCAAAGCTCAAGTCCAAAAATGCTTCATTTAAGAGATATGGACCAAAACATTATAGGTCATTTCAAAAGTCAACAAAAAGACACTTTTTTGTCAAGATAACTTACATCAAGATAAAGTCTTCAAATTAAAAAATGATCAACATAGAGATTGTAGAGGACATCTTGTGCTTTCCAAAAAGTTTAAGATCAGCTTCATATGATAAAAATTGAGAGAGTTATGATTGATGCAAGTTGGGAAATTTTGAGAAAATACATGAAACCCAAATTGATCAAACTTGAATGTTTGGGCTAATGGGCTTATGTTTCAAGGTCCACACGAGTTTTAAACCTCATAGTGAACCTCTGAATCTATTCATGCACCCCTTCTGACTTTTATTCCCTTTATTTTTATTTTATTTATTTTAATTCAAAATAAAATAAAATAAAATAAAAGGCTTTTATACAAAGGTCCAAGCCCACTCTTTTTTGACCTAATTCTCCTCTCTATATATTCTTCATTCAGACAAGAGAAGATCATACGAAACCCTTGCAAGAGCTACCATTCCAAAATTCCAAAAATTATCAAAACTAGGGCAAACTACAAACCCTATTTTCAGTTTCCTTCAAAGCAAGCCAACCATCCCATTCGACTTCAGGGACACCATAGGGTAAGAATAGATCGATTGTGATGATCCAAAGAGCCTGAGACTCGTGTTATGCATCACTGGTTTTGTTTTTTTTTATAAAATTCATATTGTCGTTTTCATGTTGTTTTAATGCATACTAACTTTATTAACATGCATCTGAGGTATCAATACGCAGGATAAACCCATCACATGGCCCCCATAACGACCGAACAAGGATTTTCCATGTTTACACCATTTTAGGTTGTCTTCTCTGTATCTCTTTGTATAGGGATAATTAGCCAAAACTGATGCCTCCATTGAATTCGCAAGCACAAATTAGGGGGGGTAAGGTACCTCTGGATTGCTGACTTCTTTTATTTTGCAGGATTGGATAACGAGCTCGTCGGAGAAGACGACCGGAGCTAGGGCTTCGGCGCCTCTCCGGCCCAATGATTTGGTTTATTATATTTTTAACTGTTCTCACTTATGTACCAGATGAAACAGCCACTTCAGTGACAAGGAAGCGCACATTAAGGCATTAGTATACCAAGGCGTGGGTTCGATCCCTTCCTTTTGGTGTTTTCATATTTTTTTTCTGATTTTTGTAGATCGTATGCAGCGCGTCTCGATACATCAACTGTGCGCCCTCAATTTCCAACCCTCTGATTTAAATCTAACGCTTCAGACCTGCACGCCCATGATGCACCCTCCTGGATGATTGCACTGGATCGGGCAGGCCCCACTCTCTTGGGCCTAACGAATTTCGTTTCTCACCCCCCCCCCCCCCATTTTGCTCAAGTCAGGCCCAGTCTTTTTTTTCTTATATTTTCTTTTTTCTCCTTTTACTTATATTTTTTATCATTTAATTAAAATACAAACATAATTAATTTTTAGGTTTATTTATTAATTAGAATTAATTAGGTTTTAGTTTTTAATTAACCTTTTAGTAATTTATTTATTTATTTAATTAATTTTTTTAATTAAAATTAGTTAGATTTAATAGGTTTTAATTAATTATCATAAATCATTCTTTTCATAAAAAAAATTACCAAAAACATTTTTTTTTATTTCCATCTTATTTTTATTTTCTTAGATCAACTGTATAGGTTTCGCAAATATAATAGCCTAGATCTTATCTTCCGCATTTTTATTATCATGTAACTGCTTCCTAGTATGTAATAGTTGTAGGATTTCTTTTCCACACTTCCTCTATTATGTAACTGCCCCAAAGTTATGTAATAGTCTAGGTTTACGTTCCCGCCTTTATGTTTCTACCTATATTTACTATATTACTGCTTAGTAATTAGGGTTGTATGACAAGATAAAAACCAAACGATAGAAAACCTAATGCCAAGATAAATAACTGAAAACAACACACTTGCGCACTTACACCTCTAGGGTAGCCTCTCTTCGTTACCTTTAGAATAAACAATCATGTCCCTCGAAAGTAGGGATGCTTTAGCAAAGACCCTCGAATAAAAGATCATAGTCCCTCAATGACCCTTTGACGTTGCCTTTCGGAAAATGATCTAGTCCCTTACGAAATTGCTAAAGTATTCTTACAAATTGCCTTCGATGACCCTTCGCCTGTCCCTTCACATCCAACGGATAAGGCTTCCTACTAACTAATGGTACGGATAACATTACCTAAAGGAGGAGGAAAATTATAAGAACGACCTTGAATAGGGTAAGAAACTGTTAATCACTTGCTCATAAATTTTACAAATAAAGCATTTTCACCATACACGTTCAAAATATTTTCAAAATGCTTTGCATACATTCTTGAGGACCGATACAAGAGTTATTACAAAGTTCGCCTTACATTGGAAATTTTCAAAATATTTTCAAATCACACACACAAAAAGCAAATTTTCAAAGTGAGCTAAGTGATTAAGAGCCTGTAGATAACTACGGATGAAAAGGGTGCTAACACCTTCCCTTTTCATAACTTACCCCCCGAACTCAAAATCTATCAAGGTATTTCCTGTTCTTTTCACCTTTTCGTTATGGATAAAAGAAAAGTCGGTGGTGACTCTAGCTATCTGTAAATTTGGATAAAACTAAAAAGTCAGTTCTCCCACCGTATTACAGAACTGGCGACTCTGCTGGTGATGACTTAAAGAAGGGTTACCTTAGAGTCTTATATCACTTTCATTTACTTTATTTGTTTGCATTGTCTACTTTATTTTAAGGGTTGCTTGGGTTTATTTTCTTGCAAAGATCCTACACCCAGATCTAGGGATGCCTTAGGTAAGTAGCAATAGATCATGGAAACTGTACAACATAGACCGATGTAGTTGAAGTGATGGCTACGTTTGTGTAACACTTTGGGTTGTACCGATGTTCCTTGAGTCAGTCAAGGATAACATTGGACTTCCGCGTGGTGTCATAAGCACTAATTGACTTTCAGAACCTTAATTGACCCATCTTGGCCATTAGAAGGTAGTGAGATAGCCGACTTTGGTGCAGTATAAAGTTGGTTGATACTCGATGCTACACTCATTGAGGTTTGACTTTCAGGATATTTGGTGGCAAATTAATTGTCGTGCTAAAATAAAACCTGCGATAAAGATCGATGATATGAGATTCCAAGAACCCAGTTACTATTTTTAGGACAGGTTGATCCAACTTAACTTCAATAGAAAAGGGTACTTACCTACGGACCTCATGCAAGCCTTTAAACCTAAGGCTCTTGTGTTATTTATTTGTGTTTACCACCTGTTTAAACATGACATTATAACATCATATCATCATGGCATTTTTACTGACCATTTCAAGGATCTTAGGGATATTTGGTGCAGGTTTATCATAAAGCAAGGGGAAAGAGGATTTATTTTCCTCTAGCCATATGCTGTCAAGATCAAGGTACATTCCCTTGAATCAAAGGCTATGACCCACTTGACATGGTGAGCTTGATTCTTTAGAAGGACATTCAAAGATGAAGACCTGAAGTTCTTCAGACAAAGTTGCAGACTCAACTTCTAACATTTCATCTCTTTTTGTTTATCCCGCAAGATCCTTGAAAACATTGCATATGCATTTACACACCATATATATCATTACATAACAGGTTTCCAGGACATGTTTTCTCATCTTCTTGTTGTTTATTTCAGCAACGGAAAATGGCTTTTGAAAAAGCAGTCAAAGATCTTCAAGCTCAGAATGCTTAATTTCAATAGTTATTCCTAAACTTAGTCAAGGGACAGGAAGAGCTGAAGACCCTCATCACTAAAGAGAATCAGAAAAGGAAAAAGAAACCAATCGACATCCCTAACATGGGGAAAGTTTCAGAGGTCCAGTTAAGCGAGTTCATGATTCTGATACTCCATTAGACGAAAACGACGAACAGGTTAAAGAAAATAAGAGTGAGCTTGAGAGGGAATTAGTTGACATGTTCATGGTCGCACTAACAAGTCCTTTATGTAATCACCTACTTGGAAGTTCTTCAGCCGATGTCACTGAATTGATATTAACAGAAGAACATGTTGAGAACGGAATCAGAAGCGAAAATATTTAGATGGTTGCATCTTCAAGAACTATAAAGAAGACGTTCAATGGTAAGAAGGAAACTAATGCTGTGTACAACTAGAAGAGTCGTAATAAGAAAGACCGCAACTAATCTGTGGGGGCAGTGTTGATCTCTAATCCTTCACCAGTGCAACAATGACAACAGGGTAATTAGCATAAGCAGGATACACCCAAAAGACAATTTACCAAAATCAACATGTCATTGGCTCAAGTGTTACAACATATGTTGAAGGTAGATTTGATTACTTTGAAGGATCCTCCTCAGAATCCCAATACTTTTGCTCTTAGCTATCATCCCAATGCAAGGTGTGCATACCATTCTAATAGTCCTGGACATGATATGAATGATTGTTGGGCTCTGAAAAACAAGATTCAAGATATGATTGATACTAAGGAGATTGAGTTTGACCCGCTTGAGACTCCTAATGAGATCACTACTCTCATGCCAAATCATGACTAAGACTGGGAGCTTCCAGTTCATTTGAATATTCAATTGTAATTTCTTCTATTTGTTCAAACATGTATCTTTATGTCAAACTTTTGTTTTTTCCATTAATGTATTGCATGTGTTTTTCTTGAATTAATCCATTCATTTCACTATATTTAAATTGTGCTTTTTTACTTCCTTTTTGTGATATTTAACTCTTGTTAAAAGCTATAAGCCTTTAGAGGGAGGATGACGAAAACGATACCATAATCCCATACAATATGCTTTTGAACATACCTTGCTGATGATGTACAAGCGTTGCTTCAATTCCTAAATAGTGGAGATATAAGGAAGTTAATCCCTCGTCAACCCCTTTGAGCCTAAGAACTAGGAGTTTTCTTTTTCACGCAAATTGAAACCCTTAATCATAACTTGGGCAGGGTAGTTTCTCAGTTAATCCAATTGTGCATTCAATCGTAAGCTTTTCCTTCGTACACAATAGGTAGTATCGAAGACATCCTTCCAAATCAAAAGTCGGTGATGGTTCCCCATAATCATTAAGTTGGGCAGTCATTATCTTTCAAAAGAAAAGTCTGCTAAGTCAAAACCTATGAAGGAGACTTAGGGAAAAAAACAGGGGCATCCCGCTGACTGTAATCTCAAACAAAATAGTTCAGGCAAAAGTTAGGGATAATAAAGTCAAAAAGAGGCCGCTACAAATCCTCAACAAAAGAAAGATGTTACAAGAAAAATGAATGCCTTCTCAAATAAACTTTTGGTTTTTGAACCATCACCAAGTATCAGTGTTATAATTGCAAACTATATTGGAACCTAAATGCATAATTAACTGAGTATAGAACTGAAGGACATCATGTATAGTGGGTTGGGTACAAATAAACTTTGAGCCTTTATCCTTTGTTTCTTAAACTGTGAACCAGGCCACGTTACAACCCTTCAAAGTCCTAACTAAAGCATGGGTTAGTTCGAAAACATATTGTTACAAAAAAGTATCCTGACTCCTATAAGGCTTACTATAAATCCTGGGTTGATATCACATTCTTACAAATTTTGTTTTACTAAAAAATGCATTTTTTAAACTTCAAGACAAGCATAAGCTTTGAATTTTAATACCACTGTTTATATATGACTAGGTGTTTGACAGCGGAGAAATTTGCATGACGAATACCCAATGAATGAAAATCCTCCCAATGGACAGAATTACTTCAGAGGATGGGTCAAAGAGAAAGACACTTCCAGTAACATGCCTTTCATGGACATAATTGGTTATAAATCAAGGGACATGACATGTTATTGTCCAACTCATCTGTGGCAGTCAAGTCAAAATTCAAAAAATCTCTCAAAAGTGCTGAATAGTCAGGGGCAGATCTCCACCTGAATCACTTGGGGCATGTTACATTAATCATGAGTTTCAGCAAAATCCACTATGAAAATTGAATCTCCGGTATCTCTAAATTGATTGTATATGTCAACAGTATTAGATGGTGTCATTCTACCGTGACAGTTCTTAGAAAAATACTGAGGAAGGTCGACACTATCAGAAATTTGGCAATCAATGGTTGATCAATAACTTCAACCATCAGGTGCACCAGAATAATCCTAGGGGAAAATGGACCCTCGCATACGAAGGGCCACTGTAATACGGTGGGAGAGCTGACTTGGGTGTTTTGCGTTTTATCGCAAATGTTACAGATAACAAGAGTCGCCACCGACTTTTCTTTTATCCAATAAAGGAAAGGATGAAAAGAACATGAAAGACATTTTGAGAATTTTCTTGAGTTAAGGGGGTAGGTTATGAAAAGGGAAGGTTTTAACACCCTTTTCATCCGTAGTTATCCATGTGCTCTTAATTCCTAGCTCACCTTGAAATGCTTTATGTTTTGTGTAAGTTGGAAAATGTTTTGAAGATGTTTTGAAAATGGTAATTTTGTAATGATTCTCGTATCGTTGAGAATGTATACAAAATGTTTATTTTGGAAATATTTTGAAAACGCCTTAGTGTGGAAACTTTGTAATGATTCTCGTATCGTTGAGAATGCATACAAAGTGTTTGTTTTGAAAATATTTGTTTAAAAAGAGAGTGTTTGAAAAGATGTTTGTTTTTGAAAGTGTGAAGTGTGAAAATGGTTTTAGTTTGTGAGAAGGAAATTACGAGAAATCTACCTACTCAAAAAAGTCTTTGTTCTTTTCCTCCTCCTTTAGATAATGCTTACCTACCATTAGTTAGTAGGAAAGCCCTATCATTGGGTATGAGGGACAGACGTGGGTCATCGTATAGTCATAGAAAACACCTTGTAAGATATTTTAGCAACTTATCGTAAGGGACTAATATCGTTTACCGAAGGCCACATCGAAGGGTCATCAGGGACTATGATCTTTTAATCGAGGGTCTTTGGTAAAACATCCCACATTCGAGGGGCATGACTGTTTTTATCCGAGGCAACAAGTGAGGTTAACCCTAGAGGTGCATGTGTGCAAAGTATGTTCATTTCAAGTATTTTATCTTGAATTAGGGTTGTCTAGTGTTTGATTTTTTAATCTTGCCATACAAACCCTACTTGCTAACAATAATAAGGAAAGGTATAAATTGCAGATTTAAATATCCTACGCTATTACAATGCTTTGGGAATGAGGGGGAAGGGGAGGGGGGGGGGGGGGTACAAGTTTGTGAATGATGGGAGAAAAGCAATAAAGCCTAATTATCTATTACAAACCATTTACATAATAATGTGAAATAATAAAATGCGCAAGAATGTAAAGAGAAGAGAAATTGTTTTTTTGTGGTTTTTTTTTTATGGACAAAGATTTGGTAATAAACCTAATTAAACTAATCTAATTATAAGAGAAGTTAATTAATTATTTAACAAAACCTAAAATCTAAGTTAATTGAAATTAAGAAGAAAAATAAAACTTAAGTCAAATAATTTGTTTATAAAATAATTTGAATATTAATGACAATTTGAAAAAAAGGTATTTTACAGTGTAAAAAAATGACAAAATCTAGTTCTAAATATTTTAATTAACATAATAAAATAAAGTGTTTAAATTAAATAAAACCTAAAACTATTTTTTTTGTGATTTTATGATTTTAAATATAATTTTGATAAAATAAAAATGAATTAGAAAAGAAAAAGTTAATTAAAATAAAAAAGAAATAAAATGTTGGGCTTGTGGTGTTATAAAAGTAAAATGGGGGTAAAAAGTAGTGAAAACATCTTGGCCCAAGATGCATTTTTGTTTGAATCAGAAAATCAATAAAAAATAAAAATATATATGGGCCTGTGCATTATAAAGCAAATAGGGGGTGTTGGGAAGCAGGAGGAATTGGGCCCAAGGCCAGGAGGCCCAATGTTGGGGCGCTGGAAATCACAAAGAACAGAAAAAATATGAAAAAAATACAAAAGGGTACCACTGGGGCTCGAATCCAGGTCCCTAGTAACAAGTGACTTAGCGCGCACTTCTTTACCACTGGGATGGCTGTTTCATTCGTTCATTATACAACTTGCACTAAATTTAAAATAAACCCATTCCTGATTGCACTTCATCTCCTACCTCGCGCCAATCACCATTGTCAACATTTTTAAATTTCTGAACTTGCTCATTTCTCAACTATTTTCAAAAATGTAAACATGAAAGTTGCTCTAAATTTCACTACGAATTCAGCCATGTAAATAACTTAAGCTAACATTCAAGATGAACATGAATTTCTGTTGGTACCAAATTAAAACCTAATATTTCTGAAACTTTAACTTCAAAATTCTCCACGTACAGTTAATATAAATGAAAACTAAAGGCATGGTTAGCTTCAGGGAAATGATGTCTACATTTTTTATTCACAAAGTAACCATTAATGATGCTTGTATAAGGAGTTCAAAGTTGAGAAAACTTACCTCAAAACTGGAAATCATGTTTGACGTTGGAGCACTCCTAGAGATGTTTTGATGATCTAGATAGCTTCACTGAACTCCTAGGAAGCTATTGCAATGCTTACTTTGAGTTGAAAGTGTTTGAAACTATCTGGAGAAGTCAAGTTGCAGGTTGCTATTTTTGGAAATGGAGGATGGTGCAAATGGTGTTACAGTGATGGAATAGGGCTTTGGATAGGTTCTAAATGAGTTATGGAAGCTTTGTGATTGATTAAAAATGAAAACGCACGAAGGGATTAAATGTTTGAGGTTCAAGGTCAGAATGTGCAACAATGGAGGTTTTGGATGCCAATTCTGATTTCAGGGAGTTTGAGGGGGTTAGAGGGCTATTGGATTCATGTGTTAGCTTGTAAATACTTCCTTTATTTATAGAGGGAAGGTTTTAGAGGTTGAGATGGCTTGGTTCACAAAGTCACATGTTATGGCTAGTTTACTTAATTTTGAAGCAACATTGAAGAACATGGTTCCAATGCTTGTACCATGCCCTATAGAGTGGTTGAACACTTTAAACATGTTTCTTCTGATCTTTTAGGTTAAGTGTGCACAAAAGCAACAAGTTAGAGGCTCAAGACAAGTTGACTTTGTGATTAAAGCAACTTTACAAGAATGGAAGTGGTAACTTTGTGCCAAAAATGGAAAATTGCTTTGGACAATGGCTTAATCACTTGGATCATACCTTAATAAATTGTGTAAAAATTAAATTATGGAGTGATTTTCAAGTTAGAAGGCCTGCAAAGCAAGATTATGCATCATGCTTGAAGATTGGATCATAAGGTTCATCACAAAATGACCTATAATTCATGTTTGTGATGCCATATTCTTCTCTTCGAATATCCTAGCTTAAAAATGATCTATTCAAGTTCTTAGACATTTTATAAAGCTTGAAACATTGTCTACAACCTTCATGTTGACCAATTTGGCTAAATCAACTTGGAACTTGGTGAAAAATTGCCAAGAAGTTGGGACAAAAATCTGACCAAACTTGTTAAAAATTTTACTAAGTGTTTTGTTAAAAATGTCATAACTTCATGGGCATATATCTCCTAATCCAAGCATTTTTTGGACATCAACCCTCAAGGGAAAAGTTGTAGAATTCATCAAGCTCTACAACTTTTATGTTGAAAGTTTTCCTTGAATCATCTTGCATCATAGTGAAAAATGGTCATGAAGTAGTGAAATTATCAAGGTTAAAAACACTTTTTGGAAATCTTGATTTTTGTTGAATTTTCTTGACTTTCATGATTCTTGATGATCAAGTTTGATATTTTTGAATATTTTGATAAATCTTGATCTTTGAAATTCAATGTTGACCAAAAAGTCAAAGTTTGAGTTATGTGTGTCAGTTGACTTTTCATCAGTTGATCCAAACTTCAACTATCAATCACTTGATCTTTGAGGATGTTTTGAACCATGAAATTTGGTCAAGATATTAGGTTTGAGTCCTTAAGGTCATGCTTCAAGTCATTAGGCCATGTACTAGGTCAAAAGTCAATGATCAATCATTCTCAGTCAAAACCCTAATTTGGTCAATTTTGCCCTTTTGATGATTTGAATGCTTTCCTTGAGGAATTATGATCATACCTTGATCAAATAATGAATATTACTTCAAAATGTTGATGTGGGCCAAAAATCTTGAAGTTTAACTGTATATTGATCACAGTTGACTTTTTACCCAAAATAGTTGATTTTCAGTCATCTGAGCAATTGACTGAGCAAATTTGTGATGCAAGACTTGAAACTTGGCATGAGCATTCTTGGAGACCTAGGATGAACCATGAAAGTCACTTGAGGCATTAGAAATCCAATTATCCTTGAGAAAACCAAAACCCTAGTTTGTGGTCTCGGTGCTTAGGAGGTGAGCATGTTTGATCAACTCTTTGAGAATCCTTGAGCATTTGAGATGTTTTGTGAGAAATGTCTTGAAGAAAATGGAGGGAAAATTTCAGGGTACAATAGCTTCCCCTGTTCAATCTTTTTAAACCTGAAGAATTAGATTGACATGTTCGCCATTCGCGACTTGAAGGTGGAAGATGATTGAACACATAAGTGCCCAGAAATTTGCACTCGCTTGTGCACGAAGTAATGTTGTTGGTTGACTATGTCGGAAATGGGCTTAAAGATGCCATTTGGAGAGGCAAGGGAGAGTTGTCGGAGATGGGCTTATATATGCCATTTAAAGTAATTGTTGATAGAGAAATTAGACTAAGCCTACGCTTGACTTTAACTGGGAGAAGTATCAGAATAAAGCTTTGGTCGATTTAATCTGAGCCAGAAAATGTCTACTGGAAGGAATATCAAAATAAATCTTTGGTCGACTTAACCTAAGCCAGAAAATGTCTACCGGAAGAAGTATCAGAATAAATCTTTGGTCGATTTAATCTGAGCCAGAATATATCTACTCCCGTCTTTAATTTGGAGAAGTATCAGAATAAATCTTTGATCGATTTAATCTGAGCCAGAAAAGGTCTACTGAGAGAAGTATCAGAATAACTCTTTGGTCAATTTAATCTGAGCCAACAGAGGTCTTTAAATCTTTAACTGAGAGAAGTATTAGAATAAATCTTTGTCCAATTTAATCTAAGCCAGAAAAGGTCTATTGAGAGAAGTATCAGAATAAAGCTTTGGTCGATTTAATCTGAGCCAACAGAGGTCTTTAAATCTTTAACTGGGAGAAGTATCAGTATAAATATTTGGTCGATTTAATCTGAGCCAGAAAAGGTCTACTGAGAGAAGTATGAAAATAAATCTTTGGTCGATTTAATCTGAGCCAGCAGAGGTCTTTAAATATTTAACTGGGAGAAGTATCAGAATAAATCTTTGTTCGATTTAATCTGAGCCAGAAAAGGTCTACTGAGAGAAGTATCAGAATAAATATTTGGTCAATTTAATCTGAGCCAGCAGAGGGCTTTAAATCTTTAACTGGGAGAAGTATAAGAATAAATCTTTGGTCAATTTAATCTGAGCCATAAAAGGTTTACTGAGAGAAGTATCAGAATAAATCTTTGGTCGATTTAATATGAGCTAGAATATGTTTGAAGGGGGTGTCCATCATGTAGATATTTGCCCTGTCTTGTTTCAGGGAATGACCTATAATCTGTTTTGAGGATTTGTTGATGATATCGGTCTGTCGATTGATTCTTCCTGAAAAGGTAAAGAGTTAGTTGTATGCAATGTCATGATGTATGAAATTCATTGCATAATGATGTTTTCAAAATAAATGAGACTGTGTGTTGTACCCCAAAATTTCCCCTCTCATTTTACTCAATACATACTCCTAGAGAGCCTCAATTTGCTCAAGTTTGTCTAAGAGTTGACCAAACAAACTCTCTCCTAAGGCAGTATGTCTCAAATTAGGGTTTCCATTTTTGTCAAGATAGGTGGACTCCAAAGACCTCATATGATCTCCATGATCCTAATATGGTCTCAAGACCCTCCATGACAAGTTTCATGCCTTGCACAAGAAGTTTGCTCAGTCAACTGCTCAGATGCTTGAGAATCGACTATATTAGGTCAAAAGTCAACTGTGGCCCACATACAAACTTCAAGATTTTTGGTCAACGTCAACATTTTGAAATGAATTTCATCATTTTATCAAGGGTTGATCATGATTCCCCAAGGAATGCTCCAAATTCATCAAAACCCAAAAGTTGCTAAATTAGGGTTTCTTAGGAAAAGTCAACCAAACTTTGACCAAGCATAACTTCCACATACTTTATCATAAATTTTCCATCCAAGGCTCATGTTGAATAGGATGGAATATCCTACAACTCATCTTCATCCCTCAAGTTCAAAATATGCACTCATAAAAAGATATGAATTTCTACATTATGGGTCCTTTTGAAAAGTCAACAAAAACACATTTTGGGTCAAAGCTTCTTACATGAACATGGAAGACTCAATTGAGATGAGACCAAAAGGGTTGCTTAGGGGACATCCTAAGATTTCTAAAAAGTCTAAGAGCACCTCTGTAGGGTTAAAATTGGAAGAGATATGCCTTGTCAAAGTTGACCTTTTTTGCAAAATTGCCAAAAGTCAAATGTGCTCAAAAATGCATTTTTTGTCGAATGGGACTAACTTTTTATGCTTGCACCTCACTTATAATATGGTCCACGACCCAAATATTCACCCACACATTATTTGCTTCATTTTTCATTTTATTTTGATTTTTTATTAATTAAACATTGAATTAAATCAAATAATTGGAGAATAATAGCAAAGATATGTTTTGATTTGATTTTTTGACAGGTTTGCAATCAAAATATGCTGAGATATCAAGACCAAAACGAATCAAGCATAATTGGTACAAGAAAGGGATGATTTAGCTCAAAATAGCAAGTTTACATATGGCATGGAAATCAAATCAAATCTTCCATAATTGCAAAGATTCAAGTCAATTTTATAACCATAATTCATTCTAACATATATATGGAACATGTACAAGGCATAAGACAAGGTTTTTGCAGTCGTAGAAGAGCAAGAACAAACTCAAAAAAATTGACAAGAAGTGTGACTCGGTTTTCACTCCACATGGCCTTTTAGAGCAATTCAAGGCCAACAATCGTATCTTGGAACAACACTGAAGCCATCCCAATCATCTGCAAGGTCTGAAACATCAAGAAACGCATGCTGTAACTCACACGGTTTGCATTTTTTCCAAAATCAATTATCATAATTTTTACATTGTTAGCACATTTGGTTGACATATTTGTGATCTTGGACATGTTTGCAAGCTGACTGAATAGTTTAATTGTGTTTTTGAATCCTATACGCGTATCTGCCATTGCTAGGGTTCACCTTGCGTTTTTAGGGTTTTTGAATACAGGAACAATTAGCCTAAATGAAGGACACCATGATGATAAGAGGGCCAAATCCTATTGATCCATGGTCTTTAATCTTATTTATCTTGCATTGTGTTGATTTTTGAAATTCACAGACTTGTAGTTACATACATTGTCTGTGGGTATAAGCCATCTACCTAATACGACGGTTCCCTGAAGAAGAGGGTGGTGTGGAAATCATCCATTCGCTCATTTGAAATTCGCGCGTGTTGGATTCAGCTATTTGTTTTCTTTATATTATATTTTGTTTTCACTGTACTAACAACAAGTCACAATAACGCAGCTGGCAAGGGCACTCAGTGGTAAGCATAAGGACCTGGGTTCGATCCCAGGTCCCATCAACGCTTATTTTCTTATTTTCTATTCACAGATCGTATACAATCCTCATCCAAAGGCCTACCGTGCGCTTCCAGTAGCCAACCAGTGGATCCATCATTCAGCCAGATGTACGCTCCAGCAATGAGGGACCATGATGCACCCTTAAGTCAACACTCTATGGGATCAGGCGCGTTGACTGGGCTCAGCAACCTTTGGGCCTGGGAATTTCAACGTATACCCCCCAGATTACTCATTATACAGGCCCAGTTTGTTATTCTTTCTATTATTTTTTTAATTTCTTTAATTGTTTTTTTAATTAATTAACGCAAAAATTATTTTTTAAACTAAAAAATCACAAAATACAGAATTAGGTCTTATTTATTCAAATTAATGTTTTTGTAAATAAATTAGGTTAATTAGTTTTATTTGATTATTTTGTTTTAATTAAAATTAAGTTAGAAATTAGGTAAAATTTGTAATTAAATTTTTTTTTTCTCCCAAATAAAAACCACAAAAAATACATAAAATATTTTTTATAAAATATTTTATTTTCTTGAATTATTTAATTTAGTTTAAATTAGGTTAATTTCAATTTCTTTTATAATTAAAAATAATTAGAATTAGGGTTTTAGTTGTACATAACCTAATTAAGTCTTTTCTCAAAAATAACTTAAATATTTTTTTCAATTAGATTTTTAGGGTTTTCAATTTTTCTTGCATTTAATTTGCCGCGCGCCTTTTAATTTGTTTTATTATTATTGTAATTGCTCCGGGATTGTAATAGTAATTAGGGTTTTAAACTTCCGCATTTTTATTTTCAGTCAAGATGATTATGTAACTGCCAAAGCCTTGTAATAGCTAGGTTTATTTTCTCACATTTTAAATTCCTGCAAATATTTAACTGTTAGATGCATGGCTAATAGGATTGTATGGCAAGAATATTTGAAAATTAAAACGGTAGATCACCTAAATGTGCAAAGACTAAATAACTGAAAAATTCACATGCACATATTCACTCCTAGGGTTTGCCTCACTTCGGTTGCCTTCGGTAAAACAGTCATTAAGCATATGAGATTTTAGCGGTTTCCCCCCAGTCTAAAAGATCAAAATGTCCCATTCGAATGGTGCCTCGGAAATGTTGCCTCAGAAATGTTGCCTCAGAAAGATCTTAAGAATATAGGGTTACTACTAGAGTTTTCTAACTGTTGCTTTAGTGATTGTACTTGTCCCTTTAGAATGTCCCTTATAAACTCCAACGACGGGGCTACATACTCCTTAATAGTAGGATAGTGCTGTCTAAAGGAAACGAGAACGAACAATCTTTTTTCGAGTAGGTAGAATCTTAAGTACTTGCTCAGCAAAGTTTTTTTCACACAAACACCTTTCAAAACAAATTTTCAAAACAAACTTCGTCACACTCTTGAGGACTGATACAAGGGTTATCATGAAGTAAAACATTTTCAAAGCAAGCACACACACAAGCAATTATAAAAAGATGAGCAAGTACCTAAGAGCCCATGGAAAACCATGGATAGAAAGGGTTCTAACACCTTCCCTTTCTATAATCTACCCCCCGTACTCAGGATATCTCGAAAAAAGGTTTTTTCTGTTCTTTTTTATTTTCCTTGTTGGATAAAATAAAATTCGGTGGCGACTCTTGCTTACTGCGACATTTTGCGAACAAAAAATGCAAAATGCAAACCAGTAAAAACAGTCAGTTCTGCCACCGTATCACAGAACTGGCGACTCTGCTGGGGACTAAAATAAAGTGGGGTTTACCTTAGGATCTAGGTCATGTTAAAAAGTTGCTTTCTTGCTTGCTTGCTTTATTCTTAAAGGGTTTTTTCTTGGGTTACTATAGATCCTACACCCGGATCTGGGGGAACTTATTATGTAAACAACAATAGATAATGGAGACTGTACGGTGTAAATCGATATGGTTTAAGCGATGGCTGTGTTGGTATGGCACATTGGTTGGTACCGGTATCCTTTGTGGGGAAACGAGGAGAATACGGGGCCGCCGCGTGGTGTCGTGAAGCACTAACGGACCTTAGAACCTTAGTTGAACAAACTTGGCCATTAGAAAATAGTGAGATAGCCGGCCTCAATATAGAGCTGTGGATTGGTTGATACTCGATGCTACACTCATCGAGATCTGACTTTCGGGATATTTCGGCCGCAAAAAAAGATTGCTTGAGCTGAGACAATGCCCGATAAAGGATGGTCAGTGATATTGAGATCCCGTAAAACCCAGTTACTTTTAAGACAGGTTTGAAACCAACTAAACTTCAAGAGGGTACTACCTTTAACCTCATGCAGGCCTTAAACCTAAGGACTTGGTGTGATTTGATTGTGTTTTTTGTACCTGTGTTTGCTATACCTGTGGTTTATCATGACATCATGCATTATAACATAGCATCCATTCTTATTGCACTAACCATTTCAAAGACCAAGGGAATTTATCTTTGTTCTGTTTTGCAGATCATGGCTTCCGTCTTTAGACACACTATCTGAATCAGCTTTGTGAAGATACCTTCCCAACTCAAGGAGCTAGTATCAAAGGTTCCCGAAACTTCTGCGTTCACTAAGAGACATGGTCAACTTCTCAACATGGTTACTTAAAACTTTGATGAAAAGATGATGAGTGTACTCTTTAAGTTATTTGATCCCAAGCATCACTGCTTCACCTTTCCAGACTATTAGTTGGTGCCTACCTTGGAAGAATTCTCTCAGCTGTTGGATATACCCATTCTTGAACAGTTGCCCTTCTCAGGTCTAGAAGAAGTTCCTAATCCAGAAGTCATTGCCTCAGCTTTGCATCTGAAACGGGCCAACGTTGTATCCAATTGGGAAACAAGAAGCGGAGTCAAGGGTTTTCTAGCTAAGTTTCTGATAGACAAAACCCAGCTGTTTTAGGATGATATGGATTTTCAGGCTTTTGAGGAGGTCTTGGCTCTTCTAATCTATGGGTTAGTCTTATTCCCTAATCCGGACTCATTCATAGATGTGAATTCTATCAAGATCTTCCTCTCTCGCAATCCTGTGCCTACCTTGCTCGGAGATATTTTGCACACTCTCCATACTCGTACCATGAAGAGAAGAGGGATTCTTATGTGCTGCATGCAATTGCTGTCGAGGTGGTTTATTTATCACCTCCCTAAGTCCATACTGAAGAATGAAGAAGGTTTGGGTTGGTCGCAAAGGATAATGTCACTCGCTCACATGGATATTCTTTGGTGTTCTCGAGCTATGGAAAACACTTCTATTATTGACCACTGTAGGGAGTACCCTAATGTCCCGCTACTTGGAATCAAAGGGGGTATAACCTATAATCCTTGTTTAGCTCTGTGACAATTTGGTTATGCTCGAAGAGATGGTCCCCACGAGTTACTTATTGAGGGCATTGTATTCAACTATGAGGATGATGTTGACGAGTATCGCCGGAGGTTCATACGAGCTTGGGGCATGGTAAACAGATCTGGCACCAAGGCTTTGGGGCCAAAGGCTTCCATTCCTATGGAACCTTACCTCCAATGGGTTCGAGCTCGTGCCCAGAAGCTTATGATGCCCTATGTGGCCGTTTTACCGGTGATTGTGGAACCCACTACTGAAGAGGGTATTCCTTACACAGTTCTCTATCCTTACATGCCCACTGATCTTGGGGAATTACGGAGGTATTTGATTCAGTTGAAAGAGGAGCGGGATACTTACAGGGATCAATTTCATGCTCAGGAGAGGAAGGTTTTAGAGCTCACAAAGCATTTGCATGAAGAAAGAGGACTCAATGACTATCTCGGCACAAAGAGGAAGCATCCATGGGAATTTTGATTTTCTTTTCTAGTTTTAGATTTGTTTTTAATTGTAACGCCTAAAAGGCATTTTGAACTTTCAAATTCAGCTAATAAAATCTTTGTTTTATTTTGGCTTGCAAATTTAAATTTCCCAAAGTCTTTGAAATCATTGCATGCACATCCCATTCATAACATTGCATGTACAAGTACCATTACAGGTTTCTCATCTTCTTCGCTGTTTATTTCAGCATGAAATGTCTTCCGAGCAAACCATCAAGGACCTTCAGGCACAAAACGCCCAGTTCCAACAAATGTTCATAAGTCTGGCAAAATGGCAGGAGGATCTGAAAGCCCTCATCCTGAAGGAGAAGAAGAAAAAGAAGAAGGTTGCCAGTATTCTGAATATGGGCAGAAGGTTTGGAGAGCGGTTGAAGCGACAAGTCGATCTGACCTCTTCATCCAAGGAAGGGGAGAATCAAGAAGAAGAAAAGGATCACAGTCATGCAGTCTCTGACAATGATACCGACTACAATGATGAGCAATATCCTCCTGCTGAGGATAGATACAAGCAGTTGGAAGATCGTTTGAGTTCTATGGAAATTTAGAGAATACCTAGATTGGATTTCGAAGAATTGGGATCGGTGTCGGGAGTGGTCATCCCGCAAAAGTTCAAAGCTCCAGTTTTTGCTAAGTATGATGGGGTGTCCTGCCCAAAACTCCATCTTCACTCTTATGTCAGAAAGATCCAGCCCCACACCGCTGATAGAAATCTGTGGGTCATTTCTTTCAAGATAGTCTATCAGGGACTCAGCTCGAATGGTTCTACCAGCTGGAGGGAGCCAATGTCCAAAATTGGGAAGATCTAGCTGCTGCTTTCTACAAGCAGTATCAATACAACACCGATCTTGCTCCTACTCGTACTTAACTCCAGAGTACGTCCATGGGTGCAAGTGAAGGCTTTAAAGACTATGCACGGAAATGGAGAGACTTGGCTGGGAGAGTTCAACCCCCGTTGTCTGATAGGGAGCTGGTTGATATGTTTCTGGGGACGCTATCTGGTCCATTTTTCAATCATTTGATCGGTAGCTCGTCAGCTGGTTTCACCGAGCTGATTCTAACTGGAGAAAGAGTAGAAGTTAGGATTCAGAGCGGAAAGATACATAAGGATGCCTCTTCGAGCTCAATAAAGAAGCCTTTTACCGGTAAGAAGGAAACCAATGCCATCTATAGCCCGAGGGGTTAAAACAGGGCTGAACATCGTCAGACAGTGAGTGCCGTAATGATACCTAGGCCTGCAGTTGCTCCACAATGCAATAATCAACAAAGGGTGGAAAGGCCACAACGGCAATTTACCCGAATCAACATGACATTGGATGAAGTTCTACCTCATATGCTGAGATCCAACTTGGTAACCTTGAAAGAGGCTCCCAAGAATCCAAATACTACATCTCCCTGATATAATCCAAATGCTCGGTGCACCTATCATTTTGAGAGTCCTGGCCATGATACAAATGACTGCTGGGCGCTGAGGGACAAAGTACAAGACTTGATTGAAGCCAAGGAAATAGAGTTTGATGCTCCGGAGAAGCCAAATGTCATAACAACTCCCATGCCTAAACACGGTCATGGAGTTAATGTTATTGATACCGACCTGTTTGTGACCTCTGTTAATGAAGTTTCTACTCCTCTCATGACTGTCAAGAATAATTTGCTGTTGGCCGGTTTATTTCCGGGTTGTGGTGAAGGTTGATACATGTGTTCGTTTCTACCTTCTAGTTTCCGTTTGCTGAAGTTAGGTGTTTAACGCCTGATGGACAACAAAGAAATTTTGTTTGAGAAAACTTTGGTTCCCGTTGTTCCATCTGAATACATTTCCATTATAACATTTCCGCCAATCCTTCCAAGGTCTCCTTGAGAAGACCTGTTAGGATTATATCTTCTCCAAGAATTGCTCCGCTGATAATCACTGTTCCTGGTCTTGTCCCGTATGTCTCAGACAAAGCTGTCCCCTGGCATTATGGTACCGATGTGTACTATCATGGCATCAAACAAGATGTGAAAGACAAAGAGGCTGATCCTGATATTGGTAACATTGTCGGAACCAACAAAGTTACCCGAAGTGGAAGGGTCTTCTCTCCCGAGATTTCCCCAAAGACTGTCAAGAAGCCTATTGTCATTCCATTTGCTATTCCTGCAAGTACATCAACTACAGTTCCTGTTCTTACTCTAGTTATCACCCCTATCGGCGAATCATCTGATACTCGCGGCGAGGAAATTATAGGTGAGCCTGCCCGGACGGAGGCGCCTAGGAAAATTATTGTGGAAGCCTCTAAGCAAGAAATGGAGGAAATACTGAAAATCATTAAGAAGAGCGACTATAATGTGGTAGAGCAGCTGGGGAAGACCCCATCAAAAATATCCATGTTGTCTCTGCTGTTGTGTTCTGAAGCCCATGTGAAGGCTTTGATTGCATTTCTAAAGATTTCGCATGTGCCGCAGGAAACTTCAGTTGATCAGTTTAAAGATTGTGTGGCCAACCTGACTGTTGACAATGGGCTAGGTTTTTCAGATGAAGACTTAACACCGAAGGGAAGGAAGCATAATGATTCCCTGTGTGATGCGGTGGGAGAACTGACTTGAGGTTTTTTGTGATTTCTCAAGTGTTGATGAACTTGAGAGTTTTGTTGTGTTTGAGAAAATTTGGGGGATTCATTCCTCTGGTCCAAAGATCCTCCCTTAGTTTTTGCAAAAATTCCTCTATTTATAGAGAAAAAGAATGGACATGTTTTCAATAGCCAGCCTTGCAAAATAATAAAATAATAGGTAACGTGAAAGGTACAAGTGGGGGGCCTGTTAGCAGTTGGGGTGCAAAAGATGTGACTTATGCTTCTGGCCTTGCTTGTGCTCAGACCAAAATCAGGTTGAAAGCTGATTTTGTGACTAAAGTACTCTCTATGAAAAGAAAGAGTATGTAGCCTTTAACCAAGAATAGTAGTATCTAAAAGACAAAGTTTAAAACCCTTGTACAAGCCTCTAATTATGTAAAGATTTGGAAGCAACATAGCCTGGCAAACGAGATTTGGTCTTGAGTCGAATGCAAGAGTGAGATCGAAGCACACCTGTTTGAAGGAATCCTTTGCCTCAGTCGAAGCTTGTGGTCGAAACAAACTAATGCCCAGTCGAAGCTTGTATCAAAGAAAACATATTGCCAAATCGAAAGCTCGTGTTCGAAGGAAGCATGTTTCCCAATCGAAGCATATGGATCGAAATAATCATAAAGGGAGTCATTTACTTTTAGCGTGAGGGAAGTTCCTGGCTTCTAAGTCGAAGGGTGTTCCTTCAAGGGAAACAATAATTTAGTCAAATCTTGTATGAAGATATCTCTTGGCTCAAACGAAACTTGTGAGAGGCAAAGTATGCAAGAGGCCCTTGGTGCAAGTGGATTCGAAGGATGCATATAGATGGTTACTTTGTCCCATCGAAACTTGTCCAAACGAAGCAAGCATGCAGGCAACAAACTTGTCCAGTCGAAGCAGGCTTCCAGCACGTTTGGTGAATCGAAAAGGTTTCCTTGCAGGGGGCATGTGTGGCCAACATGTCATGGCCTTTAATTGCAAGCATGTAGGCAACACACTTTGTCTAATCAAAAGGCTGAATCGAAGGAGGTTTCAAATCCAAAAGAAGGATGTACCCAAGTTTCATTCGAAGGAGGTTTCAAATCCAAATGAAGGATGTGCCTAAACTTGCATTCGAAGGAGACTTTAAGTTTAAAATGAAGGACATGCCCAAGTTGCATTCGAAGGAGGCTAAGAGTCAATCAAAGGATGTAATCTAAGTTGCATTCGAAATAGGCTCTTGCTCAAAACGAAGGATGTAATCCAAGTTGCATTCGAAGGAGGCCAAGAGTCAATCGAAGGGTGCTGAATCGAAGGAGACCTGTTTTCCTCCAAATTTGTCAAAATGTTATTTTTATCTGTTTTCTCCCTTTTTGACAGTCTCCTTTTAATTTTGGTATTGGAAAATCCCAATGCACTTGTTCAAGCTTGAACCTTGAAATCCTTGTAAGAAAAGCCTTGAGAATTGAGAGGGCAAATTTTGGGGTACAACAGCTGCCCCTGTTCAATCTTCTTAAACCTGAAGAGTTAGATTGGCGAGTTTTGCCATTCGTGACTCGAAGGTGAAAGATGATTGGACACTAGAGTGCCCAGAAATTTGCACTTGGTGATACGATGGTAGAGGGAATGGGCTTAAAGATGCCATTTGGAGAGGTGATAGAAAGTTGTTGGAGATGGGCTTGTAGATGCCATCCAAAAGTGATTTCTGAATCTGAAAGAAAAACTGAATGAGTATCAGAATGGCATTCGTGTTTGAAGCGTATCTGAACTGTATCTGAAAGTTACAACTGAATGAGTATCAGAATGACGTCCGTGTCTAGAGCGTATCTGTACTGTATCAGGAGGTGTCGTTGAATGAGTATCAGAATGGTATCCGTGTCTGGTGCGTATCTGGACTGTATCAAAAGTTGAATCTAAATGAGTATCAGAATGGCTTCTGTGTCTAGAGCGTATCTGAACTGTATCAAGAGTTGGGTTGTTTGATGATGAGTCAGTGTAAAACTTCATCTGAAATTTCCTGAGAAGGAACCTGTGTAGGGTTGCTTCATGATGAGTCCGTGTAAAACTTCATTTTGGAAAGAAGGAACCTGTGTAGGGTTTCTTGATGATGAGTCAGTGTAAAACTGCATCTGGAATTGAGAAGGAACCTGTGTAGGGTTGCCTGATAATAATGAGTCAGTGTAAAACTTCATCCCGAATTGAGAAGGAACCTGTGTAAGGTTGCCTGATGATGATGAGTCAGTGTAAAACTTCATCTTGGAAAGAAGGGACTTGTGTAGGGTTTCCTGATGGTGAGTCCGTGCAAAACTGCATTTTGGAAAAAAGGAACATGTGTAGGGTTTCCTGATGATGAGTCCATGTAAAACTGCATCTTGGAAAGAAAGAACCTGTGTAGGGTTTCTTGATGATGAGTCTGTGTAAAACTGCATCTTGGAAAGAAAGAACCTGTGTAGGGTTTCCTGATGATGAGTGTGTGTGAATCTGCATCTTGAAAAAAAAAGGAACCTGTGTAGGGTTTCCTGATGATGAGTCCGTGTAAAACTGCATCTTGGAAAAAAGGAACCTGTGTAGAGTTTCCTGATGATGAGTCCATGTAAAACTGCATCTTGGAAATAAGGAACCTGTGTAGAGTTGCTTCATGATGAGTCCGTGTAAAACTAAATTTTAGAAAGAATGAACCTGTGTAGGGTTTCCTGATGATGAGCCTGTGTGAAACTTCATCTTGGGAATAAGGAACCTGTGTAGGGTTGCTTCATGATGAGTCCGTGTAAAACTGCATTTTGGAAAGAAAGAAACTGTGTAGGGTTTCCTGATGATGAGTCTGGGTAAAACTTCATCTTGGGAAGAAGGAACCTGTGTAGGGTTGCTTCATGATGAGTCCGTGTAAAACTGCATCTTGGAAAGGAGGAACCTATGTAGGGTTGCCTGAGCTGGTCAAATAGATAGCTGTCCTGTCTGGCTTCAGGTACTAATCTAAAATCAGTCGTCCATAGATAGTTTTCCTGGCTTGTTACAAGTGTTAATCTGGAACTTGAAAAGGCTACTGGTAGCCATTTGTTGATTGACATTTTCCTGAAAAAGGTAAAACGTTATTTGTATGCAATGTCATGATGTATGAAATGCACGATGTTATGATGTTCTCAAAATAAATGAGATTGCGTTGTATGCACTTATCATGTATGTAAATAGGAGGTGTGAAATGTTTATGAATTCATTTTCGTCTGGGAAAATAAATCCTTGACAAACATCGGGGAGTCGTTAAATCACGGACTGCTGTTGAAGAGCATGTGTGTCTTCAAGATTTGCTTAGAATATTTCTACCGGGGATTCCTGTTTTGTTGTTTGAGGAGAACTCCGCTGGGGAATATTTAAAACTCTGTGGGGAGAATGTTTATTTCTGCTTGGGAAAAAAGTTTAGGAGTCTCGGTTGTCTGTTGCTCTACTGGGGAGTCGAAGTTGAACTGATATCTGGTCGGGTCCAAGTTTCACAGTAACTTGCTGGGGATTGTAGAGTAGTCTACTGGGGAAGAGGAGTTGTGGTCCTTTGATTTGTAGTAGTCGGAGAGGCAAACTCAAGTTGGGGAATCCTACCGTTTGTTGGGGAAATAAACCCTGTTGCCGGTCTGCTTGAGAGGTGACGACTTCGTTGGAGAAAGTCTTCGAGGATTCTTGAGGTTATCTCAGCAGGGGGAAAGGTGTTCAGAGATTAAACTCTTGCTGGGGAATCATCCTATGAGAAGGACTTTGGGGAGACTTGTCATTTCCCCTAGTAGTGAATGCTTGTGGCATTTCCAAAAAGTTTGATTGTACGCAACCCTTTGTTGGGATTGACGCTCAATGTCCCAAGTGACAGAGATGGAGACCTGCCCCTGGTTACTCTGCACTTCTTTGAGAGATTTCCTGGAATCTTGACTGGACCGCCCAGGTGTGCTGGATAGTGACATGTCATTCCCCCTTGTTGATAGGAGATTTGTCAATGGAAGTGTCATCCTTTTTGAAGTGATTTTGTTCACTGAGAGGGCTTTCGTTCATCGGATATTCGTTGTGTGAATTTCTCTACTGTCAAACAAATAGCCAAATGCAAACAGTGATATTCAAGTAATGCAAAGTTTATGCTTGTCTTGAAGTTTTGAAAAATGCATTTTTAACAGGTAAAGAAGTTTGTAATTCAACTCTGGATTTAGAGTAAAGCCTTAGAGGAGTCAGGATACCTTTTGTAACAGTATGCTTTCGAACTAACCCATGCTTTAATTAGGACTTTTGAAGGGTTGTAACATGGCTTGGTTCACGGTTTAATAAACAAAGGATAAAGGCTCAAAGTGTATTTGTACCCACCCGTTCTTCGTGATGTTCTTCAATCCTAAGCTCAGTTAATTGTACGCTTGAACTCCAATTAAGTCTGGAATGACGTTTTGGTGATGGTTCAGACAAGTTAAGTTTATTGGAAGGCTGTCCTTTTTGCAACATTTTTTTCATTTTGTTGAGGATTTATAGTGACCTCTTTATTTTGATTTGTTATCCCTAATTTTTGTCTGACTGATCTCGTTTTAAGATTACAGTCAGCGGGATGACCCCGTTTTCTTTAAGTCTCCTTTGTAGGTTTTGACTTAGTGGGCTTTTCTCTAAAATGACTGCCTATGTGATAGGGAACCATCACCATCTTTTGATTTCAGAGGAATGTTTTTTGATGTCATTCGCTGTATTACGAGATGAGAGTTTGCGGCTTAACGCACGTTTGAATTAACTGTAAGACTACACTCCCCTAGGTTTTGTTTAAAGGTTTCAATTTTTGTGAAAAAGGAAAACTTCTACTTCTTTGGCTCGAAGGGGTTGACTAGGGATTATTTCCTTATAACTCCAATGTTTAGGATTTAAAAGAATGCCTGTACATCGCCAGCAAGGTCTGTCCAAAAGCATACTTTATGAGATTATGGCATTGTTTTCGTCATCCTCCCTCTAAAGGCTTGTAACTTTTAGCAAGAGTTGAATGTCATAAAGAAAGTAGAAAACATAGTTTAAATGAGTGGATCAAATCAAGACAAACATATGCAGTGCATTAATGAAACAAAGTTTGACATTAATAGATAATTGTTTGAATAACAAAAGAAATTACAATTGAAAATTCAAAATGAAACAAGTTGCTCTCAATGATTTGGCAAGGGAGTAGTGATCACGTTTGAAGTCTCTGGAGGGTCGAATTCGATCTCCTTGGCGTTAATCAAATTCTGAATCTTGTACTTCAATGCCCAACAATCGTTAGTGTCATGCCCGGGACTGTCAGAATGATAAGCACATGTCGCGTTAGGATTGTAGTTAGGAGAAGAAGTTTTGGGGTTTGGATGAGGTCCTATCAATGCAATCAGATTCATCCTCAACAAGTGTTGTAGCGCTTGAGACAGCGGCATGTTGATGTTGGTAAACTGTTGTTATACCCCAAAATTTTCCCTCTCATTTTATCAAGATTTCCCCTCACAAGACTCTTTGGATTCCAGACAGAATTAGGGTTTGCTCTGCTCAAGATATCTCGTTGCACTGATGACCTGAAATTAGGGTTTTAGTTTGCACAAGGATTTTTGGACTTTCAATGCTCAAAGTAACTTTCATACTTCATGTTGGACTTATAATATTGCCTCTACCAAGTTTCAAGCTTTGAATCAAATTTTTGCCCAGTCAATTGGACAGTTGACCTAGAAATCAGCTGTATTGGGGAAAAAGTCAACTGTGGCCAATTTACAGTCAAACCTCATGATTTTTGATCCACATCAACATTATAGACTCATATGAACCATTTGATCAAGTTTGGACCACAATCCCTCAAGAAACTTGATCAGATCATCAAAAGGGCAAAATGGTCATTTTTAGGGTTTTGACTGTATAAGGGCAATTTCTGATTTTTCACCTAGCCAATGGCAAATTGGGTTCAAGTATATATTCAAGGACTCAATGACATCATCTTGATCTATTCAAAAGGTTCAAAAGATCTCAAATGTATTGGATTGACAGATGAATTTTCCAGTCAACTGATCAAAAATCAACTGTACACTGAAAAGTCAAACTTTGACTTTTTGGTCAAAATCAAGTGCCAAGGGTCATTTTTCATCAAGATGTGTCAAAACATGAAACTTGTTCATCAAGAAACCTAATTTTGCAAATTAGGGTTTAAGATTGAAAAATTTCATAACTTAGAATTTTTCTAAGTTATGAAATTTTCTTATTTTTCCCCAAATTTGCCCAACATTTACACCATGATGCAATTGGATTCAAACAAAACTTCCAATATTAAAGTTTTAGTCCTCCACAAAATCTACAACTTTTATTCACAAAGTTTTCCCAAAGGATGCTTGGATCTCAAGTTATGAGTTTTGGAATAAGGGTCCATGAAACTTTTAACTTAGTGAAATTTTGCCCTAGTTTAGGCAGGATTTTGACCTATCTTCATGGAAATTTTTCACATAGTTCCACTTGGAATATCAAAATGCATTTCAAATATGGATTGTATATCATGTTACAAGCTTTCCAAAATGTCCAAGAACTATCCAAAATAATTTAGGGTTAGGGAGAATCGAAGGTTTGAATTTGGAAAAAAGTCACTTTGATCCATGGCATTTTCCTGTTGACACAAGTTGCAAAATCTGTCCAACTTTGCTTTGTACTTGAATATAGGTCTCTAAACCCTTCCACACTCAAAAATTGAATGCAAACTCAATGTATTGAAGCTTCGTTCTGATCAATAGAGGTTCACACAAGGGATTAATCCAAAAATAGCAAAAAGGCAACATTGCCATTTTCATAAAGTTGGCTTTATGTCAAGTTATTCCTCTTGAGCCTTGAACCTTTTCTTTTACAGAAAACAAAGTTCAATAATATCAGGAAATTGTTACCAACTCTTGGCAGACCCTAAGCTAGATGGTACAACCCATTGCATTGTCATTTCACACTTTTCTTAAAAGCCAAGTCAACTTGTAAAAACAAAGAGAACTTGGCAATCTGATAAAACCAACTCTTGTAACCATTCAAAACAAGTTTTGCATATTGTCTTAAGTCAGAAGCACGAGCTAAACACCTCTCAAGCCTTCCAAAACACAAAAATACCCTCTTCTCGCAAAACAGGGCAGTTTCTGCATTTTTGTTTCCAAAACACAAACCACTCGTGCGTTTTCCCCCAAACCTCTTCCAATACATTCCATATAACCCACCTAAGCTATCCCAACCATTGGCCATTGACTGTAACTCCATTTTCAAGCTTCACCATTTCTGATTTCAACTTGTGCAGGTTGACTTCTACAGGCTGATTCAAGCAAGCTCAAAAAAAACTAAGCATTGGGAAAGGTCCAAGGAAGTTCAAGCAAGCTCCCAAGCATCTCAGACCTCATTGAAAACCTCCACATTGCCATACTCGAGTTCAACTGAAACAGGTATTTTCCAACTTTCAATCTCTCTATTTAGGAATCATTAGGCTTAGTTTTGTGAATAAAAAATGTCGTACTCATTGCCCTCAAGCTGTACATATGCATAAATTTCATTTAAGTTAACCATGTTGAGAGAATTTGATTGATGAACTTTCTGAAAAAGTTAGGTTAGAAATTAGGGCCAGAGAAGTTCTCTCTAGTCTTTGAGAGTTAGATTAAGTTCTTTATATGGTTGGAATCGTGTTGAAAAATGCTATAACTTTTGTGTTATGAGTTTTTGCTTTAGAGCATGTATGCAGGAGTTGGACATTTGTACAGGAGGCGCGCTTATTTTTGAACGAAGGTTGAAGACGAAGTAGCTGGGTTGGGCCTGGCTATTTCTCACTTTTGGCGCCCCCCAGCTTGCTGATTGCACCCCCTGGCCCATTTCATTATATTTTTATATTTTTCATTTACATTTTTTATTTCTGACTTTATTTTATTTTTCTAAACTTTAAAAACTACCAAAAATATTTTATTTAATTTTCACATTTTATTTTGTATTTTTATTATTTTTTCTAACATAAAAAAATAGTTTTCTTAAATAATATACTTTTATTTTTTCTAAATAAACTTGTAAATACTACAAAAAATATTATACTTTTATTTTTATTATTTATATACTTAAATAATATTTTTTCGAACATATTTTTATTTTTGACATTTGTATATATTTTTATTTTATTATACATAAACAAATATTTTATATATATATATATATATATATATATATATATATATATATATATATATATATATATATATATATATATATATATATATATATATATATATATATATATATATATATATATATATATATATATATATATATATATATATATATATATATATATATATATATATATATATATATATATATTCTTAAACCAAAAATTAGGGTTTTTACCCTTAACAAAAATAACGTTTTATTTTCTTATTTTTTTTAATACATTAGATATTTTATTTTTACATACATAAAAAATAAACAAAGACATTTTTTATATATTTAAAATATATTGCATATTTATTTAATTATCTATTTAAATATTTGCTTATTTATTGTTTGAGATAAAGGATTCAATTTGGATGTAATAGTTAATCTTAGGGTTTTATTTTCTTGCAAATACTCCCCATTCAAAATTGTATCCCCCTCCCCATATCAATGTTGTAATAGCTTAGATTATTTTTATGCACTTTATGCTTTCAAATATGCCATGATAGAGATTAGGGTTTGTAAGAAATATCCAAAATCAAAACAAATAACTAGACCTAATACAAGACATAAAATGCTTGTAAATTGACAATACAATGCACATATGCACCCCTACGATTTCACCCACTTGTTGCCTTTAAAATGGCCATGGTATGCATGTTGAGTATCTTGGCAAAAAAACAAAAAACAAAAACAAAACAAAAGATCATAGTCCCTCGATGACGCTATTTTGGTTGCCTATACAAAATGATCTAGTCCCTCGAACAAAAATTTGCTAAGATACTTAGCACAATTGCTATCATGGTCAATACGATGACCCGCGCCTGTCCCGTTTGACATCCAAACACAAGTTTGTTTACCAAATGCAATGGTAAAACAACAATGTGAAAGGGTTAAAAATGTGTAGGAAAGATCTTTGAGTAGATAGGGTACACAACTCTTAGTTACTTGATCAAAACTTGCAAACATCCTTGCTAATTTCAAAAAAACACACAATTTTAAAACATTTTCCCAAAACAACTTTCAAACTTTCAAACATTGAAACATCTTTTCAAAAGACAATACACCTTTGTATACATTCAAACAAGAATCATTACAAAGGTTGCCTAGACAAAATGCCTCTTTTCAAAATATTTTTAAAACCACACACAAAGCACCATTTCAAACAATTGAAAAGCAAAAGCAAGTGATCTAAACAAGTAACTAAGAGCTCATGGATAACCATGGATGAAAAGGGTGCTTGCACCTTCCCTTTTCATAATCTACCCCCCGAACCCAAGAAAACATCTCAAAGGTCTTTTTCGTGCTTTTTGACCTTTCCTTTGGATAAAATAAAAAGTCGATGGCGACTCTTGCTAAACCGAAATATTTGCGAACACAAACGCAAAACCTCAAGTCAGTTCTCCCACTGTATCACAGAACTGGCGACTCTGCTGGGAAAATAATCTAAAAGTGGGGTTACCTTAGGGTTTTAGATCACCTTTACATGTTTATCTTGTTTGCCTTGATTGGTTTACATTTGGTTCTATTTTTTGGGTTTGAAATCCTCCACCCAGATTTGGGAAACATTCATAGGTAAATAGCAATACATTATGGAAACTGTGCGGGGTATACCGACATGGTTGAAGAAATAACTATATTAGTGCGACATATTTGTGGGTACCGGTAGCCTTTGAGTCAATCAAAGAGAATACAGGGCCACTGAGTGATGTCGTGAAGCACTAATGGACTTGTACAACCTTTACTTGACCATCTTGGCCTTATTAGGGGTAGTGAGATGACCGGATTTGGCGCAGTCCGAAGTTGGTAGATACTCGATACTACACTCATTGAGGGTTGTTTTCTTGGAATATTTCGGTCGCCAGTAAAGTGGCTAAACTGAAACAATGAACACATAAAATAATCCAGTGATATTGAGCTCCTTAGAACCCGATTACTATTTATAGGACAGGTTGAGCCAACTAAACTTCAAGAGGGTACTTACCTATGAAACCCCATGCAAGCCTGAAACTAGGATCTTGTGTGATTTGCTTGTACATATACTTGTGCATAGGTCATAAACATCATGAAACATCATATGCATCCACTAACCATTTTAAGGGTTTGGATCTTCATCTTTGTTCATGTTTTGTAGGTTATGGAGTCACTCCGCAGGAAAATAATCCAGGTCAACCTTGTGAGAATTCCTCCTTAACTCAAGGAGCTTTCTTCCAAGATTCCAGAGAATTCTCCCTTCATTGAAAGACATGGTAGACTTCTCAACTTGGTCAACTCCAACATTGAAGAAGACATGGTGAAAGTTCTCTTCCAGTTCTTTGACCCCCTACACCACTGCTTCACATTTCCTGATTACCAACTAGTGCCTACTTTGGAGGAATTTTCTCAACTCCTGAGGATTCCTATTCTCCATCAACTACCCTACAACGGTACGGAAAGAGAACCAAAACCTGAAGATGTTGCTCAAGCCTTACACTTGCAACCATCTGATATCAAAGGTCATTGGGAAACCAGAAGTGGTGTCAAGGGTTTCTTGGAGAAGTTTATGTTTGAGAAGGCACAAGACTGCTGGAATTCTCTAGATCTGCAAGCTTTTGAGGAGATTGTAGCACTTCTCATCTATGGGTTGGTCTTGTTCCCAAACCATGATCAACTTATAGATGTGAATGCTGTCAAGATTTTCATATCTCGGAATCCTGTCCCTACATTGCTTGCGGATATCCTCCACTCATTTCACATACGAACAATGAGGAAGATAGGTGTTCTCATGTGCTATACTCCTCTTCTAGCAAGGTGGTTTATTTCTCACCTTCCCCAATCAGTCTTGAATAATGAGCAAGGCTTGAGGTGGTCACAACGGTTGATGACTCTTACACATTCTCATGTTCATTGGTGTACTCGGTCCAGAGAAAATGTCATCATCATTGATCGTAGTGGGGAATTCCCTAATGTCTCATTACTTGGCATTAGAGGAGGCATTACCTACAACCCCTGCTTGGCTCTAAGAAAATTTGGGTATGCCCGAAGAGAAGGCCCTCATGACATGCTGATTCCAGACTTGGTTTTTGACTTCGACAACAACGCTCAAGGACTTCGACAAAGGTTTATCCGAGCTTGGAGGATGCCAACAAGGTAGACAGTAAGACACTGGGACACAAGAACTCTATCCCCCTTGAGCCTTACCTCAAGTGGGTACGAACCCGCGCCCAGAGTCTTATGATGCCTTACCCCTACATTCTCCCGGTGATCAAAGAGCCTGTTATGGAAGGAGAGGTTCCATACACCCTCCTACATCCTGACATGCCAACATCATTGGAAGATTTGCAAAAGAGTTGGATACAACTCAAGGAAGAACGGAACACCTTTGAAGCTAGCTTCTACGCTAGTGAGAAGATGGTTTTAGAACTTACTCGTCGAATCCACGAAGAGCAGACTCTCAACACCTACATTGCGCCAAAGAGGATGCACAACGTCTTTTTACATTAGAATTTTGTATTATTTTGCCCATGGGGCATCTATGTACTAACAAATTCTTCTTATTAATATGACGTGTGTTCTTTTGTTTGCAACAAATTTGAATATCTGAATCCTTGATTGCATTACATGAATACACATCATTCATCATATGCATAAACAGGTCTTCACACCAGGTTTCCTTATCTCTCTGCTGTTTATTTCAGCAAGATGGATATAGAGCAGACGTTCAAAGACCTACAAGCACAGAATTCACAGTTCCAACAACTTCTCATGAACTTGGAAAAGGGTCAGGAGGATCTTAAAGCACTGCTGGAAAAGGAAAAGGAAAAGGAGAAAAAGAAAAAGAAAAGATTTGGTGTGGCTACTATGGGAAGAAGATTTGAGAACCAAGCTAGAAGCGTCCTGGACTTCCCCTCAACATCTGATGAAGGGGTAGGAAAGGGAAAGGGAGCTGGAGTGCCCTCTGAGTATGAGGAAGAAGAAGAAGAAGAAGAAGAGGATGAAGACTACTATGAGCAGCAGTACCCTCCTGCAGATGACAAGTACAAGAATCTGGAAGAGCGTCTGGCTGCCATGGAGGTACAAAGATTGCCTGGGATGGATTTCGAGGAGCTAGGGTTGGTTGCTGGGATTGTGATTCCCCCTAAATTCAAGGTGCCTACATTTGCTAAATACGATGGTTTGTCTTGTCCGAAGATGCATCTACGGTCTTACGTCAGAAAGATCCAACCTCATTCTTCTGATAAGGATCTGTGGGTCCACTTTTTTCAAGATAGTTTGTCGGGTACACAATTAGATTGGTTCTACCAGCTTGAGAGATCTGATGTGCACAATTGGGAGGATTTGGCGGCTGCCTTCTACAGACAATATCAATATAATGCAGAATTCGCCCCTACTCGTACTCAATTACAGAGTATGGGTATGGTCTCCAATGAAGGCTTTAAGGAATATGCCCAGAAATGGAGGGACTTGGCTGGAAGGGTGCAGCCACCATTGTCTGAGAGCTTGTGGATATGTTTCTGGGGACCCTGTCAGGTTTGTTCTTTAATCACTTGATCGGGAGTTTGTCTGAGGGGTTCACCGAGTTATTTCTGACTGGTGAAAGAGTTGAAGCTGGAATCAAGAGCGGTAAAATTCAAAAGGATGCATCTACTTCCGCTGCTATCAAGAAAACCTTTCCAGCCAAGAAGGAGGTGTCAGCTGTTTACTCTCAAAGAGGTCGAGGAAGAGTTGAGCGTCGGCCAACGGTAGGGGCTGTAATGATTCAAAAGACTGCAGCTGATCAACCTAGAAGCAATCAACCAAAGACCAACCAACAAATAGAGGAAAGGCCTGCTAGGCAGTTCACCAAAATAAACATGACGCCCACCCAGGTTCTCCCCCATCTCTTAAAGCTAAACCTTACAACCCCGAAAGAGGCACCGCAAAATCTGAATACAACTTCTCCTTTTTACCATGCCAACGCCAAGTGTGCCTATCATTCAGATAGCGTGCGGAACGACACCAACAATTTTTGGGCCCTCAAAAATAAGATACAAGAGTTGATAGATGCCAAAGAGGCGGAGTTTGACGCCCCCGAAAAACCTAATGTGATCTCTGCCCCAATGCCAAAACATGGTCATAATGTCCATGCTGTTGAAGAAGATCTTTATGTTGCTACTTTTGATGACTTAATGACTCCATTACCAATGATCAAGATGAATCTGTTGAGAGCTGGGATTTTCCTGGGCTGTGAAAAAGATTTCTACCTTTGTTCGTCATTACAATCCAACTGTCCGTTGTTGAAGCTAGGCATCCAATGCCTAATGGATAATCAAGAAATCCTCTTTGATAAAACTCCTGTTACTCCTGTTACTCCAACTCCTATCAATGATGTTGCTATAATCACCATTTCCGCCAATCTTTCCAAGGTCTCCAAAAGACCTGTTAAGATTACATCCGATCCAAAAATTATACCTCTGAAGATAACTATGCCGAGGCCTATCCCATACAAGTCCAACAAAACAATACCGTGGAATTATGGAGGAGAGATCTTCTACCACGATGTTAAGCAGATTGAATCAGTTGAAGAAAGTTCCGATGAAGAGACACCTGACATAGGAAATATTGCTGGGACGAGTAAAATCACCCGCAGCGGAAGAATTTTCTCTCTGAAAATTGCTCCTCCAAGGGAAATCTTCGGACCCTCAAATGCTCCTAAGGTTACTCCTATGCCGATCAACATATCTGTGCGAACTCCAGTGATTGAAGAAATTGTTACTCCCGTAGTTGTACCCTCTGCTGTTGCTGCTGATAAAGGTAAAGGGATCCAAGAAGCGCCCGTAAGGACGAGGGCTCAGCCTTTGGTCATCCCCGAGACCACTCAAAAGGAAATGGAGGAGATTTTAAAAATAATTAAGAAAAGCGACTATGATGTCGTAGAACAGCTGGGGCAAACCCCTTCAAAAATATCTATGCTGGCCCAATTGCTCTATTCCGAAGCTCATGCCAAAGCCCTGATCAAATTCTTGAAGACGGCCCACGTGCCTCAGGAAACCTCCGCGGACCAGTTCCAGGATTGTGTAGCCAGCCTAACAGCCGACAATGGTCTTGGATTCTCTGATGCCGATTTAACATCTAAGGGGAGAAAGCATAATGACGCGCTGCATGTCTCGGTGGAATGCAGAGAGACTACTCTTGCTCACGTTCTGGTTGATACCGAGTCGTCTTTAAATGTCTTACCAAAGAAAGCATTGGATAGACTAGATTGTGAAGGTCTAATTTTGAAGCCCATCAATATCATCGTCAGAGCCTTTGATGGTTCTAAACGGATGGTCCAAGGGGAGGTGGACATCCCGATTAAGGTGGGTACGGAAACTTTCAACTCCACATTTTATGTCATGGATATCCGTCCCTCTTACTCTTGCTTGTTGGGAAGGCCCTGGATTCATCATGCTGGAGCCGTTACATCTACTCTACATCAGAAGCTTAAGTACCCTGTCCAGGGGAAAATTGTGACAGTTCATGGCGAGGAGGAGTATATGATAAGCCATCTGAATTCATTTCGCTATGTTGAATTAGATGGTGAATTCATCGAGACCCCCTTTCAGAACTTTGAAGAGGTTTCTCCTGAAGTTGCGGTAGCCAAGACAATGACTTCTGTTCCCATCATTACCAACCCTGTGTCCCAGATGTCATCCCTTAAAGATGCGAAGGCTGTGATTAAGGAAGGAGGGAGCCCAGTATGGGGCCATCTGCCAGATTTTCCTTACAAGATAGATAAGTTCGGCTTGGGTTTCACTGCTGCTAGTCAGAAGGCTGTGCGTCGCTCCCGGGATGGGGGACCACCATTAAAGATCACCCATCATGGAGTTTATGCTTTGGAGGATGGTGAAGAGGAAAGCAACTTTGAAGACTGGATCTTTCCAACTGTTGAAAGAGGGTTGAACAACTGGGAGGCGAAAGACTTCGTTCCCATTACTTTCATCAATCAGTAATTTATCTTTCGAACATTTTCTGTTGGTTTGTAATAATTATTAAACAATTCGTACACTCTTTTTTCCTTGTGCCTTACCCGAGGTACATATGTCCATTTGTAAGGGTTTGATTTCTCATCTTCATATGCCATTTTAATGAATCATGGACGTTTTCATATATAAACTTTTGTGTTCATTGTCTTTCTTTTTACATTTTATTTGTTTAATGGTGGCTATCCCTTACACACACCCACACTCACAAAATGCAGGTACACATCCACTCCGGATTCCATGGGTAACAATTCTGCTATGGCCTTCAGTGACTCTGAAGATCTGGTCAATCATGCCAAATACGAAGGTGATGAAGACTGTGAAGTGCCTGGAGAGTTGGCTAGACTACTGCAACAGGAAGAAAGGGCTATTCTACCTCACGAGGAGTTGTTAGAGACTATCAACTTGGGAATAGAGGAAGACAGAAAAGAAGTTAAAGTGGGTGCCAACCTGGAGCCAAGTGTCAAAGAGTGCTTAGTTCAGCTGTTGAATGAATATGTTGAGATCTTCGCCTGGTCCTATGAAGACATGCCGGGACTTGACACATAAATTATGGTTCACCGTCTCCCTACAAGAGAAGACTGTCCACCAATCAAACAGAAAGTCTGCCGAATGAGGCCCAACATGTCTGAAAAGATCAAAGCCGAAGTGATAAAGCAGTTCAATGCTGGGTTTCTTGCTGTTACTTCCTATCCACAATGGGTTGCTAACATTGTGCCCGTGCCTAAGAAGGACGGCAAAGTCAGAATATGCATGGATTACAGAGACTTAAACAGGGCTAGCCCTAAAGGTGACTTTCCACTACTGCACATTGACATCTTGGTTGATAATACAGCTCAACATAAGGTATTCTCTTTCATGGATGGATTTTTAGGGTACAACCAGATTAAAATGGCCCCCGAAGACATGGAGAAGACTACTTTTGTTACACAATGGGGTACCTTCTGATATAAAGTGATGCCATTCAGACTGAAGAATGCCGGGGCAACCTATCAACGCGCCATGTTGGCTTTGTTTCATGATATGATACATCATGAGATTGAAGTCTACGTAGACGATATGATAGCCCGTTCACAAATGGAAGAAGAACACCTCGACCATCTGCAAAATTTGTTTGTCAGGTTGAAAGAGTACAAGCTCAGACTAAACCCTAATAAGTTCACTTTCGGAGTCAGGTCCAGTAAACTTTTGGGATTCATCGTCAGTAACAAAGGCATCGAGGTTGATCATGCCAAAGTCAAAGCTATACAAGAAATGCCTGCCCCTCGCACTGAGAAGGAGGTCAGAGGTTTCTTGGGACGCCTAAACTATATTGCACGGCTCATTTCTCACCTAACATCTACGTGTGAACCAATCTTCAAGCTGTTGAAGAAAGATCAGGTGGTTAAATGGAATGATGACTGTCAAGTTGCTTTCGATAACATCAAGGGGTATTTGCTGGAACCTCCTATCTTGATGCCACCCGTCGAAGGAAGGCCGTTAATCATGTATCTGACCGTTCTGGAGAATTCAATGGGGTGCGTACTGGGCCAACATGACGAGTCTGGCCGAAAAGAGCATGCCATTTATTACCTTAGCAAAAAGTTTACCGACTGTGAGACCCGCTACTCACTGCTCGAGAAAACTTGTTGTGCTTTGGTATGGGCTGCTCGCCGGCTAAGGCAGTATATGTTGACACATACCACTTTGCTGATCTCTAAAATGGATCCGATCAAATACATCTTCGAGAAGCCTACTCTATCTGGAAGAATTACTAGATGGTAGATGATCCTCACCGAATATGATATATAGTACACGACTCAAAAAGCCATAAAGGGGAGTGTGCTAGCCGATCATTTGGCCCATCAAGCTGTCAAAGATTACCAATCCATGAGGTTCGACTTCCCCGACGAGGATATCATGACCTTGAACAAAATTGAAGAAAACAGACCGTATGACGGACCTGAACAAGGATCCCGATGGACCCTATACTTTGATGGTGCCTCCAACGCACTTGGAAACGGTATCGGTGCTGTACTTATCTCTCCTGAAGGTTGCCATACACCTTTCACTGCCAGACTCTGCTTCAGCTGCACTAACAACATGGCCAAGTATGAAGCTTGTATCTTTGGTCTCAAGGATGCTATTGACTTGGGAATCAAATCTTTGATTGTATTTGGGGACTCAGCTTTGGTTATCAGTCAAATCAAAGGAGAATGGGATACTAAACACCCAAACCTCATCCCTTACAAAGAACATGTTCTGACATTGTTACCACATTTCGAGAAGATCACCTTCGAGCACTTCCCGCGAGAAGATAATCAGTTAGCAGATGCGCTAGCTACAATGTCATCCATGTTTAAACTTAACTAGGATAATGAGGCTCCTCAAATCACCATTGAACGGATGGACGAACCTGCACATTGTCACAAGATTAATACTAAAGAAGTAGTGGACCGACCTTGGTTTCATAACGTCAAAAGGTATCTCGAAGCACAAGAATACCCTGAAGGAGCTTCAGTCAATGACAAAAATTTCTTGAGGAAATTCTCTGCCAAGTTCTTTCTGAGCAATGGTATCCTATACAAGCACAATCATGATTACATTCTGCTCCGTTGTGTGGACAAGGTTAAAGCTGAGCAGATCATGGCCGAATTTCACAATGGTACCTTTGGCACCCACTCAAGCGGTCATACGATGGCTAAGAAGATTCTACAGGCAGACTACTACTGGTCTACCATGGAAGCTGATTGTCATCAACATTCCCGTACTTGTCACAAATGCCAAATCTATGCTGACAAGGTACATATACCTCCAGTTCCTCTCAATGTCTTAACAACTCCTTGGCCATTGGTGATGTGGGGGAATCAACATGATTGGAGAGATCAAGCCTACTACATCTAATGGACACCATTTCATCCTGGTAGCCATTGATTACTTTACCAAGTGGGTCGAAGCAGCTTCCTTCGCCTCCGTTACAAAGAATGTGGTTGCCCGCTTCATAAAGCAGAACCTCATATGTCGGTACGGTATCCCCGACAAGATTATCACTGACAATGGTACAAACCTGAACAACACCATGTTCACCGCTCTGTGCGAGCAGTTCCAGATCCAACATCATAATTCATCTCCCTATCAGCCAAAGATGAACGGTGCTGTCGAAGCTGCGAACAAAAATATCAAGAAGATCATTCAAAAGATGACAGTTACCTACAAGGACTGGCATGAGATGTTACCGTTTGCTCTGCACGGGTACCGTACCACGGCACGAACATCAACTGGGGCAACACCCTATTCTTTAGTATACGGCATGGAAGCTGTTTTACCTATCGAGGTTCAGATTACCTCCTTGAGAATCATGAAGGATGCTGGTTTGAGTGAAGACGATTGGATTCAGACCCGGCTTGATCAACTTAACTTGATTGAAAAAAAGCGACTTACTGCTGTTTTCCATGGTCAGGCGTATCAGAAACGTATGATCAAGGCCTTCAATAAGAAAGTCAGGCGCCAGGTATATCAAGTCGGGGACCTTGTAATCAAGCGGATCATCTTACCGCAAAGTGATCTCAGGGGCAAATGGACTCCTACTTACGAAGGACCATTTGTGATTAAAAACATCTTTTCCGGTGAGGCAAAGATCCTGACCACCATGGACGGTGAAGACCTGCCGCACCCTGCGAACGCAGACATAGTCAAAAGATACTACGCATAAACGACCCGACAAGTTGAAAACCCGAAAGGGCGACTTAGGCAAAAATGGGCATCCCAGTGAATCGAAAACCCAAAAGGGCGGTTCAGGCAAAAATTAGGGATAAATAAAAAGAAATATGTACACCCGACAAGTTGAAAACCCGAAAGGGCGACTTGGGCAAAAAGGGTTTCCCGATGGGCTGAAAACCCGAAAGGGCGGTCCAGGAAAAAGTTAGGGAATTAAAGCGTATGACTATGTCTTGTCGGATCACTTTAAGGACAATATCTTCACCGATAAGCTCCGGGCTTCTGATCAACTCAATCATCGTCGGACGAAGCAACGAATGGACAAGATGTCCAGAGTTATGAAGGCTATAGCAGAATGGGAACCCCATGGAATTTTTACACATAGCCACCTTTCTTTGTATAAATTTTCCTCATTTTTTTTATGACAACATTCTCTTACTGGGATGTCTGTCTCCTTTGTATAAAATACTCACACAAAGTTAATACAAAGATACTTCAAAGTGCAGAAAATGATTTGCCTTTTCTTTCTTTTTACACTTGTGTTTTATTTGAAAACGTCCAATGATTTATTAAATAAGCAAATGCATTTGAATATAATCACTGTTTACAAATAAAACGAAATGTGAAAGAATAATTACTGATAGGTTGAAAGGATGGGAAAACGTCTTTAGGATATTCCAAGTGAAATCTCCTGCAGTACATCATCGAGGCCCCCAGTGGAGCCAAAACCTTGAAATACATGCCCCCCGCGGAGTTAAAGTTCAAAATCCCCACCAGAACTAAGTTTCCAAACTCCCAATCCCCAGTAGAGCCGAAAACTCTCCGACAGAATAAACTTTCTCCCCACAGAGTTATTTCCCAACAAATTGAAGATCCTCAATCCCCAGCCACAGTCATCAAGTTTCTCGGGATTCCCCAAGCAGATTTCTCAAGCAGCACTCGACATTATTCTTACAACAGAATGTCTATCATGTTCCAACTTCAAAGGACTTGAAAGATCCCTGTATCCCCAGGAAAGTCGTGAAGGATTCTCACTTTCCCACAGAAGTTGTTAAAGTTTTGATAATCCCCGCGAGTTGCCAAGGATTTTCTATCCACAACAGCAGTCAAGGATTTATCTTCCCCGACAGCGGTCAAAGATTTTAGTATCTCCAGTTATCAAGGATTTATTTTCCTCAGCAAGACAGCTAATCAGCTTACATGCACATACATCAAATTCATAAATCATGAACATTGATAAAACACATATATTGCATCATACATTTCATGCAACATAAATTTGTGTTTCGGCTAACATTCTACCCTTTTCAGGATGAGATTAACAGCTATCTTTAACAAATATTCAAAGCTCAAATACAAATTAGAGATGCCCCAAATACATATGCTATTCTATTGCTTATTCAAATCAATGCTCAGATTCCTGTTCCAGTTCAAAATACTGAAGCCCGGATTTGACCGGATAATATCTTGATCATACTAAAGCCCGGAGATCGACCGGAAAATATTTGAATCCCCAGCGAGTTTTTGTGAAGCATGGATTTTGACCAGATAGCAATACAAGACTGTGAAGCCTGGATTTTGACCAGATAACAGTAAGGTACACTGTGAAGCTTGGATTTTGACGAAATAACAGTTTACTCGACCAACTGCTTTAAAACCCGGATTCAACCGGATATTAGTAGGCCCCAAAATCAAAAGGAAGCCTGGAGGCGACCAAATAACCATTTGATTTCCTTCTGAAGCCTTGATGTTGACCAGATAGGAAGTAAGGTATCGTGAAGCCTGGATTTTGACCATATAATGATACAAGACTGTGAAGCCTGGATTTTGACCAAATAACAGTAAGGTGCACTGCGAAGTTTGGATTTTGACCAAATAGCAGTTTACTTGGCTAATTACTAAGAAGTTTGGAGTCGACCAGATATTATTATGCCTTAAATTCAAGTTGAAGCCCGGAGGCGACCGGATAACAGCTTAATTCCTTCTAAAATTCTGGAGCACGACCAGATAAGAATTGAGAAATTGCGAAGCCTGGAGAACGAACAGATAGAAAATCTAATCTCATCCCCTCAGTAAGTCACTGAAGAGCCTGGAGCACGACCAGATGGCAGTGCATTTTTCACCTCTTCAAACCAAGAGATGATTCCCCAGTAGAATAACGGACGACTGAAGCTCCTAAAATTTTATTTCTACCACGACAGAGACCAGCCTTCCCCGACCTGATCCTCCTCAGTAACAGGTATACGATTTCTCGCAAAGGAATCTCTTATGCGATTGACACTTCTTGGATGGCATCTTTAAGCCCATCTCCAACAAGATTCTATCATCACCAAATGGCATTTTTTAAGCCCATTCCTTCAACCACGTCTTGACGAGTGCAAATTTACGGGCACTCTAGTGTCCAATCCTCTTTTACCTTCGAGTCACGAAAGGAAAGCTCGCCAATCTAACTCTTCAGGTTCAAGAAGATTGAACAGGGGCAACGGTTGTACCCCAAAATTTGCCCTCTCATTTTATCAATATTTCCCCTCACAAGACTCTTTGGATTCCAGACAAAATTAGGGTTTGCTCTGCTCAAGATATCTCCTTGCACTGATGACCTGCAATTAGGGTTTTAGTTTGCACATGGATTTTTGGACTTCCAATGCTCAAAGTGACTTTCATACTTCATGTTGGACTTATAAGATTGCCTCTATCAAGTTTCAAGCTTTGAATCAAATTTTTGCCCAGTCAATTGGACAGTTGACCTAGAAATCAGTTGTATTGGGGAAAAAGTCAACTGTGGCCAATTTACAGTCAAACCTCATGATTTTTGATCCACATCAACATTATAGACTCATATGAACCATTTGATCAAGTTTGGACCATAATCCCTTAAGAAACTTGATCAGATCATCAAAAGGGCAAAATGGTCATTTTTAGGGTTTTGACTGTATAAGGGCAATTTCTGATTTTTCACCTAGCCAATGGCAAATTGGGTTCAATCATGGATTCAAGGACTCAATGGAATCATCTTGATCTATTCAAAAGGTTCAAAAGATCTCAAATGTATTGGATTGACAGATGAATTTTCCAGTCAACTGATCAAAAATCAACTGTACACTGAAAAGTCAAACGTTGAGTTTTTGGTCAAAATCAAGTGCCAAGGGTCATTTTTCATCAAGATGTGTCAAAACATGAAACTTGTTCATCAAGAAACCTAATTTTGCAAATTAGGGTTTAAGATTGAAAAATTTCATAACTTAGAATTTTTCTAAGTTATGAAATTTTCTTATTTTTTCCCAAATTTTCCCAACATTTACACCATGATGCAATTGGATTCAAACAAAACTTCCAACATGAAAGTTGTAGTCCTCCACAAAATATACAACTTTGATTCACAAAGTTTTCCCAAAGGATGCTTGGATCTCAAGTTATGATTTTTGGAATAAGGGTCCATGAAACTTTTAACTTAGTGAAATTTTGTCCTAGTTTAGGCAGGATTTTGACCTATCTTCATGGCAATTTTTCACATAGTTCCACTTGGAATATCAAAATGCATTTCAAATATGGATTGTATAGCATGTTACAAGCTTTCCAAAATGTCCAAGAACTATCCAAAATAATTTATGGTTAGGGAGAATCGAAGGTTTGAATTTGGAAAAAAGTCACTTTGATCCATGGCATTTTCATGTTGACACAAGTTGCAAAATCTGTCCAACTTTGCTTTGTACTTGAATATAGGTCTCTAAACCCTTCCACACTCAAAAATTGAATGCAAACTCAATGTATTGAAGCTTCGTTCTGATCAATAGAGGTTCACACAAGGGATTAATCCAAAAATAGCAAAAAGGCAACATTGCCATTTTCATAGAGTTGGCTTTATGTCAAGTTATTCCTCTTGAGCCTTGAACCTTTTCTTTTGCAGAAAAAAAGTTCAATAATATCAGGCAATTGTTACCAACTCTTGGCAGACCCTAAGCTAGATGGTACAACCCATTGCATTGTCATTTCACACTTTTCTTAAAAGCCAAGTCAACTTGTAAAAACAAAGAGAACTTGGCAATCTGATAAAACCAACTCTTGTAACCATTCAAAACAAGTTTTGCATATTGTCTTAAGTCAGAAGCAAGAGCTAAACACCTCTCAAGCCTTCCAAAACACAAAAACACCCTCTTCTTGCAAAACAGGGCAGTTTCTGCATTTTTGTTTCCAAAACACAAACCACTCGTGCGTTTTCCCCCAAACCTCTTCCAATACATTCCATATAACCCACCTAAGCTATCCCAACCATTGGCCATTGACTGTAACTCCATTTTCAAGCTTCACCATTTCTGATTTCAGCTTGTGCAGGTTGACTTCTACAGGCTGATTCAAGCAAGCTCAAAGCAAACTAAGCATTGAGAAAGGTCCAAGGAAGTTCAAGCAAGCTCCCAAGCATCTCAGGCCTCATTGAAAACCTCCACATTACCATACTTGAGTTCAAATGAAACAGGTATTTTCCAACTTTCAATCTCTCTATTTAGGAATCATTAGGCTTAGGTTTGTGAATAAAAAATGTAGTACTCATTGCCCTCAAGCTGTACATATGCATAGATTTCATTTAAGTTAACCATGTTGAGAGAATTTGATTGATGAAATTTCGGAAAAAGTTAGGTTAGAAATTAGGGCCAGAGAAATTCTCTCTGGTCTTTGAGAGTTAGATTAAGTTCTTTATATGGTTGGAATCGTGTTGAAAAATGCTATAACTTTTGTGTTATGAGTTTTTGCTTTAGAGCACGTATGCAGGAGTTGGAAATTTGTACAGGAGGCGCGCGTATTTTTGAATGAAGGTTGAAGACGAAGTAGCTGGGCTGGGCCTGGCTATTTCTCACTTTTGGCGCCCCCAGCTTGCTGATTGCACCCCCTGGCCCATTTCATTATATTTTTATATTTTTCATTTACATTTTTTATTTCAGACTTTATTTTATTTTTCTAAACTTTAAAAACTACCAAAAATATTTTATTTAATTTTCACATTTTATTATGTATTTTTATTATTTTTTCTAACATAAAAAAATAGTTTTCTTAAATAATATACTTTTATTTTTTCTAAATAAACTTGTAAATACTACAAAAAATATTATACTTTTATTTTTATTATTTATATACTTAAATAATATTTTTTCTAACATATTTTTATTTTTTGGCATTTGTATATATTTTTATTTTATTATACATAAACAAATATTATAATATATATATATTCTTAAACCAAAAATTAGGGTTTTTACCCTTAACAAAAATAACCTTTTTTTTAATACATTAAATATTTTATTTTTACATACATAAAAAATAAACAAAGACATTTTTTACATATTTATAATATATTGCATATTTATTTAATTGTCTATTTAAATATTTGCTTATTTATTGTTTGATACAAAGAATTCAATTTGGATGTAATAGTTAATCTTAGGGTTTTATTTTCTTGCAAATACTCCCCATTCAAATTTGTATCCCCCTCCCCATATCAATGTTGTAATAGCTTAGATTATTTTTACGCACTTTATGCTTTCAAATATGCCATGATAGAGATTAGGGTTTATAAGCAATATCCAAAATCAAAACAAATAGCTAGACCTAATACAAGACATAAAATGCATGTAAATTGACAACACAATGCATATATGCACCCCTAGGGTTTCACCCACTTGTTGCCTTTAAAATGGCCATGGTATGCATGTTGAGTATTTTGGCAAAAAAACAAACAAAAACAAAACAAAATATCATAGTCCCTCGATGACGCTATCTTGGTTGTTTATACAAAATGATCTAGTCCCTCAAACAAAAATTTGCTAAGATACTTAACACACTTGCTATCATGGTCAATACGATGACCCGCGCCTGTCCCGTTTAACATCCAAACACAAGTTTGTTTACCAAATGCAATTGTAAAACAACAATGTGAAAGGGTTAAAAATGTGTAGGAAAGATCTTTGAGTAGATAGGGTACACAACTCTTAGTTACTTGATCAAAACTTGCAAACATCCTTGCTAATTTCAAAAAAACACACAATTTCAAAACATTTTCCCAAAACAACTTTCAAACTTTCAGACATTGAAACATCTTTTCAAAAGACAATACACCTTTGTATACATTCAAACAAGAATCATTACAAAGGTTGCCTAGACAAAAGGCCTCTTTTCAAAATATTTTTAAAACCACACACAAAGCACCATTTTAAACAATTGAAAAGCAAAAGCAAGTGATCTAAACAAGTAACTAAGAGCCCATGGATAACCATGGAGGAAAAGGGTGCTTGCACCTTCCCTATTCATAATCTACCCCCCAAGCCCAAGAAAACATATCAAAGGTCTTTCCTGTGCTTTTTGACCTTTCCTTTGGATAAAATAAAAATTCGATGGCGACTCTTGCTAAACCGAAACATTTGCGAACACAAACGCAAAACCTCAAGTCAGTTCTCCCACCGTATTAAAACTGTCTTTTAGGCTCGTCTGGCCTTCGTTGATTTCCCTTTTGATGTTGTCGGTGTGACGCAGAACCAGAGATCAGGACTTCCCCTACGTGTTGGTCACGACGACTCTTTTGACTGTACATAGCATTGGACTCTTTCTTCCCACTGTATGGCTTTTTCTGAGCATCAGAAGGTGAAACTTCTTTAATCTTTCCACTTTTTATGCCAACTTCGACCCTTTCTCCGGTCAATATTAGCTCGGTGAACCCGACTGAGGAGCTTCTGATCAAGTGTTTAAAGAAAGGCCCTGTCAAAGTTCCCATGAAGATGTCAATCAGCTCCCTGTCAGTTAAAGGGGGTTGCACCCTACCAGCCAGATCTCTCCACTTTTGGGCATATCCTTTGAAGCTCTCGTTGGAACCCATGGTCATGTTTTACAATTGCACACGAGTTGGTACAAGATCAGTATTGTACAAATACTGTTTGTAAAAAGCAGCAGCTAAATCCTCCCAGGTGTGGATGCGAGGACTCTCCAATTGATAGAACCATTCGAGTTGAGTCCCTACTAGGCTCTCTTGGAAGAAATGGATCCAAAGCTTCAGATCAGTTGTGTATGGTTGAATTTTGCGGACATAAGACCTTAAGTGCATCTTAGGGCAATAGACTCCATCGTACAAGGCAAAGGTAGGGACTTTAAACTTTGGCAGGATGACCACTCTAGAAACTAAACCCATGTCTCCTAAATCAAAGCCAGGTATTTGTCGAATCTCTATAGCACTGAGGCGATCCTCCAACTGTTTGTATTTGTTATCAGCGGGAGGATATTGTTCCTCGGAGTAGTCAGCTTCAACTTCATCAATCTCCAAATTGTGGTCTTCTTCAAGACTATCCCCTATGTTGGATGGAGTTGAAATATCTAGGGCTTTAGGTCTTCTTCTCAAGTTCAGGACGCCTACTGACTTCTTAGACTTTTTCTTTTTGTCTTTGAGAAGGAGAGCTTTCAGGTCCTCTTGCCCCTTAGCCATAGCCAGAAACATTTGTTGGAATTGAGCGTTTTGAGCTTGGAGATCTTTCACCGTTTGTTCCATATCCATCTTAGTGAAATAAATAGTAGGAAGATAAGGAGACTTGTATGGGAGAAACCTGTCATGACATGATGCATGATATGTGGATGCATGTTTTCAAGGATCTCACGGGGTAAACACAAGAAAAAGTTAGAGATTGAATTTTGATCAACATCTTTGATTGGAGAACTTTGTATCGGTGGATGTCCTTCCACGAGAATCAAGCTCACCATGTCAAGTGGGTTATAGCCCTTGACTCCGGTTTGTTGTACTTGATTTTGACGGCGTTTGTTTAAAGGGAAATAAATCCTCTTGCCTTTTGGTAGACGTCTGGTTCAACGTGACCCTGCATCAAAGAGCCTCGAGATCCTTGAAATGGTTAAGGAAATCCTATGGTATGATGCAATGATGTTATGATATTATGTACAAATATGCGAGGTAAGCAAGTTTATATACAAACAATCATATTCACACAAATCAGACAAGTCCTTATGTTTTGGCTTGCATGGAGTTTGTAGGTAAGTACCCTCTTGAAGTTTAGTTGGCTCAACTTGTCCTAGTTAATAGTAACCGGGTTCTAAGGGATCTCAATATCACTGACCTTTTTTTTAGGCATTGTCTCAGCTCAATCAATCTTTTCTTGCGGCCGAGATATCCCAAAAGTCCGGTCTCAATGAGTGTAGCATCGAGTATCAACCAATTTTCAGCTTTACACCGAAACCGTCTATCTCACTACTTCCTAATGGCCAAGTTGGTCAAGTAAGGTTCTAAGGTCAGTTGATGCTTCAAGACACCACGCGGAGGCCCCGTACTCTCCTTGACTGACTCAAGGGTTACCGGTACCAACCAAAGTGCCACATCAACGTAGCTACTGCTTCAACCATGTAGGTATACGCTGCACAGTTCCCTCACAGTCTATTGCTACTTACCTAAAAGGTGCCCCCAAATCCGAGTGTAGGATTTAAAACAAACCCAAACAAGGAACAAAAATGTAAAGCAAACAAATCAAACAATGTAAGCAAGTAAAGGTGATCTAACCCTAGGGTAACCCCACAAACTACAAATTCCCCAGCAGAGTCGCCAGTTCTATGATGCGGTGGGAGAACTGACTTGAGGTTTTTTGTGATTTCTCAAGTGTTGATGAACTTGAGAGTTTTGTTGTGTTTGAGAAAATTTGGGGGATTTGTTCCTTTGGTCCAAAGATCCTCCCTTAGCTTTTGCAAAAATTCCTCTATTTATAGAGAAAAAGAATGGACATGTTTTCAATAGCCAACCTTGCAAAATAATAAAATAATAGGTAACTTGAAAGGTACAAGTGGGGGGCCTGTTGGCAGTTGGGGTGCAAAAGATGTGACTTATGCTTCTGGCCTTGCATGTGCTCAGACCAAAATCAGGTTGAAAGCTGATTTTGTGACTAAAGTACTCTCTATGAAAAGAAAGAGTATGTAGCCTTTAACCAAGAATAGTAGTATCTAAAAGACAAAGTTTAAAACCCTTGTGCAAGCCTCTGATTATGTAAAGATTTGGAAACAATATAGCCTGGCAAACGAGATTTGGTCTTGAGTCGAATGCAAGAGTGAGATCGAAGCACACCTGTTTGAAGGAAGCCTTTGCCTCAGTCGAAGCTTGTGGTCGAAACGAACTAATGCCCAGTCGAAGCTTGTATCGAAGAAAACATATTGCCAAATCGAAAGCTCGTGTTCGAAGGAAGCATGTTGCCCAATCGAAGCATGTGGATCGAAATAATCATAAAGGGAGTCATTGCCTTTTAGCGTGAGGGAATTTCCTGGCTTTTGAGTCGAAGGGTGTTCCTTCAAGGGAAGCAAGAATTTAGTCAAATCTTATATGAAGATATCTCTTGGCTCAAACGAAACTTGTGAGAGGGAAAGTATGCAAGAGGCCCTTGGTGCAAGTGGATTCGAAGGATGCATAGAGATGGTTACTTTGTCCCATCGAAACTTGTCCAAACGAAGAAAGCATGCAGGCAGCAAACTTGTCCAGTCGAAGCAGGCTTGCAGCACGTTTGGTGAATCAAAAAGGTTTCCTTGCAGGGGGCATGTGTGGCCAACATGTCATGTCCTTTGATTGCAAGCATGTAGGCAGCACACTTTGTCCAATCGAAAGGCTGAATCGAAGGAGGTTTCAAATACAAACGAAGGATGTACCCAAGTTGCATTTGAAGGAGGTTTCAAATCCAAACGAAGGATGTACCTAAACTTGCATTCGAAGGAGACTTTAAGTTTAAAATGAAGGACATGTCCAAGTTGCATTCGAAGGAGGCTAAGAGTCAATCGAAGGATGTAATCTAAGTTGCATTCGAAGGAGGCTCTTGCTCAAAACGAAGGATGTAATCCAAGTTGCATTCGAAGGAGGCCAAGAGTCAATCGAAGGGTGCTGAATCGAAGAAGATCTGTTTTCCTCCAAATTTGTCAAAATGTTATTTTTATCTGTTTTCTCCCTTTTTGGCAGTCTCCTTTTAATTTTGGTATTGGAAAATCCCAATGCACTTGTTCAAGCTTGAACCTTGAAATACTTGTAAGAAAAGCCTTGAGAATTGAGAGGGCAAATTTTGGGGTACAACACCCTGCATGTCTCGATTGAATGCAGGGGCACCACTATGGCTCATGTGCTGGTAGATACTGGGTCTTCGCTGAATGTTCTACCGAAGAAGGCATTAGACCTGTTGGATTGCAAGGGTTTGACTCTAAAGCCTAGTAACATTGTGGTAAGGGCTTTTGAAGGATTGAAGAGAATGATGCACGGGGAAGTGGACATCCCTGTCAAAGTAGGTTCTCAGACTTTGGGTCCACTTTCTATGTGATGGATATCAGGCCGTCGTATTCTTTTTTACTAGGTCGTCCTTGGATCCACGAGGCTGGGGCAGTTACCTCCACACTCCACCAAATGCTGAAGTATCCGGTAAAAGGGAAGATTGTCACAGTGCGGGGTGAAGAGGAGTATATGGTGAGCCACCTCAATTCCTTCCACTACGTAGAAATGGACGGGGAATTATTAGAAACTCCTTGTCATAATTTTGAAGAGGTCCCTCAGATCTTGGCATCGACTGAAACTACTACTAGAAGCAAACTTCCTCTGAAGATGGCTTCTCTCAAGGACTCCAGGGCCATGGTTGAAGAAGGTGGGTGTACCAATTGGGGTTAGCTCCCTGATTTCACTCACAAAATTGAAAATTTTGGTTTGGGCTTTACTACAGGGGCTCAAAGGGCTGTTCGACGCGCTCGGGCTGGAAGACCTCCCCTACGCATCAACATTCGTTGGGCTAATGCCATTGAAGAGAACGTGGAAGACTCAGACATTGACAGATGGATCTACCCAACTACCAACGGTGGACCGAGTAACTGGACGGCTAGGGACTTTATACCAGTTTCTTTTATTCTGCAGTAATTGACTTACTTGTTTTGAGATTTGTAATAAACAATTTGAAACTTTACGGCCTTGTGCCTTGCCTGAGGTACATTGGTTTCGTTTGTGAGGGCTGTTATTTGTCATTTCATATATCATTAATAAAGCATTGGACGTTTCTTGCATACAAATTTTGCGCTCTCTGTTTTTCTTTTCTGTTTTTCACTTTATCGAAACATCTATTCTCTTACACACACTCACGTATCATAATGCAGATCCATATCCACTCTGGATCCCATTGATAACAACTCTGTTATTGCTAGTTATGACTTCAAAAATCCGATCAACCAAGCCGAAGACGAAGGTGAGGATGATTGTGAGGTGCCTGGAGAACTTGCTAGACTACTACAGCAGGAAGAAAGGGCCATACAACCTCATGAAGAGCCGGTTGAGACAGTGAATCTGGGTACTGAGGAAGACAGAAAAGAGGTTAAAATAGGTGCAAATCTGGAGCTTAGCTTCAAATAGAGGTTGATACAGAAGCTTCACGACTATGTTGAGATCTTCGCTTGGTCCTATGAAGACATGCCTGGTTTGGAGACTGACATCGTGGTACATCGCCTGCCGACTAAAGAAGACTGTCCTTCGGTTAAGCAGAAGGTCCGCCGTATACATCCCGAAATGTCAGAGAAGATCAAGGCAGAGGTCATGAAACAATTCGACGCAGGATTCTTAGTTATCACTTCCTATCCACAATGGGTTGCTAACGTCGTTCCGGTACCTAAAAAGGACGGTAAGGTATAAATGTGTGTGGATTACAGAGATCTGAACAGGGAAAGCCCCAAGGATGACTTCCCATTTCCTCACATTGATATTCTGGTCGACAACACTGTGCAACACAAAATCTTCTCCTTCATGGATGGTTTCTCTGGCTACAACCAGATCAAGATGGCTCCTGAAGACATGGAGAAGAAAACCTTCATTACACAGTGGGGAACCTTCTACTACAAGGTGATGCCTTTTGGGTTGAAAAATGCCAGGGAAACTTATCAGCGCGCCATGGTCGCTTTGTTCCATGATATGATTCACCACGAGATCAAAGTGTATGTTGATGACACGATATCTTGGTCCCAGACTGAGGAAGAGCACCTTGATCATATCCAAAAGTTGTTCGACAGGTTGAAGATATATAAGTTGAGGTTGAATCCGAACAAGTGCAACTTCGGGGTAAGGTCTGGTAAACTTCTGGGTTTCATTGTCAGCGACAAAGGCAACCAAGTAGATCCTGCAAAGGTAAAAGCTATACAAGAAATTCTAGCTCCCCGTACAGAGAAGGAAGTTAGGGGTTTCTTGGGACGTCTGAATTATATCGCCAGGTTCATTTCACATCTGACTGCTACTTGTGATCCAATCTTCAAGCTTCTGAAGAAAGATCAAGTGGTAAGGTGGAATGATGAATGCCAGACCTCTTTCGAAAGAATAAAGGAATACCTTCAAGAACCACCAATTCCGATGCCTCCAGTTGAAGGAAGACCTTTGATATTATACTTGACAGTGCTGGACAATTCAATGAGGTGTGTGCTGGGGCAGCATGACGAGTCTGGTCGAAAAGAGCACGCCATATATTATCTTAGCAAAAAGTTTACCGACTGTGAGACACGATACTCATTGCTCGAGAAAACTTGTTGCGCTTTGGCACGGGCTGCTCGCCGACTGAGACAATATATGCTGACTCACACTACCTTGTTGATATCGAAGATGGATCCGATCAAGTATATTTTCGAGAAGCCCTCTCTCTCCGGAAGGATAGCAAGGTGGCAAATGATCTTAACTAAGTACGACATATAATATACAACCCAAAAAGAAATCAAGGGAAGTGTATTGGCTGATCATTTGGCTCACCAGGCCGTGGATGACTACCAATCCATGAATTTCGAGTTCCCGGATGAGAATATTATGCTGGTAACTGACTACGAAGAACCTGGACCGGATGAAGGACCTGAGGAAGGATCCCAATGGTCTATGTATTTTGATGGAGCCTCAAACGCACTGGGAAACGAAATTGGTGCTATAATCATATCTCCCGAGGGCTGTCATACTCCGTTCACTGCCCGATTATGTTTCAACTGCACCAACAACATGGCGGAGTATGAAGCATGTATTATGGGTCTTCGAGCCGCTATCGACTTAAGGATCAAGTTCTTAAGTGTATTCGGGGATTCTGCTCTTGTGATAAGTCAGATCAAAGGCGAGTGGGATACGAAGCACCCGAATCTCATTCCTTACAAGGTGTATGTACTGACGTTGCTCCCACACTTTGAGGAGGTAACCTTCAAACATTTCCCACGAGAGGAGAACTAGTTGGCGGACGCGATAGCTACCATGTCTTCTATGTTCAAGGTTAGGTGGGACAATGAAGCTCGCCAAATTACCATTAAGAGGTTGGATGAACCAGCACACTGCTGTGAGATCGATACCGAAGAAGTGGCAGACAAACCCTGGTTTCACGAAGTCAAAAGGTATCTCGAGGCTCAGGATTATCCCGAAGGGGCATCTGTCAATGATAAAAAGTTTCTGAGAAGGTTCGCTGCAAAGTTCTTCCTCAGTAATGGAATCCTCTATAAATGCAACCATGACTCCACACTACTACAGTGTGTAGACAAGAGCGGAGCAGATAGGATCATGACAGATCTACATGAAGGCACCTTCGGAACCCATTCTAGTGGACATACCATGGCTAAGAAGATCCTACGGACAGGATACTACTGGTCCACTATGGAAGCCGGTTGTTATCAACACTCTCGAACTTGTCATAAATGCCAAATCTACGCTGATAAGGTGCATTTGCCTTCGATCCCCTTAAACGTCTTGACAGCTCCGTGGCCCTTTGCAATGTGGGGCATTAACATGATCGGAGAAATCAGGCCCACCGCTTCCAACGGACATTGCTTCATCCTAGTAGCCATTGATTACTACACGAAGTGGGTTGAGGCAGCTTCCTTTGCTACAATAACTAAAAACGTCGTGGCGCGGTTTATCCGACATAATCTGATCTGTCGATATAGTGTGCCAGAGAGAATTATTACTGACAATGGTACGAATCTCAACAACACAATGATCACCGAGCTCTGTAAACAGTTCAAGATACATCATCATAATTCTTCTCCCTACTTGCCGAAGATGAATGGCGATGTTGAAGCAACTAACAAGAACATCAAGAAGATTGTACAGAAGATGACTGTGACATATAAAGACTGGCATGAGATGTTACCATTCGCTCTTCATGGGTACCGTACCTCAGCACAGACATTGACAGGGGCAACACCTTACTCTCTGGTATATGGCATGGAGGCAGTCCTATCCATCGAAGTCCAGATACCTTCTCTCAGGATTATGAAGGATGCGGGTTTAAACGAAGATGACTGGATCCGAACCCGACTTGATCAGTTAAATATGATCGATGAAAAGAGACTTACTGCTATCTTCCATGGTCAAATGTATCAAAAGCGAATGATCAAGGCTTTTAACAAGAAAGTCAGGCGTCAAGAATATCAAGTCGGGGATTTAGTGATCAAACGCATCATACTGCAGCAAGGTGATCCCAAGGGTAAATGGACCCCCACGTACGAAGGGCCATTTGTGGTTAAGAACATTTTCTCGGGAGGAGCTATGACTCTAACCACCATGGATGGTGACGACCTTCCTCATCCTGTCAATGCAGACATAATGAAAAGATACTACGCCTAATAAAAGACCCGCTAGGTTGACTGGCCTAGGCAAACATAAGGGCTTCCCGGCGAATCAAAAGGATTTGAGAAAAAGTAAGGGATGAAAATGAAAAAATCTGTACACCCGGAAAGTCGAAAACCCGAAAGGGCGGCTTGGGCAAAAAAGGGTGTCCCGGTGGACCGAAAACTCGAAAGGGCAGTCCAGGCAAAAGTAAGGGATATAAAGCGTATCACTATGTCTCATTGGATCATCTTGCGACCAGGCTTCGACATCGACTATCAGGCTCGAACGACACCAATCAATCTGATCAACTTTCGGCCAAGAAGCAAAGTGATGAGATGCTTGAAGATATAAAGGGAATAACAGAGTTGGAACCCAATGGGGTTGTTTCACATAGCTATTTTTTCTTTTACACAAATTGTATAATTTATATCTTTCGGCGGTGTTCTCTTACTAGAGCGTCAACCTCTTTGTACAAAACGCCTATTACAGGCCGACTTCAGAAATCAATACAAAATTATTTTCACTTCGAGTTTGTTTTTGTTTTTGTTTTGTTTTGCAAGAACGTCGAATGATTTGTTTTTGATATATGCATTTGAAAATGATTGATGCTCATAAATATTTATATAAGAAACAAAAGGTAATTACTCGTAATTCCTGAAACAGGGAAAAAACAAGAAGTGGCAAACCCTACAGTTACTCTGCCCAGCAGGTACCAGGATAGAACCAGCTTGGGAACATAATTATTGGTACATACACTCCCCACAAAGTAAAAGTATCCAAAGGCATTGATGTCAGCTTTCCCGAAATAGGACATAACCACCCCAGCATAGGTTCATAATCGCAGGTGAGTCAGTAAATTTCATCCCCCAAGCGGAGTTTATTTCTACAGATACAGAAGCTCAATCTCCAACAGAGCTCATCATCTCCAGCAACGGAATTTCATCCCCAGTTGAGTTTATTCCTCCAGATCAACAGGTCTACCAACAGAGTATCTCTTCCCCCTAAGTTTGGTCCCCGCAGAGTTATTCTCAAGCAGCATCTCTTCCCGACAGAATATTTACAAATCTCCAGCAACAGTCAGGGATTTATTTTCCGAGACGCGAGCATACCCCGATAGAATTTCATAAACATACATCATGACATATGCATACATGTCATATACAATCTCATTTATTTTGAGAACATCATCTCACCCCGCATTTCATGCATCACATATAACTAACCCTGATATCTTTTGCAGTAAAAGACGATTAGCTTCAACAAATCCAGCAGTTATACAAGTTACATCTACAGACGACTAACGGAAACTCAGTTCCAGAAACCAAACGGGTCAACTAATATACACTATCACTTTGAAGTAACCCTATCCAGCTTTATTCCCATAAGCCCTACTATCCAGGCTCTCATTTCGAAGTAACCCTACGACCCAGGTTCCTTCTTATAGCCCCACTATCCAGGATTTCATCTCGAAGTAACCCTACGACCCAGGTTCCTTCTTATAGCCCTACTATCCAGGCTTTCATCTCAAAGTAACCCTACGACCCAAGTTCCTTCTCATAGCCCTACTATCCAGGCTTTCATATCGAAGTAACCCTACTATCCAGGTTCCTTCTCACAGCCCTACTATCCAGGATTTCATATCGAAGTAACCCTACTATCCAGGTTCCTTCTTATAGCCCTACTATCCAGGCTTTCATATCGAAGTAGCCCTACTATCCAGGTTCCTTCTCACAGCCCTACTATCCAGGATTTCATATCGAAGTAACCCTACTATCCAGGTTCCTTCTCACAGCCCTACTATCCAGGATTTCATATCGAAGTAACCCTACTATCCAGGTTCCTTATCACAGCCCTACTATCCAGGCTTTTATATTGAAGTAACCCTACTATCCAGGTTCCTTCTCACAACCCTACTATCCAGGCTTTCATATCGAAGTAACCCTACTATCCAGGTTCCTTCTCACATCCCTATTATCCAGGCTTTCATATCAAAGTAACCCTACTATCTAGGTTCCTTCTCACAGCCCTACTATCCAGGCTTTCATATCGAAGTAACCCTACTATCCAGGTTCCTTATCACAGCCCTACTATCCAGGCTTTCATATCGAAGTAACTCTACTATCCAGGTTCCTTCTCATAGCCCTACTATCCAAGATTTCATATCGAAGTAACCCTACTATCCAGGTTCCTTCTCACTGCCCTACTATCCAGGATTTCATATCGAAGTAACCCTACTATCCAGGTTCCTTCTCACAGCCCTACTATCCAGGCTTTCATATCGAAGTAACCCTAATATCCAGGTTCCTTCTCACAGCCCTACTATCCAGGCTTTCATATTGAAGTAACCCTACTATCCAGGTTCCTTCTCATAACCTTACTATCCAAGTTCCTTCTCTCTTATCTCCAGACAAAAGTTCACAACACTGTAAGACTAGGACCTGATCAAACACGTTGGTTTCGCATTTCCCCAGTAAGTCGCGGTGCAACTTATACCCTGACCAAATATGCAGTTCTCTTCCGCTTACTCAAGTAGGAGTTATCCCCCCAATAGAATAACGGACAACTAAATCTCATAAAATTCTATTTCTCCCAAGACAGATACCAACATTCCTCAACAGATTCCTTATTAACAACAGGAACAGGAACTCCCATCGAAGGAAAGTCTCAAGAAATTAACATCATATAGATGGCATCTTTAAGCCCATCTCCGACGGTACTCCGTCACATCCTGGATGGCATCTTTAAGCTCATCTCTGAAAATTCTCTAGAAACTTCCAAATGGCATCTATAAGCCCATTCCTGATATCACAAATCAAGTATCACTTCATGCGAGTGCAAATTTCTGGGCACTCTAGTGTTCAATCATCTTCCACCTTCAGATCACGAAAGGCAGACAAGCCAATCTACATCCTCAGGTTAAAGAAGATTGAACAGGGGCAGCTGGTGTACCCCAAAATTTTCCCTCTCATTTTACTCAATACATACTCCTAGAGAGCATCAATTTTCTCAAGTTTGCCCAAGAGTTGACCAGACAAACTCTCTCCTAAGGCATTATGTCTCAAATTAGGGTTTCCATTTTTGTTAAGATAGGTGGAGTCTAAAGACCTCATATGCTCTCCATGGTCCTAATATATTCTCAAGACCCTCCATGACAAGTTTCATGCCTTGCACAAGAAGTTTGCTCAGTCAACTGCTCAGATGCTTGAGAATCGACTGTATTAGGTCAAAAGTCAACTGTGGCCCACATACAGCCAAACTTCAAGATTTTTGGTCAACATCAAAATTTTGAAATGAATTTCATCATTTGATCAAGGGTTGATCATGATTCCCCAAGGAATGCTCCAAATTCATCAAAATCCAAAAGTTGCTAAATTAGGGTTTCTCAAGAGAAGTCAACCAAATTTTGACCAAACATAACTTCCACATACTTTATCAGAAATTTTACATCCAAGAATCATGTTGAAGAGGATGAAATTCCCTACAACTCATCTTCAGCCTTCAAGTTCAAAATATGCACTCATAAAAAGATATGAATTTCTATATTATGGGTCCTTTTGAAAAGTCAACAAAAATACCTTTTGGGTCAAAGCTTCTTACATAAACATGGAAGACTCAATTGAGATGAGACCAAAAGGGTTGCTTAGGGGACATCCTAAGATTTCTAAAAAGTCCAAGAACACCTCTCTAGGGTTAAACTTGGAAGAGATATTCCTTGTCAAAGTTGACCTTTTTTGCAAAATTGCCAAAAGTCAAATATGCTCAAAAATGCATTTTTTTGCCAAATGGGCCTAACTTTTTATGCTTGCACCTCACTTATAATATGGTCCACGACCCAAATATTCACCCACACATTATTTTATTCATTTTTCATTTTATTTTGATTTTTTATTAATTAAAAATTAAATTAAATCAAATAATTGGAGAATAATAGCAAAGATATGTTTTGATTTTATTTTTTTGACAGGTTTGCAATCAAAATATGCTGAGATATCAAGACCAAAACGAATCAAGCATAATTGGTACAAGAAAGGGATGATTTGGCTCAAAATAGCAAGTTTACATATGGCATGGAAATCAAATCAAATCTTCCATAATTGCAAAGAGTCAAGCCAATTTTATAACCCTAATTCATTCTAACATATATATGGAACATGTACAAGGCATAAGACAAGGTTTTTGCAGTCGTAGAAGAGCAAGAACAAACTCAAAAAAATTGACAAAAAGTGTGACTCGGTTTTCACTCCACAGGGCCTTTCAGAGCAATTCAAGGCCATCAATCGTATCCTGGAACAACACTGAAGCCATCCCAATCATCTGCAAGGTCTGAAACATCAAGAAACGCAAGCTGTAACTCACACGGTTTGCATTTTTTAAAAAATCGATTACCATAATTCTTGCATTGTTAGCACATTTGGTTGACATATTTGTGATCTTGGACATGTTTGCAAGCTGACTGAATAGTTTAATTGTATTTTTGAAGCCTATACGCGTATCTGCCATTGCTAGGGTTCACCTTGCATTTTTAGGGTTTTTGAATACATGAACAATTAGCCTAAATGAAGGACACCATGATGATCAGAGGGCTAAATCCTGTTGATCCATGGTCTTTAATCTTATTTATCTTGCGTTGTGTTGATTTTTGAAATCCACAGACTTGTAGTTACAGACATTGTCCGTGGGTATAAGCCATCTACCTAATACGACGGTTCCCTGGAGAAGACGGTGGCGTGGCAATCATCCATTCGCCCATTTGAAATTCGTGCGCGTTGGATTCAGCTATTTGTTTTCTTTATATTATTTTTTGTTTTCACTGTACTAACAACAAGTCACAATAGCGCAGTTGGCAAGGGCATTTAGTGGTAAGCATAAGGACCTGGGTTCGATCCCAGGTCCTAGCAACGCTTATTTTCTTATTTTCTATTCATAGATCATATGCAATCCTCATCCAAAGGCCTACCGTGCGCTTCCAGTAGCCAACCAGTGGATCCATCATTCAGCCAGATGTACGCTCCAGTAATGAGGGACCATGATGCACCCTCAAGTCAACACCCAATGGGATTAGGCGCGTTGACTAGGCTCAACAACCTTTGGGCCTGGGAATTTCAACATATACCCCCCAGATTACTCATTATATAGGCCCGGTTTGTTATTCTTTCTATTATTTTTTTAATTTCTTTAATTGTTTTCTTTAATTAATTAACTCAAAAATTATTTTTTAAACTAAAAATCACAAAATACAAAATTAGGTCTTATTTATTCAAACTAATATTTTTGGAAATAAATTAGGTTAATTAGTTTTATTTGATTATTTTGTTTTAGTTAAAATTAAGTTAGAAATTAGGTTAAATTTGTAATTAAATTGTTTTTTTCTCCCAAATAAAAACCACAAAAAATACATAAAATCTTTTTTATAAAATATTTTATTTTCATGAATTATTTAATTTAGTTTAAATTAGGTTAATTTCACTTTCTTTTATAATTAAAAATAATTAGAATTAGGGTTTTAGTTGTACATAACCTAATTAAGTCTTTTCTAAAAAATAATTTAAATATTTTTTTCAATTAGATTTTTAGGGTTTTCAATTTTTCTCGCATTTAATTTGCCGCACGCCTTTTAATTTTTTATTATTATTATTATTGTAATTGCTCTGGGATTGTAATAGTAATTAGTGTTTTAAACTTCCGCATTTTTATTTTCAGTCAAGATGATTATGTAACTGCCAAAGCCTTGTAATAGCTAGTGTTGTACCCCAAAATTTGCCCTCTCATTTTTCTAAGGTTTACTCCCCATTCAATCCCAAGCTTTGGATTACAAATTTTTCATGAAGATCACTCCCAAGACCAAAATAGTCATCTGCGCTGAAAGGCCAAACCTTGACCTCTTGATTAAAATCAAGTCCCAAAAAAACCATCTTATTTCAGCAAAACATGCTTGAAATGAGAAGTGTATTCTAGCTAAGGTTCAAAAACCAAATTTCTAAGTACTTGAGATTTTCTAAGTATTTAAGAAAAATGGCACTTCAGAACCTCTGAACCAACCTCCAGGCAGAAATGGTCAGAAGTTGCAAACTTGGCTCAGCACATAACATTAAGTTAGAAGTTGGTTCTTCAGCAGTTACACCAACTCAGTTAGGGGTTGTAAACATGGTTCAGCGCGTAATCTTTAAACAGAACATGGCTCTTTCAACAATTACGCAAGTTCAGCCAGAATTTGCTAGAGAAATGCAAGGAAGGCAACAAAGCCTGAAACTCCTTCAGAATGTGCTGGGATTAGAAGGTAACGGTACCAGCAGATTGGGTATAATACTGAAGCAGAATCTATAAGTCCAGAGTTTTCAGAGGCAGATCAAAAAGAACATGCTGGAAAATCTAGAGAACCCTCAGAATTTGCTGGGGTAACAAGAGGCCAAGGTCAGAGTTTGGTTTGCGTTGTTTTTTTGGGTAAAGCAGAACTGCTGGCTCAGGATATAGGTAATGATGCAAATCTCACACTAAGATATCTTAGTATTGACCAATCTCATCACTATTTAATGCCCATTAAATGCTCACAACTACTTTTGAACATTTATCCAAAGGGCCTTTCCACGTGCAGCATAACAACACCCTCATGCAAGGTTAAGCTTGGATCTATGTGCCACTTTTCGCCTATGGGCGTCACTTTCCCTTAATCTTCGCCTATTGTTCCAGTCTAGGCTGAAAATCTGTCCATTATCACAACTTTCCATAAACTTCCTTCAAGAACAAGTTAACCCCTACTGCATAGTATTGGCGCCATTTAACGTTTAAAAATTCACAAAGCCTTGCCTATAAATAGGACACCATTGTCCATTAAAAAGGGCCCCAGTCAAAAATCCAGAAAAATTGCTAGAAGAGGAACAGAAAACTCTAGCTAGAAAATATTGTGAAACTCTGCCAAAATTCCTAGTGTTTCATAACTTTGAACTTCCTGCCTCCAAACTTCATTGATACCTAATTTGCTTCCTGACTAGAGAACGCCTATACAGTTTCTGACCATACATACATATATCTTCTCCATCCACCCATTCTAAAAAGAACCTGTCCAGAACACCATCAGAGCTAAAGCTAGCTCCAATTCACAGATTTTCTTCCAACAGCAAGGTAAGCACCTGCTGACTCTCACCATGCTGCTAAGCATCATCAGCTTTGCATGCTCAATAAACACAATGTAGATATCATGTTGTTGCTGTACGTGTTCTGAGGATTTTCATGCCTTTGAATGCTTAAGTAGGAAGTGAATCAGTGTAGAACCTGCTTGTGACCTTTTTGGTTCTGTCTTCTGAAACGCTATGACACTTGCTGAGACTGTCCTAGGCATGCCTTCTATTTTGTGGAAAAATAATAAAATTGCAGATGTTCTGACTAGCACAGGGGGAAACGAAGCTCTGACTTTGATGCCAGCACTTCTGAGGCCTATTTTGCTATCAATAATATCAGAACTTATGAAAATTATTGTGTTTCCAGCAGGGTCATAACTTCTGACTTCCCCACTAACAGGTTTCTATTTTGCAGTCACCAAAGTCAGAAGTTCTGACTCACAAAGTTTCACTAACAGGTTGATATTCTGCAACAGACCTGGGTCAGAACTTCTGACTTCCTCTCAGCAGCGCGCTAGCCCTCTCTATCTTTCTTTTTTTCTTCCCCTGTTTATTTTCTTTTTTTTAATCTATTTTTCTCATTGAACCATCCCCATGTACAAGTGTGTATCCCCCACCCCCTAAATATTATAATAGCGTAGGATTTTACATTTCCGCATTTTCATTGCTTTCAAATGTAAATGCTAGTAATTAGGATATGTATGGCAAGATAAAATCAATGAAATAGAAAATCCTAATTCAAGATAAAATCATGCATGCAATAAAACACACTTGCACACAAACACCCTTAAGGTACCTCCACTTGGTTGCCTAAACAAATGGCCATGGTATGCATGCTAGGTATCTTGGCAAAACAAAACAAAACAAAAGATCATAGTCCCTCGATGACGCTATCAAAAGGTTGCCTAAAAAATGATCTTGATCCCTAAACATGCTAAGATAATTGGCACTATTGCTATCATGGTCATACAATGACCCACACCCGTCCCGTTTAACATCCAAACACAAGTTTGTTTACCAAATACAATGGTAAAACAACAATGTCAAAGGGTTAAAAATGTGTAGGAAAGACTTTTGAGTAAGTAGGATAGACAACTCCTAGTTACTTGATCAAACTTGCAAATATCCTTGCTAATTTAAAAACACATAATTTCAAAACATTCTTTCAAAACATTGAAATATCTTTTCAAAAGACAAACACCTTTGTATATATTCAAACAAGAATCATTACAAAGGTTGCCACAACGATGGCTTCTTTTCAAAATATTTTCAAAACCACACACAAAGCACCATTTCAAACAACTGAAAAGCAAAAGCAAGTGATCTAAACAAGTAACTAAGAGCCCATGGATAACCATGGATGAAAAGGGTGCTTGCACCTTCCGTTTTTATAATCTACCCCTCGAACCCAAGAAAACATCTCAAAGGTCTTTCCTGTGCTTTTTGACCTTTCCTTTGGATAAAATAAAAAGTCGGTGGCGACTCTTGCTAAACCGAAACATTTGCAAACACAAACGCAAAACCTCAAGTCAGTTCTCCCACCATATCACAGAACTGGCGACTTCACTGGGGAAATATAAATCTAAAAGTGGGGTTACCTTAGGGTTTAGATCACCTTTACATGCTTATCTTGTTTGCTTTGATTGCTTTACATTTGGTTCTATTGTTTGGGTTTGAAATCCTCTACCCGGATTTGGGAAAATTCATAGGTAAATAGCAATATGTTGTGGAAATTGTACGGGGTATACCGACATGGTTGAAGCAATAGCTATATTAGTGCGACATATTTGTGGGTACCGGTAGCCTTTGAGTCAATCAAAGAGAATACGGGGCCGCTGAGCGATGTCATGAAGCACTAATGGACTTTTAGAACCTTTACTTGACCATCTTGGCCTTTTAGGATGTAGTGAGATGACCGGCTTTGGTGCAATCCGAAGTTGGTAGATACTCGATACTACACTCATTGAGGGTTGTTTTCTTGGAATATTTCGGTCGCTAGTAAAGTGGCTAAACTGAAACAGTGAACACAGAAAATAATCCAGTGATATTGAGCTCCTTAGAACCCGGTTACTATTTCTAGGACAAGTTGAGCCAACTAGACTTTTAAGAGGGTACTTACCTATAAACTCCATGCAAGCCTAAACCTAAGGACTTGTCTGCTTTATGTGAATATGATTATTTGTATATAAACTTTCTTACTTTTGCATATCTGTACATAACATCATAACATCATACCATAGTGTTGTACCCCAATTTTTGCCCCTAAGATTCCTCTATCATATCATATTAACTCGATCATAACAAGATCACATTAGGGTTGGTTCTTCCTCTTTGTTCCTATATTTAAGTTTGCTCTTGAGGAATCTCCAAGCACCTTGGTTATGTATTTTGTATATGTGTTGTTGACTAACTTCTAATTAAAATACAAAAAATATTTGTCTTTGTCTTGATATATTTTTGTTTTGTAGGTACCAAGTCGAAGCATCTGACAAATAAGGATTTCTGGTATTATTTTCCTAAAATCTCTATTTGCAAAGAAAAAGAATTAAAAATTTTCATTTTTTTCACTGATGCAATCGATTGCTCTTAGAGTGTAATCGATTTCACATAGTGCATTTTGCGCCATTTTTGAAAAAATACACTGTGCAAATCGATTTGCACTATAGTGCAATCGATTGCACAACGTGAAAATTTGAAAAAAAACCAGCATTTTAAACTTGTCAAAATTTTGGCTCCAATTTTCCTTCACTTTTGAAAGATGTATCATTAATTCAAATTTTAGTGCCAATCTTTCATTTTTAAAAAGAATTATCATTAATTCAAATTTTGGCTCTAATATTTAAAAGAATTATCATTAATTCAAATTTTGGCTCTAATTTTTGAAAGAGTTATCATTAATTCAAATTTTGGCTCCAAGAATCAATTACCAAATTACCACTAATCCCAATCCTAAAACTCTATAAATAGAGCTCTCATTTCATTCAAATTTCAAGCTTTTGATAGCTAAATCCACCTTGCTAAAAAATCTCTCAATTCTCTCCATCTACCAAATTCACTCAAAGCTCCATTTTCAAAAAGTTAGTAAGCTTTGCATTGAAGCTTACTAATCTTTGAGCTAAACCTTCATCCAAACACTTTTTCTCCATCAATTCTCTACATCCAAGCTTGGTCAATTGATTCTTGTGGTTGAATTGAAGCAAATTCTTGAAGTTGTTTTGATAATTCTCTAGATCTACCTTTGGTAAGTTGGATAATTCATCTTTCACAATGTGATCTCTTGGTGATCTTTGGGATTGATTCTTTGAGCATTATTTTGTGATTTCAATGGTGTTATTTTCTAATAATTTGATGGAATTTTCGTGCTCAAGTGAATCCATGATCATAAGGTGTTTGATAGAAAGTTTGAACAAGAAATTGCCCTTTTAAAATGCTGTTTTTGCTACTGTAACTGTGTGCAATCGATTGCACAGAAGCAATTTTGCACAATTTTTAGAAAACTGTACTGTGTAAATCGATTTACACAATAGTGCAATCGATTTACACAGGGACAGAATGCACTTTTTTGCCTTGTTTTGGGGCAACTTTGATCCAAAATGCTTTTTCTACTCACTCCTTTTGATTGTTGGTTTGGATTGCAATTTTAAATGTCCAATTTATCTTTAAACTCAATGGACTTTGTGATGTAGATGAAGTTGGATAAATGTTCATCAATTCAAATATACCTAAGAGTGAATTATTTAATTCATTTTTGGTGCTTTGGATTAATGATATGTTTAGAGCTTTAATCCATCTAGAGGAGTGGTTGAATTTAAAGATGAAAGAATTTTGAAATGGTGATCCAAATTAGCTTATCATTCCCCTCCCTCTTCATCTTATCCCTTTCTTTTTTAATTGTGCTACATGTTAAGGGATGGTGATCTCTATATCATTTATCCAAACATGAAGTACATAGATTGCTATTGACCGGCCTCAAAATAGGTGTGACTTCTACATAAGTCCACTTACGATTGCTTAACATAGCGCTAAATTTTGTCCAGATTCGAATAAATGATCATTCGTGGCCCAAACTTATGACTGCAAGCCCAAGTATTTTAATTTGATCTCTTTGATCCAATAACCTTGAGATTCATTGTGTGAAGGCTTTGGTTCTACCAATCCTCTAATGGATCTACAACACCTTTGGTCAACGCGGATCACTTAAACATCATTGATCATTACATGTTGCCTTGTGAGAATTCCAAAATGGATGATATACTTGACAAAAAGCAAATGATACTTGTTGTGTGGAGGCTTTGGTTCTACCAATCCTCTAATGAGTTCCAAATGCAAGTTTCAAGATGGTCATCCAACTAACCACTAATTACTAAGAATTAACTTTACTTTACGCTTTTATTTTCATGCTTTATGTACCATTTACTTTTAGCATTTTACATTTCATGCTATTTTCATCTTTGCTAACTTGAGCATTTACTTTTATGTCATTTTTATTTTGCTCACTTGAGCTTTTCTTTCTTTTTAAAGACACCTAATAATCAACATGAACCATAAAAAATCATTAATGATACTTGGACTACATGGTTACTATCCTTTGCATTATGGAGTGATGGACTTCTTGGACTTAGGATTAGAGACCTTGGCCTATCTTGGAGACTTTGTGACTTTATTTGATATTTTGTCTGGAGTTCTTGAGGTTTACCTCAAGACATTGGGTTGTTTGTTTGTTTTGTCTGCAGGTTATTGAGATTACGATCTTTGTTTGTAATCTGGAATTCACCCGTATACAGCCGTTACTCTGCCCAATTTTTGCAAAGACTTAAAACACTTGAAGTTTGGTTCTATCAAGAGGTCTAGTATCTTTGCTTGCTTGGTTTCAATCCGAAGAATGGGAATTCTATATTGACTCATAATGTCAAGTATTGGCTTCTTGTTCGTTAGATGGTTCTTATCCCTAGCTTTTACCTTATGCTTTAGGATAGCCTCTTCTTCTCCTCCCATCTTCTTTAATTTCAAAAATCTTCTCCCTTCTTTAAAAAAAAACTCTTCTTGTTTTGAAACTTGAAACATTTTCATAATAAACTTGGACTTAGGTCCATGCATCTTCGAAACATTTTCATAAATAAATTTCAATCAATTTAATAATACCTTGACCTTCTTTTTGTGAGAAGACTAAAAGTCAATCAATCTCATTTCAAACCATTTTGCCACTTTGGCTTTTATCTTTAAACTTTTCTCAAAAGATTAGACTCTTGTTAATCCTTGTAGTGATGCAAACAACTATACTTCTACAATATGTAGTGAAGTGAGATATTTTCCACTTGGGTGTTGAGTGAGGCATTGTTGATTTTAAAATCCAAGCCATATCCTCCACTTTGAGATGATGCAAATTCTCCTTTCTCGTGATTGTGGGTAGTAAGTATGTTTTTCACACAGACAATTGCGATGATGTCTTATCTCATAAAATCAACCAACACACTTGTGTTTCAAATTTTTTAAAAGAGGAACTACGTTTACCCTGATCCCCTATTGCACGAAAGGTGGTACGTAGGTACTAAAGGTTCGCAACCGCGGCGGGTGCAAAAATCATAAAAATATTTCTTTTCTCACCTCCACCATCCATTTTATATACAACACATTTTTATAGCAAAAATATACAGATTTTTCAAAGAGGTTCATGCGGAGTACCGTAGATGTTTAGGGTGCTAATACGTTCCCTTTGCATAACCAACCCCCTTACCTTGAATCTTTCCCCCTCTTTTTGGGTTATTCGCTCTTTTCCCATTCCTTTGGAAACAATAAAGCGGAGTGGCGATTTTTATTTTGATTTGTATAAAGTCTAGTCAATCCAATGGCTTAGTCTTGCACATTTCTACCGCCACACATAGCATTTTCAATAACCATTTCAAGGGTCTCGAGTGTCTTTGATGCAGGGTCATGTTGAACCAGACGTCTACCAAAAGGTAAGAGGATTCATTTTCCTCTAAAGAAACGCCGTCAAAGATCAAGTATAACAACTTGAGTCAAGGGCTATGACCCACTTGACATGGTGAGCTTGATTCTCGTGGAAAGATATCCACCGATACAAAGTTCTCCAATCAAAGATGTTCAATTTCTAACATTTTCTCGTGTTTACCCCGCGAGGTCCTTGAAAACATACATCCTCATATCATTCATCGTATCATGACAGGTTTCCCCCTTTCAGGTCTCCTTAGCTTCCTACTATTTATTTCAGTAGAGATGGCTCTAGAGAGGACTATCAAAGATATCTAGGCTCAAAACGCTCAACTTCAAGAGATGTTCTTGAACCTATCCAAGGGGCAAGAAGAAGTGAAAGCTATCCTCACAAGGGGCATGGTCACAGGGAATCCAGGGGGCATCAGGAATGATCAGTTGGAAGGGATACAGATTGAGATGGCAACAATGAAAATTCAGATGATGGGACAACTGGTGGGCCAGATGGCTCTTATTCAAAACCTAGCTCAAGGACAAGAGGAGCTAAAGGGCCTCATCAATAAGCTTCATCTAAGTGAACATAACCAATTGGGGCAAACAACTAAGGTTGAAGATCAAGTCACCATTCAGCCTCCTTTGAGACAAGAAGCCAAGGGAAAGTCCCCCCAGTTTGCTTCAGGGTCACAAGCCCAACAACAACCTCACCAACATCAACAGGGTAATCGGCATAAGCAAAATGCATCTGAAAAACGCTTCACTGAGATTAACATGCCATTCTCCCAAGTGCTGCAATGCTTGTTGGAAGTCAAGCTGATTGTATTAAGGGACCCCCCTCGCCGTCCCAACACAGCCTCTCCAGGGTACAATCTAAATGCGAGATGTGTGTATCATTCCAGCAGTCCTGGGCATGACACCGATAGCTGTTGGGCATTGAGAAACAAAATTCAAGATCTGGTTAAAGAAACAACGCTGGAGTTCACGCAAGATGGCCAGATGAAAGTCTTCCGTTGAAGGCTCGATGCTTAAAGTGATAAGTTCAGATAAAGAAGCTTTTGTTTCATTTGAATTTTCAAGTTGTAATTCAAACAATTATCTATTAATGTCAACCTTTGTTTCATTAATGCATTGCATATGTTTGTCTTGAATTCATCCATTCGTTTTCACTATACTTAAACTATACTTTCTACTTTCTTTATGACATTTAACTCTTGCTAAAAGTTACAAACCTTTAGAGGGAGGATGACGAAAACAATGCCATAATCTCATACAGTATGCTTTTGGACAGACCTTGCTGACGATGTACAGGCGTTTCTTTCAAATCCAAAACACTGGAGTTATAAGGAAGATAATCCCTAGTTAACCCCTTCGAGCCAAAGAAGTAGAAGTTTTCTGTTTTAACACAAATTGAAACCTTTAATCAAAACCTGGGGCAGGGTAGTCTCTCAGTTAATTCAAATGCGCGTTGAAGTCGCAAACCCTCATCTTATAATACAACGAATGACATCAAAAATATTCCTTTGGAATCAAGAGATGGTGATGGTTCCCCATTACCTAGGCAATCATTATCTCGCAAAAAGAAAGCCCACTGAGTCGAAACCTATCCAAGAAGACTTAAAGAAAAAAACTGGGGCATCCCACTAACTGTAATCTCCAAAATAAGAACAGTCAGGCAAAAATTAGGGATAGTAAATAAAATCGAAAGAAAGAGGTCACTACAAATCCTTAACAACATGAAAAATGTTGCAAAAATGACTGCCTTCCAAGAAATTCAATTTTTTTGAACCATCACCAAAACGTCATTCCAGACTCAATTGGAGTTCAAACGCACAATTAACTGAGTGTAGGACTGAAGAACATCATGAAGAGCGGGTGGGTACAAATATACTTTGAGCCTTTATCCTTTGTTTCTTAAAACCATGAACCAAGCCACGTTACAATCCTTCAAAAGTCCTAATTGAAGCATGGGTTAGTTTGAAAGCATACTGTTACAAAAGGTATCCTGACTCCTGTAAGGCTTTGCTCTAAATCTTGAGTTGAATATTTCTTATAAAAAGTTTTCTGCTAAAAAATGCATTTTTCAAAATTTCGAGACAAGCATAAACTTTGCATTATCTGAATATCGTTGTTTGCATATGGCTATTTGTTTGACAGCGAAAAAATTCACACAGTGAATATCCGATGAACGAAAGCTCTCTCAGTGAACAAAATCACTTTAAGTGGGATGACACTTCCGTTGCAAAAATCTCCTATCAACACAAGGGACATAACATGGCATTGTCCAATAAACATGGGGCAGTCCAGTCAAGATTTCTAGAAATCTCTCAAAGTCCAGTTAACCTGGAGCAGTCCAGTCAAGATTTCAAGGAATCTCTCAAAGTGCAGAGTAGCCTGGGGCAAGTCTCTGTCACCGTCACATGGGGCATTGAGCGTCAATCCCAACAAAGGGTTACATACAATCGAACATTTCCTGGCGAAGCCATAAACACTCACTACTTGGGGCAGTGACAAATCTATCCAAAATCCTTCTCATAAGATGGCTCTCAGCCAGAGTTTTGATCTTTGATAAACTCTTCCCAGCTAGGTCGACCTCAAGAATCCCTAAGAATTTTTCCCATTGAAGTCGCCCGATTTTTCACTATCGGAAATGAAGAATTCAACTCTTTTCTCTATCACCAGTTCGGGATTTATTTTCCCCAACGAGAGGTCGTCTTGAAAACATTACACATCCGTACATCAGGATATCATACAATGCAATCTCATTTATTTTGAGAACATCATTGTTTGATATATGTCATGCAACTAACCTTTACCTTTCAGGAAAGATGCAGTCAAATTCTCACAAAATTCAAGCTATGAAGCCTGGACCACCACCAGATAGTAGTTCATTCAACTTTCCCCTTTAACAGCAGTCCAGGATTTATTTTCCCCGGTATCTGTTGAAGATATTCCAAGACTTTCGTCTGGCTCAGTTAAATCGATTCAAAGATTTTTTCGATTCTTATCCAGTCAAAGTAATTTAAGACCTTCTCTGGCTCAGTCAGATCGACACTAAGATCTCCCTGATTCTTATTCCAGTTGAAGATATCCCAGATTTTGCTATTTCAGATAAATCTCTCAACGGTTTACTCTGATTCACTTCCAGATTTTTGTTGTTTCAAGATAAATCTCTCAATGGTTTATTCTGATTCACTTCCAGGTTTTGCTGTCATGGATCCAGTTCAAACTTTCCGTCAACAATCACCTTTGAATGGTATCTTTAAACCCATTTCCATAATGCCATCAAATCAACATGTCATTAATATCCCTAGAGGAGATGAGACTACCAACTACCAATCCCTAGCGGAACTGAAACTATCAAACCACAGTGGAAACCATCCAGTTTCTTACAAATTCTTCGGAGAGTCGCTTTAAAAACAGATAATTCCCCAGAGAGTTATCTTAAAAAACCGTCTTCCCCAGCGGAGCCAAACTATCAATCCACAACGGAAACCATTCAGCATCTCCAGATTCTACAACAAGTTGCCTTAAATCCAGAGAATTAACTAGATAACAATTAACTTTTATCTTTCCCCAAACCTAGGATAAGTCCCCAGTAGATTGGCATACAACCCAAGCTCCTGTTCTCCCCAACAATAAGCTTTTTCCCCCAGGGTCCAGAACTTACTCTCCAACAAGATAGCTTACCCTCCAGCAGTATAGCTACTCCCCACAGAGCTTTTACTCCCCAACAAGATGAAGATTCTCATTCTTAATTCCCTAGTGAAATTACCAGAGTCTTCATTTCTACCCAACATGAATTCATTAGAATTTTTCAACTCCCCTAGCAGATTGAAGATTCTCATTTCTCCGCAGAAGCCATCAGAGTCTTCCTTATTCTCCAGCTATCAAGGATTCATTTTCCTCAGCAAGACAACTAATCAGCTTACATGCGCATACATTACAACCATGTATCATAAACATTGATAAAACACATATATTGCATCATACATTTCATGCAACATAACTTTGTGTTTCAACTAATATTACCCTTTTCAGGATAAGATTAATAAGCTACCAGTATACAATCAGAAAATAGCCTAGGGATGCTCCAGACACGGATGCTAATCTATTGCTTATTCAAATTCAAGGATCATGAAAATAGTTTACGGATGCTCCAGACATGGATGCTAATCTATCGCTTATTTAGATTCAGCTCAGAAAACAGCCTAGGGATGCTCCAGACACGGATGCTAATCTATTTCTTATTCAAATTTAAGGTTCATGAAAATAGTTTACGGATGCTCCAGACATGGATTCTAATCTATCGCTTGTTCAGATTCAGCTCAGAAAACAGCCTAGGGATGCCCCAAACACGGATGCTAATTTATTGCTTATTCAAATTTAAGGATCATGAAAACAGTTTACGGATGCTCCAGACATAGATGCTAATCTATCGCTTGTTCAGATTCTGCTCATAAAACAGCCTAGGGATGCTCCAGACACGGATGCTAATCTATTGCTTATTCAAATTTAAGGATCATGAAAACAGTTTACGGATGCTCCAGACATGGATGCTAATCTATCGCTTGTTCAGATTCAGCTCAGAAAACAACCTAGGGATGCTCCAGACACGGATACTAATCTATTGCTTATTCAAATTTAAGGATCATGAAAACAGTTTAGAGATGCTCCAGACATGGATGCTAATCTATCGCTTGTTCAGATTCGGCTCATAAAACAGCCTAGGGATGCTCCAGACACGGATGCTAATCTATTGCTTATTCAAATTTAAGGATCATGAAAACAGTTTACGGATGCTCCAGACATGGATGCTAATCTATCGCTTGTTCAGATTCAGCTCAGAAAACAGCCTAGGGATGCTCCAGACACGGATGCTAATCTATTGCTTATTCAAATTTAAGGATCATGAAAACAGTTTACGGATGCTCCAGACATGGATGCTAATCTATCGCTTGTTCAGATTCAGCTCAGAAAACAGCCTAGGGATGCTCCAGACACGGATACTAATCTATTGCTTATTCAAATTTAAGGATCATGAAAACAGTTTAGAGATGCTCCAGACATTGATGCTAATCTATCGCTTGTTCAGATTCAGCTCAGAAAACAACCTAGGGATGCTCCAGACACGGATGCTAATCTATCGCTTACTCAAAATCAAGGCTCAGAAAACAGTTTATAGATGCTCCAGACACGGATCCTATTCTATTGCTTATTCAGATCCCCAGCTCAGAGATGCTCCAGACACGGATACCATTCTGACGCTCACCCATAAGTTACAATTCAACCAACATTCTTGGATGGCATCTTTAAGCCCATCTCCAGCAAGATTCAATCATCTCCAAATGGCATCCTTAAGCCCATTCTCTCAACCATATTTTGACGAGTGCAAATTTACGGGCACTCTAGTGTCCAATCATCTTTTACCTTCGAGTCACGAAAGGCAAACTCGCCAATCTAACTCTTCAGGTTCAAGAAGATTGAACAGGGGCAGCTGTTGTACCCCAAAATTTGCCCTCTCATTTTTCTCAGGTTTACTCCCCATTCAATCCCAAGCTTTAGATTACAAATTTTTCATGAAGATCACTCCCAAGACCAAAACAGTCATCTGCACTGAAAGGCCAAACCTTGACCTCTTGATTAAAATCAAGTCCCAAAAAAATCTTATTTCGACAAAACATGCTTGAAATGAGAAGTGTATTCCAGCTAAGGTTCAAAAACCAAATTTCTAAGTACTTGAGATTTTCTAAGTATTTAAGAAAAATGGCACTTCAGAACCTCTGAACCAACCTCCGGGCAGAAATGGTCAGAAGTTGCAAACTTGGCTCAACACATAACATTCAGTCAGAAGTTGGTTTTCAGTAGTTAACCAACTCGGTTAGGGGTTGTAAACATGGTTCAGCGTGTAATCTTTAAACAAAACATGGCTCTTTCAACAATTACGCAAGTTCAGCCAGAATTTGCTAGAGAAATGCAAGGAAGGCAACAAAGCCTGAAACTCCTTCAGAATGTGCTGGGATTAGAAGGTAATGGGACCAGCAGATTGGGTATAATACTGAAGCAGAATCTCTAAGTCTAGAGTTTTTAGAGGCAAATCAAAAAGAACATGCTGGAAAATCTAGAGAACCCTCAAAATTTGCTGGGGCAGCAAGAGGCCAAGGTCAGAGTTTGGTTTGTGTTGTTTTTTTGGGTAAAGCAGAACTGCTGGCTCAGGATATAGGTAATGATGCAAATCTCACACTAAGATCTCTTAGTCTTGACAAATCTCATCACCATTTAATTCCCATTAAATGCTCACAACTACTTTTGAACATTTATCCAAAGGGCCTTTCCACGTGTAGCATAACAACACCCTCGTGCAAGGTTAAGCTTGGATCTATGTGCCACTTTTCGCCTATGGGCGTCACTTTCACTTAATCTTCGCCTACTGTTCCAGTCTAGGCTGAAAAACTGTCCATTATCACAACTTTCCATAAATTTCCTTCAAGAACAAGTTAACCCCTACTGCATAGTATTGGCGCCATTTAACGTTTAAAAATTCACAAAGCCTTGCCTATAAATAGGACACCATTGTCCATTAAAAAGGGCCCCGGTCAAAAATCCAGAAAAATTGCAAGAAGAGGAACAAAAAACTCTAGCAAGAAAACATTGTGAAACTCTGCCAAAATTCCTAGTGTTTCATAACTTTGAACTTCCTGCCTCCAAACTTCATTGATACCCAATTTTCTTCCTGACTAGAGAATGCCCATACAGTTTCTGACCATACATACATATATCTTCTCCATCCACCCATTCTAAAAAGAACCTGTCCAAAACACCACCAGAGCTAAAGCTAGCTCCAATTCACAGATTTTCTTCCAACAACAAGGTAAGCACCTGCTGACTCTCACCACGCTGCTAAGCATCATCAGCTTTGCATGCTCAATAAACACAATGTAGATATCATGTTGCTGCTGTACGTGTTTTGAGGATTTTCATGCTTCTGAATGCTTAAGTAGGAAGTGAATCAGTGTAGAACCTGCCTGTGACCTTTTTGGTTCTGTCTTCTGAAACGTTATGACACTTGCTGAGACTGTCCTAGGCATGCCTTCTATTTTGTGGAAAAATAATAAAATTGCAGATGTTCTGACTAGCACAGGGGGAAACCAAGCTCTGACTTTGACGCCAGCACTTGTGAAGCCTGTTTTGCTATCAATAATATCAGAACTTTTGAAAATTATTGTGTTTCCAACAGGGTCAGAACTTCTGACTTCCCCACTAACAGGTTTCTGTTTTACAGCGCACCAAAGTCAGAAGTTCTGACTCACATAGTTTCACTAACAGGTTGATATTCTGCAGCAGACTTGGGTCAGAACTTCTGACTTCCTCTCAGCAGCGCGCTAGCCCTCTCTCTCTTTCTCTTTTTCTTCCCCTTGTTATTTTCTTTTTTTTTTAATCTATTTTTCTCGTTGAACCATCCCCATGTACAAGTGTGTATCCCCACCCCCTAAATATTGTAATAGTGTAGGATTTTACATTTCCGCATTTTCATTGCTTTCAAATGTAAATGCTAGTAATTAGGATATGTATGGCAAGATAAAATCAATGAAATAGAAAATCCTAATTCAAGAGAAAATCATGTATGAAATAAAACACACTTGCACACAAACACCCTTAAGGTATCTCCACTTGGTTGCCTAAACAAATGGCCATGGTATGCATGCTAGGTATCTTGGCAAAACAAAACAAAACAAAATATCATAGTCCCTCGATGACGCTATCAAAAGGTTGCCTAAAAAATGATCTTGATCCCTAAACATGCTAAGATACTTGGCACTATTGCTATCACGGTCATACGATGACCCACACCCGTCCCATTTAACATCCAAACACAAGTTTGTTTACCAAATACAATGGTAAAACAACAATGTCAAAGGGTTAAAAATGTGTAGGAAAGTCTTTTAAGTAAGTAGGGTAGATAACTCCTAGTTACTTGATCAAACTTGCAAATATCCTTGCTAATTTCAAAACACACAATTTCAAAACATTCTTTCAAAACATTGAAATATCTTTTCAAAAGACAAACACCTTTGTATATATTCAAACAAGAATCATTACAAAGGTTGCCACAACGATGGCCTCTTTTCAAAATATTTTCAAAACCACACACAAAGCACCATTTCAAACAATTGAAAAGCAAAAGCAAGTGATCTAAACAAGTAACTAAGAGCCCATGGATAACCATGGATGAAAAGGGTGCTTGCACCTTCCCTTTTCATAATCTACCCCCGAACCCAAGAAAACATCTCAAAGGTCTTTGCTGTGCTTTTTGACCTTTCCTTTGGATAAAATAAAAAGTCGGTGGCGACTCTTGCTAAATCAAAACATTTGCAAACACAAACACAAAACCTCAAGTCAGTTCTCCCACCGTATCATAGCTAGGTTTATTTTCTCGCATTTTAAATTCCTGCAAATATTTAACTGTTAGATGCATGGCTAATAAGATTGTATGGCAAGAATATCTGAAAATTAAAACGGTAGATCACCTAAATATGCAAAGACTAAATAACTGAAAAATTCACATGCACATATTCACTCCCAGGGTTTGCCTCACGTCGGTTGCCTTCGGTAGAATAGTCATTAAGCATAGGAGATTTTAGCGGTTGCCCCCAGTCTAAAAGATCAACATGTCCCATTCGAATGGTGCCTCGGAAATGTTGCCTCGAAAATGTTGCCTCGAAAAGATCTTAAGACTTTAGGGTTACTACTAAAGTTTTCTAACTGTTGCTTTAGTGATTGTACTTGTTCCTTTCGAATGTCCCTTATAAACTCCAACGACAGGGCTACCCACTCCTTAATAGTAGGATAGTGCTGTCTAAAGGAAACGAGAACGAACAATCTTTTTTTGAGTAGGTAGAATCTTAAGTACTTGCTCAACAAAGTTTTTTTCACACAAACACCTTTCAAAACAAATTTTCAAAACAAACTTCGTCACACTCTTGAGGACTGATACAAAGATTATCACGAAGTAAAACATTTTCAAAGCAAGCATACACACACAAGAAATTTTAAAAAGATGAGCAAGTACCTAAGAGCCCATGGAAAACCATGGATAGAAAGGGTGCTAACACCTTCCCTTTCTATAATCTACCCCCTGTACTCAGGATATCTCGAAAAAAGGTTTTTTCTGTTCTTTTTCCTTTTCCTTGTTGGATAAAATAAAAGTTGGTGGTGACTCTTGCTTACCGCGACATTTTGCGAACAAAAAACACAAAACGCAAACCAGTAAAAATAGTCAGTTCTTCCACCGTATCACACTGTGCTACATGCGTTTTGTGTGCATATGTTATGACGTATGAATGTGTTGTGAAGTGTATTTGTAAGCCAGTGTTGTATTTTGTCTGGGAAAATAAATCACTGACTATTGTTGGGGATGAAGAGCACGTGTATCTTCAATTTTGTCTAGAATTATTCCGCTGGGGATTCTTGTTTATTTGTTTGAGGAAACTCTTAAAGGGATCTTGACTTCCTACTTGGGGAGTAGAGTTTAGGAACATTGGTTGTTCATTGCTCTACTGGGGAATTTAATTCTTATATACCATGTCTGGGGATAAAAGAGATGGATAATCTTCCGACTCGTCTGGGGAGGATAATTTATGTACACTGTGACTGGGGATAAAAAAGATGGATAATCTTTCGACTCGTCTGAGGAGGATAATTTTAACTGATATTTGATCTGATTCCAGGTTTTACAGCAATTTTCTAGGGATAGTGGTGACTTCAATTGGGAAGAGGAATTTTGCTGGTGATTCGTAGTAATCTGAGGAATAGACTCGAGCTGGGGAAATTGTAGTCTGTTGGGGAACTAAACCCTGTTAGAATATTCTGTTGAGGAAACAAACTCTCTTGGGGGAATTGAATTTTGCTAGAGAGAAAAAATCTGCAGGGGTTTTACAGTTTTCAAACTCAGTTGGGGAAGAGAATTTTCATGAAGTGTACTGATTGGAACCTCCGTAAGGAAATTGTGGGGAATGTATCCTTATTGGGGATGAATTTGTGAAGATTACTCCGTGGGGATAATCTCATAAAAGTATCTCTATGGGGATTTATGGACAACTTGAGTATCATTCCAGCTCCTAGAATCTTGAGTAAATGCTTATTCATGTCCTTATACGTATATTTTTTAAAAGTTAATCATGCTCATATGCATATGTTCATTAAATTTAGTCATTGGACGTTTTTGCAAACAAAATAGAAAAACCAAGAGTTTGAACTTTAAGATGTATTTGTGTTGATAATTTGCCTATAAACAGGTGATTTTGTACAAAGAGACGGAAATCCTAGTAAGAGGAAGTCGTCGTGAAATGAAAAGAGTACAAAGTGAAAACAAAATGTATATCCATGTGGAAGTGATCTCATTGGGTTCGAAACTCTGCTATTTCCCCTATGTCTTTGAACATCTCGTCCCTTGCCATCAGAAGAAGTTGATTGAACTGTTTGAACTTTCGACTTTAGTAATAAAGCTTGCATGTAAGTGATCCAACATGACATAGTCGTACGCTTTTAATCCTTAATTTTTTCCTGGACCGCCCTTTTAGGTTTTCAGTCCACCAGGATACCCTTTTTTGCCCAAGCCTCCTTTTCAGGTTTTCGACTTGCTAGGTGTACAATCTTTTGTATATATCCCTAATTTTTGCCTGAACCTTTTTGGTTCACCGGGATGCCCTTATTTTTTTCTAGTCTAGTCAACCTAGTGGGTCATTCTTATGCGTAGTATTTTTTGACTATGTCCGTGTTCACATGGTGCGAGAAGTCTTCACCGTCCATGGTGGTTAGTATCATAGCACCGCCCAAAAATACTTTCTTGACAACAAATGGCCCTTCGTAGGTGGGATTCCATTTGCCCTTGGGATCGCCTTGTGGTAGAATGATGCGCTTTATTACCAATTCACCAGCCTGGTATACCCGATGCTTGATCTTCTTGTTGAATGCCTTGATCATACATTTTTGATACATTTGACCATGACAGACAGCCGCCAGCCTCTTTTCGTCAATCAAACTCAACTGATCCAACCTAGTCTGAATCCACCCGTCTTTGTCTAAGTATGCTTCTTTCATAATACTTAGAGAAGGGATTTGAACTTCGACATGCAGGACACCTTCCATACCATAGACTAGAGAGAATAGGGTTGCCCCAGTTGATGTTCATGCTGAAGTATGATAGCCATGAAGAGAAAAGGGTAACATCTCATGCCAGTCTTTGTAGGTAACCACCATATTTTGCACAATCTTCTTTATAATCTTGTTGGTGGCTTCCACTGTGCCATTCATCTTAGGTATGTATGGAGAAGAGTTATGATGCTTGATCTTGAACTGTGTACAAAGTTCAGTGATCATGGCATTGTTGAGGTTGGTACCATTGTCAGTGATGATTCTCTCAGGGATACCATACCGACAGATAAGGTTATGTTTGATGAACCAGGCTACAACATTCTTGGTAACTGAGGCAAATGAAGCTGCTTCGACCCATTTTGTAAAGTAGTCAATGACGATGAGAATGAAGCGATGTCCATTAGAAGCAGTAGGATTGATTTATCCGATCATATCAATGCCCCACATTGCAAATGGCCAAGGAGCAGTCATGACATTCAAAGGAACTGGATGCACATGAACTTTATCAGTATAGATCTAGCACTTATGGCAAGTCCTCGAGTGGTAATGACAGTCGGTTTCCATGCTCGACCAATAGTAACCAGCTCTCAGAATCTTCTTGGCCATATTATGTCCATTGGAGTGAGTACCAAAGATGCCTTCATGCATATCCTCCATAACTTTCTCTGCTTCCTTGTTATCCATACAACGAAGCAGGGCTAAATCATTATTGCGCTTGTACAAAATCCCATTGCTCAGGAAGAACTTGGCAGAGAACCTCCATAGGAAATTCTTGTCGTTGATTGACGCCCCTTCAGGATATTCTTGAGCTTCAAGATATCTTTTCACTTCGTGAAACCAAGGCTTCTCCTTTACTCCACCAGTGTCAATCTCATAGCAGTGTGCTGGTTTGTCAAATCTTTCGACAGTAATTCTGGGAGCTTTGTTATCCCATTTGACCTTGAAAATAGATGACATGGTAGCTAAGGCATTTGCCAACTGATTCTCTTTCCTTGGGATATGTTCAAAGGTAATCTCTTTAAAGTACGGGATCAAGGTTAGCACAAGTTCTTTGTAAGGGATAAGATTTGGATGTTTTGTATCCCACTCTCCTTTAACTTGAATGATTACCAAAGTTGAGTCTCTATATACAGTTAAGAATTTGATTCTTAGGTCAATAGCAGCTTTAATACCCAAGATGCACGCTTCGTACTCAGCCATGTTATTGGTATCAAAGTAAAGTCTGGCAATGAAAGGCGTATGGCAACCTTCGGGGGAAATGATCACAACACCAATTCCGTTACAAAGTGCGTTGGAAGCTCCATCAAAAACCATAGACCATCGGGATCCTTGCTTAGGTCCTTCATACGGTCCAAGTTATTCACCATCTGTTACTAGCATGATATTCTCATTCGGGAATTTGAAGTTCATAGGCTGGTAGTCTTCTATAGCTTGATGCACCAAATGATCTACCAGTACACTTCCTTTTATTGCTTTTTGAGTAGTGTACTAAATTTCATATTCAGTTAAAATCATTTTCCATCGAGCTATTCTTCTGGAAAGAGCTGGCTTCTCAAATATGTACTTGATGGGATCCATTTTAGAAATCAATAGAGTAGTATGGGTCAGCATATACTGTCTTAGTCAGCGAGTAGCCCATGCCAAAGCGCAACAAGTTTTCTTGAGTAGTGAATATCTTGTTTTATAGTTGGTAAACGTTTTGCTAAGATAGTATATTGCATGCTCTTTTTGACCAGACTCGTCATGCTGCCCCAGCACACACCCCATTTAATTCTCTAACACGGTTAAGCACATGATCAAAGGTCTTCCTTCAACTGGTGGAATCAGGATTGGAGGTTCTTGTAAGTAATCCTTGATTTTATCAAAATCCATTTGACAGTCGTCATTCCATCTTACCACTTGATCTTTCTTCAGCAGCTTGAAGATTGGCTCACAAGTAGCAGTCAAATGAGAGATGAATCAGGCAAAGTAGTTGAGTCGTCCTAAGAAACCTCTGACCTCCTTCTCAGTACGGGGAACTGGAATTTCTTGGATAGCTATGACCTTTGCAATATCAACCTCAATACCTTTTCCATTGGCGATGAATCCTAGGAGCTTTCCAAATCTTACCCCGAAGGTGCATTTGTTGGGATTCAACCTCAGCTTATATTTCTTCATCCTTTCAAATAGCTTGTGTAGATGATCAAGGTCTTCTACCTCAGTTTGTGATCTCTCTATCATGTCATCAACATAGACTTCTATATCATGATGGATCATGTCATGAAATAAAGCCACCATAGCCTGTTGATAAGTTGCACCTGCGTTCTTCAGCCAAAAAGGCATGACATTATAACAGAAGGTGCCCAACTGTGTGACAAAAGTATTTTTCTCCATGTCTTCTGGTGCCATTTTGATTTGGTTGTACCCTGAGAAGTCATCCATGAAGGAGAATACTTTATGTTGAGCAGTGTTGTCAACCAAAACATCAATATGTGGGATGGGGAAGTCATCTTTGGGGATCCCCCTATTTAAATCCATGTATTCTACACACATACGGACTTTACCGTCTTTCTTTGGCACCAGAATGACATTTGCAACCCATTAGAGATACGAAGTCACTGCCAAGAAACCTGCATTGAAATTTTTCATTACCTTAGCCTTGATTTTCTCTGACATATCAGAACACATGCGACAAACCTTTTGTTTGATTGGAGAACAACCCTCTTTCATTGGCAGACAATGTACCACGATATCAGTATCGAGCTCTGGCATGTCTTCGTATGACCAAGCGAATACCTCAACATAGTCGTGCAACATCCGAGCCAATATTCTCTTGACACTGTCTTCCAGGTTGGCAAACTCTTCATGCGGTTGAATCTTGACTTCTTTCTTATCTCCCTAAGTAACCAAGTTTATCACTTCGGCCAACTCTTCATGCGGTTGAATAGCTTTTTCCTCTTGCATCAGGAGTCTGGCGAGTTCTCCAGGTATCTCACAATCTTCTTCAACTTCGTCTTCGGCTTGATACATTGGATTTTCGAAGTCATAAATGGCAATAGCATAATTGTTATCAATGAGATCCAGAGTGGATGTGGATCTGCAAATGTGTGTGTGTGTGTGCGTGTAAGGTCACATGGCTATTTGAAAATGCGGTAAAGTAAAAGAAAGACAAGGAGCACAAAATTTGAATGCAAAATCGTGTAATGTTTTCATTAAATGAGCATATGATATATGAAATGACAACCCTTAACAAATGGACCATTGTGCCCCGGGTAAGGCACAAGGTTTAAAGTCATTATTTTAAAAGAAATTACAGACAAACTTCTTAAAGTAAATAAAAATAGGAAATAGCAATTACTCCTGGATGAAGGAGATTGAGACAAAGTCTTTGGCCTTCCATTTGTTAAGTCCACCGTCAGTAGTTGGGAATATCCAGTCGTCCAAGTTACCATCATTACCAGTGTCTTCCAGAGCATTGACTTCATTGTTGCTAATACGAAGAGGTGGTATTCCAGCACGAACACGACGAATCTCTTTCTGAGCTTTTGAAGTGAAACCCAATCCAAATTTGTCGGATTTGTAGGGGATATTAGGAAGTTTTCCCTAGATAGTGCAACCTCCATCTTCTACAATATCCCTAGAATCCTTTAGAGAGGTCATCCTTGGTGTGTCCTTAGAGATCTCCAGAATAATAGCTTTAGCAACAACAATCGTTGGAGGGATTACTTCAAATGTTTGGCAGGGAGTTTCAATGAATTCACCGTCCATTTCAACATATTTGAAAGAATTCAAATGACTGGCCATATGTTCTTCCTCTCCGCAGACTATGACAATCTCCCCTTTCACCGGGTATTTCAGCTTTTAATCACACCTGCCCCATGAATCCATGGGCGTACGAACAAGAAGGAATAGGCCGGGCGGATATCCATTACATAAAATGTTTAATTGAATACTTGAGATCCCACCTTGAAAGGAATATCAACCTCTCCATGTACCATTCTCTTGGAACCATCAAAGGCTCTTACCACAATATCGCTGGGTTTCAGCACCATCCCATCACAATCCAGTCTATCTAAAGCACCTTTGGGTAAAACATTTAGGGAGGACCATGTATCTACTAACACATGCACCAGGGTGGTGCCTTTGTATTCAATAGATATGTGCATGGCTTTGTTATGATTCTTCCCTGTTGGAGTTAAATCTGCAGCAGAAAAGCCCAAACCATTGTCAGCGGTTAGGCTTGCTACACAATTCTCAAATTGATCAACAGTGGTCTCTTGTGGTACACGGGCATTCTTCAAGAATTTCAACAAAGCTTGGGCATGTGCTTTAGAGCATAATAACAAGGACAACATGGATATTTTTGAGGGTGTCTGCCCCAGTTATTCAACTATTTTGTAGTCACTTTTACGAATGATCTTCAGAATTTCTCCCATATATTGTCTAGAAGGGTCTTCAATTGTAACATCTTTGGATGGAGCCTCCATCTGGGCATGCTCATTTACTTTCTCCTTACCTCGGGCGCTGGCAGTTGACCCATCAGCAAGAATATGAATAGGTGTTATAGTAGTTGTTGGAGGAGAGAGATCTGGAGAGAAGATCGTTCTTGTCCCAGTGACCTTACTAGTTCCGACAATGTTTGTAATTTCAGGATCTTCAATTTTAGTAATCCATGGCTCTTGCTTAACACCATGATAATAAACTTCTGCTCCATAATTCCAGGGAACAACTTTGTCAAAGGAATAACAGATTCTTCTTAACAGTCATTAAGGGAGTAGTCAAATCACTGATAGTGGAGACAAAGGAGACATCGTCAATAGAATTGACACTCTTACCATGACTGAGCATGGGTGCGGTAATCACATTAGGGGTTTCCGGAGGGTCAAACTCAATCACTTTGTTGGCAATCAAATCTTGGATTTTGCTTTTTAGGGCCCAACAATCATTGGTGTCGTGCCCAGGACTATTGGAATGGTATGCACACCTTGCATTTGGGTTATACTTCGGAGATGATGTGTTGGGATTTTAAGGAGGATCCCGTAGTGTTATCAAGTGTGATTTCAACAGATGTTGTAATTCTTGAGACAAGGGCATATTAATCTTGGTGAATTGTCTCCTTGGAGCATATGTCCTACGTTGACTGCCTTGTTATGGTTGTTGAACTGGGGTCGAGTTAGAAATCAATACCGCTCCTACCGACTGATGACGATCATTCTTGATATGGCTCCTTTTTCCATAAACAACATTAGTTTCATTCTTACCAACAAATGGTTTCTTTACAGCAGTAGAGGTTGAGGCCATTGGGATCTTCCCACTTTTGATTACACTTTCAACTCGTTCTCAAGTCAAAATTAGCTCAGTAAACCCTGATGAAGAACTCCCAATCAGCAAATAAAAGTATGGACCAGTCAAGGTGCCCATGAACATGTACACCAATTCTCGGTCAGTCAAAGGGGGGTTGCACCCTTCCAACCAGGTCTCTCCATTTCTTGGCTTACTCCTTAAAGCCTTCGTTCGAGCCCATAGTCATACTTTGTAATTGCACGCGAGTTAGTGCAAGGTCAGCATTGTATTGGTATTGTCTGTAGAAAGCAGTAGCCAAATCCTCCCACGTGTGGATATTAGTCCCTTCTAGTTGATAGAACCACTCCAACTGTGTCCCAGATAAGCTCTCTTGGAAGAAATGAACCCATAACTTCCTATTGGCGGTGTGCAGTTGAATCTTTGGGACATATGACCTTAAATGGAGTTTCGAACAAGAGATTACATCATATTTGGAAAAGACAAGAACCTTGAATTTATGAGGAGTGACCACCCCAGGGACCAAACCTAAGTCTCCAAAGTCCAAACCAAACACTTTTTGAATTTCCACAGCCTTGAGTCGGTCTTCCAGCTATTTTTATTTGTCATCTACTGGTGGGTACTGCTCGCCGGAATAGTCTTCATCCTCAGAAATCTGGTTATTTCCACCCCCAACCCTGGTGCTTCTAACATCCTCTTCTTGATTGTCGTCCTCCTTAAAGGAATCATCTTCTACTTGAGGCAGTCGGGAAGGACCTTTGAACCTTCTTCCTATGTTAAGGATAACAACCCGCTTCTTAGTCTTCTTTGAAATTCTGGCTGCAGATACTCAATGTCACGTTCAATGTTATGACACCGTATCTGACTTTCTATAAGACAGTAAATACAAAAACAGTAAAGAACACAGTCAATTGTTTACCCAGTTCAGTGTGCAACAACACCTACTCTGGGGGATACCAAGCCAGGGAGGAAATCCACTATAAGAGATATTAATTCAGGAATAAACCAACCAGTTTATCTCCTTCACTTAAGACCTACCCAATGCAACTTTAATCTAAGTACAACTTAAACCTGAGTTCCTACTCACTCCCCCTCAATCACAGCAGTGATACTTAAAACAATTTGACTAATGAATTGATGAAGACACTCTTCAAAACATACACTTGATTATGCTTCACAGCTTTTTAATCAAGCAACACAAACACTCTTGCTTCACAGCTTTGAGTGATACATAAACCTAACTTGACTTTGCTTCAAAGCTTTAGTCAAGAGACACAAAAACACTCTTGCTTCAAAGCTTTGAGTGATACACAACCCTTACAATTAAAACCTATTCCAAGTCACTTATCACAATGATAATTGCTTGGATTACAATAGTTAAAACTATACAGCTTCTAGATGATCTTCTGTCAAAAAAGGGATAAATTCCAAACAGCAGCCCTGTTTGAATATATAGCAGCTGATGCTTCAGTTAGGGTTTCCACAAAAAGATAGGGTTAATTCCGTTTGACCTTGAGACTTGGTCACAAGACTTTATCAACCAGGTTAGGGTTGAGCTAGGTTAACCCAAAGAAAACGCAGGATTCTGTTCTGGAAAGACTGAGTCATTTTCCTGAAAAAACTCAGAATTAACCAAACTGCATACCTGTTAGTTCAGAACAGGATGTCTTAACATTTGTTATGACATCTGAATTCCTGTCTACTGATTTTGGTAAATGTGATCTTTTTGCAAAATGCTCAGATACACACTTATAAACAGCAGCACCTGTATGACAATATTTTTCTGCAAATGTACCTAATATATCAGTACCTAATAAACTTAGAATGTTATGACATCAGTCATGACATTCACACACCTGGTTTTACCAAAAATGCATGCCAACAACTAAACAACTACAAACTCCCCCTTTGGCAGATTTTTGGCTAAAGCCCCTAAGCAATCAGAGATAGATAGCAGCAGAAAAGAAATATGACTGCAGAAAAATAGAATGTCTAAAGTCTACCAAAATATATCTCCCCCTCTTTAGCCACAAATGGGCCAAAGATACATGTTCTGAAAAGTTATACAGTCATCCAGAAAAAGTAATAAGAACAGCAACTAAAAAATTGAACACACTTTCCAAACTCCACCAGGAAACATCAACTCCACCAACCTTTAAGCACTGTCATCAGACTCAGAAGATTCGGGCTTCTTCCTTTTCTTGTGAGCAATGTCAGCATTCTTCTCTTTGTCTGATGTCTCAACATCCTTAGAGACATCTGGATTTGTTTCAGTATTTGAACTTTCTTGATTTAAAGGAACAGAAATGCCAGGAACTAAGTGGTTCTCGTTCAGAATTCTTGTAACAATTTTAGCTATTGCTTGACGAACATAGGCTGACCCTTCCCTATTTGCAATTTTAGATGGAACAGAAGAAGAAGGATGAGACGGATTACCAGAGGCAGTAGCTTGGGACCTTCCTGCATGCCTTATTCTCAGCTCTTTGACCTTGGTGGGTTTAGATTCCACTTCTCTAAGAGGAGCGATCTCCAAGACTTCAGAATCCAGGCATGATGAGATTGCCCTAGAATCTTGATCAGAGGAAGAGGTCGAAATAGTCATATTGGATGAGGATGGTGTTTGAGACATTTTGACAGTCTTAGTAGACCAACAACAACTGGAGAGAAAATTCTGATAGAGAGATTGGGTTTTGATGTAGAGACAAGAGAAGAAGGAAGAAAAGGAGTGTCTGTTCAACTTCTTAAAAGATTTGAGGGAAATGGGAAAATATAAGTTTAACCCAATCAGAACAGACTTAACAAGCATAACTCCTTTAACCCTTGTTTTAAGCAAAATTAATTGCTACAATTCCTCATGTTGGCAAATACCCAACTTACCCCTCAAGTTTTCAAATTGATTTGCATCAAGTGCCTTGGTAAAAATGTCAGCCAGCTGTAGCTCAGTGGCAACATGTTCCAATTTAATTGTCTTCTCTTCTACAAGGTCTCTAATAAAGTGATGTCTTATGTCAATATGTTTGGTCCTACTATGCTGAATGGGATTCTTGGAAATGTTGATTGTACTCAGATTGTCACAGTACAATGTCATAACATCTTGTGTGACATTATACTCAGTAAGCATCTGTTTCATCCAGATCATTTTAGAACAGCTACTACCAGCTGCAATGTATTCAGCTTCAGCAGTAGAGAGAGACACACAATTCTGTTTCTTGCTGAACCAGGAAACCAGATTATTTCCCAAGAAGAAACATCCTCCAGAGGTGCTCTTTCTATCATCAGCACTACCAGCCCAATCAGCATCACAGTAACCAGTCAGAGTTGGTTCACAGCCATGAGAGTATAGCAACCCATAGTTGTAAGTTCCACTCACATACTTCAAAATTCTCTTCACTTGATTGATGTGACTGACTTTAGGGTCTGCTTGGTATCTTGCACAAACTCCAACTACAAAAGCAATGTCAGGTCTGCTGGCTGTTAAGTACAACAAGCTTCCTATCATGCTTCTGTACAGACTTTGATCCACCTTAACCCCACTTGAATCTTTGGAAAGCTTTAAATGAGTAGGAGCAGAAGTCCTTTTGTGACTGGCATTCTCCATACCAAACTTCTTTACAATGTTCTTAGCATACTTGCTTTGAGATAAGAAGATTGAGTCCTCCATCTGTGAGACTTGCAGTCTAAGAAAATAAGTTAATTCTCCCATGAGACTCATTTCGAATTCAGCCTGCATCTGGTCAGCAAAATGTTTAACCATAGGTTCTGACATTCCTCCAAACACTATGTCATCAACATATATTTGGGCAACCATCAACTTCCCACCTTCAGTTTTGACAAAAAGTGTTTTGTCCAAGCCTCTTTTTCTGTATCCTTTGTCTGAGAGAAACTTTGTTAACCTGTCATACCATGCTCTAGGAGCTTGTTTCAGGCCATATAGAGCTTTCCTCAATTTGTAGACATGCTCAGGGTGATTTGGATCCACAAAGCCTTTAGGCTGTTCCACATAAGCTTCCTCATTCAAGTACCCATTTAGAAAGGCACTTTTCACATCCATCTGAAATAACTTGAACTTCAAAAGACAAGCAATTGACAATAGGAGTCTAATTGATTCCAGCCTGGCTACAGGTGCAAAGGTTTCATCAAAATCAACCCCTTCAACCTGAGTGTATCCTTGAGCAACAAGTCTTGCCTTATTCCTGGTGACAACTCCTTCAGCATCTGATTTGTTCTTGAAAATCCATTTTGTGCCAATGATGTTAGTTCCTTCAGGTCTAGGAACCAGTTCCCAAACTTCATGTTGCTTGAATTGGTTCAGTTCATCTTGCATTGCTCCAATCCAGTATTCATCAGTTAAAGCTTCTTTGACATTTCTTGGTTCCATTTTGGACACAAAACAAGAGTTTGAGATGATTTCTCTAGATCTTGTAATGACTCCACTGTTGGGATCTCCTATGATGAGCTCTTTTGGATGATCCTTCTGAATTCTGATGGAAGGGATCTTGCTAGCTTCCTTTGATTCAGATTCTGTTGAGGTGGTGTTGGGTAGATCAATCTGTTGGGTTGAAGTCTCAAAGAATGTCTCAACATTGCAAGGGACATCTATTTCCTCATGATAATCATCAATTATAACATTTATTGATTCCATCATGGATTTGGTCCTGGAATTGAATACTCTATAAGCTCTGCTGTTTGAGGAGTATCCTAGAAATATGCCTTCATCACTTTTAGGGTCCAGTTTTCTTCTTTGTTCACGATCTGCCAGAATATAACATTTGCTGCCAAACACATGGAAGTACTTCACAGTTGGTTTTCTTCCTTTCCAGAGTTCATATATGGTGGATGAGGTTCCCTTTCTCAAGGTGACCCTGTTATGGACATAGCAGGCTGTATTCATAGCTTCAGCCCAAAAATACATAGGAAGTCTTTTGGCATGTATCATTGCTCTGGCAGATTCCTGTATGATCCTGTTTTTTTCTTTCCACAACTCCATTTTGCTGAGGAGTTATAGGAGAAGAAAATTCATGACTAATTCCTTCTGAGGAACAGAAATCATCAAACTTGCTGTTTTCAAATTCCTTGCCATGATCACTTCTGATTCTGACAATACACCCTTCCTTTTCTCTTTGAATTCTTTTGCACAATTCTTTAAAAACTTCAAATACATCAGATTTTTCCCTAATGAAGTTAATCCAGGTGAATCTGGAAAAATCATCCACAACCACATAGGCATATCTTTTTCCACCAAGACTCTCCACTTGCATTGGTCCCATCAGATCCATATGAAGAAGTTCTAGAACCTTAGAGGTGGTCAGATGTCTTGACTTTGGATGTGACATCCTAGTCTGCTTACCAACCTGACATTCACCACAAACTCTTCCTTCATCAATTTGCAGTCTTGGAATCCCTCTGACTGCCTCCGTGGAGATAATCCTTTTCATACCTCTTAGATGAAGATGGCCAAGTTTTTGGTGCCACAGTTTCACCTCTTTTTCTTCTTTTGCAATGGAACACACAAAGGAGAAATTAGTGTTCTCAGGCTCCCACAAGTAACAGTTGTCTTTAGATCTGACTCCTTTCATTACAATTTCTTGTTTTTCATTAATTACAAGACATTCAAATTTTGAGAAGTTGACCTTGAATCATAGATCACACAATTGACTGATACTAATGAGATTAGCAGTCATCCCTTTTACCAGCAGTACTTCACTCAGACTTGGAACTCTAGGGCAGTCCAAATTACCAACTCCTTTGATTTCACCTTTAGCACCATCTCCAAAGGTCACAAAACTGGTGGTGTGAGGTTTAATATTATTGAAGAGGTTCTTGATTCCAGTCATGTGTCTGGAACACCCACTGTCAAAGTACCAGTCTTCCTTTGCAGAGACCCTCAGGGAAGTGTGGGCTATCAGGGCAGTAGCCTTTTTCTTCCATTTAGGAGCATGTGGTACCTTTTTAGACTTAGGTTTGACACCTGAGTTCTGATTAGGGTATCCATGCAATCTGAAGCAGAAAGGCTTTATGTTGCCATATCTCCCACAATGATGACATCTCCATCTTTGGTACCTTTTCTTCATATGTCTCTGTTCCTGATGTTGAGAGTTATGTTGAGACATCTGTTTTGACATTTTCTTATCAGGCCTGATCTTCTTATCAGTACCAGATTTCTTTGCTTCCACAAATCCTAGTCCAGATTTGTTTCCCACATTTTGTCCAACCTGAAGGATCTCTTCCAATTTGTCTATTCCTTTAGTCAGCATCTTGACAGATTTGGTCATTTGATTTAGTTGTGAGTTCAGCAATTGAACTTCTCCTTCTAGATGACTTATAGTTTCAAGGTTTACCCTTTTTTCAGCCTCCAGCTTTATGATGAGTTTTGATTGTTTCTCATTCTGCACACAGACTTCAGCACTTCTGATACATAATTTCTTGTAAGTATCAGCCAGTTCTTCAAATGTCACTTCTTCATCACTGGTGTCACTTTCAGAGGTACAAACACCAGTTAGAGCAGTAACTAGTTTGGCAGATTCTTCTTCAGAATTACTTTCTGAATCACAGTCAGACCAAGTAACAGTCATTCCTTTCTTTTGTTTCTTAAGAAAGGTAGGACATTCAGCTCGAATATGCCCATATCCTTCACAACCATGGCATTGAATTCCTCTGCCTTGGTTTCCCTTCTCTTCTGACCTTGATCTTCTGCTAGAACTGTCAAAGTCAGAGGGAAAGTTATGAACATTAGACCTTGACTTTGGATCTATTCTTTTGATGAGTTTGTTGAACTGTCTTCCAAGCATGGCTATAGCTTCTGAAATATTTTCTTCTTCATCCTCCTTGTTTTCAACATCAGTGTTGGATACAAGTGCTATGCTCTTGTTCTTCTTGTCACCATTTTCAGTGATCCCCGTCTCAAAAGTCTGAAGAGACCCAATAAGTTCACCCACTTTTAACTTGTTGATGTCCTGGGCTTCCTCTATGGCAGTTACCTTCATTGTAAATCTTTTAGGCAAGGATCTGAGAATCTTTCTCACCAATTTTTCTTCTGACATCTTTTCTCCCAGTGCTCCTGAGGTGTTGGCAATCTCCAAGATGTTCATGTGAAACTCATGAATGGTTTCATCTTCCATCATTTTTAGATTCTCAAACTTGGTAGTCAACATCTGAAGCCTTGACATTTTCACTTTGGAAGTGCCCTCATGAGTAGTTTTGAGAGTGTCCCAAACTTCCTTGGCCAGTTCATATTGATGTACTAGTCTGAAAATGTTTCTATCAATTCCATTGAACAAGGCATTTAAAGCTTTGGAATTTCCCAGGGCTAACTCATCTTCTTCTTTACTCCAATCTTCCTCAGGCTTCAGACTGATTGTCCCATCTTTCTCAGTTATGGTGGGATGGTTCCATCCTTTGTCAGCAGCTCTCCAAGCCTTTTTGTCCAGAGATTTTAATAAGGCTATCATACGAGGTTTCCAGTAGTCATAATTTGTTCCATCCAGAATGGGTGGTCTATTTCCAAAAACTCCTTCTTTGTCCATAGTGCCAGAAAGTGATATCCCTAGATCTCACCCAGTAATACACGCAGGGTTCCTGCTCTGATGCCAATTGAAATTCTGGCTGCAGATACTCAATGTCACGTTCAATGTTATGACACCGTATCTGACTTTCTATAAGACAGTAAATACAAAAACAGAAAAGAACACAGTCAATTGTTTACCCAGTTCAGTGTGCAACAACACCTACTCTGGGGGCTACCAAGCCAGGGAGGAAATCCACTATAAGAGATATTAATTCAGGAATAAACCAACCAGTTTATCTCCTTCACTTAAGACCTACCCAATGCAACTTCAATCTAAGTACAACTTAAACCTGAGTTCCTACTCACTCCCCCTCAATCACAGCAGTGATACTTAAAACAATTTGACTAATGAATTGATGAAGACACTCTTCAAAACATACACTTGATTATGCTTCACAGCTTTTTAATCAAGCAACACAAACACTCTTGCTTCACAGCTTTGAGTGATACATAAACCTAACTTGACTTTGCTTCAAAGCTTTAGTCAAGAGACACAAAAACACTCTTGCTTCAAAGCTTTGAGTGATACACAACCCTTACAATTAAAACCTATTCCAAGTCACTTATCACAATGATAATTGCTTGGATTACAATAGTTAAAACTATACAGCTTCTAGATGATCTTCTGTCAAAAAAGGGATAAATTCCAAACAGCAGCCCTGTTTGAATATATAGCAGCTGATGCTTCAGTTAGGGTTTCCACAAAAAGCTAGGGTTAATTCCGTTTGACCTTGAGACTTGGTCACAAGACTTTATCAACCAGGTTAGGGTTGAGCTAGGTTAACCCAAAGAAAACGCAGGATTCTGTTCTGGAAAGACTGAGTCATTTTCCTGAAAAAACTCAGAATTAACCAAACTGCATACCTGTTAGTTCAGAACAGGATGTCTTAACATTTGTTATGACATCTGAATTCCTGTCTACTGATTTTGGTAAATGTGATCTTTTTGCAAAATGCTCAGATACACACTTATAAACAGCAGCACCTGTATGACAATATTTTTCTGCAAAGGTACCTAATACATCAGTACCTAATAAACTTAGAATGTTATGACATCAGTCATGACATTCACACACCTGGTTTTACCAAAAATGCATGGCAACAACTAAACAACTACATTCTTTTTTATGACGAGGAGCGCCATCATCTCTTGTTGTCATTTGGCTAAGTTGAGGAGAGTTTCTTGGAACTGTACGTGTTGAGTTTGCAGATCTTTGACGATTTGCTCGAGAGCCATCTTATACTGAAATAAACAGTAAATAGATGAGAAAACTTATATTGGAAAACCTTCTTATGACATGATACACGTGTAGCGGTAGAAATGTTCAAGACTAAGCCATTGGATTGACTAGACTTTATACAAATCAAAAATAAAAATCTCCACCGCGCTTTATTGTTTCCAAAGGAATGGGAAAAGAGCGAATAACCCAAAAAAAAGAGGGAAAGATTCAAGGTAAGGGGGTTGGTTATGCAAAGGGAAGGTATTAGCACCCTAAACATCTACGGTACTCCGCAGGAACCTCTTTGAAAAAATCTGTATATTTTGGCTATAAAAATGTGTTATATATAAAATGGATGGTGGAGGTGAGAGAAGAAATATATTTTTATGATTTTTGCACCCGCCACGGTTGCAAACCTTTAGTGCCTACGTACCACCTTTCGTGCAATAGGGGATCAGGATACACATAGTTCCTCTTTTAAAAGTTTGAAACAAAAGTGTGTTGGTTGATTTTAAGAGATAAGACATCATCGTCATTGTCCGTGTGGAAAACATACTTACTACCTACAATCATGAGAAAGGAGAATTTGCATCATCTCAAAGTGGAGGTTATGGATTGGACTTTAAAATCAACAATGCCTCACTCAACACCCAAGTGGAAAATATCTCACTTCACTATATATTGTAGAAGTATAGTTGTTTACATCACTACAAGGATTGACAAGAGTCTAACCTTTTGAGAAAAGCTTTAAAATAAAAGCCAAAGTGGCAAAATAGTTTGAAATGAGATTATTTGACTTTTAGTCTTCTCACAAAAATGTCAAGGTATTATTAAATTGATTGGAGTTTATTTATGAAAATATTTTGAAAATGCATGGACCTAAGTCCAAGTTTATTATGAAAGTGGTTTAAGTTTCAAAACAAGAAGAGTTTTCAAAAGGAGGGAGAAGATTTTTGAAATTAAAGAAGATGGGAGGAGAAGAAGAGACTATCCTAAAGCATAAGGTAAAAGCTAAGGATAAGAACCATCTAACCAACAAGAAGCCAAAACTTGATATTATGAGCCAAGATAGAATTCCCATTCTTTGGATTGAAAACAAGCAAGCAAAGATACTAGACCTCTTAAAATGTATTAGGCCTTCACAAAAATTGGGCAGAGTAACGGTTGTATACAGGTGAATTCCAGATTACAAACAAAGGATATAATCACAAAAAACCTACACACAAAAATAAACAAGCAACCCAATATCTTAAGGTAAACCTCAAGAGCTCCAGACAAAATAATCAGATAGAATCACAAGGTCTCCAAGATAGGCCAAGGTTTCTAATCCTAAGTCCAATAAAAAGTCCCATGCTCCATAATGCCAAGGATAGTAACTAAATAGTCCAAGTACCATTAAGAGTTTTTTAGGGTTTATGTTGATTATTAAGTATCTTAGGAAAAGAAAAAGAAAAGCTCAAGTGAGCAAAGTAAAAATGACAAGAAAAATAAATGCTCAAATGAGCAAAGATGAAAATGGCATGAAATGGAAAATGCTAAAAAAATAAATAGTACATAAAGCATAAAAGAATAAAAAACATAACATAAACAAGTCAATAATTAGTGGTTAGTTGGATGACCATATTGAAACTTGCATTTGGAACTCATTAGAGGATTGGTAGAACCAAAGCCTCCATACAACAAGTTGCATTTGCTTTTTGTCAAGTATATCATCCATTTGGAATTCTCACAAGTACCATTTAATGATCAACGATGTTTAAGTGATCCGCGTTGACCAAAAGTGTTGTAGATCCATTAGAGAATTGGTAGAACCAAAGCCTCCACACAATGAATCTCAAGGTTATTGGATCAAAGAGATCAAATTAACATGCTTGGGCTTGCAATCATAAGTTTGGGCCACAAATGATCATTTATTCGAATCGGGACAACATTTAGCGCTATGTTAAGCAATCGTAAGTGGACTTATATAGAAGTCACACCTATTTTGAGGCCGGTCAATAGCAATCTTTGCACCATTTGTTTTGAGACATGATATAGAGATCATGCTCCAACAACATTTAGTGCAATGAGAAAGGGATGAGATGAAGAGGAATTAGGGTAAAAAGAGAAACCACTTTTGAATTAATATTTAATCAAACTATTATTAAAATCATTCATCCATTTTTTATGGAGTTAAACTCAACACCATGGATCCAATGATGTTAATAAAGCCATGATAAAAAAAATCAACCCAAGACAGCCAGAAAATAATCACAAAATAATATCATATTTAATATATACATTAAAAGGCTTAAAAATGTTTTAAAAAATGGAAAATAATGAGGAAAATATCAATTATATTCAAATTAATCAAGAAATGAAAAATAAGACCATAGAAAAATCAGAAAAGAGGCCAAGTAATTTTATAAATTTTTTGGTAATTTTTAAAAGTCAGAAACTATTTTTAAAAATTAAAATAAATGGGTAAAATAAACAAAAATTGTAAAAAATAGTAAAGTCAGAAACAAAAATAGAATAAGGTCACCAATATTTGTCACAATATCATTGGATCATTCCATAATTTTTTCAGAATTTAAAAATATATAAAAGTATTTTTTAAACATTTTAAACAAAACAAATAAGTATAAAATTTATAAAAAATACAAAAACACAAAATTAAATTGTGAAAAAATAAAAATCAGAAAGAGAATAATCAAAAAATGGATATCTTCAGGGAAGATCAAGGAAGGTGAATTGAGGGGAAAAATGGATTGAAAAAGGCTTGGGAATAGATTTCAAAGTTGCTGGATTCTGGGTTGTGAAGCAAGTTTGTCAGGGTGATTCTTGCTATCTAAGCTTGGGAAATTGAATGGGGGATTACCCTCTATTTATAGGGAAGTAAATGGGATCAAAAGGAATAGCAAATGATGCGTTTTGGAGGGAATTCGTGTGGGTTTGCATCATGAAGAAAGTGTGACTCAAACTTGATCAAAAGTCAGCCAAATCGTGCATTTCGTGATGCTAATCACTTCTGGCAAGTTGATAAACATGATTAGAAACAAAAACGCGTGGCAATCTTGTGATTAGAAGCTAAAACAAAGATTTCAAAATCCTGACTTTGGGCAAAATTCAGTTTCAAACTACCGAATTCAAATCCATGGCATTTCCAACTCAAGGGGTCTTAGTGCATAATTCTTGATGGTTTGGAAAGATGAGGTTACAAGCTTTGTAATGGAAAAATAATGGAATCAAATGGATGCTTGAGCTGAAAGTTACATGGAGTCAAAGTTGAAGAAAAAGAGTTGACTTTCCATACTTAGAAATATTTCAAATTCTTCTTTAAAAATGACTTATAATCTTTTGTATCCAAACATGGCCTTCCACTTATAATTTTCTCTTGACCCAAAAAGATGGAATGAAGTAGATCTCTTGAATGACATTTTGCAATTTGAACCACTCAAAATCTCCAAAAATTGAGCAAGTTATGACTTGTTGAAGTTGGCCAAAAATCATGAAATGACCTATAATCTTTTGTATTCTTAAGGCAACTTCCATCCATTTTCTCACTTTTCACATAAAATAAGGCATGAAGTACACATCCTTAAGATCATCATGAAAAAATAATGGGATCAATGTGATAAAAATTCACCAAGTTATGACCATTTGAAGTCACACATGGAAAAATTGGGGATTCATCTGGATGACTTGTAATCTTTCTTCTTCACCAAGTTCCTTCCACATGAAAAATCCTTGGAACTTTTGAAGTGATATGTTGGTAACTCTTTGAAGAGAAGGATGTTTTTGGAATCACTCAAAAATACCAAAATATGAGCAAGATATGCTTCTTTGAAGTCCAAAACCCTAGCCTCTAGATCAAGAGAATGCTTTGAAGAACTTTTCCAAGTTTGAACAAACTTTTTGTGCCATTATTCTTCCTTTGTGAATAGAAGTTGTTGAGGATGATGATGAGGACTTATAGCCACCAAAACCACTTCCATATCTTGAAATTAGAAAGAAATATGCCCTTGTGACCAAAAGGAACAAGACCTTGTTCAATCATGACAACTTCTTCCCTTAACCCTTTGTATTTTTGAATCAATTTTGATAATTTTGAAATATGTTGAACCAAAATGAGCCTTGTCATGCCACTTCTTCCAAAATGACTCCAATAGTGAGGTTTTGAATTTCTCAAGATTGACCAGGGCATGGAAATAAACTCATGAACCCATGAAACAAACTTGCTAAACCTCATTTCCTTTACCTACATTATTAACAAGTAAGGCAAACAAACATTGCATTTTATTAATTAGAGAGAAAATCAAAGCAAAAATATCCATGATCACAAAAGAAAACAAGTCAATGTGCTTGGTAACTCCTCAAAAGAGCAAGGCTAAAGATAGGGAGAAGAACCAAAAGCCCTAATGTGATCTTGTTGTGATCGAAGCAATATGGTATGATGAAGGGATCTTAGGGGCAAAAATTGGGGTATAACAGCTGCCCTTATTTAAGTTTCTTCTATCCGGAGATACAAAGGTTAAAAATCTTCGTGTCAACATGATCGAAGATACTTAAATATAAAACAAACCCTATTTTTGGCCCTAAGATGCCATGCAAATGCTTATGTATATGAATGCATATGAAAAGTACCAAAGAAACGCAAAGTATCATTGGGGATGCAACAAAAATGAAGAAACAAAGGAGCAACCCCACCAGGAAAATAAATCACTGGTGAACCATAAGAACAGAATCAGAGAGGAAAATAACAAGCATCGATGTTCACTGTCGATGTCCTACCAACGTTCACTGAAGGTAGAAAGAGAAAATATCGTATCACTGCCGTTCACTGACGATGAGCTATCAACGTTCATTGAAGATAGAAAAAAGACAACAAACACCGACGTTCACTGCCGATGTCCTACCAACGTTCACTGATGGTAGAAAGAGAGAATATATCATATCACCGCCGTTCACTGACGATGAACTATCAACGTTCACTGAAGATAGCAAAAAGATAACAAACACCGACGTTCACTGCCGATGTCCTACCAACGTTCACTGAAGGTAGAAAGAGAGAATATATCATATCACTGCCGTTCACTGATGATGAACTATCAACATTCACTGAAGATAGAAAAAAGATAACAAACACCAACGTTCATTGTCGATGTCCTACCAACGTTCACTGAAGGTAGAAAGAGAGGATATATCATATCACCTCCGTTCACTGACGATGAACTATCAACGTTCACTGAAGATAGCAAAAAGATAACAAACACCGACGTTCACTACCGATGTCCTACCAACATTCACTGAAGGTAGAGAGAGAAAATATATCATATCATCGCCGTTCACTGACGATAAACTATCAACATTCACTGAAGATAACAAAAAGATAACAAACACCAACGTTCACTGCTGATGTCCTACCAACATTCACTGAAGGTAGAAAGAGAGAATATATCATATCACCGTCGTTCACTGACGATGAATTATCAATGTTCACTGAAGATAGAAAAAAGATAAGAAACACCGACGTTCACTGCCGATGTCCTACCAACGTTCACTGAAGGTAGAAAGAGAGAATATATCACATCACCGCCGTTCACTGACGATGCACTATCAACATTCACTAAAGATAGCAAAAAGATAACAAACACCGACGTTCACTGCCAATGTCCTACCAACGTTCACTGAAGGTAGAGAGAGAAAATATATCAAGTTTTCCCCAAAATTCTGGTGTTTCACCTAGAACGGGTCTCAACTTCTTCTTGACCAAGGAAATCTTCCTGGAAAAGATCAAACATAAGTTGTCTCAAATAAAGAGACTTGTTACTTGTTGTCATGGAGAATTGCAAAGAGAAATGACTTTCTGGGGATAGAAATATGACTTCCCAGGGAAAAGCCACGATATTCCTGCTGAGGAGATAAAGTCTTCATGTGCAAAATAAATGCACAAACCAAAACTTAAAGTTTTAGAAATCCAAAGTAACTAATATTGTCATGCACTCCACAGATCCAAATCTGAAATAAACTGGAGCAAGACGGCCAATGAAGATACATCCTCTAGGAAATAAACTCAAGAAGGAAAACCAGATCTATCTAAGCAAGGAGCGTTGCAGGAAGGTCAGAATACAATGTCAATGGACGATGATTTTTAGCCATGCATGATGTATGTATGAATGTATGAGTGCTATCATGCATATGCTGGTAAAAGGATACATAATCAGTACAAACAAACAAAATCGCCTCTGCTACTAACAACATTGGGCTAAACTTCCACCAGAAAGATCAATCCAAGAAAGGTAAAAGCAACCGCGAAAATCAAACCTATTACCTGCCTTAACTTCACTGAGGAGGAACATAATTCGGAGGTAGCCAAATCAAACAGATACAGGGATAACACGTCCTTCTTCCGGTTTCATCGGGGAAGCAGTTTTACAAAAGCAACATGCCTACTGGATATTGCAAGATCATCCTTAAATAAAGAAGACTGACGCCGACACAACCAAACCTCACTGGGGAATTCAAGCCTACTTCCCTTGAGAAAAAACTGCGGATTGAAAATTTTTCATCACGAACACTCATCCCAACAAGAGATGCCCTAGGATAACCTTCCCGGGAAATCAAGAAGTCAACACTAGTGCCAATACTGCAAAAAGAGCGACATCTCAGCACACCAAGGGAATAAAACCTTTCATCATATGAGGGAAGACTTTGATGGGGAATCTGGGATGGAGGTTTATGACCATGCAAAACCAAAATTAAAATCGAACCAAGACTTGAATGGGGATAATGGGATCACAAACCCAATACTGTACCTTACACCCACTGATATCGTCTTTAACTATCTGAGAAACACAAAAAGATTACGCACATACCAGCAAAATGACCTGAGAAAACCTCCATGAAGGGAGTAAATCTTCTTAAAACAACCAGAGTTTGTTCATTATTGGGATCACCATTTTTGTTGTCATTGTTTCATCATAAATACCAAAGTAAATTGAATTTTAAAGATCTCTTTTTTTTGAAAAGTCAAATTTGCTTTTTTAATCTTTTTGTTTTAATAGTTATTATCAGTAATAAATGGAGTCTTTGCAAGCTAAATAAAAATAAGAACACAAAGAATTGGGCAAAAGCTCGAATTTCATTAATAGAATGGTAGTCTACGAATGGCGAGACTCCATGGATGATTACAAAATTTGGGAAATGGTAATACATAATGGAAAAGATACATTGAGATACAATGATCATTATTTCCCCTGACAACTTTTGAAATCCTGAGCAGCAACTTTTGTTGAAGTATGGTGAGGATCTGAGAAGATTGTTACTTCAACGATCAAGTCTTGTCTGACGTAGTTACTTGCCAAGAAAATCCCTAAATTTTGCCTAAGCTGCCCTTGCGGGTTTTCAACTTAGCGGGAAATTTATTCTGTTTATGTCTCTAATTTTTTCCTAGACCGCCCTTTCGAGTTTTCGGCCTACCGAGACGCTCCTTTTTGCCTAAGCCGCCCTTTCGGGTGTTAAACTTAGCGAGCTGTTCTTTTATTTCTTTAGGCAAAGTATTTCTTGACTGCGTCAGCATTCATGGGACGTGGGAACTCCTCGCCATCCATAGTTTCAAGAATTAATGCACCACCAGAGAAGGATTTCTTGACAACATACGGGCCTTCAAAATTGGGAGTCCACTTGCCCCTAGAATCAGTGTTGAAAGGCATGATCTTCCTGAGCACGAGGTTGCCTTCTCTGAATTCACGAGGTTTGACCTTTTTATCAAATGCTTTCTTCATTCTTTTCTGATATAACTGCCCATGACATAAAGCTGTCATCCTCTTCTCTTCAATCAAATTCAATTGGTCAAACCTGTTCTGGACCCATTCAGCCTCTGTCAACTTGGTTTCCATTATCACACGCAACGAGGGAATCTCTACCTCGACAGGGAGTACAACTTCCATTCCATACACTAGGGAGAACTGGGTTGCTCCTGTTGAAGTGCGAACAGATGTTCGATATCCATGCAGAGCAAAAAGGAGCATTTCATGCCAATCCTTATAAGTAACAACCATTTTCTGGATAATTCTCTTGATATTCTTATTAGCAGCTTCAACAACCCCATTCATCTTTGGCCTATATGGAGATGAATTATGATGGACAATCTTGAATTCTTCACACAGTTTTGTCATCATCTTGTTGTTCAAATTCGAGCCATTGTCAGTGATGATTCTGCTCGGCACGCCATACCAGCATATAAGATTGTTTTTAATGAAACACACAACCACCTATTTGGTAACATTGGCATATGAAGCAGCCTCTACCCATTTGGTAAAGTAGTCAATCGCTACCAAGATGAAACAGTGTCCATTCTAAGCTTTTGGTTCTATCATCCCAATCATGTCAATGCCCCACATAGAGAAAGGCCATGGGGAGTAAATCACATTGAGAAGTGTCGAAGGCACATGAACCTTATCCGCATAAACTTGGCATTTATGGAACTTCTTTGCAAATTCGTAACAGTCAGATTCCATCGTCAACCAATAATAACCTGCCCTTAGCATCTTTTTAGCCATCGAATATCCATTAGCATGAGTGCCAAATGAACCTTCATGAATCTCATGCATCAACATGTCTGCTTCGTGTCTATCCACGCATCTGAGCAGGACCATGTCATAATTTCTCTTGTATAACACATTTTCACTGAGGAAGAAACTGCCTGCAAATCTTCTCAGTGTCTTTCTATCTTTCCTTGATGCACCAATCGGGTATTCCTGAGTCTGAAGAAAATGCTTGATATCATAATACCAAGGTTTTTCATCTGCTACCTCCTCTGTCGCAAACACATGAGCGGGCCTATCCAGCCGTCGAACTGTAATTCGAGGTATATCATTCCAAGTACTCACTTGGTACATGGAAGCCAGAGTTGCCAGAGCATCCGCCATTTGATTTTCGTCTCTAGGAATGTGATGGAATTCAACTTTATTGAAGAAGGGTAGTAATCTTCTAGCATAATCTTTGTAAGGGATCAAGCCAGGGTGACGAGTGTCCCATTTTCCTTTAATCTGATTTATTACCAAGGATGAATCACCATATACATCTAGAATTTTGATTCTGAGATCAATAGCTTCCTCAAGACCCATGATGCAAGCCTCATATTCCGCCATATTATTAGTGCAGTCAAATTTTAGCCTCACAGTAAAAGGAATGTGCGATCCATGAGGAGTGACAATCACAGCACCAATTCCTTTACCAAAATCATTCACCGCTCCATCAAATACCATAATCCAATGAGATTCAGGGTCAGGGCCCTCTTTGGGCAATGGTTCATCACAATCTTTCACTTTCAGGAACATCACATCCTCATCGGGGAATTCATACTCTGCAGACTGATAATCTTCCACCGGTTGGTGAGCAAGGTAATATGCCAACACACTACTTTTAATAGCCTTTTGAATGCAGTACTCGATATCGTATTCGGATAACCACATATGCCAGCAGGCAATTCTCCCAGTAAGAGCAGGCTTCTAAAAAATATACTTGATTGGATCCATTTTGGAGATCAACCAAGTGGTATGATTCAACATATATTGCCACAAGCGCTTTGCCGGCCAGGCCAAAGCACAACATGTTTTTTCTAGCATGGAATACCGCGACTCACAATCGGTGAACTTTTTGCTGAGATGATAAATGGAGAACTCCTTCTTTCCTGTTTCATCCTATTGTCCCAGAATACAACCCATGGACTTATCTAACACCGTTAGATACATGATCAACGGTCTTCCTTCTACGGGAGGGAGCAAGATAGGAGATTCAAGCAGATATTCTTTAATACTCTCAAATGCCCTTTGGCAGTCATCCTTCCACACACAACCTTGATCTTTCTTTAACAACTTAAAGATCGGTTCACACATTGCAGTCATGTGGGAAATAAATCTGGAGATATAATTCAAACGCCCAAGGAAACTCCTGACTTTCTTTTTAGTTCTTGGTACTGGCATTTCTTGAATTTCTTTGACTTTATCAGGGTCAACTTCAATTCCTTTCTGGCTAACAATAAAACCCAACAATTTCCCCGATCTAACTCCGAAGGTGCATTTATTTGGATTCAAGCGGAGACGATACTTACTCAAACGCTGAAACAACTTCAACAAATCTTCTATATGCCCTTCTTCAGTTTGGGATTTTGAAATCATATCATCAACATATACTTCGATTTATTTGTGCATCAGATCATGGAATAGGGTTGTCATAGCCCTCTGGTACGTTGCACCATCGTTCTTCAACCCGAAGGGCATCACTCTGTAACAGAATGTTCCCCAGGGTGTGATAAACGTTGTTTTTTCCATGTCCTCTGGAGCCATTCTTATTTGATTATACCCGGAAAATCCGTCCATGAACGAGAATACTTTGAATTTTGCTGTGTTGTCCACTAACATGTCAATGTGAGGCAATGGAAAATCATCTTTTGGACTAGCTTTATTTAGATCTCTGTAATCTACGCACATGCGGACTTTTCCGTCTTTTTTCGGTACTGGGACAATATTGGCAATCCATTGAGGATACACTGACGTCACAAGAAAACCAGCATTAATCTGCTTTAGGACCTCCTCTTTGATTTTTACTGCCATATCTGGGTGAGTTCTTCTCAACTTTTGTTTAACTGGCGGACACTCTGGCTTCAACGGTAAACGATTCTCGACAATGTCTGTATCTAGACCAGGCATATCTTGATAAGACCAAGCAAAAATATCCACATACTCTTTCAACAGCTTAATTAAACCGCTCTTTACATCAGAATGTAACGATGCTCCAATCTTAACTTCCTTCGGATCTTCTTCTGAACCCAAATTAATCACTTCCAAAGGCTCCTTATATGGATGAATGGTATTTTCCTCGTGCTCAAGCAACTGTGAGACCTCTTCTAGAATCTCATCATAATCTTCTTCTTCATCCCCAAGCACAGGACAATCAAAGTTGGGAGAGGGTGCATAGTCATTATATTTAACGGGTTTTTTAATTAATCTGCACACGTGATTTATGATTGCTTTTAGAAACTGACACATATAACAAGTGATCACGCAGAGTAATTTTCAGTTATTATTTTTTTTTGAAATGTTTTTTTTATATTTTTTTTTACCATTTCCCAAGAAAAAAGCAGAAAATAAAAGACATAATTTTGTAAGTAAAGACAAATTTTATTAATGATCTTAAAAGTTATAACAAACAGATAAGCCCTGCAACATTAATACTTCCACCTTGGGCAGAGTGAAAGCTTTTCAAAAGAAAGAAACAGATTAACAAAACAAATTACTTTGAAACATGTATGCAAGAAAGAACATCAATGGTGACCCAGTTAAGAACTCAGACTTCATGCCTCACATAATTCGGTACTTCCTACTCTGCTTCATCCTCTTCAACAACATTAATTCCAGAACCAATTGGATGGAGGTAGCCTCCGCTGCAGAAAACGTCATGATAACTGTTCACAGAAGACTTTGACTTCAAACTTTCGCCTTTGCCATTCCTCAAAGAGAAACCCAAACCAGCTCTGTTTTTGTTCACGGGTGGATCCACAAGCCGTCCCAAAACTGCATTATGACCATTACGCACAACCTGCTGTGCGTCCTTTAGGGAAACCACAAAATTCTCATTCCTCCTTATGTTGTCAATGGATAGTGTGATACGGTGGCAGAACCGACTATTTTGGAAAATGCTGGTTTGTATTTTGTGTTTGTGTTTGCAAAATGTCGCGGTAAGCAAGAGTCGCCACTGACTTTTATTTTATCCAACTGGAAAGGAAAAAAGCACAGAAAAATTCCTTTTTCGAGATTTTGAGTACGGGGGGTAGATTATAGAAAGGGAAGGTATTAGAACCCTTTCTATCCGTAGTTTTCTACGGGCTCTTAGGTACATGCTCATCATTTTAAAAAAATTGCTTCCGTGTTTGTGTGTTTTGAAATTTTTTTATTTTACTTCGTTTTAACCATTGCTTCTGTCTTCAAGAGTCTTACGAAGTGTTTTTGAAAACTTTAGTTTGAAAAGTGTTTGGTGTGAAAAAGTTTGATTTTGAGCAAGTACCTACTAACATCTACCTACTCGAAAAAGGATTGTTTCTATTTTTGTTTCCTTTAGACAATGCTATCCTACTATTGAGAAATAGGTAGAACCGTTGTTGGAGTTGTAAGGGTCAATTCGAAAGGGACGTACGATCACTAAAGCAATGTTAGGATGTTTTAGTAATAACCCTAATGTCTTAAGATCATATTCGAGGCAACATTTCCGAGGCAACCTTTCCGAGGCAACATTTCCGAACGGGACGTTTGATCTTTGTTTAGACAGAAGGGCGACCACTAAAACACCATATACTTAATGATCGTTTACCAAAGGCAACCGAAGTGAGAGCATACCCTAGGAGTGCGCATGTGCGAGTGATTTGATTTCACGTTATTATCTTTGCACATTTAGGGTTTGCTAGCCATTTTAAATTGTCATGTAATCTTGCCATACAATCCTATTAACATACATCTAACAGTTAATATTTGCGAGAATAAAAATGCGAGAAATAAAAAACTACGCTATTACAAGGCTTCGGGGAGGGGGATTAATTACATAGCCAAAAAACCATAAAATGATAAATAAAGAAAATCCTAATTTAAACTATTACATACTGTGAGCAGTTACATTAATATTGTAAAAATAACAAGCGCGCGATGAATCGAGAACGAGAGAAATTAGGGTTTTGACCCCGTCTAAACCTAATTGAAACTTAAAGAGAAAAATCATTTTTTGTTGTTTTGATTATTTTGAGAAAATAAGGTTTTAATTGAATAAATATAAACTTAATTACTAATTAATTTAAATTAAGAAAAATAATTAAATCGACCTATTTTTTGTATTTTTGTTTTATTGAAAAGAAATAAAAATTAAATCACATGTTAACCCTAATTTTTCTAATTGATTTTAAATATATAAAAAAGTTAGAATTAACCTAAATTAGATTTAAACTAATATTAAATTAAGTTTGATAAAATTTAAAAAAAAAACCTAATTCTAAATTTGTGAAAAATTAATTTTATGATTTTTTTTATGAACAATGGAAATTAATTTGTGTTATAAAATAATTAAATAAAAGAAATTAAATAAAAGAAAAATTAGAAAAGAAATAAGAATGGGCCTGGTTTTGTAGCAAAGAAGGGGGTGTGACTTGCAAATTATGAGCCCAATAACGCTTGGCCCTGTTTGACTTTCCAGATCCTGTGTGTATGCTTGACCTATGCCCATGGTGGTCCTTCACATGGGTAGCCTTGGATTTGGCACGCTAGGGATCTGATGGTTGAGTGCTGATGATGCATGGTAGTCATATGAGGCGCCTGTACACCTGATCATGTAAGGCAAAATAATATTGAACAATATGAGGACCTGGGGATCGAACCCAGGCCCTTTGGCATTTTACCCTGCATGATGACCATCTGAGCTAGCTTTCTTAAATGAACAAGTAATGACAAATAAATATTATATAATAAAACAAATGGCTAACTCAAACCACGCGTGAAATTCAAAACTGGCCATTCACAGGATGCCGCACTATCGTCTCCTTCCTCCCACCGTTGCTAAAAGTTTCTTAACTTTTACCTACAGTCACCTGGGTGTAGGTATAACCCAGTGCCTTTCCAAAATCCTATACATACGTGATAAATGCAAAACAATGGTACCAATCAACTCGTGGCAACCTCACGAGCATCATGGTACCCTTATCCATGTCCAATTGTACATGTACAGAAAAACCCCAAAAATGAACCAAGAACCCTAACTATGGCATCTTGATGTATAGTCAGCAAAAACGAAATTAAACATAACCATCAGTTTGCAAACATCACCAGGATTAAGAATATGTAAATTATTCATGCTAAAGATGCCAGAATTAATGGTTTCGAAATCAAGAAAAGTGAGAAACCGTGTGGTACTTACAGTGTGTTTCAGGGCACGAGAATGCTTGCTAACGGTTGCAATATGGTCCAGGGATATCCAGCAAGCGATTGAGATGGTTGAAATGGCTTGAGAAGGCATGAAACCTGTAAATTGATTCACAACTTTTGTTGAATTTTTGCAAGTTTTCTTTCTGTTTCTCACGCCTCTCATCTCTCTATTTTTGATCTGAACATGTTCCTTATGCACCCTAGAATGAATTAGGTTACCAATTTGCTTCAAATCTTTTTCAATTAAGATCATTGATTCAAGATTTGATCCTTTGTGCAAATATTTCCAATTTTAGAAAATCTAATCTTTTTGTGTCCAAATGAACCTTGCACGATTTGATTCCATCTCCAGCTGTATAATAGACCTAAACATGCACAAAATCTCAAGCTTTGATTATTTTTTGATATTTTCATGATTTTATTTTGATTTTATTTGATTTAATTGAAATAAAATCAAAATAAATAACAAAAACAAAATAAAGACAAGTCGAAGAGCTCATGGGTCGTGAGTCATGTTACAAACTCAGTGCAAGCATAAAAAGTTTGACCCATTTGACAAAAATTGAAATTTTGGCCACATTTGACTTTTGGCAATTTTGCAAAAAGGGTCAACTTTGCCAATGCATAACTCCCTCAATTTTAACCCTAGAGAGGTGTTCTTGGACTTTTTAGAAATCTTAAGATGTCCTCTAAGCAACCCTTTTGGTCTCAGCTCAATTGGGTCTTCCATGTTCATGTATGAAGCTTTGACCCAAAAGGTGTTTTTGCTGACTTTTCAAAAGGACCCATAATGTCAAAATTTATATCTTTTTGTGAGTGCATATTATGGACTTGGGAGATGAAGATTAATTTTAGGGAATTGCATTCTCTTAAAAATGAGCTTTGGATGGGTCATTTTTGATAAATTATGAGAAAGTTATGCTTGGTCAAATTTGAGTTGACTTTTCCTACAAAACCCTAATTTAGCAACTTTTGGGTTTTGATGAATTGTGAGAAATCCTTGAGGAACCATGATCAACCCTGGATCAAATGATTAATAATCCTTCAAAATGAGAATGTTGACCAAAAATCTTGAAGTTTGACTTTATGTGGGCCACAGTTGACTTTTGCCCTAGCACAATCGATTTTCAGGCCTTTGAGCAATTGACTGAGCAAACTTCCTCTGCAAGGCTTGAAACTTGACATGTATGATGTTGAGAACATATTAGGACAATGGTGAGAATTTGGGATCCTGTGGACACAAGTACCTTGATGCAAACTGAAACCCTAATTTGAGGTAGACTGCCTTAGGAGAGAGTTTGTCTGGTCAACCCTTGGTCTTCCTTGAGCAATTTGAGGACCTCACTTGAAATGTTTTGAGAAATATGGGAGGGCAAATTTTGGGGTACAACAGCAGCCTCATCCGCTTCTACAATACTGAAAGAGGATATATGGGATATCAACAACGCCTGCTCCCCATTTATGTCACTACCTTCCCTTCACACACAAATTTTAGCTTCTGATGCAGAGTTGAAGTGACAACCCCTGATTCGTGTATCCATGGCCGTCCTAGCAAACAACTATATGCGGGAATAATGTCCATGACCTGGAACGTTATCAGGAGCAAATGTGGTCCTATATTGATGGGCAAGTCCACTTCACTGATGACAGATTTCCTCGACCCATCAAAAGCCTTCACAATGATGCCACTCGGGCGCATAGGTGTTCCTTGATACTTTGACTTCATGAGAGTACTCCTCGGTATAACATTCAACGCGAATTCGTTATCAATTAGGACATTGGATAGCGAGTCATTCTTGCAGTTCATAGAATTATGGAGGGCCAGGTTGTGATTCCTCCCTTCATCTGGTAACTCATCATCGCAGAAACTCAAGTTGTTACATGACGTAATGTTTCCAATTACGCTGCTGAATTGATCTAACGGCATGCCACTTTCCACAAAAGCTTGGTCTAGTACTCTCATCAGCGATTCTCTATGAGCATAGGAATTCATCAATAAAGCTATGATAAATATCTTTGAAGGAGTCTGCAATAGCTGATCTACAATTTTGTAGTCTCTCATATTAATTATCTTCAAGATATCATCCACTTCTTTCTCTAATGTGGCTCCGCTAGTCTCTCCTGCAACCTTCTTAGGTTCATCGTTCTCAGCAATTTTATTTCCAGCAACAACATCTCTTCGTACAACCGGTGCAAACACACGACCACTACGGGTCACCCTGCTATTATCAGCTATATTTCCAACATCTGGCATTGTATTTGTAAGGCACAGCCTTATCTGATTTATAGGGAACAGGACCTGGCAGACTAATTACCAATGGGGTAACAACTGGTTTGCTATGGTACTCCACCTCAAGATGAGCGGGTGCACCAAAACAAGGTACAATGACATTTACCCCTTCCTCAACACAATCAGCCATCAAAAGGTCATTTACGGTAAACAAATCTTCGTCTGAAGAGAAATACTCATCCGCGGAGGCATACTCTTCCTCTGACTCTTCTTCCATCAAACAAACTTCAACCATATTAATCTCGTGATAATCATCTCTCTGACCTGTGATCTTAATAGTTCCATTGTCTAACATCAATTGAACACCCTCTCTCACAATAGAACATCCTTGGGGGTCTCGATAGAAAACTATGAAAGATCCATATTGGTGTTCCACCTGACCAGTAGTACGACAGAAGCTAGCATGCAACTGTACGAGATCCTCATTCAAATGCTCCACATCAAAAATTCTGAATTCACCCAGACATCCAGAAACCATATTCACTTCCTCTTCATATTCTGCCATAGGCCTGATTATATGGATTAAACCTTCATCCATCATCTCCTGTAAATCAGCCTTTATCTTCTCGCAACCCTGTATGTATATACTGCAAATAGCACAACCAATGTGGTTATGCGTATAATAACTGAATTCATAGAGGTCTTCGTGCATCTTCACCAAATCTCCTCTAACCATATTAATGTCAAAAATCTGGAAGTCACCTGGACAACCGGTCACCATATTTACAGCATTCACCCCACCGTGCTTGGGTAGAGGATTGTCTTTCACATTAGGTCCCATGTCTTTAAAAGATAGAATTCCAGACTTCACCAACCTTTTCACTTCAGACCTCAAAGGATAATAATTCTCAACACTATGCCCCGGTGCTCCCTGATGAAAGGCACACGTCTGGTCTGCTTTGTAATACCAAGGAAATGGTGATGGTACGGATGGAGGTGGTCGTGTCTAGACTAAATTCTTCTGAATCAATGCTGGTAGCAATTCTGCATAGCTCATGGGAATAGGGTCATAGTTCTCCCTTCTCTGATTATTCCCTTGGTTCCCCTACTGGGCCTGTCTTTGATAAGCAACGGTAGTCAGAGCGGCATTCATAACAGAAGTAACTGAGGCAACTTGCTGGTGACACTGATAATTCCTTCTAGGAGCATTCACTCTCCTCTCTTGTATGACAACATTTGTATCCCCCTCTTTCTTCTTTGTAAACCCATAAGTTTTCTTTTTCACACCTCCGGATCCTTCACCTTTTTTCAAACGACCTTCTCTTACTGCCTCTTCTAGGCGGACACCCATTCCTACCATCTCTGTAAAATCACTTGAGGCACTTGCTACCATTCTTTCGTAGTAGAAAGACCTAGAATCTTCAGAAATTTTTTAGTCATTTCCTTCTCCTCAATGGGAGGAATCAGTTGTGCATCCACTTTGCGCCATCTCTGCACATACTCTTTGAACGATTCTTTGTATTTCTGAACCATGGCCCTAAGCCGGTCACGGTCGGGCACCATGTCCACATTGTACTTGTATTGTTTAATGAATGCTTCTCCCAAATCATTAAAAGTATAGATGTTGGCGCTGTCTAAACTCATGTACCATTTCAACGTTGTGCTGGTCAGACTATCCTGGAAAAAGTGAATCAGCAGACGCTGATCATTGGTGTGGGTAGACATTCTCCTTACGTACATCACTAAGTGAGCACGAGGGCAAGTGTTGCCCTTGTACTTCTCAAATTCTGGGACTTTGAGCTTAGCAGGCACTTTAACATTCGGGACCAAACACAGCTCATTCACATTCTGCCCAAATATCTCTTTTCCCCTAAGAACCTTCATCTTTCTTTGCATTCTATCAAACTGCTCTTGGAAATCATCCATTCTGCCATAAAGACCCAAGTCTTTACTCGGCGGAGGGAAAGGACGACATACATCTTCATTAACAAATGAAACCAAATTCACCGAAGGAGGTGCAGCAGGAGCAGTATGCACCACAGGAGGTGCTGGAGTAACAACAGTTTGAACCACTAGAGCATCTTGGGGGCCCAAATTGAAACCTTCAGTTGCAAAATTTTCTGGCATTCCCCACGGATAACCCCGAGGCATACGGTTTTGAAAAACAGCCGGAGTAGCGGATACAGGAACAGTAGGAACTTCAGCATTTGCCCTTGTTGGTTGAGGTTGAACACTTGGTGGCTGATTCTAAGAAACCACTAGAGCTTCCATCAGAGTAGCCAAGTTGGCCAAGCCAACCTTCAAAGCTGAAACTTCTTCGTGCAGCTCGCGATTCTCCTGTTCCAAGTTGTCCATCTTTTTTTTGAAGTTAGCCCGAGTGTTGTAGTGATGAGTCAGTTTGCTGAACAAAGTAAAAAGCTGGGTAAGGTACTTGGATATGCATAATAAATGCAAGAAATATATGCAATATGATGCATGATATGCACTACATATGATTATTATTTTTTTACTTTATCATTTAATATTTCAAGGGATTTAACATTTATAGACATATCGCAAACATCAAAGTAATAACGCTTTTGAAATACTATTTTTTTTTATTATAATAACTTCAAAATGTATTACAAGTTTCAATGATCCCAAGTAAAAGATGAAAATACAATCTAAAAATCTTGAGAAAAAGAACTGATAGAGATCAATCTGTACGCTGGCGCTTCCCTGTGAGCCTGGCAATCTGAGCCCTCAACCTCTGGTTTTCTTCCACATGTCTGATGGTAACCTCCTTCCAATCATCTGGATCAGAAAGTGAGTAATCAACACCTGTTTGAGGCTTAGGGGTAAATAAATCCCCTTGCCTCTCCATAGACTCCACCGCTCGACTCTCAAGGATCTCGATCAAATCGTCTTTCTCCTTCAAGTCCGCTCTGTAGGAACTCTCTAAAGTCTGGAACTTGTTCTTCCAAGCATCCCTTTCGTGTTGCATCCTAACCAAAGCGAGTTGCAGCTCTTCTAGATCATTTAATAAGGGAGGGGTGGTCTTCACAAATAGATCAGGCATGGGTATCTCCCGAGTATATGGCATCTTCAACTGAATGGCTCTCGATCGGACCCACTGAATATATGGCTCCAAAGAAACAGCACCCCTAGGTCCCAAATCCTTCCTACTCTTCTTATGAATGTGACGCCAGGCCTTCGCAATCTACTCCCTAGCTTCCCTGTGGTCTTCTCCTTCCTTCATAAAGAAACTACTCAAATGAATATTGTTCGGTTTATCCCTCATCGGATAACCAAGATGTCTCCGTGCAAGAACAGGGTTATAATTAATTCCTCCCTTTGTACCAAGAAGAGGTACATTGGGGAAACTACCACAACTGTCAATAATCTCCGCATCCTGATAAGCTCGATGATACCAATCAATATCCGAGTGAGTAAGTGCCATGATCTTAGGAGCCCAACGGGGTTCCTTCCTGACATCCCAAAAAGCATCAGACTGAGGCATATGAGATATGAACCACCGGTACAATAGAGGCGTGCAACAGATAATCATTCCCCCATGATAGGAACTGCGTAGATGAACAGAGTAATAAGTATCACCCAACAGTGTAGGAATTGGGTTTACAATCATGAAGATCCTGATAGCGTTAATGTCGACAAACTTGTCCACATTAGGAAATAAGAATAATCCATAAGCAAGTAAAGCGAAGATGGCTTCAAAAGCGACCGTACTCTTCATTCTGGCAAAGTAACGAGCTTTCTCCAATAAGAACTGAGCTGGTAATCCTCTAATCCCTCCTTTGGTAGTCATATAGGCTTCCACCTCAGACTTCCCCAGATGAATCAAAGCAGCAATCTCATGTGGTTTTGGCTCACCCTCCAAACCAGTAAAAGGAACACGATTGGTAACAGGTAAATCTAATAGATAGGAATACTCCTCCAGTGTAGGCATCAACTGATAATCGGGAAAAGTAAAGCAGTGATACACCAGATCATAGAACTGGACCAAGGTCGTGAGAATACCCTCCTTCATCTTCAGCTTCATGAGAGAAATAATGGATCCATACTTCTTCCGAAAGTCTGCAGAACACTCGATCTCTGGAATTAGACTGACCAACTCATCTATCTTGAGATCCTTGAAACTGTATTTCCCAGTCTTTCTCTTTCTAGAATCCATGGTTAAAAGTACCTGAGATATTTACAAATAGTCAACCTTTAAATCCCTTGAAATATTGTATTCTTCAAAAGATGCTTATTGAAACCGCCTGGCTGAACCTGTCATCTGGTGTAATGAAACATCAATGAAGTTTCCACCGAACGTATTTTATCCCGCCAAGAGGGAAAGGTAAACATCGAGAAAACCTGAAGAGGGAGAAATCATGGTCTTTCAACCGAGAGATCGGGTAAGGGAGTCTAGTATGCGAGGGGAAGGTATTAGCACCCCACACGCCCGTAGTACTCTACGGTATCCACTCTTGTTGTCTAATCTAATGGGTGTGGTCAAAACCTATGTCTATGGCTTAAAGATGAAAAGGGAATGCATGCGAAAGAAAAAAAAACAATGTAGGGAAAATAAAAAAATGTGCTTGGTTGGGCCCTACCCCTTTGCCTACGTATCCCTTTTAAGGAATCAGAGCAGCCGTAGTTCGGCTTATATATTCTGGTTGGTTTGTGTTTTTTAGTTAAGACAACAAAAACAATTAAGATGGCAAACATCAAATAAAACAAAAAAACAATGAGATGGTAAAACATCAACTAAATAATAACAAAGTAACATGTCAAAAGATGGAGAAACACCAAATGATAAAACATCACACCTAACAATGACATTGAGAATCAAGGTAGGATAACAAACATGTGCGATGGCGAAACATCGGCTTCAAACAAATGTGCGATGGCGAAACATCGGCTAAAAGATAACAAGGTATCATGGCAAAGATGGAGAAACATCAATAAAACGAATGACAAAACATCACACCTAACAATGATATTGAGAATCAAAGTAGGATAACAAACATGTGCGATGGCGAAACATCAGCTTCAAACAAATGTGCGATGGAGAAACATCGGCTAGAAGATAACAAGATATCATGGAAAAGATGGCGAAACATCAATAAAATGAATGACAAAACATCACACCTAACAATGATATTGAGAATCAAAGTAGGATAACAAACATGTGCGACAATGAAACATCGGCTTCAAACAAATGTGCGATGGCGAAACATCGGCTAGAAGATAATAAGGAATAATGGTAAATATGGCAAAACATCAATAAAACGGATGACAAAACATCACACCTAACAATGATATTGCGAATCAAAGTAGGATAACAAACATGTGCGATGGCGAAACATCAGCTTCAAACAAATGTGCGATGGCGAAACATCGGCTAGAAGATAATAAGGAATCATGGTAAAGATGGCGAAACATCAATAAAACGGGTTTAAAAACAAAGCCAAGAGGCTCATAAACAAATAAGATTGATTTGTATCTTTTACCTTGAAGAAGGATTTGAGTTTATTAGAGGTGTATTATGATTTATCAAAATTTCTTTTTTTGTTTTAAGATGCAAAATGCAAAGGAAGGAAAAAACAACTAAGGGAAACTAGCCTAGCACTATCCCTAGTGTTATCATACAATGATTGACCCTAAGGTTAAGGATAAAGGAAAATCCTACCCTATGCTAGCAAACACGAATTCCTACCTTAATTAACATGTCAAAGGAAGCTTAACAAAACTATCCTATAAGGAACAGGAAATGAGAGCGAAGTCGTGATCTCAATTTCTAAATTAAGTGACTCATCGATCAACAATTAAAGAAAAAAAACAATAAACATCCTATAGGGAACATGCACTGAGAGCGAAGTCGTGATCTCAATTTCTAAATTGAGTGACTCATCGATTAAAAACTAAAGAGAAAAGACAATAAACATCCTATAGGGAACATGCACTGAGAGCGAAGTCGTGATCTAAATTTCTAAATTGAGTGACTCATCGATCAATAGTTTAAAGAAACAATCACAAACACAACACATGTATCAAACAAAACAGAGGGCCTCCTGACATATATCAGCAACAGAGGTCCCATCATGCAACATGGAACTATGAAAATAGAAGAAAGGAAATAGTGCAATAGCAAACGGATAACTATCCGTAGCAACTGAGCAAGAATAAAAGAAACCCATAGAACTTCAAACAAGTTGGCATCAACAGACAAATCAAGTCAGAAATTACGCCATCAGGATGTAAGTATTGAGATTTTTAGATATGAACAGATCCCATGGGCAATATATGGCATTCATAATCACATATACATATCATGCATATACTATCAAATATGCCAAGCACAATAGTAGTGCCAACATAATAAATTGTGTTTCACAAATAAAGTGAAACACAGTAGCCTCAAGTCAAAAATGGAAAACTTTTCTCAGAGTACCTCGCACATTCAACAACCAAGTTAGTATTCCCATAAATTGAATGATGACTCACATAAGGGATGGATGATGACACCATAATGAAGTGAGGGAACATGATAACAACTATCAAAAACATTAGATATGATAAACAAAAAGAAACAGGCATATGCACAATTTGGTCAAAAGTTAGAGGAATGTTGCTCCTTTCTATCACCATATTGAATTGACAATTGAATATCAATAAAGGATCATGGGAGCTTGAGAAGAATACAATTAAAGACCATGAAGGTCAGTAGCAAACACAATTCAATCATACTCAATTACTTCATCACAACTCGCAAGCATAATAGAAGAGGAATCCCACACAATGCATCAAAAGGTTGAATCATTCAAACAAAGGGCATTAAGTGAGATGACTTGAGTTTATATGGATAAAAAAAACCAACATGATCATTAGGTTCCCAATTATAGGCCTCACTCAAGTTAATTGGCCATCAAGCAAATTGCAACAAGATATGCAACATTAATTGGGTACCTTCACTTCAAATATACATCAAAAGTAGAAACAAGGATCAATAATTCACACAAAAAAATTTCCTAGCATATTTGAAGTGTGTAGAAGTCAGAAAGCAAGTATTAAGTTCATGAATGGTTGAGGAGGGGATCAAATGAGGCCCAAAGTTCAAAACTAGTTGGCCAAACTATCAAAACTAGACAAGTTTTCAAAATAATTTATGGAAAAATATCAAACCAAGTCAAATAATTCAAGAAAAATGGTTTTCAGATCCTCAATACATCCATGAACCATAATCAAGACCTAAATTCCATTGAAAATCCAGGGCATAATGGTTTTTGAATTGAAACTTACACAATAAGCAACAAAACCCTAATTATTTGACTTTTAATCTTAAATATTAATTAGATAAGATCAAAATTCAAAAAATTCAGAACAAATATACATCAAACATGACAAAACTCAAGAGGTCAAAATACCTATTTTTCAATATTTTTTTAATTAAAGAAAAGTCAAAAATAAAATCAAATTCAAACAATTAATCAATTAAACAAATAATCACATCTCAAAATAAAATTCTAATCAAAAATCAAAAAAATATCCAACCAAAATTATTTTCAAATATTAGAAATAAAAACAAACATCCTTGATTTTTTTGTGGAATTTTTGAATTAAAGGAAATATTAAAATAAAATCAAACAAACAATTAAACAATCAAACTATTATTAAATGACAAAAATGCAAACCCTAGCCAAAAGTCATAAAAAGGTCAAAATAAAACTATATTCAGACACTGATTAAAAACAAACTTGTATGATTTTTTTGAGATTTTTTTGAATTAAAGGAAATATTAAAACAAAATTATGAAGCAAACATTTCAAATAAACTTCTCAAATTAAATTTCTAATCAAAAATAGAAAAAATGCTAAACAAAAATCAAAATCAATTTCTAAATTATTTTATGAGTCCAAAACATTTTTTGTGGAATTTTTAGATCAAAAGAACTATTAAAATAAAAATAATCATTGAACAAACAATTAATTAAACTTATGAAATTTTAAACCAATCAAAACATTTTAAAAAATTCCAAAAAAAAAATGAAAAATACTAGAAATTATTATTGGCCTATGGTAATTTTTCATGATTTTTGAAAATGTTTTAGTTAAAAAATAAAAATCAGAGAAAATAGATAAAACAAATAATATGAAAATGCATTTAAAATTGAATGATCCAATCACGCACCGCCACCTCACTTCACCCCTAACCTCATGACACCCTAACTATCACGTAATCAAACAGTTCATGAACAAAAACTCCAGATCTCATCACACATCCATTTCTCAACCAAATTCTGTGATTCAAAGTGCATTCTCAAGGTCAAGTAACAAACTACATCGTGATAAACATAGATTCACGGGTCAACCACTATAGAATGAGAAATCAAGCCATAAAGTTCATGAAAACACAAAATGCACAAAAATTCAGAAGATCAGATCATGCTATACAACTCCAATTAGATCAAAATAAAGCCTAAAACACGAAGTATAAACATGTATAAACACAATTACAAGCTTAGAAACCAAAGATTTAAGCTATAATTTGAAGGATCTAGATCTGAAAATACCTCTTATGAGTGAGAAATAAACTCAAATCAATGCCTCTAATCAACAAGAAAGCCTTGAATCCTTGTTCTGAAACTTCAATGAACACGAAAAGAGGAAGAAATCGTGACTGGAATGGATGAGAATGAAGCTTCGAAGAGAAGGAAAATTTGAGAGTGATGAGAATTTTCAGACCTGATTTTTGTGTGTATCAAGCGTGCTGCAAAATGAGTGATAGAGTGTGCTTATATAGCAACTCAGGAGTGAGGGCAAGAGTGTGAAAACAGTTGGAGGGAAAGTGTGGCATTTCTGATTTTTTTTTGAAAAAAAGCAAAGGCAAGTTGCATTTGATATAGTTTTTTCCTACTGTGGGATGCGTTTTGTGGATTGTAAAAGGAGATGAATTCAGTAAGAATAACGTGAGAATGATGATGTGGAAAGAGTGTTCACATGGGCCAAAAAATCAGTTGAGATGATCTTGCTATTTTTGGCAAAATTTGAGAGGATATGGTCATGCTTCATGCGTGCTTTGCTTGGACTCATTTGACAAGAAAAGGATGCAACCATTCGTGCTAGACATATGCCAAATATAACCTGAAATCAATCAAAACAAAATTATGCAAATTCTGCAACATGACCATGGTTGTCCATAATTCTGGCAAGTTGACTTTATGCTTAGGCCATTTGAAAATCCTTCGTGCGTTTTGGGCCAAATAGAGGCCTTTCAAAAGACTTCTTGATAGAGAACAAAACGTGCCTTGAATTTTTGAAAATGATCATGGAATGAGTAAGATATGCTAGCACCAAGTTTGGGAAAAGGAACTGTTTGGCCTGTAGGACGCGTGCGTGCAAGGGCATGCATGCAGCCTTGAGGTACCAACTTTGAGACATTATAACTCACTTAAATTTTGACCAAATTGGATGATTCAAAGTTCAATGACAAGCTCTTATGGAAGAAAACAAAATGTTCTTTTTTATTTTTAAAATTAAGGCTTGTGTCACAAGAAATTGATTCCATAAAATGGCACGCCAAGTGTTTGATGAAATTACGCGTGTGACTTGCCTTAGAGAAGTCATCTTGGCACTTAGAATATTTTTTTTCAATTTTTAAGTTACTTCTTGAACAAGTTACACTCAAATTCACCATTTCTCACGATTCAAAGATGAATTTGGGTATGGAATATGAAAAGAGGATGCTTAAATTGATGGTTGACCAAAAGTTCACTTGGTCAACCTTGACTTTGACTGATTTTGACAAAATGACCATTTTGCCCCTTTGAATCAATTGATCCACTTCCCTTCAAAATTGATGATCAAAACTTCAAACATATGAGCTTCCAAATATATAGAGGCCATGTACAAAGTTTCACTTCAAAATTCTCAAGAAATCTTGATGAAATCCCAAACCCTAGTTTTGGTTAACACCTTAGGAGACTGATGAATCATCTCCAAAATTTCAAATCCTTTGGGCATCTTGACCAATTTCTTGTACAAAGACTTTTCAAATACCAATGAGATGTTGTAGCTTCTAAATCAAGACTTGTACATGCATTAAAAGCCTTGATCAAACAAAACCCTAAATTGACTGATGAAAAAGAGTGATTCCTCTTATAATCAAACACAAACTTCAATCCTCTGATGATCCAAAGAGATGGATAAAATATCTTGAGATATGCAATAACCTTTGAGCTTGAAAGATCCAGAGGTTTAGATGATAAGGTTCTACTTGAGCAATTTTTCAATGTAATCAACCTTCAAAGCTTGAGGAAGACTTGATAACCAAAGTACTTTGATCCCATCACAATGTATGAATGCAATGCAATATGATATTCATGATGAAACCTAATCCTAAATCAAGAGGGTAAATTTTGGGGTGCATCAGCTGCCCCTATTCAAATATCTTCAACATGATAAGTGAGAAAAGTGACAACTTTTGAGCGTTCACAGTTGAAGATGATTGAATACAAAAGAACCCGAAAATTTACACTCTTGAAGAAGAAAGAAAAAGAAGCAGAAAACCCCCAAGACATGCATCAGAAAGAAGCTGTAACGCAGGTTGAAACAGAACAAAAACAAAGAAGAGTAGACGCAACTAAAACTCCGGACAAATGTGCCAGGGAAAAACTGGGTTTCAAAAGAAGTGAGATAAAACTCAAACCATAGAGTATAGGCGAAACTAAGCTCTGGAAAAGAAAACATACGCGGGTGAGGAGACGAAACTCTAAGCTCGACCCAAAGCAAAAGTGGCTAGAGTGCGTGATTCTAGGAGCACTTGCTAATTTCAACTAGGATAGACAGTATTAAGGAACTGAAAGAATCCCAGAAATGAGGAACAAAAGCGAGACGAAAATCGACTCAATAACCAGTTAGACGAAACTAAACTAGACAAGTACCAGGATGAAACTGGATTTCACGCATGGGTAACAAGGCGAAACTCGACCCATAGCAAAGTGACGAGATTGCATGTTTCTCAGAGCACCTTCTGGTCTCAGATCAATGGATAAAGAGTGACGAAAATTGATATAAGAATCCAAGGAACAAAAGAGACTGATTTCAATCCAGGGACGCAGTACAAACACTGCACTCGGTAAACGAACACCGTCAAAGGGTCCAAGGTATGAAAGCAAAAATGAGACGAAACTCGACTCAATAACTAGTTAGGAGAAACTAAACTAGCTGAGTACCAGGATGAAACTGGATTTCATGCACAAGCGACGAGGCGAAACTCGACCCAAAGCGAGAGTGATGAGAGCGCATGTTTCTCAAAGCACCTGCTGGTCTCAGATCAATGGATAAACAGTGAAGAAAATTGATAGAAGAATCCAAGGAACAAAAGAGATTGATTTCAAACCAGGGATGCAGTACGAACACTGCACTCGGTAAACAAACACCGTTAAAGGGTCCAAGGTATGAAAGCAAAAAAAACGAGACAAAAATCGACTCAATAACTAGTTAGGTGAAACTAAACTAGATGAGTACCAGGATGAAACTGGATTTCATGCGCAAGGTGAGGAGATGAAACTTTGAGCTCAACCCAAAGCAAGGAGATTAGGGCGTACACCTAAAAACCTGCTAAAAGCGAAAATCAGGATGAAACTGGTACTCGAAAGGTGCATCAATAGACATTGGAATGAACCAGAGAGGGTAGTGAAGACTAAACCCGAGAAGACCGCGCTAGGGTGAAACCGAACTACAATCAAGAGTAGAGACCCAAACAAACAAAAGATTAACGTCAAAAGGACATTGGTATGGAGGGAAACTGAGATAATAAGGACGAAGACCTCACTGGGGATTTAATCCGAAGTATTAGCAAATTCACTGGGAACAACAGAAACAAAAATGACTTATGTTCTTATGCATGTTTGAATTCTTTCTATATAGCGCAATGCTCCATATAATGGAAATGCTACGCGTTTTGGTGGATGCAATGTAATGATGCATGTTTAAAAGTTTCACTGAGGAATGGCCAATTGAGAAGCCAATAACCAAGAAGTCAGAATCTGACATGACTTGCAAAAATAAATTGCAAAATCCAAAGGAGAGGGGAAAATATGGGGAACCGCTAGAGAGGGAACCTCGAAGAGATGAAGCTTTGCGGGGAATAAAGACCGAACAACCAGTAGGAATGGGCCACAAACATTGAGAGGAGCTGCAGAAATAAACTGCAAACTCCTAGAGAAGATCGGATCGACACTGTAGCATCTGGAGAGGGACGCTATCTGAAGATTAGACATTGAGGGAGAAGATCGGGGCAAGACTGTAATCTCTGAAAAAGACAGCGCGCGGCCGTGTTGAGGATGACACCAAGACAACAAACCCGACGTGAGGGGTGAAAACCTTTGCTGGGGGAACAAAGCTCTACTGAGGAAATGGGACTTCACCGGGGAGACAAAACTCTGTTGAAGATTTTTGTTGGAGAGAGACTTTTCTTGGAATGCAACCATTGGATGGATCATGCAGATAGTCACACAGTATCGACTTTACTAGGGATACAGAAAGATCCTAACATACGGATGCCCCAACTAACAGACCGACTGGGAAATGAGGGGTCATGGCGAGTTACCTCTGTCGGCAAATCCGTTGGGGATAGGCGATATTCTCAAATCTGGAGTCTCAGAATGAAGCCTTTAAAAGAAGATTCTTGGGGCAAAAAAACTTCACTGCAGAAACGAAACTTCACTGGGGATAGGTAAAGTCCTATTCACACATGGGCTCTGTCTAATAGAAGAAAAACCAAATATTCCCTTCCTGTCAATCATTAAGCTCTTTACAGGTGTTCAACGTATAAACTCTTCTTTTGATGTAAAACAAATGTTTTGCATGCAGAAAGATGTTTATTTTGGGAATGACAGATCTGATGCAACAATTATTTAAGCCTTGAAGTTGAAAACCTTAACAAAGTGTCGCATCTCTGTTGTGAATGAATCACTGGCTAGAGTGAAAAAATTTCAAAACTTTTCTTCCCCTTCTCTTTTTTTTCAAGAACGAGTCAAGATGCGGGTGATAAGATACCAACATGGATATGCAACACATATTTGGGAGTTTAGGAAACGTTATCCTGTTGTAGTATACTTTCGAGTTAAACCCTTGTTTCAGTTAGGACTTTTAATGGGTGTAACGTGGCCTGGTTCGAGGTTTTTTAGAAAAAGGTTTTTCAAGGCTCAAGTTATTTGGTGCCTATCCCTTCGTGATATTCTCCTGTCCTAAGTTCGGCTGACTTATCACAAGCATTCATCTTTCAAAAGGATTTGTAATGGTTGAGTGATCACGGCAAATTCTCCAACATGATTGTCACTTAACTTTTGCTACTTTTGTTTTTGATATTATTGTTCCTCTTCTTTTGATGAAAATTTTATTGAATAATCTCTCTTTTTTTTTGGCCTTTTAGGCTCTTCTTTTCCCTAACTTTTGCCTGGACAAAATCTTTTGAATTTCAATTTTGGGAGTCCAGCGGGACGCCCTAACTTTTGCCTAAGCGACTTGTCTTCAAGTTTCGACTTAGCGGGGCTTTTTGTTTTTTCTTATTCATACTTTCCACTTTGAACAAATCAATGCGACTTTAGGTCTTTGAACTTTTTCTTTTTTCTCTCTCTTTTTTTTGAAGAAAACAAATGCCTCATTCCTTGGTCGGCAAGGGATATCCATTATTGTATCGATTCGATCTCGACCTCAGGACTTTGTGAGGAAATGAACATAGTAGCTTTGACATGATCTCATGATGTGAAAGATAAATTGTGGTGATCCTCATATGGGACATTCCTTCTGAAATTTGAATGCTTGGTCCAATTAACTGAACATCTACCCTGCCCCTGGTTAAAAAAATAACGTTTTTTTTAACGGAAAAGAAACTCTTACTTCGAAGGATCAGAGGGGTTAACGAGGTTCTAACTCCCTTATATCTCCGGTGTTTGGGGATTGAAACAATGCATGTACATCGTCAACGGGGTTCTACTCAAAAGCATACCACTACAGTCATCGTTTTTAGCTAAACTCCTTCCTCCAAAATTTTGGCTAAGCAAAAGAATTGGCACAGTTGGTATCAAAATGCCTGAAAAATCAATTAAAGAGTGATACTAGATGGATTAAGTAAAATGAAATAATTTCTTCAAGGAAAAATTTTTAACGCATTAAGACTGACATTCGGCTATAAACAAAATCCTATATGCAGACAATGCTAAAGCAATCAATCAAGATAACACATGAAAGTGCGACAAGGAAACGTAATAAAAGCATTATGGGGAAGAAATATCTCCAACTAAGTTCTCCGATCTCGCCGACCTGTTGTAATCTTGATATCACCCTGACCCATGACCTTTACCAACAACGCGGAGTTGTGAAACAAAATGGCAAGGCATCCGCCAGTAAAGTGAATGAAAATCCCATCAATCATAGGACTAAACACGCCCCTTGCACAGTAGTAGTTGTGTTTGTTATCCGTATTTCAAGCGATCAACCAACCGTGACTTAGATTACCATTTCCGTGTAAGGCCCACGAAGTTTAAATGCACATGCTTATCAAAATATTGTACGTTTTTGCAAAAAAAAATAGTAAAAAGGGAGAAAAGAAACGTATACGTGTACTTGAAAGAAGATATTCTATTGATTTTAAGAAATCAGCCTGTGAAAAAGGAATTTACATTTGGAAGCAAGTAATTACAAAATCAAAGCAAACAAGTGTTTACAAATGGCAATGTGAATGTGAATATCCATCAAGTCCTGACTCTGCTATGACTCTTATGACTCTTACACTTTCATCTTCCTGATTTCAAACAAATCATTCTTGGATTAGCTTCGAGCTTATGCTAGGTGATGGAATGAAGGAAAGGAACAAAGGATCTCATGTCGAGCGTAGTCATTTTCTTTAAGTCCCTAACTTTTGCCTGAATCGCCCTTTCGGGTTTTCGATTCACAAGGACACCCTCTTTTTTCCTAAACCGCCCTTTCGGGTTTTCAGTTTAGCAGGTTTCTTTTTTTTATGCAAAGTATTTTTTAACTACGTCAGCATTCACAGGGAGAGGGAAGTACTCTCCATCCATAGTCGTGAGCCTCATCGCTCCTCCAGAGAAAAATTTTCTTACCACGAAAGGACCTTCATAAGTCGGAGCCCACTTGCCCCTGGGATCTCCCTGGGGGAGAATTATCCTTTTTAGCACAAGGTCACCTGGCTTGTAACACTGAGGCCGTACCCTCTTATCAAAAGCTTTCCTCATCCTTTGCTGATATACCTGACCATGACATACATCCGTCAACCTCTTCTCGTCAATAAGTTCCAACTGATCCAGCCGATTCTGTACCCATTCACTTTCATCCAGCTCAACATCCCTCATGATTCTAAGAAAAGGAATCTCGACTTCTACCGGAAATACTGCTTCCATGCCGTAAACCAATGAAAATGGGGTTGCCCCAGTCGAAGTACGCACAGTGGTGCAATAACCATGCAAAGCGAAAGGCAGCATCTCATGCCAATCTTTATAGGTTACCACCATCTTTTTTACGATCTTCTTGATATTCTTATTGGCCACTTCGACATCACCGTTCATCTTTGGTCGGTATGGGGAAGAGTTATGATGCTTGATTTTGAAGGACTCATAAAGCTTCTTCATCATTTTGTTGTTCAAATTAGACCCATTATCAGTAATGATCTTTTCAGGCACTCCGTAGAGACAGATGATATTGTGCTTAATGAATCGAGTTACCACCTGCTTGGTGACATTGGCATAGGATGCAGCTTTGACCCATTTTATAAAATAATCGATGGCAACCAGAATGAAACGGTGCCCGTTGGATGCAGTCGGTTCAATTTTGCCAATCATATCAATTCCCCACATCGCAAACGGCCAAGGGGAATTCAAAACATTCAAAGGTACTGGCGACACATGCACCTTATCAGCATAAACTTGACATTTGTGGCAAACCCGTGCATGATTGTAACAGTCAGTCTCCATGGTGGACCAATAATAACTTGCTCGCAAAATCTTTTTAGCCATGGTATGCCCACTGGAATGGGTCCCGAAATCACCTTCATGTATCTCTTCAATGATTCTAGCTGCTTCTTTCTTGTCAACACATCTGAGCAGTAAACCGTCATGATGCCTTCTATACAACACACCACCACTGAGAAAGAACTTGGCTGAAAATCTTCTCAAGAACTTCTTATCTGTGACGGATGCCTCTTCAGGGTACTCTTGTGTTTCAAGACATCGTTTAACATCATAAAACCAAGGATTACCATCTGATTCCAAACTAGCCTCAAAATAGAAAGATGGCTCACTCAAACTTTTGATGGTAATGGAAGGTGCCTCATTAGCCCACTTGACCTTGAAAATGAAGGACAAAGTTGCCATTGCATCAGCTAGATTGTTTTCTTCTCTGGGAATGTGTTCAAACGTGATCTCTTTGAAGTACGAAATCAGCTTCATAACATGCTCACGATAGGGAATTAGGTTCTGATGGCGAGTCTCCCAATCTCCATTAATCTGGCTGATAACAAGATTGGAATCCCCGTAAACTTTCAAAAATTTGATACGCAGGTCGATCGCCGCTTCAATGCCATAAATGCAAGCCTCATATTCGGCCATGTTGTTAGTGCAATCGAAATAAATACGAGTCGTGAAAGGAATGTGGTATCCCTTAGGGGAAGTGATAATAGCTCCGACACCGTTGCCCATGGCATTAGAGGCACCATAAAAAACAAGCGTCCAACGTGATCCCGGCTCGGGTCCTTCGTCTGGGTCTGGCATGTTACAATCCCGAATATACACAATTTCCTCATCTGGAAAATCAAACTTCATCGATTCATAATCGTTCATGGGCTGATGAGCAAGATGGTCGGCCAGTACACTACCTTTAATTGCTTTTTGAGTAGTGTATTGGATATCATATTCGGTGAGTATCATCTGCCAACGGGCTACCCTGCCTGTAAGAGTTAGCTTTTAAAAAATGTACTTGATTGGATCCATTTTGGATATCAAGTAGGTGGTGTGAGTTAACATGTACTGCCTCAAACGTTTGGTGGCCCAGGCAAGCGCACAACAAGTCTTTTCCAACAATGAGTACCTCGACTCGAATTCCGTAAACTTCTTACTCAAGTAGTAAATAGCCTGCTCTTTCTTCCCTGTCTCGTCGTGCTGACCGAGGACACAACCCATTGAGCTCTCCAACACAGTTAGATACATGATTAGTGGCTTTCCTTCCACTGGCGGCATGAGTATCGGAGGTTCATGCAAATACTCCTTTATTTTGTCAAAGGCCTTCTGACAATCCTCATTCCATTTCACTGTCTGACTTTTCTTCAACAACTTGAACAAAGGTTCACAGGTGGCTGTGAGATGAGAAATAAATCTAGAAATTTAGTTTAACCTTCCCAAGAAACCACGTACTTCCTTCTCTGTCCTTGGTTCAGGCATTTCCTGTATCGCTTTTACCTTGGCCGGGTCCACCTCGATACCTTTTTCACTTACAATAAAACCCAACAGCTTGCCAGATCTCACCCCGAAGGTGCACTTATTCGGATTCAACCTTAGCAAGAACTGCCTCAGCCTCTCGAACAATTTTTCCAGATGAACAAGATGTTCCTCTTCCGTGTCGGACTTAGCAATCATATCGTCCACATATACCTGAATATCTTTGTGAATCAAATCATGAAAGAGAGTAACCGTGGCGTGTTGATATGTTTCCCCAACATTTTTCAAACCAAACGACATCACTTTATAGCAAAAATTTCCCCAAGGCATGATAAATGTTGTCTTCTCCATATCCTCCAGAGCCATCTTAATTTGATTGTAACCCGAAAAACCATCCATGAACGAAAACACTTTGGAATGAGAAGTATTATCAACCAAAACATCAATATGCAGAAGAGGGAAATCATCTTTAGGGCTAGCCCTGTTCAAACCCCTATTATCCACGCACATTCTGACCTTACCATCCTTCTTGGGCACAGGCACAATATTTGCAATCCATGGAGGATAATTGATGACCTTTAAGAAATTCGCGTCCAACTGCTTCTGGACCTCCTCCTTGATCTTCTTGGACATCTCAGGATGAGTTCTTCGGAGCTTTTGCTTGACATGGGAACAACCTTCTTTGAGCAGTAGTCGATGCACCACTATGTCTGTATCCAACCCAGGAATATCCTCATAAGACCAAGCGAAGATATCAGAATACTCACGGAGTAGCTCAACCAATATGACCTTTATACTTTCTTCGAGATCTGCCCCTATCTTGACTTCTCTTCTTACCTCTTCTGTGCCAATATTCACCACCTCAATCGAATCCTGATTCGGCTGGATAACCTTCTCCTCTTGTTTTAACAATCTTGCTAATTCCTCAAGAAGATCACAATCCTTATATGCTTCTTCTTAAACTTGATAAATAGGAGTATCAAAGTCATAATGAGCCATAGCAGAGTCGTTATCAATATGATCAGTGGTGGAAGTGCATCTGCATGAACGACATTTTGGCGTTTTTTAGTGACAGTGTGTGAAAAGAGAAACATTGCCATTCAAAATATAAAAAAAAAGAAATGAAGAAAAATTTTGAATGCAAAAATGTCCTTTATTTCATGATAAGATTTTTTGAAAATAAACATGGTGGCCCTACACAAATGATTCACCACGCCTTTGGTAGAGCGTAGGAATTATGATATGATAATAAAAGAAAACAACAAAATTACTCCTCAGCGCTTGAAACTTGGATAACATCCACATAAGTCCAATTGTTGAGCGTCTGGCCTGGAATACTCTGACGAATCCAATCTTCGATATTGTAGCCATCAACCCTATCGTTGCCAACTGCATTGACGTGTCCTTCTTGAGTAGCACAAGGACGGGAAAACTTCACAAGAGTAGATAAACTAGATGCTCTGGGAGCTGAACTCTGCTGACCTGGGCTAAAACCAAGACCAAATTTATTAAATTTTGGGGCAACGTCCAGCACCTAACCCCAACCTTCAGGGTTACCATTTTCCACCACAGCTCTCGCATCCTTGAGAGAAGACATAACAGTTTCAGGTTTCCTTTTCTGCTCTGGAGGAGGAAAATTGACAAAATGATCTGTCTCAAACGCCTGAAATGGAGTCTCATGTATCTCGCCTTCAATTTCAACACAACGGAACGATGTCAAATGACTCACGATGTACTCTTCCTTGCCGCACACAGTTATCACCTTTCCCTCTGTAAGATACTTGAGTTTCTGATGAAGAGTAGAAGTGACTGCCCCTGCTCTATGAATCCATGGCCGCCCCAATAAACAACAATACGCTGGCTGTATATCCATTAAAAAAAGTAGCCGTGAAGGTGCAAGGACCAACCTTGATTGGTAACTCCACCTCCCTAAACACTGACCTTCGAGACCCATCAAACGCCTTCACCATCAAATCACTAGGGCGCATATCCAGTCCAGAATAATCAATTTTCATCAATGCTGACTTAGGCAATACATTTAAAGACGACCCTGTGTCCACCAAAACCCGGGATAAAGTAGTGCCCCTGCACTCCATTGAAATATGCAACGCTTTGTTATGGTCTCTCCCTTCCAGGGGAAGATCAAAATCTGTGAAGCCCAGACCGTTCCCGGCAGATATGTTAGCACAAACATTCTCAAACTGATTGACTGTTATCTCATGTGGCACGAACGCATTCTTTAACAACTTCATCAAAGCATTTGTGAGGTTCTGAATAAATCAACAGAGACAAGATAGACATCTTAGAAGGAGTATGGCTCAGATGATCAATTATGCCATAATCGCTCTTTATGATAATTCGCATTAACTCTTCAAATTCATCGGGAACTGAAGAAGCTTCTGGTATCGAAGTTGGTTGAGTCACATTGGCTGGCGTAACCCTTGGATTGCCAATCATCGCCTGCTATTTTCCTTTTTCTCTTGCAGAAGCATCTGCCGCATCTTGCACATTGGAAGGACCAAATACTCTCCCGCTTCTAGTCATCCGACCTACACCAGAGAAATTATGAACTTCCCCTTCATTACCTTCAGCATGTTCTTCCTCAGACGAACGAGTACTTAGTTCCTGCTTCACCCCATGGTAATAAACATCAGCACCGTAATGCCATGGGATGGCCTTCTCACTGGTATACGACATGGGACCAGGTACCGTAATCATCAAAGGAGGTGCCCTAGATAGGGTAGGAATGCGCACAGGAGTGTAAGGAATAGATACCACATCAACATCTTCTTCGGTAACCTTACAGTAGCTCGGTTTTCTATCGAACTGCAGGGAACCCTCCTTTATCATCAACTGGATACCGGCTTTTAAATCATCACAGCCCTTCGGTTGCTCTCTACACTTGGCACACTCTAAAGTACAACCCGGGAAAATAGAATTGTCAAGCAAATACCTCTTAACATACCACAACGGAGTAGTTACTTGTTCCACATTCATGATTAAATTCAACACTTCACCATTATCATCAATCATATTAACAACACCCCCTCCATGCCTAGGCATTGGGTTCTGAGTAATATTCGGGCCAGTCACTGGAGTAAACTCAATTGCCTTAGAATCCAACAAGTCTTGTATTTTGCACTTCAACGCAAAGCAATTGTCAGTAGAATGACCAACTCTGCCTGAATGGAATTCACATCTTGCGTTAGCATCATAGTTAGGAGGAAGTCTTGCGGGTGGTGGTGGCATATTTCTTAAACTGATCAACTTCAAATCGAGAAAATGGTGGAGTGCTTCAGTAATAGATACCGGCAAGGGATTAAATTTTATCAACTGTCTCTGCTGTTAATTATTATACTGACGAGGAGTATCTTGATGTCTTTGTTGTTGAGGCATTGTATTTAGTCTCTGCTGTGGGGGAGCATTAACAGGAATAGAAACAACATTGATTTGTTGGTGCTGACGATCTTCTCTTCTTCCTCTATGAGGGTAAACCGCACTTGTGTCGCCTTCCTTTTTCTTAGGGTAAGTTTTGAATGGTTTCTTACTGTCCCCTGATGAGCCACAAGAACCTCCAATCTGAATTTTCCCCAATTTCAAACCTACTTCAATTCTTTCACCAGCCATAACCAAGTCTGCAAATCCTGCCGAAGTACTTCCTATCATGTGCTCATAAAATGGCCCTTGCAGGGTACTCATAAACATATCAATTAGTTCTCTCTCCATGAGTGGAGGTTGAATCCTCACGGCCAACTCACGCCACCTCTGAGCGTATTCCTTGAAAGATTCCCTTGGTCCCTGTGACAAATTCTGTAACTGAGTGCAATTGGGCGCCATATCCACATTGTACTGATAATATTTGACAAAAGCCCGAGCAAGATCATTCCAGCAACGAATATGGGTTTTCTGCAACTTCATGTACCACTTCAGGGATGCCCCAGATAGGATATCCTGGAAAAGTGAATCAAAATCCCTTGATCCTCAGTATGCACCGACATCTTTCGGAAATAAACAGTTGCATGAGTAACAGGACATGACGTTCCGTTGTACTTTTTAAATACAGGAGGCTTGGACTTTGGAGGAACTTTCACCCCAGACACCAACCCTAGATCATTAGCATCCATATCAAGGGCTCCTTGTCCTTCCACAACCTTCAAACGTTCTTCCAACAACCGATACTTCCTATCCTCAACCTGAACTTCCGGCTCTGAATGCCAAATAGAAAACTGATCTTTATCCTGATCAAAGTCATAATCCTGCTCCTGATAGCCCCTTACACCGCCCTGCTTATCTCTTCTGTTCCCCACAAGACGAGGTTCCGGAGACGGGGGAAACTGCCCTACGTTGCGCATAAAAGGGTTTCCGGGCATCCCGTGAAAATTTCCAACAGGCTGATCTTGCACATCCCCTAATCCTACAGAAATGTCCTGATGGAGTCCTTGATTTCCACCATCCCCTGGATAGCGGTGCTGGTTGTTGAAAATGGCAGCCAGTTCCTCCTGTCGGTGATTCACATTGGTGATGACCTCCATGAATTAGGTCATTTGAGTAGCCATCTAGGCCCTCATTTCAGCGAGTTCAGCTTGAACTTGTTCCATTTGTCTTGGAAAATTGTTTCTGGTGGAATACTGATGAGTAGTCGTCTTGAATTCTCTATAAGAAAAGTAGAAGAATAAGAATACCGTCTTGAGATAACCTGTAATGTTATGAAATGCATGATGTGCTTGATATGTTTGTCATTTCCCGGTATTCAAGAGTCCTTTTATTCATCAGTCACGGCGCGTAACCAAAAATCAAGCATACAATCAAAGGAAAGAAAAAAAAGGACAATAAGACAAACACTTCAATTATCTTACAAACAAAAGAAACGATGTTCGAGTGACTTCGGACATTTAAGAGTGTAACGATAAACAACAAAATACGTGTTTCAAAGTAAACCTAACAAACACTGAATAATAAAAACAAACAAATGGTCCCTTCCAACAATCCTGGGGGTGACCAAATACACCAAAGGTAAGTAACAAAAACTAAATCTCCGGAACAAGACACGCTTCAAGGTGTTGACAATACTCTTCAAGCCTGGATTTCTCCTTCAAAAGTTGTGATGCAACTACTTTACTTTCTTGAAACCGATCCTCTGTGACACACCTCTGGGTTACTTCCTTCTTAAGCTGAGCATCTTTGTCTTTGAGCTGTTTCTCCAAGTTTTGAATCTTCTTCCTGGAGCTATTCTCAGATACCTGAAGCTTCTAGCACTCTTGCTGGGTCTTACTCAACTCTTCTTCCATTTCAGCATGAGACCTCTTCCTAAAACTGGTTGCATCAGAAGTTTCCCCTTGAGCTTCTTTGAGTTTGCGAGCTAAGTCGGCCCTTTCTTGATCTACCCAATAAAGTTTCATCCCTGCCTCACGGTCCTTTGCATGAAGTTGAATGTTCTCGACATAAACCTGGGTGAACACCTCGGTAGGCACCGTGTTACTCAGAACAATAGGAGGTTGCTCACATATAGGAGCCGACCTTGCAAATGGTAACCGTAAAATCTTAACCCTGGCTCTAATCCATTCCAAGTAAGGAACTCTAGCAATGGGAACCTTCTTGCCCAAAGTAGTTCTATCCTTCTTGTGAATTCCCTTCCAAGCACTTGTCACTCTTTTCAACATCACATGATCACTTCCTCTAACAAAATACACTGATTTAGACACCTCCTCAACCTTTGGCGGTCCATCCATTGCATATCCCAATTGATGATAAGAAAGCACATGATTATAGTTGATACACCCCTTAGTTCCTATGAGGGGGACATTAGGGAAATCTCCGCATCTAGTGATAATACTTCGTACTTCCCCCATGTCATAATTCCACCGGATATCAAATGAAGTAAGGTTGACAAGTCTTAATGACCATCGGAGAGAATGCCTGGTATCCATGAAAGGGCCACTTACCGGTAGGTGAAATTTAAACCATTGATACAACATCGAATGACATAAACTTACATTACCTCCTTTTCCATGCCTGAAATGAATGATGTAAAGAGTATCTGCCAAGAGTGTTGGTACCGGGTTCTTATTTCTAAAAACACAAATAGCAGTCAAATCCATAAAATTTCTCTTGCGAGGGAAGCGGATGATCCCGTATATCATGAGAGAAAACAGAGAGATGAAGTCACTCCAATTCCCTTTCTTTGCCCAGTCTTCAGCTTTCTTCACTAAGAAATCCAAATAAAACCCTATAGAACCCTCACTTGATTTCCAATTGTCTTTCACCTCTTTCCAACTTAAATGAATAATTTCAGCAATAACCTCGAACTTCAGCTTCTCTGGCACTTGGACAAAAGGAACTTCATCAGACAACTTGATATTAATTAGGTAGCGTACTCTTCTAGTGTGGGAACCAGTTGATAATCTTGAAAAGTAAAACACCGTAATTCCTTGTCATAGAACTGGAAGAGGGTGATCAAAGCCAATGGGTCAACTGGAGTGTTAAGGATTAGTAACAAATTGCCATAATTTTTGTTGAAATTATTCAGAACATCACTCTTCAGATAAGAACTCAACCTCTTCAATTCAGACACATCAATAGCAGGAATCTGATAAGCGAACGTATGCCTGGTGGGCTCGTTAACACGAACTGAATCAAACTCATCTGACGGGAGGCCAGCCATTTCTGATGGAAAGAAGACTCTCGAATGTCCCTGGAAGATGACATGCATATGCTAGTAATTTTTTATACATCATTTTTTTAGAAATAAATATGCTATGATGCAACATGACAGGATTAAAGTTTCACACTGGATAATGGCTGGACCATTGCAGAACAGCACCACTCAAGATCAAAAGAAAATCCCAAAGCTTCAAAACTAACATGGGAACCCGAGTCACCTTCGCAACACAAAGTCACCAACAGTACCTGTACCTGTAAGAAAAGTTTTCCCACCCCTCTCACGGGTGTAATCTAGGTCAAGGTAAGGTTAAAAGCCAAATCAGAGTACAAGAGCTCGACTGTCGGTATCATCATATGATAACACCTATCTCAACTACCTCCGAAGTCATGGGTCTCATGGTCAGGTCTACAAAGCATCCGCCTCATAGCTGCCATGGCCACTCTATTCCTAGTTCCTATGGAATTTACTCATAGCCTGGGTATGAGGCCTTTTAACTCATGGAACAACCCACCCACCAAGAAATCCAGAATCCAAACAGTCTATCCAAATCCAGTATGCAGAAAGTAAAGCGCACATAGGATGAAATACAAACAGATAAATATGCAAAGCGGTAAAATAAACACCCAAAAAGAAAACAAACAAGAGCTAGGATCGACTCTGAGATGGACCAGCAAGAGGTCAATTTGTCCCCAGTGAAGTCGCCAGCTAAAACCGCCTGGCCGAACCTATCATCTGGTGTAATGAAACATCAATGAAGTCGCCACCGAACGTCTTTTATCCCGCCAAGAGGGAAAGGTAAACATCGAGAAAACCTGAAGAGGGAGAAATCACGGTCTTTCGACCGAGAGATCGGGTAAGGGAGTCTGTTACGCGAGGGGAAGGTATTAGCACCCCACACGCCTGTAGTACTCTATGGTATCCACTCTTGTTGTCTAATCTAATGGGTGTGGTCAAAACCTATGTCTATGGCTTAAAGCTGAAAAGGGAATGCATGCGGGAAAAAAACAATGTAGGGAAAATAAAAAAAATGTGCTCGGTTGGGCCCTACCCCTTTGCCTACGTATCCCTTTTAAAGAATTAGAGCAGCCGTAGTCCGACTTATATATTCTGGTTGGTTTGTGTTTTTTAGTTAAGACAACAAAAACAGTTAAGATGGCAAACATCAAATAAAACAACAAAACAATGAGATGGTAAAACATCAACTAAATAATAACAAAGTAACATGTCAAAAGAGGGTGAAACACCAAATGATAAAACATCACACCTAATAATGACATTGAGAATCAAGGTAGAATAACAAGCATGTGCGATGGCGAAACATCGGCTTCAAACAAATGTGCGATGGCGAAACATTAGCTAAAAGATAACAAGGTATCATGGCAAAGATGGAGAAACATCAATAAAACGAATGACAAAAACATCACACCTAACAATGATATTGAGAATCAAAGTAGGATAACAAACATGTGCGATGGCGAAACATCGGATTCAAACAAATGTGCGATGGCGAAACATCGACTAGAAGATAACAAGATATCATGGCAAAGCTGGAGAAACATCAATAAAACAAATGACAAAACATCACACCTAACAATGATATTGAGAATCAAAGTAGGATAACAAACATGTGCGACGGTGAAACATCGGCTTTAAACAAATGTGCGATGGCGAAACATCGACTAGAAGATAATAAGGAATCATGGTAAAGATGGCGAAACATCAATAAAATGGATGACAAAACATCACACCTAACAATGATATTGAGAATCAAAGTAGGATAACAAACATGTGCGATGGCGAAACATCGACTTCAATCAAATGTGCGATGGCGAAACATCGGCTAGAAGATAATAAGGAATCATGGTAAAGATGGCGAAACATCAATAAAATAGGTTTAAAAACAAAGCCAAGAGGCGCACAAACAAATAAGATTGATTTGTATATTTTACCTTGAAGAAGGATTTGAGTTTATTAGAGGTGTATTATGATTTATCAAGAAAACAATTTTTGTTTTAAGATGCAAAATGCAAAGGAAGGAAAAAACAACTAAGGGAAACTAGCCTAGCACTATCCCTAGTGTTATCATACAATGATTGACCCTAAGGTTAAGGATAAAGGAAAATCCTACCATATGCTAGCAAACATGGATTCCTACCTTAATTAACATGTCAAAGGAAGCTTAACAAAACTATCCTATAGGGAACAGGCAATGAGAGCGAAGGCCTGATCTCAATTTCTAAATTGAGTGACTCATTGATCAACAATTAAAGAAAAAAACAATAAACATCTGTGATCGATGGGAATAGAACTGACTGTTTTTTAAGCTGGTTTCGCGAAATGACGCGGTAAGCAAGATTCGCCATTGTCTTTTATGTTCTCCAACATGGAAAGGACAAAAGCACAGCAAAATTCCTTATTCGAGATGTCTCTCGGTTCGGGAGGTAGATTTATAGAAAGGGAAGGTGTTAGCACCATTTCTATCCGTGGTTATCCACGGGCTCTAAGGTACTTGCTCTTATGTTTTCAAAATTTGTTTGCTTTTCAAGTGTGTGTGGGTTTTGACAAAAAGTTTCGTTTGAAAAATTTCTAAGTAACTCTTGTATCTGTCTTCGAGAGTGTATGAAAAATTTGTTTGAAAACTTTTGAAAGTGTGAGGTGTGAAAAGTATTTTTGTTTGTTTGAGAGAGCAAGTACCTATGAGAAATCTACCTACTCTAAGGAATTAGGCTGTGTAAGAGTCCTTTAGATAGTGCTATCCCACTATTGAGAAGTAGGTAGCACCATCGTTGGAGGTGTTCGGGTCAATTCAATTATCGGGACAATGTGGTCACCGAAGCAATGGTAGGACATCTTAGAAGTAACCCTAATGTCCTAGATCCTTTTTTATCTGAGGCAACCGTTTCAAGGCAACAGGATCTTTAGACAGGAGGGCGACCTCTAAAACACCCTATACTTGACGACCACGTTCGAGGCAACCAGTGAGGCGTACCCTAGGAGTGGCATGTGCTTTGTGTGTTGTTTTTCAATTAATTGTTTTTGTACATGTTATTTGTGAGCTACGGATTAATTTTATTTACATACATTCTTTCATGCTTTTAACAATTAGGGGTGCGGAAAATAAATTGCGGAAATATAAATTATACGCTATTACAAGGCGCGGGTCTATACATCGCCAAAAATACAAAGACCCGTTTTGGTAAATAAGTACGAGAAATTAAATAAAGCGGTGAACCTAATTACTATTACATTCTTGGAAGCAATTACATAATAATCAAAGTAAAATGCGCGCGAATAAAAATTAATCGGGAATGCCTTAAGGGTTTTGACCCTTTTAAGAAAAGAAATGAATTTTTTTGTCTTTTTTGAATTAAATGCAATTAATTAAATAAAGCCTAATTACTAATTAATTAATTTATTAAAAGAAAATATTTTTGTATTTTTATGTTTTTTAATGAAAATAAGATAAAAGAATTAAAATTCTAAGTTAACCTAATTCTAAATTGTTTTTATTTATTATAAAGAAAAAGAAATTAACGTTGACCTAATTAAACTATTTTAGTTGTTAATATTTTATTTACAAAAATAATATGAAATTAATAATAATAATATTAATTCTATTTTTTTGATTTTTTTTTTATGAAAATATAAATTATGTTAATGGTTAATAAAAAAGGAATAAGAAATAAATAAGGAAAATGACAAAATAATAAAAAAAAGGGAAAAGCAAACCCAAGGGGGGGTTTTGGGCCAGATTGGAGTGTGTATTCAGAAATTCCAGCCCATTAAAACTTCTCAGCCTGTTGACTTTCTGGAATCCAGTGCTTGTTGGTTGACTGGGTGCATGGTGAGGACCACCTCCTGGCCTTCAGATCTATGAGAGAGGCCACTTGGCGCTTGGATCTGTGAGGTGTATGGTGTTCAACGTTTGGGAACCTGCACAAGAACGTATTGAAAAAAAATAACATTGGAATTATGGGGGGACCTGGGAATCGAACCCAGGTCCCAGTGATGCCTAGCCACGTCTCCAACCACTGCACCAAACGCGTTTGTTTGTAAACATAATAAGAAAAAAAAGAATATATGAAATAAGCGCACTATATGCTGAATCAAAAGGAAACGCGCGCGCCCATTTGAATCTGCCAATCATGTCCATCCACGTATTGTCTTCTTCATCTGTTCCTGCAAAACAAAGAACAAGTAGCGGGGGTTTTAAACCCCCACAAAACAAAACTGCGAAAAATAGCGACTAGGCGCTCATTGCATATAAAAAGGGTGCGAGGTATGTTTTAGATTTGTCCTGTCATGCTGATTTCAACCATGTATGTTTGGGGGCTTAATTTTGCAGTATAAGAAAAGCCCCAAATTAAGAGCTTCGGAACCCTAGCATCCGTCCATGGTGGTTTTCATTTTAAGGCACCATACTCAAATTAAATCATGTCAAAAGCTTCAGTACAATGTTAGAAAGACAAAGCAATGTTCAAAATATGTTAATGATGCGTGCAAAATGAATTTAGATTATAAAATAAAATGATGAACCGTGTGACTGTGTAGCACGAGTTCTTGAGTGTGAGGACTTGTTTGTGCTTGCAAAAGGTTCCTGGCAATGCTGGGAATGTGTTTAGATCAAAAGAGAGGTTTGAATTATGCTGGAAAATGGTTTTCAGTTTGCAAATTTTTCTCAAGTTTTTGGAATGTAGTTTGGCCGTTTGGGAGCGTTCTAGATCGTGATTCCTGTGTGAGAGGCTTGCATATGTATCCTTGAATGAGTATCAGCCACAATAAGGAGCTTTTAACCATTGCCATGAAGTTTTTGATTTCCTCTTTAACACCATTAAAGCACTTGCCATGTTTGTTCAAAATTTGAATTCCATGCTCATAATAGGCCTTGCACGAATTTGGTATATGGATTATGGTGTATCAAAGTTATTTAAACCACAAGATATCCCTTAATTAATTTTTTTGATTTTTATTTGAATTTTAAAGATTTAAAATGAATTAAATCAAATAAGATTAAATAAAAATAGAAAAATTAATTTTTAATCTTGAAATAAATCACGGGACACGTGGGTGGCATGGAAAAGCTGAATCAAGTGGAAAAAGTGGGCCCTTTTGTCAAAAATTGAAGTTTTAAGGATAGTTGACCTTTGCCATTTCACAAAAATTTCCCAACTTCTCCAATGCACATCTTGCTCAATTTTGATCATATGAACATGTTCTTGGACATTTTGGAAAGGTCTTGAAGTCCTCTAACCAATGCCTTTGGTCCCATGTCATTTGGATTGCCAATCTAAAGTTATGGTCTTTGACTTAAAGTGCCTTTTTGTTGACTTTTGAAAATGACCTATAATGTTGAAATTGATAACTTTTTGTGAGAGCATTTCTTGGACTTGTAATGTGAAGATGAATTGTAGGAAATGTCCTCCCCTTCAAAATAAGCATTGGATGGGAGTTTTCTGATGAACCATGAAAAATTTATGCCTTGGTCAAGTTACAGTTGACTTTTCAGTTGTCCAAAAATAGAAACTTTTGCATCTTGATGATTTTTGAGCCATTCTTGTGAAATCATGGTCAAGACTTGACCAAATGATGATTGTGGCTTCAAAATAAGATTTTGACCAAAATTTTTGACTTTTGACTGCCAAATGACCATTTTTCCCCTGCAGTTGACTATGGAGCAATTAGGGTTTTTGACTGTGCAACTTGACCTTGTGAGCCTTGAAACTTGACATGTAGGTGCTTGACATTGTTTATAGGCATGTGGGACTTGATTGAGCCCTTGAAAACCTCAAATTCCTTGCAAGAACCAAAACTCTAATTTTGACTGGCTTAGGAGGATGGTTTGACTGTGTAGCCCTTGAGTAGACTTGATCACATTGAGATGATGCTTGGCAAACTTTGAAGAATATGGGAGGGAAAATTTTGGGGTACAACAGTTGCCCCTATTCAATCTTCTTAGACCTGAGGATGTAGATTGGCGTGCATTCCTTTCGTGATCCGAATGTGGAAGATGATTGAACACTAGAGTGCCCAGAAATTTGCACTCACATAGTAGAGTATCAGCAGTGTGATGGCGGGAATGGGCTTACAGATGCCATTTGGAGAGATGATGGATAGGAGGATGGGCTTATAGATGCCATCTGGAGATGTGACAGAACCTTGTCGGGAATGGGCTTATAGATGCCATTTGGAATTGTTGGTAGGTGGATGGGCTTATAGATGCCATCTGGAGTTGTGACAGAACCTTGTCGGGAATGGGCTTATAGATGCCATTTGGAATTGTCATTGATAGTTGAATATGAGTAAGAAATAGAATAGCTTCCGTGTCTGGAGCATATCTAGTCTGTGTCTAATTGCTGACGTCTGAACGAGTAGAATGACCGCCGCGTCTGGGGTATATCCATACTGTGTTTGAGTGAGCAACAGAATGTCGTCCGAATCTGGATCGTATCTGGAATGTCTTTTGAATGAATCTGGTCTAAACAATAGAATGGCATCCGTGGTTGGAGCATCTCTAATTTGTCTTTAGGAGTTTGAATCTGAATAAGCAGTAGAAAAGCATCCGGATCTGGAGCATCTCTAAGCTATCTCTGAAAGGAAATCTGGAATAAGTATCAGAACGTCGCCATGCCTGGGTCACATCTAAACTATCTCTAGGAGGAGTCTTGAATAAGCAAAAAGAACAACATCCATATCTGGAGCATTTCCCAGCTATATCTGAAAGGAAATCTAGAACAAGTATCAGAACGTCGCCATGCCTGGGTCACATCTGAACTATCTCTAGAAGGAGTCTTGAATAAGCAAAAGAACAGCATCCATATCTGGAGCATTTCCAAGCTATCTCTGAAAGGAAATCTGGAATAAGTATCAGAACGTCGCCATGCCTGGGTCACATCTGAACTATCTCTAGAAGGAGTCTTGAATAAGCAAAAGAACAACATCCATATCTAGAGCATTTCCAAGCTATCTCTGAAAGGAAATCTGGAATAAGTATCAGAACGTCGCCATGCCTGGGTCACATCTGAACTATCTCTAGAAGGAGTCTTGAATAAGCAAAAGAACAGCATCCATATCTGGAGCATTTCCAAGCTATCTCTGAAAGGAAATCTGGAATAAGTATCAGAACGTCGCCATGCCTGGGTCACATCTGAACTATCTCTAGAAGGAGTCTTGAATAAGCAAAAGAACAACATCCATATCTGGAGCATTTCCAAGCTATCTCTGAAAGGAAATCTGGAATAAGTATCAGAACGTCGCCATGCCTGGGTCACATCTGAACTATCTCTAGAAGGAGTCTTGAATAAGCAAGAGAACAGCATCCATATCTGGAGCACTTCCCAGCTATATCTGAAAGGAAATCTGGAACAAGTATCAGAACGTCGCCATGCCTGGGTCACATCTGAACTATCTCTAGAAGGAGTCTTGAATAAGCAAAAGAATAACATCCATTCTCTGGAGCATTTCTAAGTTATCTCTGAAGAGAAAATCTGAATAAGCAAAGAACAACATCCATATCTGGAGCATTTCCCAGCTATATCTGAAACTTTGAATAAGTAAAAGAATAACATCCATCTCTGGAGCATTTCTACGCTATCTCTGAAGAGAAAAACTGAATAAGCAAAGAACAACATCCATATCTGGAGCATTTCCCAGCTATATCTGAAACTTTGAATAAGCAAAAGAATAGCATCCATCTCTGGAGCATTTCTACGCTATCTCTTAAGAGAAAAACTGAATAAGCAAAAGAACAACAGCCATATCTAGAGCATTTCCCAGCTATATCTTTAATCTCTTTAATGTAGATATGCCCTGGCTAGATACAGGTATCGAATCCACAATCAATCGCTCACAGATATGCCCTGGCTAGGTACAGGTATCGAATCTGGAATTGCGACAGTTGATAGTAATCATCTTTGGATTGACCTTTTTCCTGAAAAGGCAAAACATCAGTTGTATGCAATGTCATGATGTATGAAATACATGATGTCATGATGTTCTCAAAAATAAATGAGATTGTATGTGTGATCTGATGCATGTATGCATGTATTATGAATGTATTTTCGTCTAGGAAAGTAAATCCTTGACGAATGCCGGGAAGTTGTTGAATCCTGGGCTGATGTTGAAGAGAGCTCTTCGTTTCCGCTGGGGATGATGACTACAAGGATACACCGGTAGGAGAAGATGACTCCGTTGGGGAATAAACTTGTTGAAGAAATTACTCTGCGGGGAATTACTCTGTGGGAAGGGATACTTCGCTGAGGTTTGATGATAACTCCGTTGGGGATAGGAAGAACTTCGCCGAGGACGATCTTTCCATGGTAATTGGCTGAGGATAACCCAGTTATAAGCTCTGGTGGAGAATAACCTTTGAATAAAGCCGGGGAGACGCGCTCGTGCTCTGCAGGGGATAAGCTTCCAGAATCTACTGGGGATAAGTTTCCAGAATCTACTGGGGAGATTGATACAACTCTCCTGGGGAAACTTTTTGGACTGCACTGGGGAATGGTTCCACTGGGGTGTCTGGTATTCCGCCGGGGAACAATCTTATATTAAGACTGTCGGGGATGCTTGCTTAGGAACATTTGTATACTCCGCTGGGGAATATTGAGATTTGCTGGGGATATCCAACTTCCTTAAGACTGACAGTAACCTAACTCTGCTTGGGGAGAGTATCGCTGATTTGCTGGAGATACTGCGCCTTTTCAGGGCTGATGGGGGACCATCTATGCTTGGGAAGAATTGTTGAACCTTGTCTTACTCTATGGGGAGTGGAGGTATCTTGGTTACGTTCTTCAGCCGAACTTACTTTGGTACCTGGAGGACAGAGCAGCTAGATCGCTTGGACAACTCATTATTGCCCCTGTTTCTGTGGGAGGAAGTACCTGTGGAGGTCTGGATTGACAAATATTCTTCTGGTAGACAAGTGACGGGATGCCGGGACATAGTCGTACGCTTTTGATCCTTAACTTTTGCCTGGACCGCTCTTTCGGGTTTTCAGTCCATCGGGATACCCATTTTTGCCCAAGCCGCCTTTTCAGGTTTTCGACTTGCCGGGTGTACAAAATTTTTTCATTTCATCCCTTATTTTTGCCCGAACCCTTTTGGTTCGCCGGGAAGCCTTTATTTTTGCCTAGGTGTGTCAACCTAGCGGGTCTTTGATTGCGCGTAGTATTTTTTTGACTATGTCCATGCTCTCGGGATGTAGGGGTTTTCACTGTCAGTAGTGTTGCCATACTACCAGAAGATGTTTGATCATGCCAGATTCATCGCTGGAATTCATGCCCAGTGCCCCAAGTGACTCAGATGGAGATCTGCCCCTGGCTGTTTTTTGCATTTGAGAGATTCTCTGAATCTTGACTTAACTGCCCCAGATGATAGACCATGATCATGTCTGCCCCTTGATTGGGAGTGCTTTTGTTCACTAGATATTCTTCGTGCGAATTTCTTTGCTGTTCGAACAAATAGTCATATGCAAACAATAGTATATCTGAAATGCAAAGCTTATGTCTGTTTTGAAGTTTTTGAAAAATGCATTTTTCAGTAGAACAAGCAAATTTTTGTAAAATATGATGTCAACTCAAGATTTTACAGCGAGCCCTAAGGAGTCAGGATACCTTTGTAACAGTATGCTTTCGAATTAATCCATGCTTCAGCTAGGACTTTTGAGGGTTATAACGTGGCTTGGTTCACGGTTTTAAGAAACAAAGGATAAAGGCTCAAACTTATCTGTACCCACCCGCTCTTCGTGATGTTCTTCAAACCTAAACTCAGTTGATCGTGCGTCAGACCTTGTTTGAGTCTTTGCTTTGATATTCCAATGACGGTTCGGATACTGACAGTTTATTTTGAATAGGCAGTCATCTTTTGTTGAGGGTTTATAGGACCTCTTTCTTTTTGATTTCATTATCCCTGTTTTTTGCTTGAATTGTTTCTTTTAGGATTACAGTCAGCGGGATGCCCCAGTTTTGTAAGTCTCCTTCATAGGTTTTGACTTACTGGGTTTTTATTTTGAAAGATGACGACTGCCTGTCTTTATGATTATTTGGAACCATCACTATCTTTTGTTTTGTAAGGACTTTTTTGGTGCCATTCGTTGTGCACTTGGATCAGCTGAGAGAACTACCCTACCCCAGGTTATGATTAAGGGTTCTAATTTTCGAAAAGAAAACTCCTACTTCTTTGGCTCAAAGGGGTTGACGAGGGATTATCATCCTTATAACTCCAGTGTTTAGGAATTGAAACAATGCCTGTACTTCATCAGCGGGGTCTGTTCAAAAGCATACTGTAAATCGTGGTATCGTTTATGTCATCCTCCCTCAAGAGGCTTAGAATTATTAACCGAACGTTGATCATCACACAAAAATATGAAAGCAATTTGCAATATAGTGAATACGAAATAATTACTTCAAAACAGACATGTGTAATGCATTAATGAAATAACAACATTTGATATGAATAAAATGTTTAAACAATCAAAGAAAAATACAACTTGAACATTCGAATGAACAAAAGTTTCTTAGTTTGAACTAGTCATCTCAGATGGAAGATTCTCAGCAGAAGATGTTCATTTTACCACCCGTCATGAATTCTAGCACCCTTCCGTCGATCAAGTCTTGAATCTTGTTCCTCAGGCTCCAACAGTCGTCAGTGTCATGCCCAGGACTGTCAGAATGGTAGGCACACCTTTCATCAGGATTGTAATTTAAGGAGGTTACGTTGAGATTCTTAGGAGGATCCTTTAAAGCAATCAACTTGACTTCCAACAAGCGTTTCAGTATTAGCGATGATGGCATACCAGTCTCTGAGAAGTGTCTTCCAGACGTATTTCGCTTACACCGATTACCCTATTGACGTTGGTGAGGTTGGTGTTGGGCTTTTGACCCTGAAGCAAACTGAGGAGCTTTTCCCTTGTCTTCTTGCACCACAAGTGGTTGAATGATGTCTTGCTTTTCAACCTTAGATGTTTGCCCCAGTTGGTTATCCCGAAGCAGTTGGTTGACGAGAACCCTGTGATCTCCTTGTTTTTGAGATAAGTCTTGGACAAGAGCCATTTACCCCAGCATTTGGGTTCTCATTGTATCCATCTCAGCTTGTAGACGTTTCAGTCGTTCGTCCCTATCGTCTTCAGGACTGTTCCTGACCAAAGTCCCCATGAGGAGTGTTCTCAGCTCTTCCTGCCCCTTGGATAGGTTTAGGAGGATCTCCCCGAACCGAGCCTCTTGAGCATAAAGATCCTGATTGTCCTGTTGGGAAGCCATTGCTGAAATAAACAGCGAAGAAGGTAAGTGACCTGTCAAAAGGGTACCTGCAATGCAATGATATGTATGTATGCATGCAATATTTTCAAGGATCTCGTGGGGTAAACAAGAAAAATTGTTAGAATTTGAATCCGGTAGCTTGATTGAAGGAACTTCAGGTTGTTGAGAGTCCTTCTTCAAGAGTCAAAGCTCACCATATCGAGTGGGTCATAGCCCCTGACTCAAGTTATCAACCTTGGCTAGGGGAAAATAAATCCCCTTTGCCCCTTGCTAGACATTTGATTCATCATGACCTGCATCACAAACCCTTGAGATCCTTGAAATGGATTAGTCCTTATGTAGGATGTATGCAATGGTATGATGTTATGCTATGCATGGATGTAAGTAGGCCCTGTAATGAGTTCCAATTAAGGACTGTAGGCAAAACCTGCAAGGAAACTCGTGTTGTTAGATAACAAGTATGCAAGTAGTTCAAGTATGAAGGCACACAAGTCACACAAGACAACCCTTAGAGTTTAGGCCAGCATGAAGTTTGGGGTACTACCCTCTTGAAGTTGGTGGGCTCAAAACCTGTCCTATCAAAAGTAACCGGGTTCTAAGGAGCTCAATATCATTGGGTTATTTTCTATGTTCATTGTTTTGATTTAGCCACTGAACTAGCGATCAAAATATTCCAAGAAAACAACCCTCAATGAGTGTAGTATCGAGTATCAACCAACTTTAGACTGCACCAAAGTCAGTCATCTCACTACCCCTAAAGAGGCCAGGATGGTCAAGTAAGGTTCCTAAGGTCAGTTGATGCTTCACGACACCACGCGGTGGCCCCGTACTCTCCTTGACTTGACTCAAGGGTTACCGGTACTCACCAAAGTTCCACATCAACATAGCAAACTGCTTCAACCGTGTCGGTATACCCCGCACAGTTCCCTCACAGTTTTGTTGCTACCTTCTAAGAGGTATCCCCCAGATCCGGGTTAGGATCTATGAAACTCCCAAAACAGGCCCACAATATTAAAGCAAACAAAGCAACCAATTGAAAACAAAAGAGTGGTCTAATCCTAAGGTACACCTCACTTACAAGTTTTATCCCCAACAGAGTCGCCGGTTTTGTGATCGGTGGGAATAGAACTGACTGTTTTTTAAGCTGGTTTCGTGAAATGTCGCGGTAAGCAAGAGTCGCCACCGTCTTTTATGTTCTCCAACATGGAAAGGACAAAAGCACAACAAAATTCCTTATTCGAGATGTCTCTCGGTTCGGGAGGTAGATTTATAGAAAGGGAAGGTGTTAGCACCCTTTCTATCCGTGGTTATCCACGGGCTCTTAGGTACTTGCTCTTATTTTTTCAAAATTTGTTTGCTTTTCAAGTGTGTGTGGGTTTTGAAAAAAAGTTTCGTTTGAAAAATTTCTAAGTAACTCTTGTATCTGTCCTCAAGAGTGTATGAAAAATTTGTTTGAAAACTTTTAAAAGTGTGAGGTGTGAAAAGTATTTTTGTTTGTTTGAGAGAGCAAGTACCTATGAGAAATCTACCTACTCTAAGGAATTAGGCTGTGTAAGAGTCCTTTAGATAGTGCTATCCCACTATTGAGAAGTAGGTAGCACCATCGTTGGAGGTGTTCGGGTCAATTCAATTATCGGGACAATGTGGTCACCGAAGCAATGGTAGGACATCTTAGAAGTAACCCTAATTTCCTAGATCCTTTTTTATCCGAGGCAACCGTTTCGAGGCAACAGGATCTTTAGACAGGAGGGCGACCTCTAAAACACCCTATACTTGACGACCACGTTCGAGGCAACCAGTGAGGCGTACCCTAGGAGTGGCATGTGCTTTGTGTGTTGTTTTTCAATTAATTGTTTTTGTACATGTTATTTGTGAGCTACGGATTAATTTTATTTACATACATTCTTTCATGCTTTTAACAATTAGGGGTGCGGAAAGTAAATTGCGGAAATATAAATTCTACGCTATTACAAGGCGCGGGTCTATACATCGCCAAAAATACAAAGACCTGTTTTGGTAAATAAGTACGAGAAATTAAATAAAGCGGTGAACCTAATTACTATTAAATTCTTGGAAGCAATTACATAATAATCAAAGTAAAATGCGCGCGAATAAAAATTAATCGGGAATGCCTTAAGGGTTTTGACCCTTTTAAGAAAAGAAATGAATTTTTTTGTCTTTTTTGAATTAAATGCAATTAATTAAATAAAGCCTAATTACTAATTAATTAATTTATTAAAAGAAAATATTTTTGTATTTTTATGTTTTTTAATGAAAATAAGATAAAAGAATTAAAATTCTAAGTTAACCTAATTCTAAATTGTTTTTATTTATTATAAAGAAAAAGAAATTAAAGTTGACCTAATTAAACTATTTTAGTTGTTAATATTTTATTTACAAAAATAATATGAAATTAATAATAATAATAATATTAATTCTATTTTTTTGATTTTTTTTTAATGAAAATATAAATTATGTTAATGGTTAATAAAAAAGGAATAGGAAATAAATAAGGAAAATGACAAAATAATAAAAAAAGGGAAAAGCAAACCCAAGGGGGGTTTTGGGCCAGATTGGAGTGTGTATTCAGAAATTCCAGCCCATTAAAACTTCTCAGCCTGTTGACTTTCTGGAATCCAGTGCTTGTTGGTTGACTGGGCGCATGGTGAGGACCACCTCCTGGCCTTCAGATCTATGAGAGAGGCCACTTGGCGCTTGGATCTGTGAGGTGTATGGTGTTCAACGTTTAGGAACCTGCACAAGAACGTATTGAACAAAAATAACATTGGAATTATGGGGGGACCTGGGAATCGAACCCAGGTCCCAGTGATGCCTAGCCACGTCTCCAACCACTGCACCAAACGCGTTTGTTTGTAAACATAATAAGAAAAAAAAGAATATATGAAATAAGCGCACTATATGCTGAATCAAAAGGAAACGCGCGCGCCCATTTGAATCTGCCAATCATGTCCATCCACGTATTGTCTTCTTCATCTGTTCCTGCAAAACAAAGAACAAGTAGCGAGGGTTTTAAACCCCCACAAAACAAAACTGCGAAAAATAGCGACTAGGCGCTCATTGCATATAAAAAGGGCGCGAGGTATGTTTTAGATTCGTCCTGTCATGCTGATTTCAACCATGTATGTTTGGGGGTTTAATTTTGCAGTATAAGAAAAGCCCCAAATTAAGAGCTTCGGAACCCTAGCATCCGTCCATGGTGGTTTTCATTTTAAGGCACCATACTCAAATTAAACCATGTCAAAAGCTTCAGTACAATGTTAGAAAGACAAAGCAATGTTCAAAATATGTTAATGATGCGTGCAAAATGAATTTAGATTATAAAAAAAAATGATGAACCGTGTGACTGTGTAGCACGAGTTCTTGAGTGTGAGGACTTGTTTGTGCTTGCAAAAGGTTCCTGGCAATGCTGGGAATGTGTTTAGATCAAAAGAGAGGTTTGAATTATGCTGGAAAATGGTTTTCAGTTTGCAAATTTTTCTCAAGTTTTTGGAATGTAGTTTGGCCGTTTGGGAGCGTTCTAGGTCGTGATTCCTGTGTGAGAGGCTTGCATATGTATCCTTGAATGAGTATCAGTCACAATAAGGAGCTTTTAACCATTGCCATGAAGTTTTTGATTTCCTCTTTAACACCATTAAAGCACTTGCCATGTTTGTTCAAAATTTGAATTCCATGCTCATAATAGGCCTTGCACGAATTTGGTATATGGATTATGGTGTATCAAAGCTATTCAAACCACAAGATATCCCTTAATTAATTTTTTTGATTTTTATTTGAATTTTAAAGATTTAAAATGAATTAAATCAAATAAGATTAAATAAAAATAGAAAAATTAAGTTTTAATCCTGAAATAAATCATGGGACACGTGGGTGGCATGGAAAAGCTGAATCAAGTGGAAAAAGTGGGCCCTTTTGTCAAAAATTGAAGTTTTAAGGATAGTTGACCTTTGCCATTTCACAAAAATTTCCCAACTTCTCCAATGCATATCTTGCTCAATTTTGATCATATGAACATGTTCTTGGACATTTTGGAAAGGTCTTGAAGTCCTCTAACCAATGCCTTTGGTCCCATGTAATTTTGATTTGCCAATCTAAAGTTATGGTCTTTGACTTAAAGTGCCTTTTTGTTGACTTTTGAAAATGACCTATAATGTTGAAATTGATAACTTTTTGTGAGAGCATTTCTTGGACTTGGAATGTGAAGATGAATTGCAGGAAATGTCATCCCCTTCAAAATGAGCATTGGATGGGAGTTTTCTGATGAACCATGAAAAATTTATGCCTTGGTCAAGTTACAGTTGACTTTTCAGCTGTCCAAAAATAGAAACTTTTGCATCTTGATGATTTTTGAGCCATTCTTGTGAAATCATGGTCAAGACTTGACCAAATGATGATTGTGGCTTCAAAATAAGATTTTGACCAAATTTTTTGACTTTTGACTGCCAAATGACCATTTTGCCCCTGCAGTTGACTGTGGAGCAATTAGGGTTTTTGACTGTGCAACTTGACCTTGTGAGCCTTGAAACTTGACATGTAGGTGCTTGACATTGTTTATAGGCATGTGGGACTTGATTGAGCCCTTGAAAACCTCAACTTCCTTGCAAGAACCAAAACCCTAATTTTGACTGGCTTAGGAGGATGGTTTGACTGTGTAGCCCTTGAGTAGACTTGATCACATTGAGATGATGCTTGGCAAACTTTGAAGAATATGGGAGGGAAAATTTTGGGGTACAACAACATCCTATAGGGAACATGCACTGAGAGCGAAGTCGTGATCTCAATTTCTAAATTGAGTGACTCATCGATCAACAACTAAAGAGAAAAGACAATAAACATCCTATAGGGAACATGCACTGAGAGCGAAGTCGTGATCTCAATTTCTAAATTGAGTGACTCATCGATCAATAGTTTAAAGAAACAATCACAAACACAACACATGTATCAAACAAAACAGAGGGCCTCCTGACATATATCAGCAACAGAGGTCCCATCATGCAACATGGAAGTATGAAAATAGAAGAAAGGAAATAGTGAAATACCAAATGGATAACTATCCATAGCAACTGAGCAAGAATAAAAGAAACCCAGAGAACTTCAAGCAAGCTGGCATCAGCAGACAAATCAAGTCAGAAATTATGCCATCAGGATGTAAGTTTGAGATTTTCAGATATGAACAGATCCCATGGGAAATGTATGGCATTCATAATCACATATACATATCCTTCATAGACTATCAAATATGCCAAGAACAAGAGTAGTTCCAACATAATAAACTGTGTTTCACAAATAAAGTGAAACACAGTAGCCTCAAGTCAAAAATGGAAAACTTTTCTTAGAGTACCTCGCACACTCAACAACCAAGTTAGTATTCCAATAAATTGAATGATGACTCACATAAGGGATGGATGATGACACCATAATGAAGTGAAGGAACATGATAACAACTATCAAAAACATTAGATATGATAAACAAAAAGAAACAGGCATATGCACAATTTAGTCAAAAGTTAAAGGTGAAGAAGTGAAAAACACAAGAAGGGGGGTTGAATTGTAAAAACTTGAAATCAAATGCAGACAACATGGTATTTTTATCCTGATTCGTTTGATCTCAAACTACTCCAGTCCACCCGTCAAGGTGATTTCGCCTCTCTCCAACGAGGTCTTAATCCACTATATTCAATTGAATATTACAACCGCTTTAACAACTGCTAAAGCCTTCTTGAGTCAAAACCACATACCGGTTTCTCAAGGAAATACTTTCTTACAGATAAATGGAATCTAAGTGTGTTGAATGTTTTCTACAAAACTGTTTATCACAACTGTGATACTACACAATTTAAGCTTATGAGAACTAGAATGCTAAAACAATAGAGTAAGTAATTTGAGGGCTTTAGCAAACTGTGAATGAGGATGATGGTGAATAGCTTTAGGCGTGTAGAGAGTTGTAGAGCATTAGCCAATTCAATCTTCACTGACTTGTTTATATAGCATTGGAAATGATACGTTGGAGCCAGTTATTCAGTTTCAATGGAAATTACATTCTTTCCAAATTGAGAAGATCTTTGTCTGGAATAATGCCGTTGATAATAAAGTATCTTGAATGCACAGAACCGTTGCCAATTAAGCGTGTTCTGGCTTTGGCTTATTCTGACGCTGCTAGGTGCTGATGAATTGTTGTTGTCTTGATCAGAGTTCAGATTGTTACGTGAAGATCTGTTCATCAAGCTCCAGCGTAAGCACATGCTTTGATATTCTGATTCTGGTATTTGATATAACATCCTCTGATGCTGATGTTGATATTTCATCTTCTGATGCTGATGATGATATTCTCTTGCTGATACCCATCAGAGTTTCTGTAAAACAGAATGTAATTTTTAGGTAGCATATATGTCTTACATGAATCATACAATTTATATATCTTTGCATTTTGTTATCATCAAAACTTTAACTTAGGGTAGTAGATTCAAACTTTGTTCTAACAATCTCCCCCTTTTTGATGATGACAAAAAACTAGATTTTTTCAATTGAACATTAACGAAGGAAGTATCAGAGATAACCAAATAATAAATTGTATCAGAATTAAATAGGAAGTTATCAAAGATAAGAGGATAAGGGATAAAGAGATATCAGAGTTTAGATCGGAAATACTCCCTCTGAATTTATTACTTCCCTTTTTAGTTCCATGAGTCCTTCAGGATAAGATCTTTATTGACTTTCTTTGAACATCGGAACATCAGAGATTTAGTGTATCAGAGATGATTTACTTCTTGTACCTGTAGGCTTATGCAAAACAAAAAACATTCAAGTATATCAGAGTGTTAGAATGTTTGAGACTTTTGTCTCAGTAAACCGTTATTGAAAAATATCATTCTTTTTCTCCCCCTTTTTGTCAGCAATCAAAAAGTGCAAGGAATTAAAGTTAAAACGATCAGTGCAGAAAAACTCTTGTATTTAGTTCAAAGCTTATAAGATAGTACAGAAAAACATGGAAAGAAAACAATGAAAAACAAAATCTAAGGTTGGGGTGGAAGGCGTGTGAACAGAGCTTCTAGCATGTTCTTAATCTGATAAGCGGTTTCCTTCTGTTGATGCACCATGCTGACCACTGTATCAATCTTGCTATCTTGCACATCCATCCTTTCCTTCATCCGTTGATCATTCTCATCCATTCTTTTCTGTAGACGAATATCATTTTGCTTCAGCTCTTCAAGAGTCTGCTTGTCCAAGGCAGCTTGAGAGGCATTAGAATCAGGATGCTTCTGTGAGCTTTCTGCAACATCTTCTTCTTCAGCTGGAATTGTCTGATCTTCTGCTGGTTGGACTGTTGAAGCTAGACGCTTTTCAGACCATGGCTCACTGTCCATATGAAACACTTTCTCCTTCAGCAGCTGACTCAATACTTGTCCTTCAACTTCTTTCAGCAGCTTGCTGAAGTTCTGTTGAGCCTGTTCATAGTTGATGTCTTGCAGCTTGAAGGCTTCAGCGCGTACCCACTTTCTGAATTGTGTCCAGAGTTGGTCTGAAGCAGCAGGATCAATCATTCCAGGACAAACCTGCTTTAGAGAAGCAATCCAATTCTGCATGCCTATTTCAAAATTCAAGATGCTAGAACCAACATCTAGCTGTTTGGGTTTGGGAATGGCTATTTTATTTTTAAGGTCAGCAAGGTGGTCAAGGACTGTGAGGTCAATGAAGGTCTTGCTATTGTCATTTGGATTTTGTTTGGGTGAGGGAGTAGGAGAGTCAGAAATGATTATTGGACTGGGTGGAGTGTGTGGAGGGGTAGTTTCTGGTGAGGATGGCAGTTGGGGAATGTTTACAGTTGTACCACATGGAAGTTGAATTGCCAAGGGTTGTGGTTCATAGGATTGGGGTGATAGAGGTTCAGGGGTTTGAGGTTCAGGTGATGGAGTTTCAGAGTGTTGAAACTCAGGTTGTGGAGATGATGGTTGAGGTGAAGGTGGATGAAGTTCTGGTTGTGGAGAGGGAGGTGGAATTTCTAGTTGTGGAGATGGAGGTTGTGGAATTTCTGGTTCTTCTGGTATTGGTGATAGTGTAGTTGCTGGTTGTGGTGAATGGGGAGTTTCTGGTTGAGTGTTTGGATTTTCTGAGAGGGGAGCGGAAGAAAGTTGATCAATTTCAGAAAGAGCTTTATCAAGTTCTGATTCTGTTGATGTTGTGGGTTTTGGATTTTGGGATTTGGTGCGGGATCTCCTGAGAGTTAGTGACTCAGAAGGGTCAGTGAAATTCTGGCAGCAGATACTCAATGTCACAGTGAATGTTATGACACTGTATCTGACTTTCTATAAGACAATAAATCAGAAAGCAGTAAAGAACACAGTCAATTGTTTACCCAGTTCAGTGTGAAACAACACCTACTCTGGGGGTACCAAGCCAGGGAGGAAATTCACTATAAGAGATATTAATTCAGGAATAAACCAACCAGTTTATCTCCTTCACTTAAGACCTACCCAATTCAACTTCAATCTAAGTTCAACTTAAACCTGAGTTCCTACTCACTCCCCCTCAATCACAGCAGTGATACTAAACAATTGACTAATGAAATAATGAAGACACTCTTTAGAACATACTCTTGATTATGCTTCACAGCTTTTAATCAAGTAACACAAACACTCGTGCTTCAAAGCTTTGAGTGATACATAAACCTAACTTGACCTTGCTTCAAAGCTTTAATCAAGTGACACAAACACTCGTGCTTAAAAGCTTTGAGTGGTACACAACCCTTACAATCAAAACCTACTCAAAGTCACTTATCACAATGATACTTGCTTGGATTATAGTAGTTAAAACTATACAACCCCTAGTTGATCTTCAGTCAAAGAGTTGATTTTCCCAACAGCCTTCCTGTTGAATATATATGCAGATGTTTCTTCAGTTAGGGCTTCCACGAAAAGCTAGGGTTAATTAGGGTTAACCTCAAGACTTGGTCACAAGACTTTATCAACCAGATTAGGGTTGAGCTAAGTTACCCTAAAGTCCACGTGAGATTCTGTTCTGGAATGAATGAACCAAATTCCTGAAAAATCTCAGAATTAACAAAACTGCCTAACTGTTAGATCAGTACAGGATGTCTTAACATTGGTTATGACAACAAGAATCCTGTTTACTGATTTTGGTAGAATGTAATAAATGTGATCATTGCAAAATGCTCAGATACACACTCATAAAGAGCAACTACTGTAAGCCATTCTTTTTCTGCATAAAGTGCCTAATTACCCAGAATGTTATGACATCAGTCATGACATTCACACACCTGGTTTTACCAAAAATACATGCCAATAACTAAACACTTACAAACTCCCCCTTTGGCAAATTTTTGGCTAAAACCCCTAAACAATCAGAGAATAGAGAGCAGCAGAAATAATATGTCTGCAGAAAAATTAATGTCTACCAAGAATAATTAACACATAATCTTCTCCCCCTCTTTAGCCATAAATAGGCCAAAGATACATGTACTTATAGGTTATACAGTCATCCAAAATGAGTAATAAAAACAAAAAAAAACTGAAATCACTTGCAGCAACAGGTACCAGCAGCAAGATTGACAACTCCACTGATCTTCAAGCACTCTCATCTTCAGAGGAGGCACTATCTTCAGCATTAAGCTGATCTTCAGCAGCATCCTCTTCCCTTCTTTTTCCTTCAGTCTCCTCTTGTTCTAGTCTAGCAATTAGGTTCTCAAGAGTCCTTTTCCTTGTCTCCAGCTCTTTGCAGGTTTCCTTCAGCACAACTATAACATCATATTTTTTGGACTGAGTTTTGACAGTTGATGTCTCAGCTGATGTCATGACAATGTCAGGAACATGAGTTCCCTGAAATAGCTTATAGTGCAACCCAAGAGCAGGGGCTCTTTTGCATACAGTATCTCTTTCCACTAGAATGTCAGGATACTGAGCAAGGACAATACCACATAGGAGGGATGGAAAGGCAATAGGGCCTTTAACAGCATAGCTTCCAACATGTTTTAAAGTTTGATCAAAGATATACCTGCCATAGTCAAATTCTGTCCTGGTTCCAACAGCATAAATGAATCTTCCCAATCCTGTGGAGATGGTTGATTTATGGTTGGTGGGAACCCAGTTGGCTGCACCAATCTTGTGCAGGATGGCAAATTTCATGCTTAGCTTGCTTGCATTCAGCTTGCCTTTTAAGGGCCAGCTCTTGACTTGATTTGTAGTGATGGTTTGGCATACTTGGTTGTCAGTAACCTCTAGTTCAGGGCAAGCCTCATCTGGTCTTCCTAGGAATTTGTTTATTTCAGAGGGAGAGAACTTAACCTTTCTTCCTCTCACATAGACACATTTAAAGTCAGCTGACCTTCCATCAGCACATCCATCAGATAAATTCACTATGAATTATTTGACAATATTTTCATAGCAGTTGGTAAACTTTGCCACAGTATTCATTAGTCCAGCAGTTTTGATTAGGTCCATGATCTCCTTACATTCCATGGCACCATTGTTCAGTTCTCTTTCCAAGGCTATTCTTTTTAAACAAACATACTTCCATTTGTTGGCATTTTCAGGGTGGTGAAAAGAAATATTGTCAGTGGGGACTTCAGGAACTTTAGCCATTTTGCTTGAAGGGAGTTTCCTTCTGAGAGAAATGTCTTCAGCATCAACTTCAAATTTTGATTCCTCATCAGAATCAGAAGGTTCATGCTCTTTCCTTTTCTTTGCTATTGGTTGTCTCACAGGCTTTGAGAGACTACCAACATGTACTCGAGTTTTCACCTTCCCTTTGGATAATCCAGTCTTCACAGTTTCTACACCAGTCTTGCCTTCAGACCTGGTTTTCTTATGAGCAACATCAGCAGTCTTCTCTTTGGTCAGACATTTTGCAGCATCCTGCTTACCTTTTCTGTTCATCATCCTCCTAGCTATGCTAGGGTTGATATTTGTAATTAGGTCATTGTCAGAGTATTCTTCATCCACATCAATAACCGGGGGTTCAACATCCTTCTCTGAAGGGTTCTGGAGATCATCAAGATTTTCAGATGATTTCTGAATGTTGTCTTCCGGTGTCTCAACATTCTTAGAGACATCTGGATTTATTTCAACATTTGGACTAGCAGATTCTTGATTTAAAGGAACAGAATGCCGGGTACAGAGTGGTTTTCATTCAGAATTCTTGTAACAAGTCTAGCTATTGCTTGATGAACATAAGCTGAGCCTTCCCTATTTGGAATAGAAGATGATGGTTGAGAGGGATTACCGGATGAAGTAGCTTGAGACCTTCCTGCATGCCTTGTTCTCAGCTTTTTAACCTTAGAGGGGTTAGCTGCCAGTTCTCTAAGAGGAGTAATCTCCAGAACTTCAGAATCCATGCAAGTTGTGATTGCCCTAGGTTCTCGATCAAAGGATGCGGATGAAACAATCGTCTTGGAAGAGGATGATGTCATGGATAGTTGAGACATTTTGATAGTCTTAGAAAACCAGTAACAACGAGAGAGAAATCTTTGATTGAGAGAATGGGGATTGTTGCAGAGTCTAGAGAGGAAGGAGGTAAACGAGTGTCTATTCAACTTCTTAACAAATTTGAAAGAAATAGGAAAACATATGATTAACCCAATCAAAATAGACTTAACACAAAAATCTCCTTCATCCCTTGTTTTAAGCAAAATTAATTGCTACATTTCCTCATGTTGGCAAATACCCAACTTGCCCCTCAAATTTTCAAATTGATTTGCATCAAGTGCTTTGGTAAAAATGTCAGCCAGCTGTAGTTCAATGGCAACATGTTCCAATTTAATTGTCTTCTCCTCTACAAGATCTCTAATAAGATGATGTCTAATGTCAATATGCTTGGTCCTGCTATGCTGAATAGGATTCTTGGAAATGTTGATTATGCTCAGATTGTCACAGTACAATGTCATAACATCTTGTGTGACATTATACTCAGTAAGCATCTGTTTCATCCAGATCATTTGAGAACAGCTACTACCAGCTGCTATGTATTCAGCTTCAGCAGTAGAGAGAGACACATAGTTCTGTTTCTTGCTGAACCAGGAGACCAGATTATTTCCTAAGAAGAAACATCCTCCAGAGGTGCTCTTTCTATCATCAACACTTCCAGCCCAATCAGCATCATAGTAACCAGTCAGAGTTGGTTCACAATCATGAGAGTACAGCAAGCCATAGTTGTAAGTTCCACTTACATACTTCAAGATTCTCTTCACTTGGTTGATATGACTGACTTTGGGATCAGCTTGGTATCTTGCACATACTCCAACTGCAAAAGCAATGTCAGGTCTGCTGGCTGTTAAGTATAGCAGACTTCCTATCATGCTTTTGTACAGGCTTTGGTCCACCTTAACCCCACTTGAATCTTTGGATAGCTTTAAATGAGTAGGTGCAGGAGTCCTTTTGTGACTGGCATTCTCCATACCAAACTTCTTGACAATGTTCTTTGCATACTTGCTTTGAGACAGAAAAATTGAGTCTTCCATCTGTGTGACTTGCAGTCCAAGAAAGTAGGTCAATTCTCCCATGAGGCTCATTTCGAATTCAGCCTGCATTTGGTCAGCAAAATGTTTAACCATTTTATCTGAAATTCCCCCAAACACTATGTCATCAACATATATTTGAGCTACCATTATCTTTCCTCCTTCATTTTTGACAAAGAGGGTTTTATCCAAGCCTCCTTTTCTGTATCCTTTGTCAGAGAGAAATTTTGTCAACCTGTCATACCATGCTCTAGGAGCTTGTTTCAGGCCATATAAAGCTTTCCTCAATTTGTAGACATGATCAGGGTAGTTTGGATCCACAAAGCCTTTAGGTTGTTCCACATAAACTTCCTCATTTAAGTACCCATTTAGGAAGGCACTTTTTACATCCATCTGAAATAACTTGAACTTCAGGAGACAAGCAATTCCCAATAGGAGTCTGATTGATTCCAGTCTGGCTACAGGGGAAAAGGTCTCATCAAAATCAACCCCTTCAACTTGAGTGTATCCTTGAGCAACAAGTCTTGCCTTATTCCTGGTGACAACTCCTTCAGCATCTGATTTGTTCTTGTAGATCCATTTTGTACCAATGATGTTTGTTCCTTCTGGTCTAGGAACTAACTCCCATACTTCATGTTGCTTGAATTGGTTCAATTCATCTTGCATTGCTCCAATCCAGTATTCATCAGTTAAAGCCTCCTTAACATTTCTTGGTTCAATTTTAGATGCAAAGCAAGAGTTTGAGATGATTTCTCTAGATCTTGTAATGACTCCACTGTTAGGATCTCCTATGATGATTTCTTTAGGATGATCTTTCTGAATTCCGATGGAAGGGTTTTTGCTAGCTTCCTTTGATTCAGAGTCTGCTGCAGTGGTGTTAGTTAGATCATTCTGTTGAGTTGAAGTCTCAAAGAATGTCTCAACATTACAAGGGACATCTGTTTCCTCATGATAATCATCAACTATGACATTTATTGATCCCATCATGACTTTGGTCCTAGAATTGAATACCCTATAAGCTCTATTGTTGGTGGAGTATCCTAGAAATATTCCTTCATCACTTTTAGGGTCCAGCTTTCTCCTTTGTTCACGATCTGCCAGAATATAGCATTTGCTACCAAAAACATGGAAGTACTTCACTGTTGGCTTTCTTCCTTTCCAGAGTTCATAAAAGGTGGATGAGGTTCCCTTTCTCAAAGTGACTATGTTATGGACATAACAGGCTGTATTCATAGCTTCAGCCCAAAAATGAATAGGAAGTCTTTTGGCATGTATCATTGCTCTGGCAGATTCCTGTATGGTCCTATTTTTCTTTTCTACAACTCCATTTTGTTGAGGAGTTATAGGAGAAGAGAATTCATGATTAATTCCTTCTGAGGAACAGAACTCTTTAAACTTACTGTTTTCAAATTCCTTGCCATGATCACTTCTGATTCTAACAATGCACCCTTCTTTTTCTCTTTGAATTCTTTTGCACAGTTCTTTAAAAACTTCAAATACATCAGATTTTTCCCTAATGAAGTTAATCTAGGTGAATCTGGAAAAATCATCCACAACAACATAGGCATATCTTTTTCCACCAAGACTTTCCACCTGCATTGGTCCCATCAGATCCATATGTAGAAGTTCTAGAACCTTAGATGTGGTCAGATGTCTTGACTTTGGATGTGACATCCTAGTCTGCTTACCAACCTGAAATTCACGACATACTCTCCCTTCATCAATTTGCAGTCTTGGAATCCCTTTGACTGCCTCCATGGATATAATCCTTTTCATTCCTCTTAGATGTAGATGACCAAGTTTTTGGTGCCACAGTTTCACTTCTTTTTCTTCTTTGGCAATAGAACACACAATAGAGAAATTAGTGTTCTCAGGCTCCCACAAGTAGCAGTTGTCTTTAGATCTGATTCCTTTCATTACAACTTCTTGTTTCTCATTAGTTACAAGACATTCATATTTTGAGAAGTTGACCTTGAATCCTAGATCGCATAATTGGCTGATACTTATGAGATTAGCAGTCAAGCCTTTTACCAGCAATACTTCATTTAGATTTGGAACTCCAGGGCAGTCCAAGTTTCCAACTCCTTTGATTTCTCCTCTAGCACCATCTCCAAAGGTCACATAACTAGTGGTGTGAGGTTTAACATTATTGAGAAGGTTCTTGATTCCAGTCATGTGCTTAGAACATCCACTGTCAAAGTACCAGTCTTCCTTTGCAGAGACTCTAAGGGAAGTGTGAGCTATCAGGGTAGTAGCCTTTTTCTTCCACTGTGGAGTATATGGTACCTTGTTAGACTTAGGTTTAACACCTGGGTTCTGATTAGGATATCCATATAATCTGAAGCAGAATGGCTTTATGTGACCAAACCTCCCACAATGATGACATCTCCATCTTTGATACTTTTTCTTCATATTTCTCTGTTCACGAAGTTGAGAGCTACGTTGTGACATCTGCTTTGACATTTGTTTATCAGGCCTGATCTTCTTGTCTATACCAGATTTCTTTGCTGCCACAAATCCTAGACCAGACTTGTTTCCCACATTTTGTCCAACCTGAAGGATTTCTTCCAATTTTTCAGTTCCATTTGTCAGCATCTTGACAGATTTGGTCATCTGGTCCAGTTTTGAGTTTAGCATTTGAACCTCCCCTTCTAGATGACTTATAGTATCAATGTCTGCCCTTTTCTCAGCTTCCAACTTTATTATGAGTTTCGTTTGTCTCTCATTTTGCTGGCAGACTTCAGCACTTCTGATACATAATTTCTTGTAGGAATCAACCAGTTCTTCAAATGTCACTTCCTCATCACTAGAGTCACTATCAGAGTTACAAATACCAGTTAGTGCAGTAACTAGTTTGGCAGATTCTTCTTCAGAATTACTTTCTGAATCACAGTCAGACCAAGTAACAGACATTCCTTTCTTTTGTTTCTTAAGAAAGGTAGGACATTCAGCTCGAATGTGCCCATATCCTTCACATCCATGGCATTGAATTCCTCTGCTTTGATTTCCCTTCTCTTCAGACTTTGGTCTTCTGCTGGAGTCATAAGATCTGTTAATGTCAGAAGGAATGTTCTTGACATTTGACCTTGACTTTGGATCCATTCTCTTGATGAGTTTGTTGAATTGTCTTCCAAGCATGACTATAGCTTCTGAAATATTTTCTTCTTCAACCTCCTTGTTTTCATCTTCAGTATTAGATACAAGTGCTATGCTCTTGTTTTTCTTGTCGACATTGTCACTGATCCCCATCTCAAAGGTCTGAAGAGATCCAATGAGTTCATCCACCTTCAAATTGCTGATATCCTGGGCTTCCTCTATAACAGTTACCTTCATTGCAAATCTTTTAGGCAAGGATCTGAGAATCTTTCTCACCAGTTTTTCTTCTGACATATTTTCTCCCAATGCTCATGAGGTGTTGGCAATCTCCAAGATGTTCATGTGAAACTCATGAATGGTTTCATCTTCCATCATCCTTAGGTTCTCAAATTTGGTAGTCAGCATCTGAAGCCTTGACATTTTTACTTTGGATGTGCCCTCATGGGTAGTCTTGAGAGTGTCCCAAACTTCCTTGGCCAGTTCACATTGATGTACTAGTCTGAATATGTTTCTATCAAATCCATTGTACAAGGCATTTAATGCTTTAGAATTACCCATGGCTAACTCATCTTCTTCTTTGCTCCATTCTTCCTCAGGTTTCAGACTGATTGTCCCATCTTTCTCAGTTATGGTGGGATGGTTCCATCCTTTATCAGCAGCTCTCCAAGCCTTTTTGTCCAGTGATTTTAAGAAGGCAACCATACGAGGTTTCCAGTAGTCATAATTTGTTCCATCCAGAATGGGTGGTCTGTTTCCAAAAACTCCTTCTTTGTCCATAGCGCCAGAAAGTGATATCCTTAGATCTCACCCAGTAAGACAGGCAGGGTGCCCGCTCTGATGCCAATTGAAATTCTGGCAGCAGATACACAATGTCACAGTGAATGTTATGACACCGTATCTGACTTTCTATAAGACAGTAAATCAGAAAGCAGTAAAGAACACAGTCAATTGTTTACCCAGTTCAGTGTGAAACAACACCTACTCTGGGGGCTACCAAGCCAGGGAGGAAATTCACTATAAGAGATATTAATTCAGGAATAAACCAACCAGTTTATCTCCTTCACTTAAGACCTACCCAATGCAACTTCAATCTAAGTTCAACTTAAACCTGAGTTCCTACTCACTCCCCCTCAATCACAGCAGTGATACTAAACAATTGGATTACAGTAGTTAAAACTATATAGCCCCTAGTTGATCTTCAATCAAAGAGTTGATTTTTCCAACAGCCTTCCTGTTGAATATATATGCAGTTGTTTCTTCAGTTAGGGCTTCCACGAAAAGCTAGGGTTAATTAGGGTTAACCTCAAGACTTGGTCACAAGACTTTATCAACCAGATTAGGTTTGAGCTAAGTTACCCTAAAGTCCATGTGAGATTCTGTTCTGGAATGAATGAACCAAATTCCTGAAAAATATCAGAATTAACAAAACTGCCTAACTGTTAGATCAGTACAGGATGTCTTAACATTGGTTATGACAACAAGAATCCTGTTTACTGATTTTGGTAGAATGTAATAAATGTGATCATTGCAAAATGCTCAGATACACACTCATAAAGAGCAGCTACTGTAAGCCATTCTTTTTCTGCATAAAGTACCTAATAACCCAAAATGTTATGACATCAGTCATGACATTCACACACCTGGTTTTACCAAAAATACATGCCAATAACTAAACACTTACAGTCAGCCTCTGGTTCGGTATCATCAATGGTTGGTATGGGAATTGGGAGTTCATATGAAGCTGGGGTTGGAATAGATGTTGGAATAGCAGAAGAATTTAAAACATTAACAGCAGATAGATTACCTCTCTTCTTCGGGGTCTGCTGGGATGGTCCTTCTGAAGTATCCTTTCTCTTCTTCGTCTTCTTCAAATTAACTTCTGGTGTTTGCTGGTGCAGATCTTTAATGTTCAGAGTGGGATCTGTGCCATCAACCTTGCAAGCATCCAAGTATCTGAGAACAATGACTGGTTTAGAGTCAATCTCAGAGAATATAGGAAAGTCGTCCAGAGGGACTCTTCTGCTGGTGATGTCAGCAAGAGGACTGACGCTGGGCTCCTTTCTGATATTCTCTATCAGTTTCATCTTCTTCAGATTCTTGGCATTCAGCGGCTTGCCAACAGAAGGTTCAATAGAACTTAATTCCTGTGCTTCTGTAAGGTGTTCAATCAGCCTATTCTCCGTTAGAATATCTGATATTAACCTGCCAAAGGGTATCCAATCCCTTTTAGTCCTTTATTCTTCTCTTGTCTCCTTGACGCTGGTCCTTAGATGATTGAACAGAAGATGAGCCAAGTTGATCTTTACCTTCTGATTAATAAAATAGATCAGAAACTGTTGATCTATGTTTATATAATCAGGAGAGCTTGTGGGCTTCCTGTGATTGAAGCACCCCAGAATAATCTTTGCCCATATTCTGTGCTGATCCTTCAAATCTCTTATTTTGATGCTGGGAACCCCATGAGTGAAAATCTCTCTTGCAATGACAGCAGCATCTGAGCATCTTTCTGCCATGTCGATACAGCGGATACCACCACCAGTGTATCCAATCAGCCTTGCAATGTGATCCTCAGTGATCACAATCTTCTTTTCCATGATATAGGAAGTAACTTGATGTGTTGATGAAGACGCATGAATCCAGAATTCTTTGACCAATACAGGGAACGTTGGACCCACCAACCTATCAAAGTATCTCTCCCATACTTGTTCCCTAATTTCTTCTGTCAAATCGAATCCATTTTCTTTCAGACTGATGAAATCAACGATCAGTTCAGACAGAACTTCCAAGTTCTTCACTGGAGTAAGGAGCGTTCTGAAGGGAATCTGATATTGTTCAGATGAAGCCTCCTTCTGGGAACCTGCAGAAACATTGCTAGAAGTTGCCATGTTCACACTAGGGTTTTCTGAGAAAAAGTTTGAGAAAGGGTTTCTTTTGAGAAGGATGAACACACAAGTGAGGATGCAGAAAATATTTGGATGATTGTAAGAGACGGTAAAAATTTAATGAATGATGTTAAGGCGTTTAAATAGATTTCAAAAGATTTTTTGAAAACGTAAACGATTTTAAGAGAGAGAATTAACTCATGATTACAATTTAACTCATGATTAAGCGCATTTAATGTTTGCTGATATTGGGGTATTTGAGAAAGATATTTGGAACGGTTACCAGACATGTGTCTCAATGCATCCAATCAGCGTTTTGCCTTCTCAGAAGCGTGCACGCGTGTTCTGCTTTAGAGATTAGCTGATGACTGGATGAAACTTGTTTGATTTAGTGAGCAGCACGCCTATCCTTGAACTGAAACGCTCAGATCTTCAGGAATAGAATCTGATACAATCTGCATGTCTAACTTTCTGAAAGAAGATTGATCAGAAGTTCACAAAAAAATAAAATACATTCTAAAGGTTAATATATAAAATTAAAACATTTTCACTCTGGGCAGAGCTTCATGCTGAGATGTTTCAGAATGAAGTTGAACCTATCTTCAGAAAGTGGTTTAGTGAAGATATCAGCCCATTGGTGGTCTGTATCAATAAATTTTAAGTTCAAAATTCCTTTCTGAATATAGTCCCTAATGAAATGGTGTTTTATTTCTATATGCTTAGCCCTAGAATGCAAAATTGGATTTTTACTTAAGCAAATGGCAGAAGTATTGTCACAGAGTATAGGGATGTTACTCTCAAAAATCTGGAAGTCTTCAAGCTGACTTTTCATCCAGAGCATTTGTGTGCTGTATCCTGCTGCTGCTATGTACTCAGCTTCTGCTGTTGATAGCGCAATTGTGGATTGCCTTTTGCTGGACCAAGAGATCAGATTTTCTCCCAGAAACTGGCAGCTTCCAGAAGTACTTTTACGCTCTACTCTGTCTCCAGCAAAGTCAGCATCGCAGTAACCTACTAAGCTGTAATCACTAGATTTTCTATAAAATAGACCCAGATTAGTAGTACCTTTCAGATACTTGAAAATTCGCTTAACAGCTGTTAAGTGATATTCTCTAGGATCTGATTGGAATCTAGCACAAATACATACGCTGAATAAAATGTCAGACCTTGAAGCCGTCAGATAAAGAAGAGAACCAATCATACCTCTGTAGACCTTCTGTTCTACCTTTTTGCTTACCTCTTCTCTTTCCAGAATGCACGTGGGATGCATTGGAATCTTTGATGACTTACATTCTGAGAGATCAAATTTCTTCAGAAGTTCTCTAACATATTTGCTCTGATGAATGTAAGTTCCCTCTGGAGTTTGATTGATCTGAATTCCCAGAAAGAGTTTCAGTTCCCCCATGAGGCTCATCTCAAATTCTGCCTGCATACACTTAGCAAATTTTCTTCCAAGAGAAGGATTAGTAGATCCAAAAATAATATCGTCAACATAAATTTGACAAACTAAGATGTCATTCTTAACTGACTTACAAAATAAGGTAGTGTCCACCTTCCCTCTGGTGAATTCTTTTTCTAACAGAAAGTTACTTAGTCTTTCATACCAAGCTCTGGGAGCTTGTTTCAGACCATACAGTGACTTCTTTAGTTTGAAAACATATTCTGGATTTTTTGTATTTTCAAAACCAGGGGGTTGGTGCACATAAACCTCTTCTTCTATATATCCATTTAAGAATGCACTCTTGACATCCATTTGATACAGAGTGATGCCTTTATTAACAGCAAACGAAATTAAAAGTCTGATAGATTCTAACCTGGCGACTGGGGCAAAGGTATCTGTATAGTCTATCCCCTCTTGCTGACTATAACCTTGTGCTACCAGTCGTGCTTTGTTTCTGATAAATTCACCTTGTTCATTCAGCTTGTTTCTAAACACCCATTTTGTTCCAATGATGTTGAATCCTTTTGGTCTGGGAACAAGATCCCATACGTCATTTCTGGTGAATTGATTCAGCTCTTCTTGCATTGCTAGAATCCAGTCGTTGTCCAGAAGTGCTTCATCAATTGAGGAAGGTTCAATCAGAGAAACAAGTCCCATGAGGGATTCTTCAGAGTTTCTGAAGCTGGCTCTTGTTCTGATTGGATCTTCCTTTCTTCCTAAGATAGTTTCTTCTGGGTGATCCAAGCTGCTTCTGGGTAGTCTTTTCTGAGGCTGGTCAACAGATGTTGCTGGATTACTAGCAGTGCCTCTTTCTGATGTTGAAGGAGTGTCTTTATTTAGAGCTTCTGATGACTTGTCTTCAGAACCTGTAAGTTCAACTTCCATACCTGCAAAAACTTCATTCTGCTTTGACTTTTCAGAGTCAAGCTTATCATCAAAACGAACACTGATTGATTCTTCCACAATCTGTGTTTCTGTCTTGTATACTCTGTACCCTCTTGAGCGTTCAGAGTATCCTAACATAATACACTTCTGTGCTTTAGAGTCAAACTTGTTCAAATAATTTTTTGTATTTAACATAAAACAAGTACATCCAAATGGATGAAAATATGAAATGTTGGGCTTTCTGTTCTTCCACAATTCATATGGAGTCTTTTCCAGAACAGGTCTTATAGAGATTCTATTCTGAATGTAGCACGCTGTGTTTATTGCCTCTTCCCAGAAGATCTTAGCAACATTTGTCTCATTGATCATGGTTCTGGCCATTTCTTGCAAAGTTCTGTTCTTTCGTTCTACAACTCCATTTTGTTGGGGAGTTCTAGGACAAGAGAAATCATGCAGAATGCCTCTGTCATTAAAGAATGACTCAAAATCTTTGTTTTCAAACTCTCCACCATGACCACTTCTGACTTTAACGATTCTAAGATCCTTTTCATTCTGAACTTGGTTACAGAAGGTGACAAACACAGAGTGTGACTCGTCTTTGTGTCTTAAGAACTTTACCCATGTCCATCTGCTATAGTCATCTACGATTACTAACCCATATTTCTTGCCACTGACTGAAGCAGTTTTAACTGGTCCAAATAAGTCAATGTGCAGAAGTTCTAATGGCTTAGAGGTAGAAACAACATTTTTGGATTTGAAAGAAGGTTTTGCAAACTTGCCTTTTTGACATGCTTCACACAGAGCATCTGAATTGAACTTCAGATTAGGAAGTCCTCTGACCAGATTGAGTTTGTTAATCTGAGATATTCTTCTCATACTAACATGCCCCAATCTTCTATGCCAGATCCATTGCTCGTTGTTAACAGACAGAAGACACTTTACATTCTGACTTTTCAGTTCAGAAAGTTTGATTTTATAAATGTTGTTTTTCCTCTTTCCATTAAATAGGATAGTCCCATCTTTCTGACTAACAGCTTTACATGATTTTTGATTAAAGATTATATCATAACCGTTATCACTTAATTGACTTATGGATAACAGATTATGCATTAATCCATCTACTAGCAGAACATTGTTTATAGAGGGAAGATTTCCATTACCTACAGTTCCAGAGCCAATGATCTTTCCCCTCTGATTGCCTCCAAAGCCAACGTGGCCTCCAGGCTTAAGTTCCAGGCTTTGGAACATATGCCTTCTTCCCGTCATGTGTCGCGAGCATCCAGAGTCCAGGTACCATGATTGGTGTTTCTGATTTGCTGCTAAAGATATCTGCAACATGTATTATTTTATCCTTAGGTACCCAGATTTTCTTGGGTCCTGATTTGTTAGATTTACCAAAACTCTGGTTGAATTTTGGTTTCACAGAATACTTACTACTAGTATATTTAATATCATGTGTGTGACCATACACAAAGTGTGAGTTCAGAGGAGTGTGTTTAATAGTTAAATCCATGGCATTCTTTGGTGTAGGTACCTTACCTTGGTATCCTATTCCCTTTCTGCCGTTTCTGCTAACTCCATAGATCATTGAAGCCATTTTGCTTCTATCTATGCTTTTAGCAAGGAACTTCTGAAAGCTATGATCATACTCCTTGATGATCTCATCAGCGCTGCTGGGAGTTTCAGAAATTGTTTCCTTCTGAGAGTTTTGTAAAACATTTTCTAATTTTGAAATTTTATTTTTCAACTCAGAATTTTCCAATTTGAGACTCTGAGTTTTATCAGAGTCAGAATCAAGATTCCTTTTCAGGTTTCTGAATTTAACTCTGATCTGCTGGTACCTTTCTAGAATTTCGTTAAGGCTTTCAGCAAGTTCAGCCTTAGTAAAATTAATTGCAAAGTCAGGAAATACCTCTTCGGTGTCTGATTCTGAGTCTGATTCAGAAGCTTCACTGTCTTCTGAAATGTTGGCCATGAGAGCTATGTTTGCTCTCTCATCATTTGATTCTGAGTCAGCTTCAGACGAGTCAGAGTCATCCCATGTAGCCGTGAGACTTTTCTTCTTTTCTCTTCCAAATTTCTTTTTGGGCTTTTCCCTTTGAAGCTTTGGACAGTCACTCTTGTAGTGTCCTTGCTCATTGCATTCATAGCAGATGATGTCCTTGGTGTTTGGCTTTCTGCTTCCTGAGGAGCCTTCAGATCTTCTGTATCCAGAGGAAGAGTCTGACCTTCTGTATCTGGAGGAGGACTCATTCTGATCAGATCTTCTGGGATTCCTGAACTTCCTTTGCCTCTGCTTCCATAGTTTGTTCACTCTTCTGGAGAGGAGGGAAAGTTCGTCTTCTTTTGATGAGGACCCATCAGATGTTTCTTCAACTGCCTGCAAAACTTTAGAGTCAAATTTTCTGTTAGATTTTAATGCTAAAGGCTTACCTTGCTTCTGAGGTTCATCAACTTCTAGCTCTATCTCGTGACTTCAGAGGGAGCTGATAAGTTCCTCCAGAGAAATTTTGTTGAGATCTTTAGCTAGTTTCAGCGTTGTAACCATTGGCCTCCACTGTTTTGGCAAGCTTCTGATGATCTTCTTGACATGATCAGCAGTAGAGTATCCTTTGTCCAGAACCTTGAGACCAGCCACAAGAATTTGGAATCTTGAGAACATTGTTTCAATGGATTCACTTTCTTCCATTTTGAATGCCTCATACTTCTGAATGAGCGCAAGAGCTTTAGTTTCTTTGACCTGAATGTTGCCTTCATGCGTCATTCTGAGTGAGTCAAACATGTTCTTTGTTGTGTCTCTGTTGGATATCTTTTCATATTCAGCGTAAGAGATGGCGCTGAGAAGAATGGTTCTTGCCTTGTGGTGATTTTTGAAGTCACGCTTTTGTTGATCAGACATTGCTTTCCTGTCAATCTTCTGACCGCTTGCATTCACTGGGTGCGTGTATCCATCTGTCACCATGTCCCACAGATCAGCATCATGTGCCAGAAAGAAGCTTTCGATTCTGTCTTTCCAGTAATCAAAATTCTCTCCATCAAAGACTGGAGGTTTGCCGCTGAATCCGTCTCTGTCTTCATTGTTGTCATTGCTGGTGTGTTGATAAGTTCCTGCCATTGTGTTTTTCTGACGCTGGATCTTGTACTGACACGGTTAAGTGTTTTATCTCAGAACCAGGCGCTCTGATGCCAATTGAAGAAGTGAAAAACACAAGAAGGGGGGTTGAATTGTAAAAACTTGAAATCAAATACAGACAACACGGTATTTTTATCCTGATTCGTTTGATCTCAAACTACTCCAGTCCACTCGTCAAGGTGATTTCGCCTCTCTCTAACGAGGTCTTAATCCACTATATTCAACTGAAGATTACAACCGCTTTAACAACTGCTAAAGCCTTCTTGAGTCAAAACCACATACCGGTTTCTCAAGGAAATACTTTCTTACAGATAAATGGAATCTAAGTGTGTTGAATGTTTTCTACAAAACTGTTTATCACAACTGTGATACTACACAATTTAAGCTTATGAGAACTAGAATGCTAAAACAATAGAGTAAGTAATTTGAGGGCTTTAGCAAACTGTGAATGAGGATGATGATGAATAGCTTTAGGCGTGTAGAGAGTTGTAGAGCATTAGCCAATTCAATCTTCACTGACTTGTTTATATAGCATTGGAAATGATACGTTGGAGCCAGTTATTCCGTTTCAATGCCAATTACATCCTTTCCAAATTGAGAAGATCTTTGTCTGGAATAATGCCGTTGATAATAAAGTATCTTGAATGCACAGAACCGTTGCCAATTAAGCGTGTTCTGGCTTTGGCTTATTCTGACGCTGCTAGGTGCTGATGAATTGTCGTTGTCTTGATCAGAGTTCAGATTGTTACGCGCAGATCTGTTCATCAAGCTCCAGCGTAAGCACATGCTTTGATCTTCTGATTCTGGTATTTGATATAACATCCTCTGATGCTGATGTTGATATTTCATCTTCTGATGCTGATGATGATGTTCTCTTGCTGATACCCATCAGAGTTTCTGTAAAACAGAATGTAATTTTTAGGTAGCATATATGTCTTACATGAATCATACAATTTATATATCTTTGCATTTTGTTATCATCAAAACTTTAACTTAGGGTAGTAGATTCAAACTTTGTTCTAACAAGAGGAATGTTGCTCCTTTCTATCACCATATTGAATTGACAATTGAATATCAATCAAGGATCATGGGAGCTTGAGAAGAATACAATAAAAGACCATGAAGGTCAGTAGCAAACACAATTCAATCATACTCAATTACTTCATCACAGCTCACAAGCATAATAGAAGAGGAATCCCACACAATGCATCAAAAGGTTCAATCATTCAAACATAGGGCATTAGGTGAGATGACTTAAGTGTATATGGATAAACAGAACCAACATGATCATTAGGTGCCCAATTATAGGCCTCACTCAAGTTCATTGGCCATCAAGCAAATTGCAACAAGATATGCAACATTAATTGGGTACCTTCACTTCAAATATACATCAAAAGTAGAAACAAGGATCAATAATTCACACAAAAAAATTTCTTAGCATCTTGAAGTGTGTAGAAGTCAGAAAGAAAGTCTTAAGTTCATGAATGGTTGAGGAGGGGATCAAATGAGGCCCAAAGTTCAAAACTAGTTGGCCAAACTATCAAAACTAGACAAGTTTTCAAACTAATTTATGGAAAAATATCAAACCAAGTCAAATAATTCAAGAAAAATGGTTTTCAGATCCTCAATACATCCATGAACCATAATCAAGACCTAAATTCCATTGAAAATCCAGGGCATAGTGGTTTTTGAATTGAAACTTACACAATAAGCAACAAAACCCTAATTATTTGACTTTTAATCTTAAATATTAATTAGATAAGATCAAAATTCAAAAAATTCAGAACAAATATACATCAAACATGAAAAAACTCAAGAGGTCAGAATACCTATTTTTCCATATTTTTTGAATTAAAGAAAAGTCAAAAATAAAATAAAATTCAAACAAATAATCAATTAAACAAATAATCACATCTCAAGATAAAATTCTAATCAAAAATCAAAAAAATATCCAACCAAAATTATTTTCAAATATTAGAATTAAAAACACACATCCCTTATTTTTTGTGTGGAATTTTTGAATTAAAGGAAATATTAAAATAAAATCAAACAAACAATTAAACAATCAAACTATTATTAAATGACAAAAATGCAAACTCTATCCAAAAGTCATAAAAAGGTCAAAATAAAATTATATTCAGACACTATGATTAAAAAAAACTTGTATGATTTTTTTGAGTTATTTTTGAATTAAAGAAAATATTAAAACAAAATTATGAAGCAAACATTTCAAATAAACTTCTCAAATTAAATTTCTAATCAAAAATAGAAAAAATTCTAAACAAAAATCAGAATCAATTTCTAAATTATTTTATGAGTCCAAAACATTTTTTGTGGAGTTTTTAGATCAAAAGAACTATTAAAATAAAAATAATCATTGAACAAACAATTAATTAAACTTATGAAATTTTAAACCAATAAAAAATTTTTAAAAAATTCCAAAAAAAATATGAAAAATACTAGAAATTATTATTGGCCTATGTCAATTTTTTCATGATTTTTGAAAAGGTTTTAGTCAGAAAATAAAAATTAGAGAAAATAGATAAAACAAATAATATGAAAATGCATTTAAAATTGAATGATCCAATCACGCACCGCCACCTCACTTCACCCCTAACCTCATGACGCCCTAACTATCACGTAATCAAATAGCTCATGAACAAAAATTCCAGATCTCATCACACATCCATTTCTCAACCAAATTCTGTGATTCAAAGTGCATTCTCAAGGTCAAGTAACAAACTACATCGTGATAAACATAGATTCACGGGTCAACCACTATAGAATGAGAACTCAAGCCAGAAAGTTCATGAAAACACAAAATGCAAAAAAATTCAGAAGATCAGATCATGCTATACAACTCCAATCAGATCAAAATAAAGCCTAAAACATGAAGTATAAACATGTATAAACACAATTACAAGCTTAGAAACCAAAGATTTAAGCTATAATTTGAAGGATCTAGATCTGAAAATACCTCTTATGGGTGAGAAATAAACTCAACTCAATGCCTCTAATCAACAAGAAAGCCTTGAATCCTTGTTCTAAAACTTCAATGAACACGAAAAGAGGAAGAAATCGTGATTGGAATGGATGAGAATGAAGCTTCGAAGAGAAGGAAAATTTGAGAGTGATGAGAATTTTCAGACCTGATTTTTGTGTGTATCAAGGGTGCTGCAAAATGAGTGATGAAGTGTGCTTATATAGAAACTCAGGAGTGAGGGCAAGAGTGTGAAAACAGTTGATAACCGTTGGAGGGCAAGTGTGGCATTTCTGATTTTTTTTTGAAAAAAAGAAAAGGCAAGCTGCATTTGATATAGTTTTTTCCTACTATGGGATGCGTTTTATGGATTGTAAAAGGAGATGAATTCAGTAAGAATAACGTGAGAATGCTGATGTGGCAAGAGTGTTCACATGGGCCAAAAAATCAGTTAAGATGATCTTGCTATTTTTGGAAAAATTTGAGAGGATATGGTCATGCTTCATGCGTGCTTTGCTTGGACTCATTTGACAAGAAAAGGATGCAACCATTTGTGCTAGACATATGCCAAATATAACCTGAAATTAATCAAAATAAAATTATGAAAATTCTGCAACATGACCATGGTTGTCCACAATTCTGGCCAACTGACTTTATGCTTAGGCCATTTGAAATTCCTTCGTGCGTTTTGGGCCAAATAGAGGCCTTTCAAAAGACCTCTTGATAGAGAACAAAACGTGTCTTGAATTTTTGAAAATGATCATGAAATGAGTAAGATGTGCTAGCACCAAGTTTGGGAAAAGGAACTGTTTGGCCTGTAGGACGCGTGCGTGCAAGGGCATGCATGGTGTGCATGAAATCAGCCTTGAGGTACCAACTTTGAGACATTATAACTCACTCAAATTTTGACCAAATTGGATGATTCAAAGTTCAATGACAAGCTATTATGGAAGAAAACAAAATGTTATTTTTTATTTTTCAAATTGAGGCTTGTGTCACAAGAAATTGATTCCATAAAATGGCACGCCAAGTGTTTGATGAAATTACGCGCGTGACTTGCCCAAGAGAAGTCATCTTGGCACTTAGAATATTTTTTTCAATTTTTAAGTTACTTCTTGAACAAGTTACACTCAAATTCACCATTTCTAATTATTCAAAGATGAATTTGGTATGGAATATGAAAATAGGATGCTTAAATTGATGGTTGACCAAAAGTTCAATTGGTCAACCTTGACTTTGACTGATTTTGACCAAAATGACCATTTTCCCCCTTTGAATCAATTGATCCACTTCCCTTCAAAATTGATGATCAAAACTTCAAACATATGATCTTCCAAATATATAGAGGCCATGTACAAAGTTTCACTTCAAAATTCTCAAGAAATCTTGATGAAATCCCAAACCCTAGTTTTGGTTAACACCTTAGGAGACTGATGAATCATCTCCAAAATTTCAAATCCTCTGGGCATCTTGACCAATTTCTTGTACAAAGATTTTTCAAATACCAATGAGATGTTGTAGCTTCCAAATCAAGACTTGTACATGCATTAAAAGCCTTGATCAAACAAAACCCTAAATTGACTGATGAAAAAGAGTGATTCGTCTTATAATCAAACACAAACTTCAATCCTCTGATGATCCAAAGAGATGGATAAAATATCTTGAGATATGCAATAACTTTTGAGCTTGAAAGATCCAGAGGTTTAGATGATAAGGTTCTACTTGAGCAATTTGTCAATGCAATCAACCTTCAAAGCTTGAGGAAGACTTGATAACCAAAGTACTTTGATCCCATCACAATGTATGAATGCAATGCAATATGATATTCATGATGAAACATAAGCCTAAATAAATAGGGTAAATTTTAGGGTGCAACACTTATGAGTGCATGGATGCATGATGTAACAATCACACACAAGATCACACATATAGGGTTCATAGGTTCAACGTCACAAGCATGAGGTCGAAGGTACTACCAATAAGGTGTTGGTCTACAAAAAGTTATCACCTGCCGAACAGGGTTCTAGAGGTTCCCAGAGTCTACATCCTTCTTTCAGATATTACCAACTTCCCGTTTAACTCGGTAATTATTAATATTCTCAAGAAAGACTCGTTCGAGCGTAGTATCGCGTGACAACTATTTCCGGATTACTCCGTCATAGCTTTCGCACTACACCTAAAAGGCCAATATGGGTTTGGTATTCTACGGTCCTCAGTTTCAGCAGGCTCCCAGGTTGAAAGCAGTACGTCTTCCCGATTACTCGGTAAACGACACTACAGTCAAAGGGGCCTCCACTGAGTGGAGGATCTCATGCCTCCTTTTTTGGGATTACTCCCTCAAAGTTAACATGACTATACCGCCCGTCCTATCTTAAAGTTTGCCCAAGTCCGGGTATAGGACTTATGAGTAATCACCAAGCACCCTAAAAACCAGGAAAATCCAAACAAACATATATACAAAATATAACACATAAACAACAATAACACATATACAAATATAAACAAAGATAGGCTCAACCCACTTAGGCATGGACCAGCAAGAGGTCAATCTTTTCCCAGTGAAGTTGCCATTTTTCTGTAGTGGTAGAAATGTTCAAGACTAAGCCATTGGATTGACTAGACTTTATACAAATCAAAAATAAAAATCGCCACCGCGCTTTATTGTTTCCAAAGGAATGGGGAAAGAGAGAATAACCCAAAAAAAAGGGGGAAAGATTCAAGGTAAGGGGGTTGGTCATGGAAAGGGAAGGTATTAGCACCCTAAACATCTACGGTACTCCGCAGGAACCTCTTTGAAAAAATCTATATATTTTGGCTATAAAATTGTGTTATATATAAAATGGATGGTGGAGGTGAGATAAGAAATATATTTTTATGATTTTTGCACCCGCAGCGGTTGCGAACCTTTAGTGCCTACGTACCACCTTTCATTCAATAGGGGATCGGGGTACACGTAGTTCCTCTTTTAAAAGTTTGAAACAAAAGTGTGTTGGTTGATTTTAAGAGATAAGACATCATCTTCATTATCCATGTGGAAAACATACTTACTACCCACAATCATGAGAAAGGAGAATTTGCATCATCTCAAAGTGGAGGATATAGCTTGGATTTTAAAATCAACAATGCCTCACTCAACACCCAAGTGGAAAATATCTCACTTCACTACATATTATAGAAGTATAATTGTTTGCATCACTACAAGGATTGACAAGAGTCTAACCTTTTGAGAAAAGTTTTAAAATAAAAGCCAAAGTGGCAAAATAGTTTGAAATGAGATTATTTGACTTTTAGTCTTCTCACAAAAATGTCAAGGTATTATTAAATTGATTGGAGTTTATTTATGAAAATATTTTGAAAATGCATGGACCTAAGTCCAAGTTTATTATGAAAGTGGTTTAAGTTTCAAAACAAGAAGAGTTTTCAAAAGGAGGGAGAAGATTTTTGAAATTAAAGAAGATGGGAGGAGAAGAAGAGACTATCCTAAAGCATAAGGTAAAAGCTAAGGATAAGAACCATCTAACCAAGAAGAAGCCAAAACTTGATATTATGAGCCAAGATAGAATTCCAATTCTTTGGATTGAAACCAAGCAAGCAAAGATACTAGACCTCTTCAAATGTATTAGGCCTTCACAAAAATTGGGCAGAGTAACGGCTGTATACGGGTGAATTCCAGATTACAAACAAAGGATGTAATCACAAAAAACCTGCACACAAAAATAAATAAGCAACCCAATGTCTTGAGGTAAACCTCAAGAGCTCCAGACAAAATAATCAGATAGAATCACAAGGTCTCCAAGATAGGCCAAGATTTCTAATCCTAAGTCCAAGAAAAAGTCCCATGCTCCATAATGCCAAGGATAGTAACTAAATAGTCCAAGTACCATTAAGATTTTTTTAGGGTTTATGTTGATTATTAAGTATCTTAGGAAAAGAAAAAGAAAAGCTCAAGTGAGAAAATTAAAAATGACAAGAAAAATAAATGCTCAAATGAGCAAAGATGAAAATGGCATGAAATGGAAAATGCAAAAAAAAAATAGTACATAAAGCATAAAAGAATAAAAAGCATAAAATAAACAAGTCAATAATTAGTGGTTAGTTGGATGACCATCTTGAAACTTGCATTTGTAACTCATTAGAGGATTGGTAGAACCAAAGCCTCCACACAACAAGTTTCATTTGCTTTTTTTCAAGTATATCATCCATTTGGAATTCTCACAAGTACCATTTAATGATCAACGGTGTTTAAGTGAAAACTCCAAGGAACTTTTGAATTGATTTGTTGATAACCCTTTTAAGAGAAGGATGTCTTTGGAATCACTTAAAAATACCAAAAGGTGAGCAAGATATGCTCCTTTGAAGTCCGAAACCCTAGCCTCTAGATCAAGAGAATGCTTTGAGGAACTTTGACAAGTTTGAACAAACTTCTTGTGCCAATATTCTTTCTTTGTGAATAAAAGTTGTTGAGGATGATGATAAGGACTTATAGCCACCAAAACCACTTCCATATCTTGAAATTAGAAAGAAATATTCCCTTGTGACCAAAAGGAACAAGACCTTGTTCAATCATGACAACTTCTTCCCTTAACCCTTTGTATTTTTGAATCAATTTTGATAGTTTTGAAATATGTTGAACCAAAATGAGCCTTGTCATGCCACTTCTTCCAAAATCACTCCAATAGTGAGGTTTTGAATTTCTCAAGATTGACCAGGGCATGGAAATAAACTCATAAACCCATGAAACAAACTTGCTAAACCCCATTGCCTTTACCTACATTATTAACAAGTAAGGCAAACCAACATTGCATTTTATTAATTAGAGAGAAAATCAAAGAAAAAATATCCATGATCACAAAAGAAAACAATTCAAGGTGCTTGGTAACTCCTCAAAAGATCAAGGCTAAAGATAGGGAGAAGAACCAAAACCCCTAATGTGATCTTGTGGTGATTGAAGCAATATGGTATGATGAAGGGATCTTAGGGGCAAAAATTGGGGTACAACAGCATGCTATGTGGATGCGATGTTTTCAAGGACCTCATGAGATTTAAATTTGCTAGCCAAAAATGGAAACAAAAACAAAAATTGCATTAATAGGTTCAAAAATTACAATTTTCTCTTGGGCTTACAATGAAAAAGCAAGAAGGTCTCGAAGATACAACAAAATGAACTCCTAAAAAAAAGAGCTCGAGTCTCCCACGAACGTTTCCTCCTTGTGTCGATATAGGAATTCAGGCTTTGCTCCTCGTGAAGTTGCTTTGTGAGCTCTAACACTTTCTTCTTGTTTGCATAGAATATAGCTTCAAAGGTGTCTCATTCTCACTTGATTTGAATCTACGACTTATGTAATTCTTCGAGGTCAGTAGGCATGTTAGGATGGAGAATGGTATAAGGAATATCTCCTTCGGTAATAGGCTCCATAATCACTGGTAGGATAGCTGAATATGGAATCATGAGGTTTTGAGTGCGAGCTCGCACCCATTTGAGATAAGGCTCCAAACGAATAGAGTTCTTATGTCCCAGGGTCTTGCTATCAACTTTGTTTACAATTCCCCAAGCTCGTACAAACCTTTGACAATAACCTTGAACATCATTCTCGTAGTCGAATATAATACCCCAGATAAGTGTGTCATGAGGACCATCTCTTCGAGCATAACCAAATTGTCGTAGAGTCAGAGAAGGGTTGTAAGTAATACCTCCCCTAATGCCAAGGAGCGTAACATTAGGGAATTCTCCACATCAGTTAATGATAGTAACATCCTCCAGAGATCGGGAACACCAATAAATATTTGAATAAGAGAGCGACATCATCCTTTGAGACCACCTCAAACCTTGTTCATTCTTCAACACTGATCAGGGAAGGTGCGAAATAAACCACTTGATATCAACAATATGCAACACATAAGAGCCCCTCTCCTCCTTATAGTACGAGTGTGAAGAGAATTCAAAATGTCTCCGAGCAAAGTAGGCACAGGGTTATGAGAAAGGAAGATTTTGACAGCATTCACATCTATGAGTTGGTCTGGATTAGGGAACAATACCAAACCGTAGATTATAAGAGCCAAGACTTCTTCAAAAGCTTGCAAATCCAAAGCATCTAGGAATAGTCGAGCCTTATCTAACAGAAACTTAGCTAGAAAACCCTTGACTCCACTCCTTGTTTCCCAATTAGCTACAATGTCAGACCGCTTCAAATGTAAGGCTGATGCAATCTCTTCAGGTTGTGGATATTTATCTAAACTGGTGAAGGTAATTTGATCAAGAAAGGGTACTCCCAAAAGTTTAGAGAACTCTTCCAAAGTTGGAAACAATTGATAATCGGGAAAGGTGAAACAATGATGTACATGATCAAAGAACTGAAAGAGCACACACATCATGTCTTCTTCAAAGCTTGAGTTAACCAGATTGAGAAGTCGACTATATATTTTGGTGAATGGAGAATTTTTAGGAACCCTTGATGCTAACTCTTTGAGTTGAGGAGGCACCCTTATAAAGCTGATTCAGATGGTATTTTTGCAAGCGGAGGCCATAATCTATAAAACAGAACAAAGATAAATCCATAGGTCCTTGAAATGGTTAGTAAAAATGATATGGCATGATGTCATGATGTTTATGATGTCATGAATAATTAATCACAAACAAAACACACAAATCCTTAGGTTTAAGCTTGCATGGGGTTTATAGGTAAGTACCCTCTTGAAGTTTTAGTTGGTTCAACTTGTCCTAAAAGAAGTAACCCGGTTCTAAGGCATCTCAATATCATTAATATTTCTTCATCGGGCATTATTTCAGCACAAGCATCAAACTGCGACCAAAATATCCCGAAAGTCTTATCTCAATGAGTGTAGTATCGAGTATAAACCAACTCCAGTCTACACCAAAGCCAACTATCTCACTACTTTCTAATGGCCAAGTTGTTAAACTAAGGTTTTATGGTCAGTTAATGCTTTATGACACCATACAGCGGCCCTGTATTCTCCTCGATTCAACTCAAGGGACACCGGTACCCACAAATATGTCACACTAATGTAGCCATCTCTTTAACCATATCGGTTTGCGCCATACAGTTTCCATGATCTATTGCTACTTACCTAAAATGCCCCATATCCAGGTATGGGATCTATACAAGAAATAAACCCAAGCATAACCCAAAATGTAAAATAAACAAGGCAAACAAGTAAAGCAATAAAGATGATCTAGCTCTTAAGGTAACCCCACTTTTAGACTTTCCCCAGCAGAGTCACCAGTTATGTAATACGGTGGGAGAACTGACTTACGTGTTTTACATTTTATTGCAAATGTTCTGGATAGTAAGAGTCGCCACTGACTTTTCTTTTATCCAATAAAGGAAATGGTGAAAAGAACAGGAAAGACCTTTTGAGAATTTTCTTGAGTCCGAGGGGTAGGTTATGAAAAGGGAAGGTGTTAGCACCCTTTTCATCTGTAGTTATCTACGGGCTCTTAATTGCTAGATCACTTTGAAATGCTTTATATTTTGTGTAAGTTGGAAAATGTTTTAAAGATGTTTTAAAAATGGTAATTTTGTAATGATTCTCCTATTGTTGAGAATGTATACAAAATGTTTATTTTGGAAATATTTTGAAAACGCCTTAGTGCGGCAAGCTTTGTAATGATTCTCGTATCGTTGAGAATGCATACAAAGTGTTTGTTTTAAAAATATTTTTTTTTGAAAAGATATTTGTTTTTGAAAGTGTGAAGTGTGAAAATGGTTTTAGTTTGTGAGCAAGCAATTGCGAGAAATCTACCTACTCAAAAAAGTCTTTGTTCTTTTCCTCATCCTTTAGATAATGCTTACATACCCTTAGTTAGTATGAAAGGCCTATCATTGGATGTGAGGGACGGGTTGGGTTTTCTTACAGTTATAGAAAGCAACTTGTAAGATGTTTTAGCAACTTGTCGTAAGGGACTAAGATCGTTTATCGAAGACAACATCGAAGGGTCATCGAGGGACTATGATATTTTAATCGAGGGTCTTTGCTAAAACATCCCACATTCGAGGGACATGACTGTTTTTATCCGAGGCAACAAGTGAGGTTAACCCTAGAGGTGCATGTGTGCAAAGTGTGTTGGATTAAATTACTTTATCTTGAATTAGGGTTGTCTAGTGTTTGATTTTTAAATCTTTCCATACAAACCCTACTTACTAACAATAATAAGGAAAGCGATAAATTACTGAATTTAAATATCCTACGTTATTACAATGATTTGGGAATGGGGGGTACAAGTTTGTGAATGAGGGGAGGAAAGCAATAAAACCTAATTATCTATTACAAACCATTTACATAATAATGCGAAATAATAAAACGCACAAGAATGTAAAGAGAAGAGAAAATATTTTTTATGGTTTTTTTATGGATAAAGATTTGGTGATTAACCTAATTAAACTAATCTAATTACTAGAGACGTTAATTAATTATTTAACAAAACCTAAAATCTAAGTTAATTGAAATTAAGAAGAAAAATAAAACATAAGTCCAATAATTTGTTTATGAAATAATTTGAATATTAATGACAATTTGAAAAAAAGGTATTTTATAGTGTAAAAAAATGACAAAATCTAGTTCTAAATATTTTAATTAACATAATAAAATGAAGTGTTTAAATTTAATAAAACCTAAAACTATTTTTTTATGATTTTATGATTTTAAATATAATTTTGATAAAATAAAAATGAATTAGAAAATAAAAAGTTAATTAAAATAAAAAATAAATAAAATGTTGGGTATATAAGTAGAACGTGGGTAAAAAATAGTGAAAACATCTTGGCCTAAGATGCACTTTTGTTTGAATAAAAAAATCAATAAAAAAATAAAAATAGATATGGGCCTACGCATTATAAACCAAATAGGGGGTGTTGGGAAGCAAGAGGAATTGGGCCTAAGGCCAGGAGGCCAAATGTTGGGGCGCTGGAAATCACAAAGAACAGAAAAAAAAAAGAAAAAAAAAAGAAAAAGGGTACCACTGGGGCTCGAATCCAGATCCCTAGTAACAAGTGACTTAGCACACGCTTCTTTACCACTGGGGTGACTGTTTCATCCGTTTATTATACAACTTGCACTAAATTTAAAATAAACCCATTCCTGATTGCACTTCATATCCTACCTCGCGCTAGTCACCATTGTCAACATTTTTAAATTTCGGAACTTGCTCATTTCTCCACCATTTTCAAAAATGTAAACATGAAAGTTACTCCAAATTTCACCACAAATTTAGCCATGTAAATAACTTAAGCTAACATTCAGAGATAAACATGAATTTCTGTTGGTACCAAATTAAAACCTAATTTTTATGAAACTTCAACTTCAAAATTCTCCATGTACAGTTAATATAAATGAAAAATAAAGGCATGGTTAGCTTCAGGGCAATGACGTCTACATTTTTTATTCACAAAGTAACCATTAATGATGCTTGTATAAGGAGTTCAAAGTTGAGAAAACTTACCTCAAAATTGGAAATCGTGTTTGAAGCTGGAGCACTCCGGGAGATGTTTTGATGATCTGGATAGCTTCACTGAACTCCTAGGAAGCTATTGCAATGCTTATTTTGAGCTGAAAGTGTCTGAAACTTTCTGGAGAAGTCAAGTTGCAGGTTGCTGTTTTTGGAAATGGAGGATGGTGCAAATGGTGTTACAGTGATGGAACAGAGCCTTGGATAGGTTCTAAATGATTTATGGAAGCTTTGTGATTGATTAAAAATGAAAAACGCACAAAGGGATTAAATGTTTGAACTTCAAGGTCAGAATGTGCAACAATGGAGATTTTGGATGCCAATTCTGATTTCAGGGAGTTTGAGGGGGTTAGAGGGCTATTGAATTCATGTGTTAGCTTGAAAATACTTCCTCTATTTATAGAGGGAAGGTTTTAGAGGCTGAGATGGCTTGGTTCACAAAGTTACATGTTATGGCTAGTTTACTTAATTTTGAAGTAACATTGAAGAACATGGTTCCAATGCTTGTACCATGCCCTCTAGAGTGGTTGAACACTTTAAACATGTTTCTTCTGATCTTGTAGGTTAAGTGTGTGTACAAGCAACAAGTTAGAGGCTCAAGACAAGTTGACTTTGTGACTAAAGCAACTTTACAAGAATGGAAGTGGTAACTTTGTGTCAAAAATGGAAAATTGCTTTGGACAATGGCTTAATCACTTGGATCATACCTCAATAAATTGTGTAAACATTAAATTATGGAGTGATTTGCACGTTAAAAGTCCTGCAAAGCAAGATTATGCAGCATGCTTGAAGATTGGATCATAAGGTTCATCACAAAATGACATATAATTCATGTTTGGGATGCCATCTTCTTCTCTTCGAATATCCTAGATCAAAAATGACCTCTTCAAGTTCTTGGGAATTTTGGAAAGCTTGAAACATTGTCTATAACCTTCATGTTTACCACTTTAGCTAAATAAACTTGGAACTTGGTGAAAAATTGCCAAGAAGTTGGGATAAAAATATGACCAAACTTGTTAAAAATTTCACTAAGTGTTTTGTTAAAAATGTCATAACTTAATGGGCATATATCTCCTAATCCAAGCATTTTTTGGACAACAACCCTCAAGGACAAAGTTGTGGAATTCATCAAGCTCTATAACTTTCATGTTGAAAGTTTTCCTTGAGTCATCTTGCATCATAGTGAAAAATGGTCATGAAGTAGTGAAATTATCAAGGTTAAAAACACTTAGAATTTTTCTAAGTATTGGAAATCTTGATTTTTGTTGACTTTTCTTGACTTTCTTGATTCTTGATGATCAATTTTGATATTTTTGAATATCTTGATGAATCTTGATCTTTCAAATTCAATATTGACCAAAAAGTCAAAGTTTGACTTTTGTGTGTCAGTTGACTTTTCATCAGTTGATCCAAATTTCAACTATCAATCACTTGATCTTTGAGGATGTTTTGAACCATAAAATTAGGTCAAGATATTGTGTTTGATTCCTTAAGATCATACTTCAAATCATTAGTCCATGTACTAAGTCAAAAGTCAATGATCTGTCATTCTCAGTCAAAACCCTAATTTGGTCAATTTTTGCCCCTTTGATGATTTGAATGCTTTCCTTGAGGAATTATGATCATCCCTTGATTAAATAATGAATATTACTTCAAAATGTTGATGTGGGCCAAAAATATGGAAGTTTTACTGTATATTAATCACAATTGACTTTTTACCCAATATAGTTGATTTTTAGTCATCTGAGCAATTGACTGAGCAAATTTGTGATGCAAGACTTGAAACTTGGCATGAGCATTCTTAGAGACCTATGATGAACCATGAAAGTCACTTGAGGCATTAGAAATCCAATTATCCTTGAGAAAACCAAAATCCTAGTTTGTGGTCTCAGTGCTTAGGAGGTGAGCTTGTCTGATCAACTCTTTGAGAATCCTTGAGAATTTGAGATCTTTTATTAGAAATATCTTGAAGAAATGAGAGGGAAAATTTTGGGGTACAACATATGCCCCTGTCCAACCTTCTTAAACCTGAATAATTAGATTGGCATGTTCGCCATTCGCAACTTGAAGGTGGAAGATGATTGAACACATAAGTGCCCAGAAATTTGCACTCGCTTATGCACGAAGTAATGTTGTTGGTTCATTATGATGGGAATAGGCTTAAAGATGCCATTTAGAGAGACAATGAAGAGTTGTCAAATATGGGCTTATAGATGCCATTCAAAGTAACTGTTGATAGAGAAATTAGACTAAGTCTACGCTTGACTTTAACTGGGAGAAATATCAGAATAAATCTTTTGCTGATTTAATCTGACCCAGAAAATGTCTACTTGAAGGAATATCAGAATAAATCTTTGGTCGACTTAACCTGAGCCAGAAAATGTCTACTGGAAGAAGTATCAGAATAAATCTTTGGTCGATTTAATCTAATCCAGAGGATATCTACGTCCGTATTTAATTGGGAGAAGTATCAGAATAAATCTTTGATCGATTTAATCTGAGCCAAAAAAGGTCTACTGAGAGAAGTATCAGAATAAATCTTTGGCCGATTTAATCTGAGTCAGCAGAGGTATTTAAATCTTTAACTGGGAGAAGTATCAGAATAAATCTTTGGCCGATTTAATTTGAGCCAGAAAAGGTCTACAGAGATAAGCATCAGAATAAATCTTTGGTCAATTTAATCTGAGCCAGCAGAGGTCTTTAAATCTTTAACTGGGAGAAGTATCAGAATAAATCTTTGGTCAATTTATTCTTAGCCAAAAAAGGTCTACTGAGAGAAGTATCAGAATAAATCTGTAGTCGATTTAATCTGAGCCAATAGAGGTCTTTAAATATTTTACTGGGAGAAGTATCAGAATAAATCTTTGGTCGATTTAATCTGAGCCAGAAAAGGTCTAATGAGAGAAGTATCAGAATAAATCTTTGGTCGAATTAATCTGAGCCAGCACAGATCTTTAAATCTTTAAATGGGAGAAGTATCAGAATAAATCTTTGGTCGATTTAATCTGAGCCATAAAAGGTCTACTGAGAGAAGTATTAGAATAAATATTTGGTCGATTTAATCTGAGCCAGCAGATGTTTGAAGGGAGTGTCCATCATGTAGATATTTGCCCTGTCTTGTTTCAGGGAATGACCTACAATCTGTTTTGAGGATTTGTTGATGATATTGGTCTGTCGATTGATTCTTCCTAAAAAGGTAAGGAGTTAACTGTATGCAATGTCATGATGTGTGAAATGCATTGCGTAATGATGTTCTGAAAATAAATGAGAACGTGCTACATGTGTTTCGTATGCATATTTTATGACATATGAATGTGTTATGAAGTGTATTTGTAAGCTCGTGTTGTATTTTGTTTGGGAAAATAAATCCCTGACTATTGCTGGGGATGAAGAGTACATGTATCTTCAATTTTGTCTAGAATGCTTCTGCTGGGGATTCTTGTTTATTTGTTTGAGGAAACTCTGCAAGGAATGTTGACTTCCTACTTGGGGAGTATAGTTTAGGAACATTGGTTGTTCATTGTTGTAATACGATGGGAGAACTGACTAGGGTGTTTTGCGTTTGATTGCATTTGTTGCAGATAGCAAGAGTCACCACCGACTTTTCTTTTATCCAATAAGGAAAGGGTGAAAAGAATAGGAAAGACCTTTGAGATATTTTCTTGAGTTTAGGGGGTAGGTTATGAAAAGGGAAGGTGTTAGCACCATTTTCATCCGTAGTTATCTACGGGCTCTTAGTTGCTTGCTAGCTCACTTTTGAAATTGCTTTATTTGAAATGTGTTTGTGGTGGGTTTTGAAAGTATTTTTGAAAAGTGCCTTCGTTTAGGAAAACTTTGTAATGATTCTCGTCTCTATAAGAATGCACACAAAGTTTTGGACTTTTTAAAATATTTCATGTTTTTTGAAAGTGTTTGGTGTATTTGAAAAGATGTTTTTGAAGATGGATTATGAGCAAGCAACTAAGAATGTTCTACCTATTCAAAAGTCTTTTGTTCATTTCTCTCTTCCTTTGACATTGCTATCTTACCATGGATTGGTAAGAAGCCCTATCTCTGGATGTAATGGGACGGGCGTGGGTCATCGTATAGTCATAAAAATGCAAAGCTGTGAGATACCTTAACATTTTTCTTAATGGTCTAAGATCATTTTGAAGGCAACATTCGAAGCGTCATTGAGGGACTATGATCTTGTATTTTTGATTGTTTTTGCTAAGGTGTCTCACATGCATAACATGACCATTTTCTCAAGGCAACAAGTGGAGTTAACCCTAGAGGTGTATGTGTGCAAGTGTTTATCTTTCTGCTTGATTTATCTTGAATTAGGGTTTTCCAAGTTGATTTTATCTTACCATACAACCCCTAACTTACTAGCATTTATATGAAAGCGATAAATTTCATAAAGTAAATTTCTATGCCATTACATCATTAGGGGATGGGGTATACAATTTTACAAATGGGGATTGCAAGAAATTAAATCCTAATTATCTATTACAACCATATTGGATATATGTACAAGAAATGAAATATATAATGTACAAGGAAGTAAAAAATTAATTTGGTTTTGGATTTTTGTTATGGGAAGATTTTGACCTATTTAACTAAAAGAAAATTAATTAAACTAAGAAAATTAAATTTAAGTTAATTAAGAAAAATAAATTAATTTGACTAAAGAAGCAAGTTTTTTAAGGTTTTTTGTTTGTGAAAAAGTTTTGATTAAATTAAACTAGTATAAAAATTAATTAATTAAAAAAAAACCTAAGTTCTAAGTTAATTTTTAATTAAAAGAAAATAAATTACACTTAAGTCTAATTAATAATTTATTTAAGAAAAGAATTAAATTTGTTTAAAAAAATGTTTTTTTCTTTTTGGTTTTAAAAGAAATTTTTTAATGTAATAAAAGAAATAATTAAAACCTAGTTTCTAATCAATTTACAAGCTAATTAATAAAAAATGAGCTAAATGGTGATTAAAATAAAAATAATTTTGATCTCAAAAATTAAGTTAATCAAATAAAAAAACTAAGTCTATATTTTTATGATTTTTTTTTATGATTTTTATTTTAATGAAATAAATGATTAAAAGGAAAATGATAAATTAAATTAAAAAAAGAAATTATTTGGGCCAATGCTGCAAAATACAAAATGGGGGTGAGAAATTAGTAAAATTGCCAGGCCCAAGACAGGGAGTCCAGCGCTTGCTGGAGGATCTAGTGTGGAGATTAGTGGGAAGTCTATCATGGGGCGCTTATGAGATGCATTGGATTGGTTGATGATAAGATCAGAGGGTGTTGATTGAAGGAGTATCATGCACGTGCTAGCTTTACATGTACCTGATCTGTGAAGAGAAAATATGAGAAAAACAAAAGGGTACCACTAGGGCTCGAACCCAGGTCCCATAGGTTAACAGGCGCGTGCTTTACCACTAGGGTGGCTATACATCAAGTATTATAAACAAAAGCATAAATATATATTTGAAACACGTTTCTGAATATGACTTCATCTTCTTCCTCGCGCCAGCCAAACCCTCTGTAACTTCTTCAATTCTCACCCGTTCTAAAATATGCAAACATGAAAGTCATGCATTTTTTCAACACGAATCTAACCATGTGAATTATGTAAGCTAAAAGTCAAAGATAAAGATTAATTTTGCTGGCCCTAAATTGAAACCTAATTTTTTCAAAAAGTTCAAATCCAAAATTCTCTACACACAGTCAATGTAAATGAAAACTATGGACATGGTTAGCTTAAGGGCAATGATATCTACATTTTTTTCTTCAGAATGTATGCACAAAAGATGCTTGTATCAAGATATTGAAGTTTGAAAACTTACCTGTTGCAGCTGGATTCATGTATGGAGTTTGAGCAACCTTTGAGGTTTCCTGATGACCATTTTACCTTGCCTCGACCTCCCTAAGTGTGTTGCAAACTTTACTTTGCTTCGTGGATTGCTGGAATTCTCTACTCAAGTCAAGTTGCCAGATTGAGTTTTGAAAATGGTGAATGGTGCAAATGGAGTTACAGTCCAGAAACAAGGGCCTGGATCACTTTGATATGATGTATATTAAGTGTTTATATGGTTAAAACTAAATACGCACAAGTGGATTTGGAAATAGCTATATGAAGCTCAAAACTGTCAAGTTATGACAGATTTTGAGTTGCAGAGTGCTTGGAAGTGTTTAAGGGTGCTTGAGCTCATGCCTTCTGTTACAATAGGCTTGTGTATACGTATGGAAAAGGTTAGAGGTTAATTGCACAAGAGATTTCTCAGTTCTAGCCTTTTAGCTCTATAACTTGCTTTTGAAGAAAAGTGAGAAGTCAAGTCCCAAAGTATTGTACAAGCATGGTCTGGGTTGGTAGAGGACTTAGACATGTTGCTTTGGTTTTGAATTTTCTTGTGTGCAGAGAGAACAATTGAGAGGCTCAAGAAGTTGACAATTGCAAAAGCAGTGCTTTATCAAAATGGAAATGGTAACTTTGTGCCATAAATGTAAAACCAATTTGGATAAAGCTTAAAACACTTGGATAATGGTTCCAACAGTTGTGTAAAAATTTAATTATTGAGTGATATACAAGTTTGAGGCCTGCAAACAAAGATTATGCAACATGGGCTTGAGATTTGAGTTCTTGTATATTTCAAAATGACCTATAATTCAAGAATGAAACCCTAACTTCCTCTCTTCGATTCTTTTAGATCAAGCATGATCTCAATGAGTTCTTGGACATTTTGGAAATCTTGTAACATCCTCTATAACCTTTATGTTGGACATTTTTGAAGAATCAAATTGAAACTATGTGTAACCTGGCCAAGAAGTTAGGTCAAAAATATGCCTAAACACTTTGAAATTTCACTAAGTGTTTTTAGTTTCATGATCATGACTTCTTGAATTAATAACTTGAAATCCAAGTATTTTTAGAACTTGATTCCTTATACAAAGTTTTATATCTCATTAATATCTACAACTTTCATGTTGTAAGTTTTTATTGAATCATCTTGTATCATGGTGAAAAATTGGCACAAAGTCATAAAAAAGGCTAACTTTCCAACACTTAGAAAAATTTCTAAGTCTTAGAATTTTGACTTTTCAAAGATGATTTTGAATTTTTTATTTCTTGATGAACAATCTTCATATTTTGACATGTCTTGATGAAATATTATTTTTGAAACTTGATTTTGATAAAAAAAAGTCAAAGTTTGACTTTTCAGTGTACGGTTGACTTTTTCATTAGTCGACCAAATTTCAATTATCAATCAATTGATCATGAGAAATGTTTTGAACCATGCCATTAGGTAAAAATGATGTATTTAAAATCTTGATATTATGTCTCAAACCAACAAGTCATGTATTAGGTCAAAAGTCAATAATTGAGCCTTCTTAGTCAAAACCCTAATTTTGATCATTTTGCCCTTTTGGTGATCTGATCAAATTTCTTGAGGAATGGTGATCCAACCTTGACCAATTGACATACATAAATTCAAAATGTTGATATGGGTAAAAAATTATGAAGTTTGATTGTAAATTGTCCCTAGTTAACTTTTTATCCAATACAGTTGATTTTAGGTGAACTGATCAGTTGATTGAGCAAAAATGATCCAGAGTTTGAAACCTGACATGAGCAATCTTGAGAGTCCAAAATGATCCATGAAATTCATATTGGGGATTAAAATTACAATTTTATTTGTGCAAACTCAAACCCTAGTTTTGAGTTATCAGTGTTGTAGACGTCTCTTGAGCTGATCAAATCTTGTGCATTCTTGAACCAATGGAAATCTTATGAGAAAAATCTTGAGAAAATGAGAGGGAAAATTTTGGGTTACAACAGTTGCTCCTGTTCAATCTTTTTAAACCTGAAGAGTTAGATTGGCGGATCCGCCATTCGTGACTTGAAGGTGAAAGATTATTGAACACTAAAGTGCCCATAAATTTACACTCAATGGTGTATTGATTTGAGAATGGGCTTATAGGTTCCATTTGGATAGATGATGGTACAAATGGGAAGAAACATCAGCATAAATCTTTGGTCGATTCATACTGAAACTAGATGTTTTGCCTGTCTTTAACTGGGAGAATTAATTCTGATCCAGAAGAGGTCTTGTGATCAATAATTTTCCTGCAAGTAAAAAAGGGGTTAACTGTATGCAAATGTATGCATGGTGTAATGATGTTATCAAAATAAGTGAGATTATGTTATATGTATATGTTATGTATGTTATATGATGTATGAATGTGAAAATGTTATTGAAGCGTATCCTTGATAGATTTTTGATAAGTTGAATCTTGGATTGCTGTTGGGGACGGAGAGTATGTGTATCTTCAATCTTTGTTTAGAATTCTTCTGTCAGGGATTCCTGTTTTATTGAGAAGAAATCCGCTGGGGAATATTGACTTTGGCCCGAGAAAACTCTGTGGAGAGTGTTGATTTCTGCTTAGGAACTAGAATTTAAGAGTTTTAGTTATCCATTGCTCTATTGGGGAGCTATCTCTTGATTGAAGAGGAACGAAGTTTGGTTGTTATCTGGTCGGATTCTAGGCTTCACAACAACTTGCTGGGGATAAAGAAGTTAATTGTTATCTGGTCGGATTCCAGGCTTTGCAGCAACTCACCGGGGATAGTGACAAACTTTACTAGGGAAGGAGAGTTTTGTTAGTGATTGAAGAAGTTAAACTAGTGTTTGGTCGGGTCCAGGTTTCCTTAGCAACTTAAACTTGAGGTCAACTATTATCTGGTCAGGTCCAGGTTTCAGCAACTCGAACTATCATCTAGTCGGGTCCAGGTTTCAATAATTTGAACTGTTAACTGGTCGGGTCCAGGCTCTACAGTAAATGGAGAAGTTAAGTTACTATCTGGTTAGGTCCATGCTTTAGTAACTTGAAATTAAGGTCAACTGTTATCTGGTCGGGTCCAGGTTTCAGCGTCTCAGACTATTATCTAGTCGGGTCCAGGTTTCAGCAAATTGAGGAAGTTAAACTATTATTTGGTCGGGTCCAGGATTTAGTAACTTAAAATTGAGATTAACTATTATCTGGTCGGGTCCAGGCTTCACAGTAATTTGAGGGTAGGATGAAATTAAACTATTATCTGGTCGGATCCAGGCTTCGTAGTAACTTTCTTGGATAGGGATGACTCTGTTGAGGATTAAGGGGTTTTTCCTATTGACTTGTAATAGTTTAAGAGGTAGACTCGAGCTGGGGAACTTGCCATTTGTTGGGGAAATAAACCTTGTTGAAGAGAATATTTGATGACCTGCGAGGGAGGTGTATCTTTCCACAAGGCTTCTTTTTAAGACCAACTCATCTAGGGAGAGGGTTTTCAAGAGATTGGAACTCTAGCTGGGAATTACGTGAATCCAACTCTGTGGGGATAATGTTATTGAAAAAAATCCGCGGGGATATCTCAAATGCATTTAAGGAGATGCTTATCACTATTTTTAAGCATACATTTGCTAAAAGTTTAATCATGTTCATATGCATATGTTCATTCAATTTTAGTCATTGGACACTTCTGCACTCAACAGAAAAAACAAACAAAAAGTTTTCACTTCAAAGTATATTTGTATTGATGTTTTACCCATGAATAGGCATTTTTGTACAAAGATACAGAGATCCTAGTAAGAGGAAATTATCGAAAGAATGAAAGGAATACAAAACAAAAATAACAGCCACGTGGAAGTGATCTCATTGTGTTCTTACTCCAATATTGCCCCTATGTCTTCGAACATCATCCCTTGCTGTTGAAAGAAGTTGGTTGGATTGATCTTGGATCATTTGTACTCAGACTTTGGTACTAAAGTTGGTTGTAAAGATCCCATGGGACATAGTCATACGCTTTATTCCTTAACTTTTTCCTGGACCGCCCTTTCGGGTTTTCAGCCCACAAAGATACCCATTTTTGCCCAAGTCGCCCTTTTGGGTTTTCGACTTGCCGGGTGTACAATCTTTTACATATATCCCTAACTTTTTCCCGAACCTCTTTGGTTCGCCAGGATGCCCCTACTTTTTCCTAGGTGTGTCAACCTAGAAGGTCATTTTATGCGTAGTATTTTTTAACTATATCCGCGTTCACATGATGTGGGAAGTCTCTACCATCCATAATAGTCAGCATCATGGCACCACCTGAGAAAACTATATTTACAACAAATGGCTCTTCATAAGTGGGAGTTCATTTTCCTCTGGGGCTTAATCTTTTTTTTGAAAGCCTTGATCATACATTTTTGATACATCTGACCATGACAAACAGTAGCCAGTCTCTTCACATCAATCAATTTTAACTGATCCGACCTAGTCTGAATCCGTTCATCTTTGCCTAAGTCTGCTTCCTTCATGATCCTTAGAGAAGGAATCTGAATTACGACAGGTAAGACAACTTCTATGCCATAGACCAAAGAGAATGGAGTTGCCCCAGTTGATGTTCAAGCTGAAGTACGGTAGCCATGGAGAGAAAACAATAACATCTCATGCCAGTCTTTATATGTTACCACCATCTTTTGCACAATCTTCTTGATATTTTTATTGGCAGCTTCCACCGTGCCATTCATCTTAGGTCTGTACGGAGAATAATTATGATGCTTGATTTTGAACTGAGTACAAAGTTCCGTAATCATAGCATTGCTGAGGTTGGTCCCATTGTCAGTGATGATCCTTTCGGGGATACCGTAATGATAGATGAGGTTATGCTTGATAAATCTGGATACAATGTTCTTGGTAACTGAGGCATATGAGGCAGCTTTGACCCACTTGGTAAAATAATCAATGGCAACAAGGATGAAACAATGTCCATTGGAAGCGGTAGGTTTGATCTCTCCAATCATGTCAATGCCCTACTGTAATACGGTGGGAGAACTAATTTGGGATGTTTTGCGTTTGATTGCAAATGTTGCGGTTAGCAAGAGTCGCCACCGACTTTTCTTTTATCCAATAAGGAAAGGCTTAAAAGAACAGGAAAGACCTTTGAGATTATTTTCTTGAGTTCAGGGGGTAGATTATGAAAATGGAAGGTGTTAGCACCCTTTTCATCCATAGTTATCTATGGGCTCTTAGTTGCTTGCTAGATCACTTGCTTTGTTTGAAAATGTGCTTTGTGGTGGTTTTTGAAAGTATTTTTGAAAAGGCACCTTCGTTTAGGAAAACTTTGTAATGGTTCTTGTTTCATAAGAATGTATACAAAGTGTTGGACTTTTGAAAATATTTCATGTTTTGAAAGTGTTTGTTGTAACACCCCAATTCTACCCCAAGCAATTTACAGAAAATCAGAGTATAAAAATTTCCAGAATAATCAGGATACTACACATTCAACAGAGACACATAAACTTGTCATGCTTTTAGAATAGATACATAACACTTAAAGAGAACAGAATAAACACAACTCATGAATAAAGTCTTCATAACATAAACCAACTTTGATTAATCACGCAACAGATTCATAATAATTCTCCATATGAGACATAGCATCTTTTCAATCATAAAACGACATCAATATGATAAATCCTCAAATAAGAACATCAGGTTCGATAAATAAACAACAAAATAAGACAAGCATTCATTTCCCCCCGAGTACTACGTATCAGAGCAAATGACACCAAACTCGAACTAATAACGCTAACGGCTACTCCTCTTGGTTACCTGCGTGTTACCAATAAAGGGTAACATTCAAATAGAAAATATGATAAATAATATATCGAAATTAGTTTATGTATAATCACCACTTCATACCAAATCAACATAAAACAATACCATTCACCAACACCTCAATTCAACTTATAACATTACCATGCGTAAACAACACTTCAATTAAGCAACAAATCAACGACTCTAAATGCGACTCAATTATGCAAATGCATGTGGTACCATTGGAGCAGAACTCCCAACTTATAAAGTGCCAGTTTACCGAGGCATAAGGCATAAGCCCTCAACATAAATCTTGCCAATAAAGGCCAATATGGTGAGCATTCACTCCAACTTAGAACATTCCAATCCAGGCCAACTTTAATGCTATGCTATGCTATGTGATGATATAAACAACCACAACTTGGCAACACAACAACGACAACAACATAATAAAGGTCAACATAACAACAATTCACACCTTCAACATTGGCCAAAGGCCTATATCACCATTATCACCAATTAATCAAGGGTAAATACACAACATTTATTCACCACGGATATATCGAAACAAAATGACATTTTGGTCAATTCGCAAAATACATCAATATACCAACATACTGAATTAATCAACTCGTCTCCAATTATTTACCAACTTAATAAATTAATCCCATTGCTAAATTATTTTCATCACTAATAAAATACTAATTCAACCATTTAAAAAATATATAGTCCACTGTTATTTGTTCTCCCTAAAATTGCTAACTTATTATACAACTAATGAGTGTGCTATTCTTCCACATAAATTATCTTCTAGCAACTAAATTTAATTTATTGCTACTGAAAACAGTGACATTCATATATACTGCTATGAACAATTACTGATATCTATTAAAAATTATGCAGTATAGTGCCATAGAGGAACAAAACAGAGAAACAAAGAAAACAGACAGAAGCAAGTGCCCATACCTCACAGTGCCAAAGTGGCACTTCTCTCCTACACATGTGTCGATCGGCACCTATCCTTTTCCCAAAGGTTGCCGAACGACAACCTCCCCATATACACAAGTGTCGGGCGGCACTTCCACTCCCAGTTTCGTTTCATTCCTTCTTCTTATTTCCTATACTTAAATATCTATGCGTAGTTCTTATACTGCTTCAATAATTCTTCTGTCTCCTAATCCAACTTAACCCATACAATAACGCAACAACCCACATATTATCCTTGACAGTTCTATAACTAAAACAATATTAATCTTTATTATCACAACAACACAAGCCAAGCACAATTTAATAAAACAGTAATAATTTCACATACAATTTCCCACATACAAAGTATCATACACCCCATTATAGTATAGGAAACCCACCCTTACCTGGTTTTATTTTGATAACACTTAAGGAAGCTTCAATGGAATTTCTGAGGTTGGCCCTAGCAGCAACTTTCCTCGTTCTTCTCCTCTTCTCACAAACCCTATTCTCTTTTCTCTTATTTTTGTTTTTCCTGACAACATCACTTTCTCTCTTTCTTCTATTTTCTAATAAAATACTATTATTCAATTCTTAGTAACTTAAATGGGCCTAACCAATACACCCTCCTTATTACTTCGCGACACCACACTTAAGCCTAACATCAATTCTAAGCTTACTAGTAAAATGCTACTCCAACTTATTTATACCAATATAATCCTGATTAAATTATTATTCCAACTTAATAAAATAACCCCGACTTCAACGATAAAAATTCGGATTAAAAAAATAAAATATTCAAAACAATATTTAATTAAATAAATAATTAAATATCAGGGCGTTACAACTCTCTCCCACTTAGAATATTTTCGTCCTCGAAAATAAAAGTTTACCTGGTTCAAATAACTCGGGATAGGAGTCTCGCATCTTGTTCTCCAACTCCCAGGTCATACTCTCTCCGGCAGCTCCTAACCAGAAAAGTTTCACCAATGCAATCTACTTCCCCCTTAGAATCTTCATCTCGCGATCCGCGACTCGCACAAGCATCGTCTCCACCGTGAGATTATCCCGTACTTACACATCGTCCATCTGAATCACATGAGACGGATCGGGAATATACTTTCGCAGTTGTGATACATGAAACACGTCATAAAAATTAGCAAGGTTTGGCGGTAACGCCACTCGGTAAGTGTTGTACCCCAAAAATTTCCCTCTCATTTATCAAGACTTTTCTCACAAGACTTCTTGGACTCAAGACAAGATTAGGGTTTGGTCAGCTCAAGACATCTCATCTTGCACTGATACCCCAAAATTAGGGTTTGAGTTTGCACACGGATTTTTGGACCACCAATGCTTCATGTGACCTTCATACATCATGTTGGATCCCTAAGATTTCTCATGTTAAGTTTCAAGCCTTGAATCACATTTTTGCTCAGTCAATTGGACAGTTGACCTAAAAATCAACTGTATTGGGGAAAAAGTCAACCATGGCCAATTTACAGTCAAACTTCGTAATTTTTTATCCACAAAAACATTTTAGATTCATATGTACCATTTGATCAAGTTTGGATCACAACTCCTCAAGAAATTTGATCAAATCATCAAAAGGGCAAAATGGTCAAAATTAGGGTTTTGACTGAGAAAGGGAAATTTCTAATTTTTTAACCTAGCCAATGACCAATTGGGTTCAAACATGATTTCAAGGGTTCAATGGCATAATATTTACCTAATTACATGGTTCAAAAGATCTCAAGCTCATTGGATTGACAGATGAATTTTGCAGTCAACTAATCAAAAGTCAATTGTACACTAAAAAGTCAAACTTTGACTTTTTGGTCAAAATCAAATGCCAAGGGTCATAATTCATCAAGATATGTCAAAATATGAAACTTGTTCACCAAGAAAACCAATTTTGAAAATTAGGGTTTTGAATTTGAAAATTTTCATAACTTAGAATTTTTTTAAGTATGGAAATTTTCTTATTTTTTCCCAACTTTCCACCACTTTTTCACCATGATGCATTTTGATTCAAAGAAAACTTCCAACATTAAAGTTGTATTCCTCCATGAATTCTAAAACTTTTCTTCACAAACTTTTCCCAAAAGATGCTTGGATCTCAAGTTATGAATTTGTGAATATAGGTCCATGAACTAAATAACTTAGTGAAAATTTGCCCTAATTTAGGCAGTTTTTTGACCCAACTTCGTGGACATTTTTCACCTAGTTCCAAGAGGTATCTCAAAATGAATTTCATGAAGAAGTGAAAAACACAAGAAGGGGGGTTGAATTGTAAAACTTGAAATCAAATGCAGACAACACGTTATTTTTATCCTGGTTCGTTTGATCTCAAACTACTCCAGTCCACCCGTCAAGGTGATTTCGCCTCTCTCCAACGAGGTCTTAATCCACTATATTCAACTGAATATTACAACTGCTTTAACAACTTCTAAAGCCTTCTTGAGTCAAAACCACAAACCGGTTTCTCAAGGAAATATTTTCTTACAGAGAAATGAAATCTAAGTGTGTTGAATGTTTTCTACAAAACTGTTTATCACAACTGTGATACTACACAATTTAAGCTTATGAGAACTAGAATGCTAAAACAATAGAGTAAGTAATTTGAGAGCTTTAGCAAACTGTGAATGAAGATGAAGATGAATCGCTTTAGGCGTGTAGAGAGTTGTAGAGCATTAGCCAATCCGTTCCTCACTTGCTTGTTTATATAGTGTTGTACCCCAAAATTTGCCCTCCCATATCCTTCAAGAAATTGCCAAGTCAAGCTGCAAAATTCTCCAAGGGTTGCACAGTGCAAGGGTATCCTAAACAATCAAAATTAGGGTTTTTGTTCTGATCAAAAAAATGAAGTTTCCAAGGGTCCAATCAAGTCCCACATGCCTATAAATATGGTCAAGCATCCTCATACCAAGTTTCAAGACTTTCAGCACAAAATTGCACAGTCAAAAACCCTAATTGCACTACAGTCAACTGTAGGGGCAAAATGGTCATTTGACAGTCAAAAGTCCAAATTTTTGGTCAACATCTCATTTTGAAGCCACAAACATTATTTGATCAATGCTTGATCTTGATTCTCAAAGCTTGGCTCAAAAATCATCAAGATGCAAAAGTTTCCTTATTTGGACAGTTGAAAAAGTCAACTGTAAATTGACCAGGGCATAACTTTCACATGGATTATCAGAAAAATTCCATCCAAAGCTCATTTTGAATATAAAGACATTTCCTACAACTCCTCTTCACACTTCAAGTCCAAGAAATGCTCTCACAAAAAGTTATCAATTTCAACATTATAGGTCATTTTCAAAAGTCAACAAAAAGGGACTTTAAGTCAAAGGCCATAACTTGCGATTGGTAAATCAAAATGACATGGGACCAAAGAAATTGGTTAGAGGACTCAAAGACCTTTCCAAAATGTCCAAGAACATGAGCAAAGCTTAAAAATTGAGCAAGATATGCCTTGTGGAAGTTGGGAAATTTTTGGATATTTTGAAAAGTCAACATTGATTCAAATGACCTAAAATTGCTAATCGGCCTCTTTTTCTTCCACAATTCATTATCCAAGACATGTGCACGACCACTTGGCCCAAAGGGAAGTTTTTCTTCATTTTTTATTTATTTATTTGGATTTTTATTATTAATAATTCATTTAAATTAATTAAAATACATGAAAATACTAAACCTAGGTTTTTCAATCTTTTTATGCACATAATATCTCCAAGATTTCGTGCCTAACCAAATATAGAAAGAATCAATTGAATTGGTCATGATTTGGTAGAAGTTTGCATGAAAAAAGATTTGAAAATCATGGTTTAAAAATCAAATATCATATTCATCAATGCATGGATTTTGATCAAGTTTCTTAACCTAAATCACTCTCCTATACATACACAAGTAAGACCTAATGCTCATTACCAAAAAGCTGCGCAGAAAACACCATATGAAAGCTTGAAATTTATCAAGAAAACTGAAATCTGAAAACCAAGTTCTATGACGATTCAAGGTAAATTTTTTATCCCATTAGCTTCCTGAGGCTTCAAGGAAAGTTTTTCAATCGAAATCAATCATTCTAACGCCCTAAATTGGTAACACGATCGCAGCCTGTACAGAAAAGATTTCGTATTCTGGAATCTCAATTCATGCATATTTAGCAATTTTTAATATGTGATCTGTGTTCATTATTCCATTCTGAAGCTAACTGTATGGTTTGATTTCGTTTTCGTGCACTATGGAAGGATTCACCATTAACAATATTTAGGGTTTTGCAAGCTTCAATTTAGGCGTTTCCAAACGCTGTAAAATTAGAATCTCACAGTGCCATAGATGAATCAAGTATGCTTGGACGAAGAGAACGAGACCCTCGCGCCTAATTTATGAGGCCCCAGGGGCTAATCGCTATTTTTCAATAGGGTGTCTATGGGGACGTTTAAAAAACCGTTGCTAATGGTATTTTGTTTCAGGAAAAGAATAAAGCCATGAAGAAGATGACTCGGTGGCAAGCTATGAATGGTTGGTTCGAATTTTCGCGCGCGGAGGCCCCACTAACCATTGTTTATTTTATATTCATTATTTGTTGTTTAATGTACAAGACGCGCGTTTGGCTTGGTTGGTTAGGCATGTGTGTGGTGACATTCAGGACCTGGGTTCGATCCCAGGTCCCCACCCCTTCAATACTATTTTTCATTTAATAATCCTATGCAGTGCCAACGCTATGGTCCATCATACGTTCCTCCATCAAGCCGTCCACGCGTTCAATTTCATCAATTCAAGGGCACAGATTTGGAGAGCATGGTACACGTGAGTCAACGCTTGGGTACACTAGTGGAAAAGTCAGCCAGGCCTGAAGCTTATTGGGCTCAAATTGCCAAAGATTTACCTCCAATTTGGGGGGCAGACCCCCCCTAGGTTTGCAAATTTTTCTTTTTTTACATTCTTTATTTTTCATTATTTTACTTTCTTTTAATTATTATTTTTTTTATTAATTTAATATTTTCATAATATATATAAAAAACACCAAAAAATCAGAAAAAGATAAAAAATAATAAATATTTTTATTTTAGTATTTTTGTAAATAAATTACATTAATTAATTTTAGTTATTAAATTAGGTTTAATTGTAATATTTTCCTTAATAAAAATCCAAAAGTTGGTAGAATTAGGGTTTATAATCATTTTTATCCTTTTTTATTTTCTTTCATAATAATTAAATATTTCCTATTATTTATTTTTATAATTAAATTGCATGTAAGTAATTAGGTTAAATATTAGGTTAAAATTTAATCTTTTCTTAATAACCTAAAAACAACTAGAATTAGGGTTAGCATTTTATTTTAATTAATTCTTTTTCATTAAAATCACAAAATACAAAAATACCAAAAAAACAAATTTCTTTTCCTTTTAATTTTATTAATTTAATAATCGTTTAATTTAATTTAGTTAAAAAGGGTCCAACGCCCTCGTTTCAACTTTAATTCCAATTCGCATATTTATTTTTTATTCTTTATAATATTTATGTATCTCTCCCAAGGCCATGTAACATTTTTATCTGTCGCACTTTTAATTCTTTATTTTTCTGTCAAATCGGGTTCTGGAAATTTTGGCGATGTGGACCCGCGCCTTTTGTAATAGCTTAGAATCTTTACCTTTTCCGCACTCTTTTAATTGTTAAATAAATGCATGCAAGAATGAATGACTAAAAATAAAACAAAAGCGTAGATCACCAATAACATGACAAGACAAAATAACTGAACATGACACACAAATCACACACCACCCCTAGGGTACGCCTCACTGTTGCCTTGCCTCGAAAGGTGATCGTCGAGTAGAGGATGTTTTAGTAAGTCCTCATGATCCGGGAACCTGGCATGAGGGTAGCTTCTAAGGTATCTTCCCATTGCTCTGGTGATCACCATGTCCCGAACCTTCGAATTGACCCGAACACCTCCAACGGTGGTGCTACCTACCTCTCAATGGTGGGATGGCACTACTTTAAAGGACATCTACACAGACGAATTCCTTAGGGTAGGTAGACGACTCTAGATACTTGCTCTAATTTCAAAACAAATCAAAAATACTTTTCACACCGACACCTTTTCAAAAAGCTTTCGAAAGCAATTTTTCAAACACTCTTGAGGACCGATACAAGAGTCGAACTGAAATTTTTAAAGAAACTTTTTTAAAACCCACAATTGAAAAGCAAACAAACCATTTTTGAAAACACAATGAGCAAGTATCTAAGAGCCCATGGATAACCATGGATAGAAAGGGCGCTAACACCTTCCCTTTCTATAATCTACCTCCCGAGCCGAGAGCAATCTCTATAAGGAATTTTTCTGTGCTTTTGTCCTTTCCATTTGGAGAAAATAAAAGACGGTGGCGACTCTTGCTTCCGCGACATTTCGCGAACTAGCATTAAACAGTCAGTTCCAGATCCACCGATCACAGAACTGGCGACTCTACTGGGGACCAAACTTAAAGTGAGGTGTACCTTAGGGTTAGTTCATAACTGTGTTTTCAATTGTATTGATTTGCTTGCTTTACTATTGTGGGTTGCATCGGAGTTACATAGATCCTAACCCGGATCTGGGGATACCCTGTTTAGGTAGCATAAGCTGTGAGGGACCTGTCCGGCGTAGACCGACACGGGTGAAACAGTGGCTACGTTGGTGTGGCACCTTGGTCTGTACCGATATCCCTTGTGTTGCAACGAGGAGAATATGGGTCTTCTAAGGAGTCATTAAGCACCAACAACCTTAGAACCTTAAATGACACAACTTGGCCATTAGAACAGTAGCAGTATGCTACGCCCATTGAGGCTAAACTCTCGTGATGGTTCTGGCCGCAAGAAAATATTGCGATGCTGGAGTTATGACCGATTGAGGGTAGTCAATGATATTGGGATCCTCTAAGAACCCGGTTACTTTGATAGGACAGGTATGAACCAACAAACTGAAAGAGGGTAGTACCTAGACCTCATGCTGGCCTTAAACCCTAAGGACTTGTCTTGTGTGACTTGTGTGCCTTCCAACTTGACTATTTGCATGCTTGTTATCTGACACTTGAGTTTCTTGCAGGTTTTGTTTATAGTCCTTAATAGGGACTCATAACAGGGTCTACTAAGTTTCTTACAGGTTTTGTTTATAGTCCTTAATAGGGACTCGTAACAGGGTTTACTAAGTCTCTTGCAGGTTTTGTTTATAGTCCTTAATTGGGACTCATAACAGGGTGTACTAACTACTTGCAGGTTCTGTTTATAGTCCTTAATTGGGACTCCTGACAGGTTTTACTTGAGTTTCTTGCAGGTTTTGGTTTGCAGTCCTTAATTGGGACTCATAACAGGGTTACTTACATTACCCCATGCATACCATAACATCATACCATTGCATACATCCTAACCCATTTCAAGGATCTCAAAGGCTTGTGATGCAGGTCATGACAAATCAAACATCTAGCAAGGGGTAAAGAGGATTTATTTTCCTCTAGCCAAAGTTGTCAGGGGCTATGACCCACTTGATATGGTGAGCTTTGACACTTGAAGAAAGTTCCCCGAGCCAAGGTTGTCAGGGGCTATGACCCACTTGATATGGTGAGCTTTGACACTTGAAGAAAGTTCCCCGAGCCAAGGTTGTCAGGGGCTATGACCCACTCGATATGGTGAGCCTTTGACTCTTGAAGAAGGACTCTTAAGAAATATGAAGTTCTTTCAATCAAGCTACTGGGTCCCAAATGCTAACAAATTTCCTTGTTTACCCTGCGAGATCCTTGAAAACATTGCATGCATACATCCACATCATTGCATAACAGGTATCCTTGTTGCAGGTCACTTACCTTTCCCGCTGTTTATTTCAGCAATGGCTTCCCAACAAGACAACCAGGACTTTCTTGCTCAAGAGACCAGGTTCGGGAAAATCCTCCTGAATCTATCCAAGGGGCAGGAAGAGCTAAGGACACTTCTCATGGAGACCTTTGTCAGGAATAGTGCTGAGGATGAAAGGCTAAAACACCTACAAGCTGAGGTGGATGCATTGAAGGTCCAGATGTTGGGGCAGGTGACTGCCATTCAAGGGTTAGCTCAAAGACAAGATGAGCTATGGTTTCTCGGCAACCAACTGCTTCAGGGTAACCATATGGGGCAAAAGTCTAAGGGTAAAAAGCCCGTCATCGTTCAACCACCTTTGAGACAAGGAGGTAAGGGGAGAGCTCCTCAAATGGCTCTAGTGTCACAAATTCAACATCACCACCAACAAAAGAGCGAGAGAAGGCAGTTCACTCGGCTCAGCATGACCTTATCCCAAATATTGCCACAGTTGCTGGAGACCAAGCTGGTAACTCTAAAAGAAGCTCCGAAGAGCCAAAATACAATGTCACCGAAGTATAACCCCAACGCCCGCTGCGCTTATCACTCTGACAGCCCGGGGCATACTACAGATGATTGTTGGAGCTTGAAAAATAAGATCCAAGACATGATCGACGCTGGAGAGATTCAGTTTAAAGTACCCAAGACTCCCCACGTGATCACTGCTCCCTTGCCAAAATATGGCTAGGATTGAGAAATTTTTGTTCATTCGAATGTTCAAGTGGCAATTCTCTTTTGTTCAAACATTTACTCATGTTAAACATTGTTATTTCATTAATGCATCGCATATGTCTGTTCTAAAACAATATATTCGTATTCACTAAATGCAAATTATTTTCATATTTTTTCTGATGATCAACTCTTAAATAATAATTCTAAGCCTCTTGAGGGAGGATGACGAAAACGATACCACGATCTTTACAGTATGCTTTTGAATAGACCCCGCTGATGAGGTACAGGCATTGTTTCAAATCCCTAAACACTGGAGTTATAAGGATGATAATCCCTCGTCAACCCCTCTGAGCCAAAGAAGTAGGAGTTTTTTCTTTTCGAAAATTAAAACCCTTTATCATAACCTGGGGCAGGGTAGTTCTCTCAGTTGATCCAAGTGCACAACAAATGGCACCAAAGAGATCCTTACAAAAAAGGAAGAAAGACAGCGATGGTTCCGAATAATCAATAAAGAAAGGCAGTCATTATCTCAAAAACAAAAAACCCATTAAGTCAAAACCCATGAAGGAGACTTACAAAACTGGGGCATCCCGCTGACTGTAATTCCAAAAAAGGAAACAGTTCAGGCAAAAAAAGAAAGGGATAACAAAAAATCAGACAAGAAAGAGGTCCTACAAACCCTCAACAAAAAAGGGGAAATGACTGCCTATTCCAAATAAATCATCAATATTTGAACCATCACCAGAAAATCAGAGCAAAGACTCAAACAAGGTCTAACGTATGATCAACTGAGTTTAGGTTTGGAGAACATCACGAAGAGCGGGTGGGTACAAATAATTTGAGCCTTTATCCTTTGTTTCTTAAACCGTGAACCAGGCCACGTTATAACCCTTAAAACTCCTAGCTGAAGCATGGGTTAGCTCGAAAGCATACTGTGACAAAAGGTATCCTGACTCCTTAAGGCTTACTATAAAGAAGGAGTTGACATCACGTTTTACAAACATTCACTTGTTTTATGAAAAGAATGCATTTTCAAAATCTTCAAGACAGACATAAGCTTTACATTTTTAACATAACTTTGTTTGCATATGACTTTTTGTTTGAACAGCATAGAAATTCGCACGACGAATGCCCAATGAATAGAAGTACTTCCAATCAAGGGGCATGGCATGATCAGTGTCCATCATCTGGGGCAGTTAAGTCAAGATTCAGAGAATCTTTCAAAGGCCAACCAGCCTGGGGCAAACCTCCACCTGAGTCACTTGGGGCACTCCAGCCACGAATCTGGCCTGATCAAATACCTTCTGGTGGCATGACAGAATACTTCCAACAGGGGCAACTCCCTACATTCTGAAAGCATGGACATAGTCGGAAAAAAATACTACGCAAAATCAAAGACCCGCTAGGTTGACACACCTAGGCAAAAATAAGGGCCTCCCGGCGAACCAAAAGGGTTCGGGCAAAATGAAGGGATAAAATGAAAAAATCTGTACACCCGGCAAGTCGAAAACCTGAAAAGGCGGCTTGGGCAAAAATGGGTATCCCGATGGACTGAAAACCCGAAAGGGCGGTCCAGGCAAAAGTTAGGGATCAAAGCGTACGACTATGTCCTGTCATCTTGTCACCTGCCTACCAGAAGAAGCTTGGTCTATCAACAACTATCAGCCCCACAGGTGCCTTCTCCCAAAGAAACAGGGGCAATAAAGAGTTGTCTGAGCAGTCCAATTGTTCTGTCCTCCAAGGTATCAAGGAGGGTTCAACCAGTACATCCCAGTTCCCCAGAGAGTGAGCCAGCAAGTCAGTACACTCTCCTCAAGCGAAGCTATTATCAACCTTAAGGAAGTTGGGCATCCTCCCGCAGATCTCAACATTCCCCAACAATATATATGCATTCTTAACAAGCATCCCCGGCAGTCTTGGTCTAAAGATTGTTCCCCGGCGGCATACCAACATTCAAAGGAATCACTTCCCCCGTAGTTCAAAACTTCCCCAGGAGAGTCTAGTCCAATCTGAAAAGTTTCCCCAGGAAAGTGGAATCCATATCCCCAGCAGGTCTTAAAGCTTATCCCCGGTAGATTCTGGAAGCTTGTCACCCGCAGAACACGAACGCGTCTCCCGGCTTTATTCAAAGGTTATTTCCCCACCAGGATATAACTAGGTTATCCTCAGCCAACTATCACGGAAAGATCGTCCCCGGCGAAGTCTTCCTATCCCCCAGCGGAGTTCATCAATTCCTTCAATATAATACATCAATGGTATCCCCAGCGGAGTTATCATCAAACCTCAGCGAAATACCTCTCTTTCCCTACAGAGTTCACTCCCCGCAGAGTAATCTATTTGCCAAGTTTATTCCCCAACGGAGTTATCTTCTCCGACCGGTATTCTTGCAATCATCATCCCCAACGGAAACGATGAATCTCACTCTTCAACATCAGCCCAGGATTTGACTTCCCGGCATCCGTCAAGGATCTATTTTCCCAGACGAAGATACATTCATAAACATCACATTGTTATATATCATGATACATGCATATACGCATCATATCATACAATCTCATGTGTTGAAAAATATTATTGCTTGATCCATATCATGCATTGCATATGACTGACCTTTACCTTTCAGGAAGGATACAGATCAGCTATGTAGATGAATACAGTCAAAAGAGACCAACCCAGTCAAAGAATACAAACCCAGTTAAATCAATGCCTAAAGATTTCTTTGATACAACTGGTCATTATAGACACTCGTCGTTATAGACACTCGTCGTTATAGACACTCGTCGTTATAGACACTCGTCGTCATAGACACTCGTCGTTGTAGATACTCGTCGTCATAGACACTCGTCGGTATAGACACCCGTCGTCATAGACACTCGTCGTTATAGACACTCGTCGTTATAGACACTCGTCGTTAGAGACCACCCGTCCATGGAAATAACCTGTCAGTAGAGACAACTCACCAACCTTTCTGAATTCCAGACTCGACTCTTGTATCTTGCCAGGGTGTGTCTGAAGAGTTCGAGGATCCGATGCCTGAATCTTGCCAGGGTGTATCCGTTGAAGACTAACATTACCAGATCCGATTCCTGTATCTTGCCAGGGTGTGTCTGAAGAGTTCGAGGATCCGATGCCTGAATCTTGCCAGGGTGTATCCGTTGAAGACTAACATTACCAGATCCGATTCCTGTATCTTGCCAGGGTGTGTCTGAAGAGTTCGAGGATCCGATACCTGAATCTTGCCAGGGTGTATCCGTTGAAGACTAACATTACCAGATCCGATTCCTGTATCTTGCCAGGGTGTGTCTGAAGAGTTCGAGGATCCGATGCCTGAATCTTGCCAGGGTGTATCCGTTGAAGACTAACATTACCAGATCCGATTCCTGTATCTTGCCAGGGTGTGTCTGAAGAGTTCGAGGATCTGATACCTGAATCTTGCCAGGGTGTAACCGTTGAAGACTAACATTACCAGATCTGATTCCTGTATCTTGCCAGGGTGTGTCTGAAGAGTTCGAGGATCCGATACCTGAATCTTGCCAGGGTGTATCCGTTGAAGACTAACATTACCAGATCCGATTCCTGTATCTTGCCAGGGTGTGTCTGAAGAGTTCAAGGATCCGATACCTGAATCTTGCCAGGGTGTATCCGTTGAAGACTAACATTACCAGATCCGATTCCTGTATCTTGCCAGGGTGTGTCTGAAGAGTTCAAGGATCCAATACCTGAATCTTGCCAGGGTGTATCCGTTGAAGACTAGCATTACCAGATCCGATTCCTGTATCCTGCCAGGGTGTGTCTGAAGAGTTCGAGGATCCGATGCCTGAATCTTGCCAGGGTGTATCCGTTGGAGACTAACATTACCAGATCCGATTTCTGTATCTTGCCAGGGTGTGTCTGAAGAGTTCGAGGATCTGATGCCTGAATCTTGCCAGGGTGTATCCGTTGGAGACTAACATTACCAGACTCGATTCCTGTATCTCGCCAGGGCACGTCTGAATAATTCGAAGATCCGATTCCTGTAACCAGTCAGGACATATCTACACAAAGCATCTGAAGACCAGCTCCTGCAACATGTCAGGTACTCATTTTTCTTTTGCAGGTACGCAAGTTCTCGCTAAGGAATCTCTTACGCGATCAACATCCAGATGGAATCTATAAGCCCATCATCCTATTCATCAACCTCTAAATGGAATCTATAAGCCCATTCCATCATCACACTGCTACTATGTGAGCGCAAATTTCTGGGCACTCTAGTGTTCAATCATCTTCCACCTTCGGATTACGAAAGGCACGTCAGCCAATCTGCATCCTCAGGTCTAAGAAGATTGAACAGGGGCAACTGTTGTACCCCAAAATTTTCCCTCCCATATCCTTCAAGAAATTGCCAAGTCAAGCTGCAAAATTCTCCAAGGGTTGCACAGTGCAAGGGTAACCTAAACAGTCAAAATTAGGGTTTTTGTTCTGATCAAGAAAATGAAGTTTCCAAGGGTCCAATCAAGTCCCACATGCCTATAAATATGGTCAAGCATCCTCATACCAAGTTTCAAGACTTTCAACACAAAATTGCACAGTCAAAAACCCTAATTGCACTACAGTCAACTGTAGGGGCAAAATGGTCATTTGACAGTCAAAAGTCCAAATTTTTGGTCAACATCTCATTTTTAAGCCACAAACATCATTTGATCAATGCTTGATCATGATTCTCAAAGCTTGGCTCAAAAATCATCAAGATGCAAAAGTTTCCTTATTTGGACAGTTGAAAAAGTCAACTGTAAATTGACCAGGGCATAATTTTCACATGGATTATCAGAAAAATTCCATCCAAAGCTCATTTTGAAGAGAAAGAAATTTCCTACAACTCCTCTTCACACTTCAAGTCCAAGAAATGCTCTCACAAAAAGTTATCAATTTCAACATTATAGGTCATTTTCAAAAGTCAACAAAAAGGGACTTTAAGTCAAAGGCCATAACTTGCGATTGGTAAATCAAAATGACATGGGACCAAAGAAATTGGTTAGAGGACTCAAAGACCTTTCCAAAATGTCTAAGAACATGAGCAAAGCTTAAACATTGAGCAAGATATGCCTTGTGGAAGTTGGGAAATTTTTGGATATTTTGAAAAGTCAACATTGATTCAAATGACCTAAAATTGCTAATGGGCCTCTTTTTCTTCCACAATTCATTATCCAAGACATGTGCACGACCACTTGGCCCAAAGGGAAGTTTTTCTTCATTTTTTATTTATTTATTTGGATTTTTATTATTAATAATTCATTTAAATTAATTAAAATACATGAAAATACTAAACCTAGGTTTTTCAATCTTTTTATGCACATAATATCTCCAAGATTTCGTGCCTAACCAAATATAGAAAGAATCAATTGAATTGGTCATGATTTGGTAGAAGTTTGCATGAAAAAAGATTTGAAAATCATGGTTTAAAAATCAAATATCATATTCATCAATGCATGGATTTTGATCAAGTTTCTTAACCTAAATCACTCTCCTATACATACACAAGTAAGACCTAATGCTCATTACCAAAAAGCTGCGCAGAAAACACCATATGAAAGCTTGAAATTTATCAAGAAAACTGAAATCTGAAAACCAAGTTCTAGGACGATTCAAGGTAAATTTTTTATCCCATTAGCTTCCTGAGGCTTCAAGGAAAGTTTTTCAATCGAAATCAATCATTCTAACGCCCTAAATTGGTAACACGATCGCAGCCTGTACAGAAAAGATTTCGTATTCTGGAATCTCAATTCATGCATATTTAGCAATTTTTAATATGTGATCTGTGTTCATTATTCCATTCTGAAGCTAACTGCATGGTTTGATTTCGTTTTCGTGCACTATGGAAGGATTCACCATTAACAATATTTAGGGTTTTGCAAGCTTCAATTTAGGCGTTTCCAAACGCTGTAAAATTAGAATCTCACAGTGCCATAGATGAATCAAGTATGCTTGGACGAAGAGAACGAGACCCTCGCGCCTAATTTATGAGGCCCCAGGGGCTAATCGCTATTTTTCAATAGGGTGTCTATGGGGACGTTTAAAAAACCGTTGCTAATGGTATTTTGTTTCAGGAAAAGAATAAAGCCATGAAGAAGATGACTCGGTGGCAAGCTATGAATGGTTGGTTCGAATTTTCGCGCGCGGAGGCCCCACTAACCATTGTTTATTTTATATTCATTGTTTGTTGTTTAATGTACAAGACGCGCGTTTGGCTTGGTTGGTTAGGCATGTGTGTGGTGACATTCAGGACCTGGGTTCGATCCCAGGTCCCCACCCCTTCAATACTATTTTTCATTTAATAATCCTATGCAGTGCCAACGCTATGGTCCATCATACGTTCCTCCATCAAGCCGTCCACGCGTTCAATTTCATCAATTCAAGGGCACAGATTTGGAGAGCATGGTACACGTGAGTCAACGCTTGGGTACACTAGTGGAAAAGTCAGCCAGGCCTGAAGCTTATTGGGCTCAAATTGCCAAAGATTTACCTCCAATTTGGGGGGCAGACCCCCCCTAGGTTTGCAAATTTTTCTTTTTTTACATTCTTTATTTTTCATTATTTTACTTTCTTTTAATTTTTTTTTATTAATTTAATATTTTCATAATATATATAAAAAACACCAAAAAATCAGAAAAAGATAAAAAATAATAAATATTTTTATTTTAGTATTTTTGTAAATAAATTACATTAATTAATTTTAGTTATTAAATTAGGTTTAATTGTAATATTTTCCTTAATAAAAATCCAAAAGTTGGTAGAATTAGGGTTTATAATCATTTTTATCCTTTTTTATTTTCTTTCATAATAATTAAATATTTCCTATTATTTATTTTTATAATTAAATTGCATGTAAATAATTAGGTTAAATATTAGGTTAAAATTTAATCTTTTCTTAATAACCTAAAAACAACTAGAATTAGGGTTAGCATTTTATTTTAATTAATTCTTTTTCATTAAAATCACAAAATACAAAAATACCAAAAAAACAAATTTCTTTTCCTTTTAATTTTATTAATTTAATAATCGTTTAATTTAATTTAGTTAAAAAGGGTCCAACGCCCTCGTTTCAACTTTAATTCCAATTCGCATATTTATTTTTTATTCTTTATAATATTTATGTATCTCTCCCAAGGCCATGTAACATTTTTATCTGTCGCACTTTTAATTCTTTATTTTTCTGTCAAATCAGGTTCTGGAAATTTTGGCGATGTGGACCCGTGCCTTTTGTAATAGCTTAGAATCTTTACCTTTTCCGCACTCTTTTAATTGTTAAATAAATGCATGCAAGAATGAATGACTAAAAATAAAACAAAAGCGTAGATCACCAATAACATGACAAGACAAAATAACTGAACATGACACACAAATCACACACCACCCCTAGGGTACGCCTCACTGTTGCCTTGCCTCAAAAGGTGATCGTCGAGTAGAGGATGTTTTAGTAAGTCCTCATGATCCGGGAACCTGGCATGAGGGTAGCTTCTAAGGTATCTTCCCATTGCTCTGGTGATCACCATGTCCCGAACCTTCGAATTGACCCGAACACCTCCAACGGTGGTGCTACCTATCTCTCAATGGTGGGATGGCACTACTTTAAAGGACATCTACACAGACGAATTCCTTAGGGTAGGTAGACGACTCTAGATACTTGCTCTAATTTCAAAACAAATCAAAAATACTTTTCACACCGACACCTTTTCAAAAGCTTTCGAAAGTAATTTTTCAAACACTCTTGAGGACCGATACAAGAGTCGAACTGAAATTTTTAAAGAAACTTTTTTAAAACCCACAATTGAAAAGCAAACAAACCATTTTTGAAAACACAATGAGCAAGTATCTAAGAGCCCATGGATAACCATGGATAGAAAGGGTGCTAACACCTTCCCTTTCTATAATCTACCTCCCGAGCCAAGAGCAATCTCTATAAGGAATTTTTCTGTGCTTTTGTCCTTTCTATTTGGAGAAAATAAAAGACGGTGGCGACTCTTGCTTCCTCGACATTTCGCGAACCAGCGTTAAACAGTCAGTTCCAGATCCACCGATCACATATAGCATTGGAAATGATACGTTGGAGTCAGTTATTCCGTTTCAATGCCAATTACATTCTTTCCATATTGAGAAGATCTTTGTCTGGAATAATGTCGTTGATAATAAAGTATCTTGAATGCACAGTACCGTTGCCAATTAAGCGTGTTCTGGCTTTGGCTTATTCTGACGCTACTAGGTGCTGATGAGTTGTTGTTGTCTTGATCAAAGTTTAGATTGTTACGCGCAGATCTGTTTATCAAGCTTCAGCGTAAGCACATGCTTTGATCTTCTGATTCTGGCATCTGATATAACATCCTTTGATGCTGATGTTGATATTTCATCTTCTGATGCTGATGATGATATTTCATCTTCTGATGCTGATGATGATATTCTTCTGCTGATACTCATCAGAGTTTCTGTAAAACACAATATAATTTTTAGGTAGCATATATGTCTTACATGACTCATACAATTTATATATTCTTGCATTTTGTTATCATCAAAACTTTAACTTAGGGTAGTAGATTCAAACTTTGTTCTAACAATCTCCCCCTTTTTGATGATGACAAAAACTAGATTTTTTCAATTGAAAATTCACGAGAAAAGTATCAGAGATAACCAAATAATAAATGGTATCAGAATTAAATAAGAAGTTATCAAAGATAAGAAGATAAGGGATAAAGAGGTATCAGAGTTAAGATCGGAAATACTCCCCCTGAATTTATTACTTCCCTTCAATTCCATGAGTTCTTTAGGATCAGATCTTTATTGACTTTCTTTGAACATCAGAACATCAAAGCTTCAGTGTATTAGAGTTCATCAGATTCTTGTACCTATAAGCTATGCAGAACAAAAACATTCAAGTATATCAGAGTGTTAGAATGTTTGAGACTTTTGTCTCAGTAAACCGTTATTGAAAAATATCAGTCTTTCTCCCCCTTTTTGTCAGTGATCAAAAAGTGCACATAATTGAGGAGGTAAAACAAATAATTGAAGTAAGAGAATCAGTGCAGAAAAACGATTGTATTTAGTTCAGAGCCAGAAAAATAGTACAGATGATATGCAAGGAAAACAATGAAAATATCAAGAGAAAAAAAACTAAGGGGCAGGTGGAAGGCGTGTGAACAGAGCCTCAAGCATGTTCTTAATTTGATCAGTGGTTTCCTTCTGCTGATGCACCATGCTGGCTACTGAGTCAATCTTGCTGTCCTGAACATCCATCCTTGCTTTCATCCTTTGATCACTTTCATCCATTCTCTCCTGCAGATGAAGATCATTTTGCTTCAGCTCTTCAAGAGTCTGCCTGTCCAAGGAAGCTTGAGAGATGTCAGAGTTAGGGTGCTTCTGAGAGATTTCTGCAAAGTCTTCTTCTTGACACACATCTTCTGCTGGTTGAACTGTTGATGCTGGACGCTTTTCAGACCAAGGCTCACTGTCCAGAAGAAGCACTTCCTCCTTCAGCAGCTGACTCAAGACTGGACCTTCAACTTCTTTCAGCAGATTGCTGAAGTTCTGTTGAGCCTGTTCATAGTTTATGTTTTGCAGCTTGAAGGCTTCAGCGCGTACCCACTTTCTGAATTGTGTTCAGAGTTGGTCTGAAGCAGCAGGATCAATCATTCCCGGACAAGCCTGCTTTAGAGAAGCAATCCAATTCTGCATGCCTGTTTCAAAATTCAAGATGCTAGAACCAACATCTAGATGTTTGGGTTTGGGAATGGGAATGGCAGTTTTATTTATAATGGCAGATAAGCGTTCAAGGACTGTTAGATCAATGAAGGTTTTGCTGTGGTTATCTGGATTTTGCTTGGGTGAGGGAGTAGGAGAATCTGAAATGATTATTGGACTGGGTGGAGTGTGTGGAGGAGTTGTTTCTGGTGAGGATAATAGTTGAGGTATGTTCACAGTTGTGCCACAAGGCTGTTGAATTGCCAAGGGTTGTGGTTCAGGAGACTCAGGGGTTTGTGCCTCAGAGTTTTGTGTCTCAGGTTGAGGTTCAGAGGTTTGAGCCTCAGAGTGTTGAGACTCAGGTTGAGATGATGGTTGAGGTGAAGGTGGATTAAGTTCTGGTTGTGGAGATGGAGGTTGTGGAATTTCTGGTTGAGGAGATGGAGGTTGTGGAATTTCTGGTTCTTCTGGTATTGGTGAGAGTGTAGTTTCTGGTTGTGGTGAAAGGGGAGTTTCTGGTTGAGTGTTTGGATTTACTGAGAGGGGAGCGGAAGAACGTTGATCAATTTAAGAAAGAATTTTATCAAGTTTTGATTCTGTTGAAGTTGTGGGTTTTAGATTTTGAGGTTTGGTGCGGGATCTCCTGAGAGTTAGTGACTCAGAAGGGTCAAACTCTGGTTCGGTATCATCAATGGTTGGTATGGGAATTGGGAGTTCATATGAAGCTGGGGTTGGAATCAATGTTGGAACAGCAGATGAATTTAAAACATTAACAGCAGATAGATTACCTCTCTTCTTTGGGGTCTGTTGGGATGGTCCTTCTGAAGCAGCCTTTCTCTTCTTAGTCTTCTTCAAAGTGACCTCTGGTGCTTGCCGGTGCAGATCTTTAATGTTCAGAGTGGGATCTGTGCCATCAGCCTTACAGGCATCCAAGTATCTGAGAACAATGACTGGTTTAGAGTCAATCTCAGAGAATATAGGAAAGTCGTCCAGAGGGACTCTTCTGCTGGAGATTTCAGCATGAGAAGTGACGCTAGGCTCCTTCCTTATATTCTCTATCAGCTTCATCTTCTTCAGATTCTTGGCATTCAGCTGCTTGCTAACATAAGGTTCTATAGAGCTTAATTCCAGTGCTTCTGTAAGGTGTTCAATCATCCTATTCTCCGTTAGAATATCTGATATTAACCTGCCGAAGGGTATCCAATCCCTTTTAGTCCTTTCTTCTTCTCTCGTCTCCTTGACGCTGGTCCTGAGGTGGTTGAACAGAAGATGAGCCAAATTGATCTTTACCTTCTGATTAATAAAATAGATCAGAAACTACTGATCTATGTTTATATAATCAGGAGAGCTTGTGGGCTTCCTGTGATTGAAGCAGCCCAGAATAATCTTTGCCCATATTCTGTGCTGATCCTTCAAATCTCTTATTTTGCTGCTGGGAACCCCATGAGTGAAAATCTCTCTTGCAATAACAGCAGCATCTGAGCATCTTTCTGCCATGTCGATACAGCGGATACCACCACCAGTGTATCCAATCAGCCTTGCAATGTGATCTTCAGTGATCACAATCTTCTTTCCCATGATATAGGAAGTAACTTGATGGGTTAAGGAAGACGCATGAATCCAGAATTCTTTGACTAATACAGGGAACGTTGGACCCACCAACCTATCAAAGTACCTTTCCCATCCTTGTGCCCTAATTTCTTCAGTCAAATCGAAGCCATTTTCTTTCAAACTGTTGAAATCAACGATCAGTTCAGACAGAACTTCCAAGTTCTTCACTGGTGTGAGTAGAGTTCTAAAGGGAATTTGGTATTGTTCAGATGAAGCATCTTGCTGGGAACCTGCAGAAACAGTGCTAGAAGTTGCCATGTTCACACTAGGGTTTTTGAGAGAAAAGCTTGAAAAAGGGTTTCTTTGGTAAAAAGATGAACACACAAGTAAGAATGCAGAAAATATTTAGATGATTGCAAGAGACGGTAAAAAGTGAATGAATGGAGTGATGGTGTTTAAATAAGTTTGAAAAGTGTTTTGAAAACATAAACGTTTTTAAGAGAGAGAATTAACTCATGATTATGCGCATTTAATGTTTGCTGATTTTGGGGGATTTGAGAAAGATATTTGGAACGGTTACCAGTGACATGTGTCTCAATGCATCCAATCAGCGCTTTGCCTTCTCAGAAGCGTGCACGCGTGCTCTGCCTCAGGAATAAGCTGATGACTGGATGACACTTGTTTGATTTAGTGAACATCACGTCTATCCTTGAACTGAAACGCTCAGATCTTTAAGAATAGAATCTGATACAATTTGCATGTCTAAGTTTCTGAAAGAAGATTGATCAGAAGTTCATAGTAAAATAACACATTTTGAAGGTTATCATATAAACTTAAAACATTTTCACTCTGGGCAGAGCTTCATGCTGAGATGTTTCAGAATGAAGTTGAACCTATCTTCAGAAAGTGGTTTAGTGAAGATATCAGCTCATTGATGGTCTGTATCAATAAATTTTAAGTTCAAAATTCCTTTCTGAATATAGTCCCTAATGAAATGGTGTTTTATTTCTATATGCTTAGCCCTAGAATGCAAAATTGGATTTTTACTTAAGCAAATGGCAGAAGTATTGTCACAGAGTATAGGGATGTTACTCTCAAAAATCTGGAAGTCTTGAAGCTGACTTTTCATCCAGAGCATTTGTGTGCTGCATCGTGTTACTGCTATGTACTCAGCTTCTGCTGTTGATAGCGCAATTGTGGATTGCCTTTTGCTGGACCAAGAGATCAGATTTTCTCCCAGAAACTGGCAGCTTCCAGAAGTACTTTTACGCTCTACTCTGTCTCCAACAAAGTCAGCATCGCAGTAACCTACTAAGCTGTAATCACTAGTTTTTCTATAAAATAAACCCAGATTAGTAGTACCTTTCAGATACTTGAAAATTCGCTTAACAGCTGTTAAGTGAGATTCTCTAGGATCTGATTGGAATCTTGCACAAATACATACGCTGAATAAAATATCAGGCCTTGAAGCCGTCAGATAGAGAAGAGAACCAATCATACCTCTGTAGACCTTTTGTTCTACCTTTTTGCTTACCTCTTCTCTTTCCAGAATGCACGTGGGATGCATTGGAATCTTTGATGACTTACATTCTGAGAGATCGAATTTCTTCAGAAGTTCTCTGACATATTTGCTCTGATGAATATAAGTTCCCTCTGGAGTTTGATTAATCTGAATTCCCAGAAAGAATTTCAGTTCCCCCATGAGGCTCATCTCAAATTCTGCCTGCATACACTTAGCAAATTTTCTTCCAAGAGAAGGATTAGTAGATCCAAAAATAATATCGTCAACATAAATTTAACAAACTAAGATGTCATTCTTAACTGACTTACAGAATAAGGTAGTGTCCACCTTCCCTCTGGTGAATTCTTTTTCTAACAGAAAGTTACTTAGTCTTTCATACCAAGCTCTGGGAGCTTGTTTCAGACCATATAGTGACTTCTTTAGTTTGAAAACATATTCTGGATTTTTTGTACTTTCAAAACCAGGGGATTGGTGCACATAAACCTCTTCTTCTATATATCCATTTAAGAATGCACTCTTGACATCCATCTGATACAGAGTGATGCCTTTATTAACAGCAAACGAAATTAAAAGTCTGATAGATTCTAACCTGGCGACTGGGGCAAAGGTTTCTATATAGTCTATCCCTTCTTGCTGACTATAACCTTGTGCTACCAGTCGTGCTTTGTTTCTGATAACTTCACCTTGTTTGTTCAACTTGTTTCTGAACACCCATTTTGTTCCAATGACGTTGAATCCTTTTGGTCTGGGAACAAGATCCCATACGTCATTTCTGGTGAATTGATTCAGCTCTTCTTGCATTGCCAGAATCCAGTCGTTGTCCAGAAGTGCTTCATCAATTGAAGAAGGTTCAATCAGAGAGACAAGTCCTATGAGGGATTCTTCAGAGTTTCTGAAGCTGGCTCTTGTTCTGATTGGATCTTCCTTTCTTCCTAGGATTGTTTCTTCTGGGTGATCCAAGCTGCTTCTTGGTAGTCTTTTCTGAGGTTGGTCAACAGATGTTGCTGGATTGCTAACAGTGCCTCTTTCTGATGTTAAGGGAGTGTCTTTATTTAGAGCTTCTGATGACTTGTCTTCAGAACCTGTAAATTCAACTTCCATACCTGCAAAAACTTCATTCTGCTTTGACTTTTCAGAGTCAAGCTTATCATCAAAACAAACACTGATTGATTCTTCCACAATCTGTGTTTCTGTATTGTATACTCTGTACCCTCTTGAGCGTTCAGAGTATCCTAACATAATACACTTCTGTGCTTTAGAGTCAAACTTGTTCAAATAATTTTTTGTATTTAACATAAAGCAAGTACATCCAAATGGATGAAAATATGAAATGTTGGGCTTTCTGTTCTTCCACAATTCATATGGAGTCTTTTCCAGAATAGGTCTTATGGAGATTCTATTCTGAATGTAACACGCTGTGTTTATTGCCTCTGCCCAGAAGATCTTAGCAACGTTTGTCTCATTGATCAGGGTTCTGGCCATTTCTTGCAATGTTCTGTTCTTTCGTTCTACAACTCCATTTTGCTGGGGAGTTCTAGGACAAGAGAAATCATGCAGAATGCCTTTGTCATTAAAGAATGACTCAAAATCTTTGTTTTCAAACTCTCCACCATGATCACTTCTGACTTTAACAATTCTAAGATCCTTTTCATTCTGAACTTGGTTACAGAAGGTGACAAACACAGAGTGTGACTCGTCCTTGTGTCTTAAGAACTTTACCCATGTCCATCTGCTATAGTCATCTACGATTACTAACCCATACTTCTTGCCACTGACTGAAGCAGTTTTAACTGGTCCAAATAAGTCAATGTGCAGAAGTTCTAATGGCTTAGATGTAGAAACAACATTTTTAGATTTGAAAGAAGGTTTTGCAAACTTGCCTTTCTGACATGCTTCACACAGAGCATCTGAATTGAACTTCAGATTAGGAAGTCCTCTGACCAGATTGAGTTTGTTAATCTGAGATATTCTTCTCATACTAACATGCCCCAATCTTTTGTGCCAGATCCATTGCTCGTTGTTAACAGACATAAGACACTTTACATTCTGACTTTTCAGTTCAGAAAGTTTGATTTTATAAATGTTGTTTTTCCTCTTTCCATTAAATAGGATAGTCCCATCTTTCTGACTAACAGCTTTACATGATTTTTGATTAAAGATTATATCATAACCGTTATCACTTAATTGACTTATGGATAACAGATTATGCATTAATCCATCTACTAACAGAACATTGTTTATAGAGGGAAGATTTCCATTACCTACAGTTCCAGAGCCAATGATCTTTCCCCTCTGATTGCCTCCAAAGCCTACGTGGCCTCCAGGCTTAAGTTCCAGGCTTTGGAACATATGCCTTCTTCCCGTCATGTGTCGCGAGCACCCAGAGTCCAGGTACCATGACTGGTGTTTCTGATTTGCTGCTAAAGATATCTGCAACATGTATTATTTTATCCTTAGGTACCCATATTTTCTTGGGTCCTGATTTGTTAGCTTTACCAAAACTCTGGTTGAATTTTGGTTTCACATAATAATTGCTACTAGTATATTTAATGTCATGTGTGTGGCCATACACAAAGTGTGAATTCAGAGGAGTGCATTTAATAATTAAATCCATGGCATTCTTTGGTGTAGGTACCTTACCTTGGTATCCTATTCCCTTTCTTCCGTTTCTGCTAACTCCATAGATCATTGAAGCCATTTTGCTTCTATCTATGCTTTTAGCAAGGAACTTCTGAAAGCTATGATCATACTCCTTGATGATCTCATCAACGCTGCTGGGAGTTTCAGAAATTGTTTCCTTCTGAGAGTTTTGTAAAACATTTTCTAATTTTGAAATTTTATTTTTCAACTCAGAATTTTCCAATTTGAGACTCTCAGTTTTGTCAGAGTCAGAATCAAGATTCCTTTTTAGGTTTCTGAATTTAACTCTGATCTGCTGGTACCTTTCCAGAATTTCGTTAAGGCTTTCAGCAAGTTCAGCCTTAGTAAAATTAATTGCAAAGTTAGGAAATACCTCTTCGGTGTCTGATTCTGAGTCTGATTCAGAAGCTTCACTGTCTTCTGAAATGTTGGCCATGAGAGCTATGTTTGCTCTCTCATCATCTGATTTTGAGTCAGCTTCAGATGAGTCAGAGTCATCCCATGTAGCCATGAGACTCTTCTTCTTTTCCCTTCCAAACTTCTTTTTGGACTTTTCCCTCTGAAGCTTTGGACAGTCACTCTTGTAGTGTCCTTGCTTATTGCATTCATAGCAGATGATGTCCTTGGTGTTTGGCTTTCTGCTTCCTGAGGAGCCTTCAGATCTTCTGTATCCAGAGGACGAGTCTGACCTTCTGTATCTGGAAGAGGACTCATTCTGATCAGATCTTCTAGGATTCCTGAACTTCCTTTGCCTCTGCTTCCATAGTTGGTTCACTCTTCTGGAGAGGAGGGAAAGTTCGTCTTCTTCTGATGAGGACCCATCAGATGTTTCTTCAACTGCCTGCAAAACTTTAGAGTCAGATTTTCTATTAGATTTTAAGGCTAAAGGCTTACCTTGCTTCTGAGGTTCGTCAGCTTCTAGCTCTATCTCGTGACTTCTGAGGGAGCTGATAAGTTCCTCCAGAGATATTTTGTTGAGATATTTAGCTAGCTTCAGCGTTGTAACCATTGGCCTCCACTGTTTTGGCAAGCTTCTGATGATCTTTTTGACATGATCAGCAGTAGAATACCCTTTATCCAGAACTTTGAGACCAGCCACCAGAATTTGGAATCTTGAGAACATTGTTTCAATGGATTCACTTTCTTCCATTTTGAATGCCTCATACTTCTGAATGAGCGCAAGAGCTTTAGTTTCTTTGACCTGAATGTTGCCTTCATGCGTCATTCTGAGTGAGTCAAACATGTTCTTTACTGTGTCTCTGTTAGACATCTTTTCATATTCAGCATAAGAGATGGCGCTGAGAAGAATGGTTCTGGCCTTGTGGTGATTTTTGAAGTCACGCTTTTGTTGATCAGACATTGCTTTCCTGTCAATCTTCTGACCGCTTGCATTCACTGGGTGCGTGTATCCATCTGTCACCATGTCCCACAGATCAGCATCATGTGCCAGAAAGAAGCTTTCGATTCTGTCTTTCCAGTAATCAAAATTCTCTCCATCAAAGACTGGAGGTTTGCCGCTGAATTTGTCTCTATCTTCATTGTTGTCATTGCTGTTGTGTTGATATGTTCCTGCCATTGTGTTTTTCTGACGCTGGATCTTGTACTGACACGGTTAAGTGTTTTAGCTCAGAACCAGGAGCTCTGATGCCAATTGAAGAAGTGAAAAACACAAGAAGGGGGGTTGAATTGTAAAACTTGAAATCAAATGCAGACAACACGTTATTTTTATCCTGGTTCGTTTGATCTCATACTACTCCAGTCCACCCGTCAAGGTGATTTCGCCTCTCTCCAACGAGGTCTTAATCCACTATATTCAACTGAATATTACGACTGCTTTAACAACTGCTAAAGCCTTCTTGAGTCAAAACCACAAACCGGTTTCTCAAGGAAATACTTTCTTACAGAGAAATGAAATCTAAGTGTGTTGAATGTTTTCTACAAAACTGTTTATCACAACTGTGATACTACAAAATTTAAGCTTATGAGAACTAGAACGCTAAAACAATAGAGTAAGTAATTTGAGAGCTTTAGCAAACTGTGAATGAAGATGAAGATGAATCGCTTTAGGCGTGTAGAGAGTTGTAGAGCATTAGCCAATCCGTTCCTCACTTGCTTGTTTATATAGCATTGGAAATGATACGTTGGAGCCAATTATTCCGTTTCAATGCCAATTACATTCTTTCCATATTGAGAAGATCTTTGTCTGGAATAATGTCGTTGATAATAAAGTATCTTGAATGCACAGTACCGTTGCCAATTAAGCGTGTTCTGGCTTTGGCTTATTCTGACGCTGCTAGGTGCTGATGAGTTGTTGTTGTCTTAATCAGAGTTTAGATTGTTACGCGCAGATCTGTTCATCAAGCTTCAGCGTAAGCACATGCTTTGATCTTCTGATTCTGGCATCTGATATAACATCCTTTGATGCTGATGTTGATATTTCATCTTCTGATGCTGATGATGATATTTCATCTTCTGATGCTGATGATGATATTCTTCTGCTGATACTCATCAGAGTTTCTGTAAAACACAATATAATTTTTAGGTAGCATATATGTCTTACATGAATCATACAATTTATATATTCTTGCATTTTGTTATCATCAAAACTTTAACTTAGGGTAGTAGATTCAAACTTTGTTCTAACATTTCAAATATGGATTATAGATCACATGACAAGCTTTCCAAAATGTCTAAGAACTCTCCAAGATCATTTTTGGTTAGGGATAATCGAAGAAGAGAAGTTGGCATTTTATCACTTTTGTTCATGCCATTTTTACAAGGCATCAAGTTGCAAATCCAATCCATGATGTTTGTACATTGTTTTACAGGTCCTAAACTCATTCTACACTCCATAATTAAATGCAAATTCAGAAGATAAAGGCTTTATCTTGGCTTTTGGAACATTGTACAAGAGATAATTCCATTTTAGGCATAAAGGTTACAATGCCATTTTCATAAAGGTGAGCTTTTGCAATTTTGTCAACCTTGAGCCTTGGACCTGTCCCTTTGATGCAAACAATTTCCACAGGTCTAAAGCAATGTATAACAACTCTTATCAGCCCTTGAGGTAGCCAGTACAAGCATGTTGCATTTGTCATTTCACTTTACTTAAAATATAAGAAAAGTTGCAAAAGGTGCTAGAACTTGTACATCTAGTAAGGATTGACCTTTGTGTCATTTCTATACAAATATACCAAGTCATTACAATGCTAAACACGATTGCTTAACATCTGAAACTCTCCAAAACACAAAAACTCCATTTTTTTGTCCAAACATCCAGTTGCTGCAGAATCATAGCCATTTCATTTTTGGCTCGTGCGTTTTGCATTTTAACATTTGAAACACTTCATACACATCATACCAAAGCACTCCAAGCATTCATCCTACATCTGTAAGCCCTGTTTCATCCATTGCCATTTTCAAACTTGGAGCTTGCAACTTGACTTGTGCAGAGACTTCTGGCCATCCACAAAGCAAGCTAGGCATTGGAATAGCTTGAAGGAAGTTCAAGGAAGCTCACACGATCCTCAGGCCTCTATCAAAGTCCCTACATTGCTCTATCCAAATCCAACTGAAGGAGGTATTTTTCAAAACTCTATCTCTCTATTTAGGCATCCTCAAGCCACGATTTGTGAAGAAAATATATAGTCTAAAACATGGTGAAGCTGTACATATGCATACTTTTCATTTATAATAACTGTGTTGTGAGAATTTGAAGCTTGAAGTTCATGAAATTTTTAGGTCACGAATTAGGGGTCCCAAAATTCTCTCTGATCTTTGAGAGTTAGGTTACAAATTTTATATGGTTGAAATCGTGAGATTAAATGCCACAAGTTTCATGTTATGAGATTTTGTTTTTGTGCAAGCATTTGAGAGTTACAGGTTTGAAGGGAAAACGTGCACGCAAGACATGGCTGGAGGACAGGGATGACTGGTTTGGGCTTTTTGGCGCGCCTGGCCTTTTTGTTTCTGTTATCCACACCCCCCGAATTACTTCTGCACCCCCTGACTTATTATTTTATATTTTTCATTTTTCTTGCAAATTTTTATATTATTACTTGCATTTATTTTTTTTAATGATAAAAAATACCCAAAAATAATTTATTTATTTTCACATTTTTACTTTATTTTATTATTATTTTTTGCATAAAAATAGTTTATTTAATAGAATAGAAATCATTTCGTAAAATAACTTGTAAATAATAAAAAATACTACATGTTTTTTTATTATATTATTTATACTCATCAAATATTTATTTCCATACATATTTAATTTTTAATATTTGCACATAATATTATTTATTTTTTTCTTGTACAAAAATGGACAAAATATTAATATAGAACATATATTTTCTTTAATAAAAAAAAATCAGGGTTTCCCCCTTTAAAAAATAATAATATTATTTTTCCTTAGTTTCTAGGGTTAGTTAATTTATTTTCTCATACATTAAACAAATACAAAACATTTCTTTACATAAATAAATTTGCATTGCATTTTAATACTTGTTTATTTATTTAATGCGCACAATATTCGATTGGGTTGTAATAGTATTTTTAGGTTTATATTTGTGCAATATCCCCATTCAAAAACTTGTATCTCCCCTCCCATAATAATTGTTGTAATAGCGTAGTTTACATTTACGCAATTTATCGCTTTTATACCATGTTTAGTAAACTAGGGTTTGCATGACAAGAACCAAAAAACAAAACAAATAGAAAAAACCTAATGCAAGACAAAGGCATGAAAATGACACACTTTGCACACAAGCACCCTTAGGGTTTCTCCCACTTGGTTTCCTAAATAAAAATGACCATGTTACGCATGCGAAGTATCTTGGCAAAACAAAACAAAATAAGATCATAGTCCCTCGATGACACTATCAAAATGTTGCCTAAACAAAGATGATCTTGGTCCCTCAAACATGCTAAGATACTTGGCAACATTGTTATCATGGTCATACGATGACCCACGCCCGTCCCGTTTACATCCAAAGATAGGGTTGTTTACCAAATCAATGGTAAATCAACAATGTCAAAGGAATAAAAATGCACAAGAAAGACATTTGAGTAGGTAGATAGCTTCTAGTTACTTGATCAATTTCAAAACAATCCTTGATATTTTCAAAAACCAACACACACACACATTTCAAAATATCTTCCAAAACATTGAAACCTTTTTTAAAAGACAAACATCTTTGTATACATTCTTACGAACGAGAATCATTACAAAGATTGCCTAAGCGATTGGCCTCTTTTCAAAATACTTTCAAAACTACACCAAGCACCATTTCAAACAAAACAAAGCAAAGCAAGTGATCTAAACAAGTAACTAAGAGCCCATGGAAAACCATGGATGAAAAGGGTGCTAGCACCTTCCCTTTTCATAATCTACCCCCCAAACTCAAGAAAACATCTCAAAGGTCTTTCCTGTGCTTTTTTACCTTTCCTTTTGGGTAAAAGAAAATTCGGTGGCGACTCTTGCTAACCGCAACATTTGCAAACACAAATGCAAAACCTCAAGTCAGTTCTCCCACCGCATCACAGAACTGGCGTCTCTGCTGGGGATAAATATAAAAGTGGGGTTACCTTAGGGTTTTAGATCACATTTACATGCTTACCTTATTTGACTTGTTTGCTTTACATTTTGGTTCTATTGTTTGGGTTTGAATCCTCTACCCGGATTTGGGAAACATTATAGGTAAATAGTAATACGTTGTTGAAACTGTATGGGGTATACCGACATGGTCTAAGCAATAACTATGTTAGTGTGACATATTTGTGGGTACCGTAGCCTTTGAGTCAATCAAAGAGAATACGGGGCCACTGAGTGATGTCATGAAGCACTAATGAACTTCTAGAACCTTTACTTGACCAACTTTGCCTTTTAGGATGTAGTGAGATGACCGGCTTTGGTGCAGTCCAAAGTTGGTAGATACTCGATACTACACTCATTGAGGGTTGGTTTCTTGAAATATTTCGATCGCCAGTAAAGAGGCTTGAACTGAAACAATGAACAAGGAAACAATCCAGTGATATTGAGCTCCTTAGAACCCGATTACTATTTCTAGGACAGGTTGAGCCAACTAAACTTCAAGAGGGTACATACCTATGAAACCCCATGAAAGCCTAAACTAGGAACTTGTTTGATTTGCTTGTACATATACTTGTGCATAACATCATGGACATCATGAACATCGTATGCATCCACTAACAATTTTAAGGATTTTGGAGATTCATCTTTGTTCTTGTTTTGTAGGTTATGGATTCACTTCGCAGGAAAACTATCCAAATCAACTTTGTGAGAATTCCTCCACAACTCAAGGAGCTAGCTTCAAGGATTCCTGAGAATTCTCCATTCACCGAGAGGCATGGTCGTCTACTCAACTTGGTCACTTCCAACGCAGAGGAGGATATGATGAAAGTTCTCTTCTAGTTCTTTGACCCTTTGCATCATTGCTTCACATTTCCTGACTATCAACTTGTGCCTACTTTGGAAGAATTCTCTCAACTTCTGAGGATTCCTATTCTCAATCAACTACCCTTCAACGGTATGGAAAGAGATCCAAAACTAGAAGAGATTGCTCAAGCCCTGCACTTGCACCCATCTGATGTCACAACTCATTGGGAAACTAGAAGTGGTGTCAACGGCTTCTTGGCAAAATTTCTGTTTGAGAAAGCCCAAAGCTGTTGGAATTCTCTAGACTTGCAAGCTTTTGAGGAGATTGTAGCTCTTCTCATCTATGGGATGGTCTTGTTCCCTAATCCTGACCAACTCATAGATGTGAGCGCTGTCAAAATCTTCATGACTCGCAACCCGGTGCCTACATTGCTTGGGGATATCCTCCACTCTTTTCACACTCGTACAATGAGGAAAAGAGGTGTTCTTATGTGTTGTACTCCTCTCCTGGAAAGATGGTTTATTTCTCATCTTCCCCAATCAGTCTTGAATAATGAGCAAGGTTTGAGGTGGTCACAAAGGTTAATGACGCTTACACATTTAGATATTCATTGGTGTTCTCGATCCAAAGAGAATGTCATTATTGTTGACCGTTGTGGGGAATTCCATAATGTCCCTCTACTTGGCATTAGGGGAGGCATCACCTACAACCCATGCTTGGCTCTAAGACAGTTTGGTTACGCCCGAAGGGATGGCCCACATGACATGCTGATTCAAGGATTGGTTTTCGACTACGACAGCGATGATCAAGGACTCCGTCAGAGATTCATCCGAGCTTGGAGGATGCCCAACAAGGTGGATAGCAAGACTTTGGGACACAAGAATTCCATCCCTCTTGAGCCTTACCTCAAGTGGGTACGAACCCGCGCCCAAAGTCTTATGATGCCTTATCCCTCCATTCTCCCAGTGATTATAGAGCCTGTTAAGGAAGGAGAGGTTCCATACACCATCCTACATCCTGACATGCCGACATCACTCGAAGACCTACAAAGGAGTTGGATACAGCTCAAGGGAGAGCGCGATACTTTCGAAGCCCAATTCTATGCAAGCGAGAAGAAGGTTTTGGAACTCACTCGGCTACTTCACGAAGAGCAGACTCTCAACACCTACATTGCACCAAAGAGGATGCGCAACGTCTTTTTACCTTAGAATTCTGTATTATTTTGCCCAAGGGGAATTGATGTACTCACAATTCTATCTTATTAATATGAAGTGTGTTTCTTTTTTGTTTAAAACAAATTTGAATTTCTGAATCCTTGAAAGCATTGCATGAATACATATCATTCATCATAAGCATAAAGAGGTCTTCACACCAAGTTTCCTCATCTCTCTACAGTTTATTTCAGTAAGATGGATATCGAACAAACAATCAAAGATCTGCAAGCTCAGAATTCACAACTCCAACAGTTGCTCATGACCTTAGCCAAGGGGCAAGAGGAGCTGAAGACTCTACTAGAAAAATAAAAAGAGAAAAAGAAAAAGAAGCCAACTGGTGTGGTTATCATGGGCAGAATATTTCAGGGACAAGCCAGAAGGACCTTGGAATTCCCAACAACATCTGAAGAGGGGGAAGGAAAAGGAAAAGGAACGGCAGTACCATCAGATTCTGAAGAAGAAGAGGAAGAGGGGGACTACTCTGAACAACAATACCCTCCGGCTGATGACAAGTACAAACACCTTGAAGAGCGACTAAGCGCTATGGAAATCCAGAGAGTACCGGGGCTAGATTTTGAAGAGTTGGGGTTGGTGTCAGGAATTGTAATCCCTCCAAAGTTTAAAGTGCCACTGTTTACCAAGTATGATGGGGGTGTCTTGCCCTAAAATGCACCTCAGATCATATGTCAGGAAGATTCAACCACATTCTGCTGACAAAGACCTGTGGGTCCACTTTTTCCAATACAGTTTATCTGGAACGCAACTTGATTGGTTCTACCAGTTGGAGAGGGCAGATGTTCACAATTGGGAAGACTTGGCAGCTGCTTTCTATAAATAGTATCAATACAACGCCGACTTGGCGCCAACCCGTACTCAGCTACAGAGTATGGCCATGGTTTCCAATGAGCGCTTTAAAGATTACGCGCAAAAGTGGAGAGACCTAGCCGGAAGGGTGCAACCCCCTCTATCTGAGAGGGAGTTGGTGGACATGTTCTTGGGAACTCTATCAGGTCCTTTCTTCAATCATCTGATTGGGAGTTCTTCTGCAGGATTTACCGAATTGATTTTAACCGGCGAAAGAGTGGAGGCTGGTATAAGAAATGGGAAAATTCAGAAGGACGCGTCTTCCTCAACAGCTGTAAAAAAAGCACTTCACAGGAAGAAAGGAAGTATCTGTTGTGTATTCTCAGAGGAACCAGGGAAGAACCGAGTGCTGACCAACAGTGGGGGCCGTTATGATTCTAAAGCCTGCATCATACCAGCCGAGAAATAACCAGCAAAGGGTAGAAAGGCCAGTTCGGCAATTTACCAAGATTAACATGACTCCAGATCAAGTTTTACCACATCTCTTAAAGTTGAATCTGGCCACTCTAAAAGAGGCCCCAAAAAATCCTAATACTGCTTCTCCACATTACCATCCCAACGCCAGATGCGCGTACCATTCTGAAAGTCCAGGGCACGACACCAACAACTGTTGGACTCTGAAGAATAAGATTCAAGATCTGATAGACGCAAAGGAAGTTGAGTTTGAAGCGCCTGAGAAACCAAATGTTATTTCCGCCCTAATGCCGAGGCATGGTCACAATGCCAAAGCTATTGAAGAAGATCTGTTTGTTGCTACCGTGGATGAACTGTTGACTCCACTCCCGATTATCAAGTTGAATTTGTTGAAAACTGGTATTTTCCCAGGTTGTGACAAAGACTTCCATGCTTGCCTATCCTCACCATTTGATTGCCCTCTGTTGAAGAAAGGTATCCAACGACTGATGGATAACCAAGAAATTTTGTTTGAGAATGCTCCTGTTTCACCCGTTCCAGTGAAAGAAGTTTTAATAATAACCATCTACGCCAATCCTTCCAGGGCCCCTAAAAGACCCGTTAGGATTACACCTGATCCCAAGACTGCTCCGCTTAAGATTACAATGCCCGGGCCTGCCCCATACAAATCAGATAAATCAGTACCATGGAACTATGATGGAGAAATCTACTACCACGGTATTAAACAGGATGAACTGACTGCCGAAGAAGAAAGCTCTGAAGAGGATAATTCCAACATTAGCAATATTGTCGAAACTAGCAAGATCACTCGCAGTGGTAGGATCTTCTCTCCAGAGATTTCTCCTCCAACAGCAATCTTTGGACCCGTGGCCATTCCGAAGATTACCTCTACACCAGTGATTGTACCTGCAAGTGTACCTACCAACAAAGACAATACAATTCCTATCCATGCTTCCACTGCTGAGAATAAAGGAAAGAATGTTCAAGAGGAGCCTATCCAGAGGAAGGCTCAATCACTAGCTATTCTTGAAACATCCAAGAAGGAGATGGAAGAAATCCCGAGGATCATTAAGAAGAGTGATTATGATGTGGTTGAACAATTGGGGCAGACCCCTTCCACGATCTCTATGCTAGCCCTGCTGCTGTGCTCTGAAGCACATGCCAAAGCTTTGGTAAAATTTCTAAAGACAGCTCATGTGCCGCAAGAGACGTCTGCTGACCAGTTCTAGGACTGTGTGGCCAGTTTGACAGCTGATAATGGCATGGGCTTCTCCGATGCTGACTTGACACCCAGAGGGAGAAAACACAACAATGCATTACATGTCTCAGTGGAGTGCAGAGGAACAACCCAAGCTCATGTTTTGATTGATACTGGGTCATCTTTGAACGTCTTGCCGAAGAAAGCCCTTGACAGATTGGATTGTGAAGGGCTGACTTTAAAACCCAGCAACATAGTGGTTAGAGCTTTTGATGGTTCGAAGAGGATGGTCCACGGGGAGGTGGACATCCCAATCAAGGTGGGAACACAGGTCTTCAACTCCACTTTCTATGTGATGGACATCCGTCCTTCTTATTCTTGTCTGTTGGGACGCCCCTGGATCCATAATGTCGGTGCTGTCACCTCCACCTTGCATCAGATGCTCAAATACCCGGTCCAAGGGAAGATCATAACTGTCCACGGGGAGGAGGAGTACATGATTAGTCATATGAATTCCTTCTGTTATGTAGAATTAGATGGCGAGTTCATAGAGACCCCTTTCCAACATTTTGAAGAAGTCTCTCCAGAAATAGCGACGACCAAGGAGGTATCCTCGATTCCTAAGATCACAAGACCTCCACCTCGGATGTCATCTTTAAAGGATGCAAGAGCAGTAGTGGAAGAAGGGGGATGCACAATCTGGGGTCAGCTTCCAGACATTCCTTACAAATCAGACAAGTTTGGCTTGGGGTTTACTTCGGCTGGTCAGAAGGCTGTGCGCTGTGCCCGTGCGGGGGGGGGGGGGCACCTGTGAAGATTACCAACCAATGGGTCAATGCAGTAGAAGACAATGAAGAGGATGGAAGCATGGAAGATTGGATATTTCCTCCTGCCAGCGGAGGACTGCGCAACTGGGAAGCCAGAGACTTTGTTCCGATAACTTTCATATCTCAGTAATTTATCTTTTACATTTCGGTTGGACTGTAATATTCACGAACAATTCGCACTTTAAAAACCTTGTGTCTTACCCGAGGCACAATGGTCCATTTTTAAGGGTTTTTATTTCATCTACATATGTCATTCAATGAATCATGGACGCTTTTTCACATATAAACTTTGTATGCTCATTGTCTTTGTTTTACATTTTATTGTTTTAAGATGGTTATATCCTTACACACACCCACACTCACAAATGCAGGTACCCTTTCATTCCGGATCCCATGGGTAACGATACTGCTATAGCCTTCAGTGACTCGGAAGATCTGATCTACCAAGCCGAATACGAAGGTGAGGAAGATTGTGAGGTGCCAGGGGAATTGGCCAGACTACTACAGCAAGAGGAAAGAGAAATTCAGCCTCATGAGGAGTTGTTAGATACAATCAACTTGGGAACCGAGGAAGATAGAAAAGAAATTAAAGTAGGTGCCAATCTAGAGCCGAGTGTCAAGGAGCGCCTAATTCAGCTGTTGCATGATTACGTTGAGATCTTTGCCTGGTCATACGAAGACATGCCGGGACTCGATACAGACATTGTGGTACATCGTCTACCCACAAGAGAAGACTGTCCACCAGTGAAACAAAAGGTCCGCCACATGAGACCTGACATGTCAGAGAAGATTAAAGTAGAGGTTATGAAACAGTTCAATGTTGGATTTCTGGCTGTTACTTCCTATCCTCAATGGGTGGCCAACATTGTTTTCGTTCCTAAGAAGGACGGAAAAGTGAGAATGTGCATGGATTATAGAGATTTAAACAGGGCCAGCCCTAAAGATGACTTTCCACTTCCACACATCGACATCCTGGTCGACAATACAACCTAACACAAAGTATTTTCTTTCATGGACGGATTCTCAGGCTATAACCAGATCAAAATGGCACCTTAGGACATGGAGAAAACTACATTTGTCACACAGTGGGATACGTTCTGCTACAAAGTGATGCCATTCGGACTGAAGAATGCCGGGGCAACCTATCAACGTGCCATGGTAGCTTTGTTTCATGATATGATACATCATGAGATAAAGGTCTACGTAGATGACATGATAGCCCGATCACAAACTGAAGAAGAACACCTTGATCACTTGCAAAAGCTGTTTGTCAGATTGAAGGAGTACAAATTAAGGTTAAAGCGATACAAGAAATGCCTGCTCCTCGCACTGAGAAAGAAGTCAGAGGTTTTTTGGGATGCCTAAACTACATTGCCAGATTCATCTCTCACCTAACGTCTACTTGTGAACCAATCTTCAAGCTATTGAAGAAAGATCAGGTAGTCAGATGGAATGATGAATGTCAGATTGCTTTCGATAAAATCAAGGAGTATTTACTAGAACCCCCTGTCTTGATGCCACCCGTCGAGGGAAGACCGCTAATCATGTATCTGACTGTCTTAGAGAATTCAATGGGGTACGTACTGGGGCAGCATGACGAGTCTGGCTGAAAAGAACACGCCATTTATTACCTAAGCAAAAAGTTTACCGACTGTGAAACCAGATATTCACTGCTCGAGAAAACTTGTTGCGCTTTGGTATGGGTTGCTCGCCAGCTAAGGCAGTATATGTTGACTCATACCACTTTGATGATATCTAAGATGGATCTGATAAAGTACATCTTTAAGAAGCCTGCTTTGTTTGGGAGGATAGCTAGATGGCAGATGATCCTAACAGAATACGACATACAATACATAACCCAAAAAGCTATAAAGGGCAGTGTGCTAGCTGATCATCTGGCCCATCAAGCTTTAGAAGATTATCAGTCCATGAAGTTTGACTTCCCTGATGAAGACATCATGACAGTAGACAACTGCGAAGAGATCAGACCATATGACGGACCTGAAGAAGGATCCCGATAGACCCTGTACTTTGATGGGGCATCCAATGCACTTGGTAACATTATCGGCGATGTGCTCATATCTCCGGAAGGATGCCATACTCCTTTCACTGCCAGACTTTGCTTTAACTGTACGAACAACATGGCATAGTACGAAGCATGCATCTTTGATCTCAAGGCCGCCATAGACTTGGGAATCAAATCCTTAGATGTGTTTGGGGACTCAGCTTTGGTCATCAGTCAGATCAAAGGAGAGTGGGACAATAAGCATCCGAGCAGATTACCTTCGAGCACTTCCCACGAGAATAAAATCAGTTAGTGGATGCTCTAGCTACAGTGTCATCTATGTTTAAACTTAATTGGGATAACGAGGCTCCCCAAATCACCATTGAACGGATGGACGAACCAGCACACTGTCACGAGATTAATACCGAAGAAGTAGTGGACCAGCTGTGGTTTCATGAAGTCAAAAGGTATCTCGAGGCTCAGGAATATCCAGAGGGAGCTTCAGTCAATGACAAAAAGTTCTTCCTTAGTAATGGCATCCTGTACAAGCGTAATCATGATTCTATTTTGCTCCGTTGTGTGGACATGATTGAAGCTGAAAAGATCATGGCTGAATTGCATGAGGGTACCTTTGGCACTCACTCTAGTGGGCATACGATGGCGAAGAAAATCCTATGGGAAGGCTATTACTGGTCTACCATGGAAGCTGACTGCTATCAACACTCCCGGACTTGTCACAAGTGTCAAATCTATGCAGACAAGGTGCACGTGCCTCCGGTTCCTCTAAATGTCTTAACAGCTCCTTGGCCCTTCACTATGTGGGGAATCGACATGATTGGGGAGATCAAGCCTACAGTCTCCAATGGACACTGTTTCATTCTAGTGGCCATTGACTATTTCACCAAGTGGGTCGAAGCAGCTTCCTTCGCATCCGTTACTAAGAATGTTGTTGCTCGCTTCATCAAGCAGAACCTTATTTGCTGGTACGGTATCCCCGAAAGGATCATCACTGATAACGGTACAAACCTTAACAATAATATGATCACCGCCTTGTGCGAGCAGTTCAATATTCAACATCACAATTCATCTCCCTATTGGCCAAAGATGAATGGTGCAGTCGAAGCTGCTAACAAAAACATTAAAATGATCATACAAAAGATGACAGTCACCTACAAGGACAAGCATGAGATGCTACTGTTTTCTCTCCACGGGTACCGTACCACGGGTCGTACATCAACTGGGGCAACACCCTATTCTTTGGTTTATGGCATGGAGGCTGTTTTACCTATCGAGGTTCAGATTCCCTCTTTGAGAATCATGAAAGATGCAAGTTTGAGTGAAGACGATTGGATTCAGACCCGACTTGATCAGTTGAACTTAATCGACGAAAAAAGACTTACTACTGTTTGCCACGGTCAGACGTATCAAAAACGGATGATCAAGGCTTTCAACAAGAAAGTCAGACGCCAAGTATATCAAGTTGGAGATTTAGTGATCAAGCGCATCATCTTGCCACAAAGTGATCCCAGGGGAAAATGGACTCCTACCTACGAAGGACCATTTGTAATCAAGAACATCTTTTCTGGTGGGGCAATTATCTTAACCACCATGGACGGTGACGACCTGCCACACCCTGCGAACATAGACATAGTCAAAAGATACTACGCATAAGAGACCCGCTATGTTGACACACCTAGGCAAAAAAAGGGCATCCCGACGAACCAAAAGGTTCAGGAAAAAATTAGGGATAAAATGAAGAAAAACAATTGTACACCCGGCAAGTTGAAAACCCAAAAGGGCGACTTGGGCAAAAAAGGGTTTCCCGGTGGACTGAAAACCCGAAAGGGCGGTCTAGGAAAAAGTTAGGGAATTAAAGCGTATGACTATGTCTCGTCGGATCACTTTAAGGACAATCTCTTTACTGACAAACTCTGAGCTACTGATCAACTCAATCATCTTCGGACGAAGCAACGGATGGAAAAGATGTTTGGAGATACGAAGGCTATAGCGGAATGGGAACCCCATGGGATTATCACACATAGCTATCTTTCTTTGTATAAATTTTTCTTACTTTTATGACACTATCCTCTTACTAGGATGTTTGTATTCTTTGTACAAAATACTTATTCAAAGTAAATACAAAGATATTTCTTCAAAGTACAGAAAACTATTTATCTCTTTTCTTTACACTTGTGTTTTTATTTTCAAAAAACGTCCAATGATTCATTAATGAACATATGCATTTGAACATAATTACTGTTTACAAATAAGCCGAATGGAAAAGAACAATTACTGATAGGATGATAGAATAGGAAAACTTCTTTAGGCTATTCCATGAGCAATCCCTACAGTACATCATCTATATCCCCAGCGGAGTTTAAACCTCATTATCTAGATCCCCAGCGGAGCCAAAATTTCCAACTAACAATCCCCAGCGAAGCCAAAATTTCAAACTATTAACCCCCAGTGGAAACCATCCAGTTTCTCCAAATTCCCCAGCAAGTTATCTTGAAGCCTAAAAACCAGACAACAACTTCTGATAACTCCCCAGTAGAATGGCAGACAACCCAAACTCTTGAACCTACTCCCCAGCAGTAAGCTTTCTTCCCCACAGAGTTTTCATGGCTCCCCAACAGATTGAAGATTCTCTTTATTAATTCCCTACAGAAGTCATCAGAATTTTCTTTATTTCCCAGCGGAACAAGGATTCCCATTGTGAATCCCCAGTAAAAGTCATCAAAATTCTCTGGATTCCCCAAGCAGATTACTCAAGCAGTATATGGCAGGGCTCGCAATGAATTTTTGTCAATACTCCAACTTCAAGACATGAAGGATCCTTATATCCCCAACAGTCGTCAAGGATTTCTTATCCTCAACAATTAAGGATTTATTTTCCCCGACAGCAGTCAAGGATTTATTTTCCTCAGCAATACAACAAATCAGCTTACATGCGCATACATTATATCCATATATCATAAACATTGACAAAGTACATATATTGCATCATACATTTCATGCAACATAACTTTGTGTTTCAGCTAATATTTTAGCCTTTTCCAGGATAAGATTAACAACTACCGTTTAACCAATATGCAATCATGATACAGTCCAGATACGCTCCGGACACGGTTGCCATTCTGTCGCTTATTCAGATTCGTTAATCATGATACAGTTCAGATACACTCCAGACAAGGAAGTCATTTTGTTACTCATTCATATTTCAACTATCATGATACAGTTCAGATACACTCCATACACGGAAGTCATTCTGTTACTCATTCAAATTCAGCTTTCAGATACAGTACAGATACACTCCAGACACGGAAGTCATTATGCTACTCATTCAGATTTCAAGTTCAGATACGCTCCAGACACGGATGCCATTCTGGACCTTATTCAGATTTCAAGTTCAGATACAGTTTAGATACGCTCCAGACGCGGATGTTATTCTATTACTTATTCAGACCTCAACTTTAAGATACATTCCAGATACGCTCCAGACACGGAAGCCATTCTGATACTAATTCAGATTTCACACTCTTGATACAGTACATATACGCTCCAGACACGGATGCTATTCTGTTTCTCATTCAGATCTCAGTCTCCAGATACAGTTCAGATACGTTCCAGACGTGGACGCCATTCTGATACTTATTCTTCGGACTTATAACTTACAAATTTAGCAAACATTCTTGGATGGAATCTACAAGCCCATCTCCAACAAGATTTTATCATCTCTCCAAATAGCATCTTTAAGCCCATTCCCTCAACTACACTTCGTCGAGTGCAAATTTATGGGCACTCTAGTGCCCAATCATCTTTTACCTTCGAGTCACTAACGACAAAACTCGTCAATCTAACTCTTCAGGTTCAAGAAGATTGAACAGGGGAAGCTGTTGTACCCTAAAATTTTCCCTCTCATTTATCAAGACTTTTCTCACAATACTTCTTGGACTCAAGACAAGATTAGGGTTTAATCAGCTCAAGACATCTCATCTTGCACTGATACCCCAAAATTAGGGTTTGAGTTTGCACAAGGATTTTTGGACCACCAATTCTTCATGTGACTTTCATACATCATGTTGGATCCCTAAGATTTCTCATGTTAAGTTTCAATCCTTGAATCACATTTTTGCTCAATCAATTGGATAGTTGACCTAAAAATCAGCTTTATTGGAGAAAAAGTCAACCATGGCCAATTTATAGTCAAACTTCATAATTTTTTATCCAAAAAAACATTTTAGATTCATATGTACCATTTGATCAAGTTTGGATCACAACTCCTCAAGAAATTTGATCAAATCATCAAAAGGGCAAAATGGTCAAAATTAGGGTTTTGACTGAGAAAGGGAAATTTCTGATTTTTTAACCTAGCCAATGACCAATTGGGTTCAAACATGATTTCAAGGGTTCAATGGCATCATCTTGACCTAATTACATGGTTCAAAAGATCTCAAGTTCATTGGATTGACAGATGAATTTTGCAGTCAAGTGATCAAAAGTCAATTGTACACTGAAAAGTCAAACTTTGACTTTTTGGTCAAAATCAAATGCCAAGGGTCATAATTCATCAAGATATGTCAAAATATGAAAATTGTTCACCAAGAAAACCAATTTTGAAAATTAGGGTTTTGAATTTGAAAATTTTCATAACTTAGAATTTTTCTAAGTATGGAAATTTTCTTATTTTTTCCCAACTTTCCACCACTTTTTCACCATGATGCATTTTGATTCAAAGAAAACTTCCAACATGAAAGTTGTATTCTTCCATAAATTCTACAACTTTTCCTCACAAACTTTTCCCAAAAGATTCTTGGATCTCAAGTTATGAATTGGTGAATATAGGTCCATGAACTAAATAACTTAGTGAAAATTTGCCCTAATTTAGGTAGTTTTTCTACCCAACTTCATGGATATTTTTCACCTAGTTCCAAGAGGTATCTCAAAATTCATTTCAAAGATGGATTATAGATCACATGACAAGATTTCCAAAATGTCTAAGAACTCTCCAAGATCATTTTTGGTTAGGGAGAATCGAAGAAGAGAAGTTGGCATTTTATCACTTTTGTTCATGCCATTTTTACATGGCATCAAGTTGCAAATCCAATCCATGATGTTTGTACATTTCTTTACAGGTCCTAAACTCATTCTACACTCCATAATTAAATGAAAATTCAGAAGATAAAGGCTTTATCTTGGCTTTTGGAACATTGTACAAGAGATAATTCCATTTTATGCATAAAGGTTACAATGCCATTTTCATAAAGGTGAGCTTTTGCAATTTTGTCAACCTTGAGCCTTGGACCTGTCCCTTTGATGCAAACAATTTCCACAATTCTCAAGCAATGTATAATAACTTTTATCAGCCCTTGAGGTAGCCAGTACAAGCATGTTGCATTTGTCATTTCACTTTACTTAAAATACAAGAAAAGTTGCAAAAGGTGCTAGAACTTGTACAACTAGTAAGGATTGACCTTTGTGTCATTTCTATACAAATATACCAAGTCATTACAATGCTAAACACGATTGCTTAACATCTGAAACTCTCCAAAACACAAAAACTCCATTTTTTGTCCAAACATCCAATTGCTGCAGAATCATAGCCATTTCATTTTTGGCTCGTGCGTTTTGCATTTTAACATTTGAAACACTTCATACACATCATACCAAAGTAGTCCAAGCATTCATCCTACATCTGTAAGCCCTATTTCAGCTATTGCCATTTTCAAACTTGGAGCTTGCAACTTGACTTGTGCAGAGACTTCTGGCCATCCACAAAGTCCCTACATTGCTCTATCCAAATCCAACTGAAGGAGGTATTTTTCAAAACTCTATCTCTCTATTTAGGCATCCTCAAGCCACGGTTTGTGAAGAAAATATGTAGTCTATAACATGGTGAAGTTGTACATATGCATACTTTTCATTTATATTAACTGTGTTATGAGAATTTGAAGCTTGAAGTTCATGAAATTTTTAGGTCACGAATTAGGAGTCCCAAAATTCTCTCTGATCTTTGAGAGTTAGGTTACAAATTTTATATGGTTGAAATCGTGAGATTAAATGCCACAAGTTTCATGTTATGAGATTTTGTTTTTGTCCAAGCATCTGAGAGTTACAGGTTTGAAGGGAAAACGTGTGCGCAGGACATGGCTGGAGGACAAAGATGACTGGCTTGGGCTTTTTGGCGCGCCTGGCCTTTTTGTTTCTGTTATCCACACCCCCTGAATTACTTTTGCACCCCCCCTGACTTATTATTTTATATTTTTGTATTTTTTTGCATATTTTTATATTATTACTTGCATTTATTTTTTTTAATGATAAAAAATACCCAAAAATAATTTATTTATTTTCACATTTTTACTTTTTTTTTTGCATAAGAATAGTTTATTTAATAGAATAGAAATCATTTTTGTAAAATAACTTGTAAATAATAAAAAATACTACATATTTTTTTATTATATTATTTATACTCATCAAATATTTATTTCCATACATATTTAATTTTTAATATTTGCACATAATATTATTTATTATTTTCTTGTACAAAAATGGACAAAATATTAATATAGACATATATTTTCTTTAATCAAAAAAATCAGGGTTTCCCCCTTTCAAAAATAATAATATTATTTTTCCTTATTTTCTAGGGTTAGTTAATTTATTTTCTCATACATTAAACAAATACAAAACATTTCTTTACATAAATACATTTGCATTGCATTTTAATACTTGTTTATTTATTTAATGCGCACAATATTCAATTGGGTTGTAATAGTATTTTTAGGTTTATATTTGTGCAATATCCCCATTCAAAAACTTGTATCCCCCCTCCCATAATAATTGTTGTAATAGCGTAGTTTACATTTACGCAATTTATCGTTTTTATACCATGTTTAGTAAACTAGGGTTTGTGTTGTACCCCAAAATTTGCCCTCTCATTTTATCAAGATTTTCCCTCACAAGACTCTTTGGACTCCAGACAGGATTAGGGTTTGCTCTGCTCAAGACATCTCCTTGCACTGTTGACCTAAAATTAGGGTTTGAGTTTGCACAGGGATTTTGGGACTTCCAATGCCTCATGTGACTTTCATACTTCATTTTGGACTCCTAAGATTTCCCATACCAAGTTTCAAGCTTTGAATCAAATTTTTGCCCAGTCAATTGGACAGTAGACCTAGAAATCAGCTGTATTAGGGAAAAAGTCAACTATGGCCAATTTACAGTCAAACCTCATAATATTTGATCCACATCAATATTATAAACTCATATGAACCATTTGATCAAGTTTGGACCATAACTCCTCAAGAAATTTGATCAGATCATCAAAAGGGCAAAATGGTCATTTTTAGGGTTTTGTCTGTAGAAGGGCAATTTCTTATTTTTCACCTAGCCAATGGCAAATTGGGTTCAAGCATGGATTCAAGGAATCAATGGCACCATCTTGACCTAATCACAAGGTTCAAAAGATCTCAAATGCATTGGATTGACAGATGAATTTTCCAGTCAACTGATCAAAAATTAATTGTACACTAAAAAGTCAAACTTTGACTTTTTGGTCAAAATCAAGTGCCAAGGGTCATTTTTCATCAAGATGTGTCAAAACATGAAACTTGTTCACCAAGAAACCTAATTTTGAAAATTTCTTATTTTTTCCCAACTTTTCCTAACTTTTTCACCATGATGCAATTAGATTCAAAGAAAACATCCAACATGAAAGTTGTAGTCCTCCACAAAATATATACCTTTGATTCACAAAGTTTTCCCAAAAGATGCTTGGATCTCAAGTTATGATTTTGTGAAGAAGGGTCCAAAAACTTTCTAACTTAGTGAAATTTTGCCCTAGTTTAGGCAGGATTTTGTCCTATCTTCATGGAAATTTTTCACATAGTTCCAAGTGGAATATCAAAATGAATATCAAAGATGGATTGTAGAGCATGTTACAAGATTTCCAAAATGTCCAAGAAATCTTCAAAATCATTTATGGTTAGGGAGAATCGAAGAAAAGAAAATGGCCATTTCTCACTTTTGTCCATGGCATATTTCATGTTGATACAAGTTGCAAATCTGTCTAAACCATGCCTGTACTTTGTTTACAGGTCCTTAAACCCTTCTACACTCAAAAATAGAATGCAAACACAATGGATTAAGGCTTTGTTCTGAGCTTTAGAAGATTACACATTGAATTAATCAATTTTTGGCAAAAAGGCAACAATACCATTTCCATAAAGCACAACTTTTGCAAATTTGTTTCTCTTGAGCATTACACCAAGCCTTTTGCTGAAAACAAAGCTCCCTAATGTCAGGAAAAGTTCAACAACTTTGTGCAGCTAGGATACAAGCCTGTACAACCTTGCCTTTGTCACTTCTCACTTTTACTTCAAAAACAAGTCATTGTGCCAAAAAGTCCATAACTTTGCAATCTGATATAACCAAGCTTTGTAAACATTTCAAACAATTTTTACACATTACACTAAGCCAGAAACACGAGCTAGCAAGTCCTCAAACCCTCCAAAACACCAAAACCCAAGTTCTTTCAAAAACAGGGCAGGTTCTGCGGTTTTACTTCCAAAACAAAATCCACTCGTGTGTTTTGCTTGCAACCAGTTCCAACACACTCCATACAACCTACCTAAACTATCCTAACCATTCCCAAGTCACTGTAACTCCATTTACACACTTAACCATTTTTAAATTCTGACTTTGCAGGTTGAGTTCTACAAGAAGATTCAAGCTAGTTCAAAGCAAGCTAAGCATTGGGAAAGCTCAAAGGAACTTCAAGCAAGCTCACAAGTATCTCAGTCCTCACTCACAACCCCTGCATTGCCATACTCGAGCTTGACTGAAACAGGTAAATTTCAAACTTCTATCTCTCTATTTAGGAAACATTAGGCTTAGGTTTGTGAATAAAAAATGTAGTCCTCATTGCCCTTAAGTTGTACATATGCATAGAATTCATTTATGTTAACTGAGCTAGGAGTATTTGATGTTTGAACTTTCTGAAAAAACTAGGTCAAGATTTAGGGCCAAAGAAATTCTCTTTAGTCTTTGAGAGTTAGATTAAGTTTTTTATATGGTTAGAATCGTGTGATCAAGATCTATAACTTTTATGTTGCAAGTTTTTGTTTTTAAGCATAAATGCAGGAGTTAGCAGTTTGAATACAGGGCGCGCGTTTTCTTGTTCAGAGGACAGGGACGAAGGCAATCTGGGTTGGGCCTTGGTTTGGCTTGCTATTTGCACCCCTTAGCTTGCTGTTTACACCCCCTTGGCCCATTTCATTATTTTTTCATATTTTTCATTTCTTTTTTATTTTCTGACTTTTAATATTTTTTCTAAATATAAAAAATCACCAAAAATATTTTCCTAAATTTTCACATTTTTATTTTATTATTTTTATTATTTTTTTGGATATATAAATAATTACTATAATATATACTTTTATTTTCTTAAATCAAATTCATAAATAATACAAAAAATATTATATTTTTTTTATTTAGATACTTAAATAATATTTTTCTCACACATTTAATTTTTTAACACTCTTGTATCTATTTTATTTTATTCTCGTATATATATATATATATATATATATATATATATATATATATATATATATATATATATATATATATATATATATATATATATATATATATATATATATATATATATATATATATATATATATATATATATATATATATATATATATATATATATATATATATATATATATATATATATATATATATATATATATATATATATATTCTTTAAAAAAAATTAGGGTTTCTTCACCCTTTCCAAAAATAATCTTTTTATTTTCCTTATTTTTAGGACATTAAATAATTTATTTTTACATACATAAAAATAATACAAAAAACATTTTGCATATTTATAATATACTGCATATTTAAATATTTGTCAATTTATTATTTGTACAATGAATTCAATATGGTTGTAATGGTTGAAATTAGGGTTTCATTTTCTTGCAAAATATCCCCTACTCAAACTTGTATCCCCCTCCTCATATCAATGTTGTAATAGTATTAGATTTACTTTTACGCACTTTATTGCTTTTAAATATGCATGATAGAAAGATTAGGATTTGTATGCAAGACCAAAATCAAACAAATAGCTTGACTAATACAAGACAAAAATGCATGAAAAATGACAACACAATGCACACAAACACCCCTAGGGTTTCATCCACTTGTTGACTTAAAAATGGCCATGGTATGCATGCTAGGTGTCTTGGTAAAACAAAATCAAAACAAAAAGATCATAGTCCCTCGATGATGCTATCTTGGTTACCTATACAAAAATGATCTAGTTCCTCAAACAAAAACTTGCTAAGATACTTAGCATTATTGCTATCATGGTCATACGATGACCCACGTCTATCCCATTTAATATCCAAACACAAGGTTGTTTACCAAATACAATGGTAAAACAACAATGTTAAAGGGTTAAAAATATGTAGGAAATATCTTTGAGTAGGGTAGACAACTCCTAGTTACTTGATCAAACTTGCAAACATCCTTGCTATTTTCAAACATCACAACACAATTTCAAAACATTTTCCCAAAACAAACCTTCAAACAATGAAACATTTTTCAAAAGACAAAACACCTTTGTATACATTCAAACAAGAATCATTACAAAGGTTGCCACAACGATGGCCTCTTTTCAAAAAACTTTCAAAACCACACACAAAAACACCATTTCAAACAATTGAAAAGCAAAATCAAGTGATCTAAAACAAGTAACTAAGAGCCCATGGAAAACCATGGATGAAAAGGGTGCTAGCACCTTCCCTTTTCATAATCTACCCCCCGAACCCAAAAACAATCTCAAAGGTCTTTCCTGTGCTTTTTGACCTTTCCTTTGGATAAAATAAAAAGTCGGTGGCGACTCTTGCTAAACCGAAACATTTGCGAACACAAACGCAAAACCTCAAGTCAGTTCTCCCACCGAATCACAGAAATGGAGACTCTGCTGGAGAAAATAAAAGTGGGGTTACCTTAGGGTTTTAGATCACCTTTACATGCTTATATTGATTGACTTGATTGCTTTACATTTGGTTCTATTGTTTGGGTTTGAATCCTCTACCCGAATTTGGGAAACATTCATAGGTAAATAGCAATACGTTGTGGAAACTGTGCGGGGTATACCGACATGGTTGAAGCAATAGCTATATTAGTGCGACATATTTGTGGGTACCGGTAGCCTTTGAGTTAATCAAAGAGAATACTGGGCCGCTGAGTGATGTCATGAAGTACTAATGGACTTTTAGAACCTTTACTTGACCAACTTGGCCTTTTTAGGGGTAGTGAGATGACCGGCTTTGGTGCAGTCCGAAGTTGGTAGATACTCGATACTACACTCATTGAGGGTTGTTTTCTTGGAATATTTAGGACGCCAATAAAGTGGCTAAACTGAAACAATGAACACAGAAAATAATCCAGTGATATTGAGCTCCTTAGAACCCGGTTACTATTTATAGGACAGGTTGAGCCAACTAAACTTCAAGAGAGTACTTACCTATGAAACCCTATGCAAGCCTGAAACTAGGAACTTGTGTGATTTGTTTGTACATATATACTTGTGCATAACATCATAAACATCATGAAGCATCATATGCATCCACTAACCATTTCAAGGATTTGTATCTTCATCTTTGTTCCTGTTTTGTAGGTAATGGATTCACTTCGCAGGAAAACAATCCAAGTCAACCTTGTGAGAATTCCTCCTCAACTCAAGGAGCTAGCTTCAAGGATTCATGAGAACTCTCCATTCATCGAGAGGCATGGTCGTCTTCTTAACTTAGTCAACACCAACACTGAGGAAGACATGGTGAAAGTTCTCTTCCAGTTCTTTGACCCTCTACACCACTGCTTCACATTTCTTGATTACCAGCTTGTGCCTACTTTGGAGGAATTTTCTCAACTCCTGAGGATTCCTATTCTCCATCAACTACTCTACAATGGTACGGAAAGAGATCCAAAGCCTGAAGATATTGCTCAAGCCCTACACTTGCAACCATCTGATATCATAGGTCATTGGGAAACCAGAAGTGGTGTCAAGGGTTTCTTGTTAAAGTTTCTGTTTGAGAAGGCCCAAAGCTGCTGGAATTCATTGGACTTACAAGCTTTTGAGGAGATTGTGGATCTTCTCATCTATGGGTTGGTCTTGTTCCCAAACCCTGACCAGCTTATCGATGTCAGTGCTGTCAAAATCTTCATGGCTCGCAACCCGGTGCCTACATTGCTTGGGGATATCCTCCACTCGTTTCACACTCGAACAATGAGGAAAAGAGGTGTTCTCATGTGTTGTATTCCTATTCTAGCAAGGTGGTTTATTTCTCACCTTCCCCAATCAGTTTTGAAGAATGAGCAAGGTTTGAGGTGGTCACAACGATTGATGACTCTCACATATTCAGATGTTCATTGGTGTTCTCGATCCAGAGAAAATGTTATCATCATTGATCGTTGTGGGGAATTCCATAATGTCCCTCTACTTGGCATTAGGGGAGGCATCACCTACAATCCCTGCTTGGCTCTGAGACAGTTTAGGTATGCCCGAAGGGATGACCCACATGACATACTAATTCCAGACTTGGTTTTTGACTTCGACAATGACGATCAAGTACTTCGACAAAGGTTTATCCAAGCTGTGAGAATGCCCAACAAAGTTGACAGTAAGACCTTGGGACACAATAATTCCATCCCCCTTGAGCCTTACCTCAAGTGGGTACGAACATGCGCCCAAAGTCTTATGATGCCTTACCCCTACATTCTCCCTGTGATCAAAGAGCCTATTATGGAAGGAGAGGTTCCATACACCATCCTACATCTTGACATGCCAACATCACTTGAATATTTGCAAAGGAGTTGGATACAGCTCAAGGGAGAACGTGATACTTTTGAAGCCCAATTCTACGCCAGTGAGAAGAAGGTTTTGGAACTTACTCGCCAACTTCACGAAGAGCAGACTCTCAACACCTATATTGCATCAAAGAGGATGCACAACGTTTTTTACATTAGAATTTTGTATTATTTTGCCCATGGGGCATTTATGTACTAACAAATTCTTCTTATTAATATGACGTGTGTTCTTTTTTGTTTGCGACAAATTTGAATTTCTGAATCCTTGAATGCATTACATGAATACATCTCATTCATCATATGCATAAGCAGGTCTTCACACCAGGTTTCCTTATCTCTCTGTTGTTTATTTCAGCAAGATGGATATAGAGCACACGGTCAAAGACTTACAAGCGCAAAATTCACAGTTCCAACAGTTACTCATGACCTTGGCAAGGGGTCAAGAGGAGCTCAAAACTCTACTGGAAAAGGAAAAGGAGAAAAAGAAAAAGAAGAGGGTTGGTGTGGCTACCATGGGTAGAAGATTTGAAGGTCAAGCTAGAAGGGTCTTGGATTTCCCCTCAACATCTGATGAAGGGGTAGGAAAGGGTAAAGGAACTGCAGTGCAATCTGAGTCTGAGGAAGAAGAAGATGTAGAGGATGAAGACTATTCTGAATAGCAGTACCCTCCTGCAGATGACAAGTACAAGAATCTGGAAGAACGTCTGGCTGCCATGGAGGTGCAGAGAGTGTCTGGGCTAGAATTCGAAGAGTTAGGGTTGGTTGCTGGGATTGTCATTCCCCCTAAGTTTAAGGTGCCTCTTTTTGCTAAATACGATGGTTTGTCTTGTCCAAAGATGCATCTGCGGTCTTATGTCAGAAAAATCCAACCGCATTCTTATGATAAAGATCTATGGGTTCATTTCTTCCATGATAGTCTTTTGGGGACGTAGTTAGATTGGTTCTACCAGCTAGAGAGGTCTGATGTGCACAATTGGGAGGATTTGGCTGCTGCCTTTTACAGACAGTATCAATATAATGCGGATTTAGCACCAACCCGTACTCAATTATAGAGTATGGGCATGGTATCAAATGAAGGTTTCAAAGAGTATGCCCATAAATGGAGAGACTTGGAGGGATGAGTACAACCACCTCTATCTTAGAGGGAGATGGTAGATATGTTCTTGGGTACACTGTCAGGCCCCTTTTTCAATCACCTGATTGGAAGTTCGTCTACAGGGTCAACCAAGTTGATTCTGACTGGTGCGAGAGTTGAAGCCGGAATCAAGAGCGGGAAAATTCAAAAGGATGCATCTGCTCGCGCTGTCATTAAAAAGACTTTTCCAGCAAAGAAAGAAGTCTCAGTTGTCTACTCCCAAAGAAGACAAGGAAGAGTTGAGCGCCGACCAACGGTGGGGGCCGTAATGATTCAGAAGTCTGCAGCTGATCAGCCTAGAAGCAATCAACCCAGAACCAACCAAGCTAGGGTGGAAAGGCCTGCACAACAATTCACCCAGATAAATATGACATCTTCTCAGGTTCTCCCTCACCTTTTGAAGTTAAACCTTGCAAGTTTGAAAGAGGTGCCGAAGAATCTGAATACATCTTCTCCTTACTACCATTCAAATGCGAAGTGTGCTTATCATTCAGACAGCCTGGGGAATGACACCAACAATTGTTGGGCCCTCAAGAATAAGATTCAGGATTTAATAGATGCTAAAGAAGTTGAATTCAACGCCCCTGAAAAGCCTAACGTGATATCTGCTCCAATGCCAAAACATGGTCACAATGTCCATGCTGTTGAAGAAGATCTTTTTGTTGCCACTGTTAATGATTTGATGACTCTGCTACCGATAATCAAGTTGAATTTGCTAAAGGCTGGGATTTTCCCAGGTTGTGAAGAAGATTGTCGTTTTTGTTCATCCTTACCGACCGACTGTCCATTGTTGAAGTTATGCATCCAGCGCCTAATGGATAACCAAGAAATCCTTTTTGAAAAGACTCTTATTACACCGACTCCTGTCAATGATGTTTCGATAATTACCATATCCTCCAATATTTCCAAGGTATCCAAAAGACCTGTTAAGATTACATCTGATCCGAAGATTGTACCTTTGAAAATAACCATGTCGGGGCCTATCCCGTACAAGTCCAACAAATCAATACCGTGGAACTATGGGGGAGAGATCTTTTACCACGGTGTTAAGAAAATTGAATCAACTGAAGAGAGTTCTGATGAAGAGACTTCTGACATTGGAAACATTGCCGGAACAAGTAAAATCACCCGCAGTGGAAGAATTTTCTCTCCGGAGATTGCGCCTCCAAAGGTAATCTTCAGACCCTCAGCCGCTCCTAAGGTTACCCCTGTGTTGGTCAACATATCTGCAAGAACTCCAGTTATTGAAGAAGTTGTAACTCCTGTGGTTGTCCCCTCTACTGCTGCTGATGATATAGGGAAAGAGATCCAAGAAGAGCCTGTCAGGACAAGGGCTCAGCCGTTGATCATCCCTGAAACCTCTCAAAAATAAATGGAAGAGATTTTGAAAATAATCAAGAAAAGCGATTATAATGTTGTTGAGAAACTGGGGAAAACCCCCTCAAAAATATCTATGCTGGCCTTACTACTTTGTTCAGAAGCTCATGCCAAAGCTTTGATAAAATTCTTGAAGACGGCCCATGTGCCCCAGGAAACCTCCGCGGACCAGTTCCAGGAATGTTTAGCTAGCCTAACAGCAGATAACGGTCTAGGATTCTCCGATGTTGATCTAACAATCAAAGGGAGAAAACATAATGATGCCCTGCATGTCTTGGTGGAATGCAGAGGGACTAATCTGGCACACGTTCTGGTGGACACTGGTTCATTGCTGAACGTCTTACCAAAGAAGGCATTGGATAGGCTAGATTATGAAGGTTTAACCTTGAAGCCCAGCAACATCATTGTCAGAGCCTTTGATGGTTCCAAATGGATGGTCCACAAGGAGGTGGACATCCCGATTAAAGTGGGAACTGAAACTTTCAACTCTACATTCTATGTCATGGACATCCGTCCCTCCTATTCTTGCTTGTTAGGAAGACCCTGGATTCATCATGTTGGAGCCGTTACTTCAACTCTGCATCAGAAGCTCAAGTACCCTGTCCAGGGGAAAATTGTAACCGTTCACGGTGAAGAGGAATACATGATAAGCCATCTTAATTCTTTCCGCTATATGGAATTGGATGGTGAATTCATCGAAACCCCCTTTCAGCATTTTGAGGAGGTAGCTCAGGAGATTGCGGCAACCAAGACAGTGCCTTTTGTACCCATGATTACCCGACCTCCGCCTCGGATGTCGTCATTCAAAGATGCAAGGGCTGTGATTGAAGAAGGAGGAAGCACAATCTGGGGGCAACTTCCCGATTTTCCTTTCAAGTCTGATAAGTTCGGCTTGGGTTTCACTGCTTCTGCTCAAAAGGCTGTGCGCCGCTCCCGGGCTGGAGTGCCACCAGTGAAGATCACCCATCATGGAGTCAACGCTTTGGAGGATGGTGAAGAGGAGAGCAACCTAGAAGACTGGATTTTCCCTACCGTTGAAGGAGGATTGTACAATTGGGAGGCAAAGGACTTTATTCCCATTACTTTCATCAATCAGTGATTTATCTTTCAAACATTTCTGTTGATTTATAATAATTCTTAAACAATTCGTACACTTTTAACCTTGTGCCTTACCCGAGGTACATAGGTCCATTTGTAAGGGTTTGATTTTTCATCTTCATATGCCATTTTAATGAATCATGGACGTTTTCATATATAAAATTTTGTGTTCATATTCCTTCTTTTACATTTTATTTGTTTAAAAGGTGGCTATCCCTTACACACACCCACACTCACCAATGCAGGTACCCATCCATTCCGGATTCCATGGGTAACAATTCTGTTATGGCCTTCAGTGACTCTAAAGACCTGGTCTATCATGCCGAGTACGAAGGTGATGAAGACTGTGAAGTGCCTGGAGAATTGGCTAGACTGCTACAACAGGAAGAAAGGGCTATTCTACCTCGCGAGGAGTTGTTAGAGACTATCAAATTGGGTACAGAGGAAGACAGAAAAGAAGTTAGAGTGGGTGCCAACCTAGAGCCAAGTGTCAAAGAGCGCTTAGTTCAGCTGTTGAATGAATATGTTGAGATCTTCGCCTGGTATTACGAAGACATGTCGGGGCTTGATACAGATATTGTGGTTCACCGTCTCCCTACAAGAGAAGACTGTCCACCAATTAAACATAAAGTTTGCCGAATGAGGCCCGACATGTCTGAAAAGATCAAAGCAGAAGTTATGAAGCAATTCAATGCTGGATTTCTTGTTGTTACTTCCTATCCACAATGGGTTGCTAACATTATGCATGTGCCTAAGAAGGACGGCAAAGTGAGAATGTGCGTGGATTACAGAGACTTAAACAGGGCTATCCCTAAAGATGACTTTCCACTACCGTACATTGACATCTTGGTTGACAATACAGCTCAGCACAAGGTATTTTCTTTCGAGGACGGATTTTCAGGGTATAACCAGATCAAAATGGCCCCTGAAGACATGGAGAAAACTACTTTTGTTATGCAGTGGGGTACGTTATGTTATAAAGTGATGCCATTCGGACTGAAGAATGCCGGGGCAACCTATCAACGCGCCATGGTAGCTTTGTTTCATGATATGATACATCATGAGATAGAGGTCTACGTAGACAACATGATAGCCCATTCACAAACGGAAGAAGAACACCTCGACCATCTGCAAAAGCTGTTTGTCAGGTTGAAAGAGTACAAGCTCAGACTGAACCCTAACAAGTGCACTTTCGGAGTCAGGTCCGGTAAACTCTTGGGTTTCATAGTCAGTAACAAAGGTATCAAGGTTGATCTTACCAAAGTCAAAGCTATACAAGGAATGCCTGCCCCTCGCACTGAGAAGGAGGTCAGAGGTTTCTTGGGATGCCTAAACTACATTGCAAGGTTCATTTCTCACCTAACATCTACCTGTGAACCAATCTTCAAGTTGTTGAAGAAAGATCAGGTGGTTAAATGGAATGATGACTGTCAAGTTGCTTTCGATAAAATCAAGGAGTATTTGCTGGAACCTCATATCTTGATGACTCCCGTCGAAGGAAGACCACTAATCATGTATCTGACCGTCCTGGAGAATTCAATGGGGTGCGTACTGGGCCAACATGACGAGTTTGGCCGAAAAGAGCATGCCATTTATTACCTTAGCAAAAAGTTTACCGACTGTGAGACCCGATACTCACTGCTCGAGAAAACTTGCTGTGCTTTAGTATGGGCTGCTCGCCGGCTAAGGCAGTATATGTTGACTCATACCACTTTGCTGATCTCTATGATGGAATCGATCAAGTACATCTTTGAGAAGCCTGCTTTATCTGGAAGAATAGCTAGATGGCAGATGATCCTAACAGAGTACGACATACAGTACACGACTCAAAAAGCTATAAAGGGGAGTGTACTAGTCGATCATCTGGCTCATCAAGCTGTCGAAGATTACCAATCCATGAGGTTCGACTTCCCCGATGAGGATATCATGACTTTGGACAACATTGAAGAGAACAGACCGTATGACGGACCTGAACAAGGATCCCGATGGACCCTGTACTTTGATGGTGCCTCCAATGCACTTGGCAACGGTATCGGCGCGGTACTTATCTCTCCAGGAGGTTGCCATACACCTTTCACTGCCAGACTCTGCTTCAGCTGCACCAACAACATGGCCGAGTATGAAGCTTTTATCTTTGGTCTCAAGGCCGCTATTGACTTGGGAATCAAATCTTTGATTGTATTTGGGGACTCAACTTTGGTTATCAATCAGATCAAAGGAGAGTGGGATACTAAACATCCAAACCTCATCCCTTACAAAGAACATGTCCTGACATTGTTACCACATTTCGAGCAGATCACCTTCGAGCACTTCCTGCGAGAAGAGAATCAGCTAGCAGATGTGCTAGCTATAATGTCATCCATGTTTAAACTTAACTGGGATAATGAGGCTCCTCAAATCACCATTGAAAGGATGAACGAACCTGCACATTGTCACGAGATTAATACCGAAGTAGTGGGCCGACCTTGGTTTCATGACGTCAAAAGGTATCTCGAGGCTCAAGAATACCCTGAAGGAGCTTCAGTCAACGACAAAAAGTTCTTGAGGAGGTTCTCGGCTAAGTTCTTCCTAACCAATGGTATCTTATACAAGCACAATCATGATTGCATTCTACTCCGATGTGTGGACAAGGTTGAAGCTGAGCAGATCATGGCTGAACTGCACAAGGGTACCTTTGGCACTCATTCTAGCGGACATACGATGGCTAAGAAGATTCTACAGGCAGGCTATTACTGGTCTACCATGGAAGCTGGTTGCCATCAACATTCTAGAACTTGTCACAAATGTCAAATCTAAGCCGACAAGGTACATATACCTCCAGTCCCTCTCAATGTCTTAACAGCTCCTTGGCCATTCGCAATGTGGGGAATCAACATGATTGGAGAGATCAAGCCTACAGCATCCAATGAACACTGTTTCATTCTGGTGGCCATTGATTACTTTACCAAGTGGGTCGAAGCAGTTTCCTTCGCATCCGTCACAAAGAATGTGGTTTCCCTCTTCATCAAGCAGAACCTCATTTGCCGGTATGGTATCCCCGAAAGGATCATCGCCGATAACGGTACAAACCTGAACAACACTATGATCACCGCTTTGTGCGAACAGTTCCAGATTCAACATCACAATTCATCTCCCTATCGGCCAAAGATGAACGGTGTTGTCGAAGCTGCGAACAAAAATATCAAGAAGATCATTCAGAAGATGACAGTGACCTATAAGGACTGGCACGAGATGTTACCGTTTGCTCTGCACGGGTACCGTACCACAGCACAAACATCAACCGGGGCAACACCCTATTCTTTGGTATACGGCATGGAAGCTGTTTTACCTATCGAGGTTCAGATTCCCTCCTTGAGAATCATGAAAGATGCTGGTTTGAGTAAAGACGATTGGATTCAGACCCGGCTTGATCAACTTAACTTGATTGATGAAAAGCGACTTACTGCTGTTTGTCATGGTCAGACGTATCAAAAACGGATGATCAAGGCTTTCAACAAGAAAGTCAAGCGCCAGGTATATCAAGTCCGGGATCTTGTAATCAAGCGGATCATCTTGCCGCAAAGTGATCCCAGGGGCAAATGGACTCCTACCTACGAAGGACCATTTGTGATCAAAAACATCTTTTCTGGTGGGGCAATGATCCTGACCACCATGGATGGCGACGACATGCTGCACCCTACGAACACAGACATAGTCAAAAGATACTACAAATAAACGACCCGGCAAGTTGAAAACCCGAAAGGGCGAATTGAGCAAAAATGGGCATCACGGTGAATCGAAAACCCGAAAGGGCGGTTCAGGCAAAAATTAGGTATAAATAAATAAAAAATATGTACACCCGGCAAGTTGAAAACCCGAAAGGGCGACTTGGGCAAAAAAGGGTTTCCCGGTGGATTGAAAACCCGAAAGGGCGTTCCAGGCAGAAGTTAGGGAATTAAAGCGTATGACTATGTCTCGTCGGATCACTTTAAGGATAATCTCTTCACCAGACAAGCTATTGGCTTCTGATCAATCCAATCATCTTCGGACGAAGCAACGAATGGACAAGACATCCAGAGTTACGAAGGCTATAGCAGAATGGGAACCCCATGGAATTTTTTACACATAGCCATATTTCTTTGTATAATTTTTTTCTCATTTTTATGACAACATTCTCTTACTAGGATGTATGTCTCCTTTGTACAAAATATTTACACAAAGTTAATACAAAGATACTTCAAAGTGCAGAAAACTATTTGCCTTTTCCTTTTCTTTACACATGTGTTTTATTTGAAAACGTCCAATGGTTTATTAAATGAGCGTATGCATTTGAATATAATCACTGTTTACAAATAAACGAAATGTGAAAGAATAATTACTGACAGATTGGAAGGATAGGAAGACGTCTTTAGGCTGTTCCAAGAAAAATCCCCTGTAGTACATCATCTAGATCCCGAGCGGAGCTAAAACCTTGAAATACATATCCCCAGCGGAATTAAATTTCAAAATCCTCGCCAGAGTCGAAACTTCAAACTCCCAATCCCTGGCGGAGTCATATTTCAAACCTTAATCCACCATCAGAGTTAAGTCTTCAAACTACCAATCCTCAGCGGAGCAAACACTTTGGGTCATAAATCCCCAGCAAAGATGAAACCCTCTTCCCTAACGGAGTCAAATTTCCAACTACCAATCTACAGCGGAAACCATTCAGTGTTCCCCATATTCCCCAGCAAGTTGTCTTAAAACCTGGAAATCAACCAGATAACAGTTAACTTTTATCCCCAACCTCCGAATAATTCCCCAGTAGAGTGGCATACAACCCAAACTCTTGAACTTTTTCCAAACAAGAATAAGCCTTTTCCCCCAGAGTCTTGAACTTACTTTCCAGCAGGATAGCTACTCCCCAGCAGTATAGTTATTCCCCACAGAGTTTTCGCTCCCCAACAGAATGAAGATTCTCATTATTAACTCGCCAGCTTGAAGTCCCCAAGGATTCAAGTTCCCCCAGCAGATTGAAGATTCTCATTCCTGATTCCCCAATGAAGTTTCCAGAGTTTTTCATTACTCCCAGCATGAATTCGTCAGAATTTTTAATCCCCTACAGATAGAAGATTCTCATTCTCACTTCTCCGATGAAGCCCCAAAGGTTTAAACTTCCCCAGGAGATTGAAGTTTCTCATTATCTGCGGAAGACATTCTATTTCTCATTCAGGTTCAACTATCAGTTTCAAGTTCAAATACACTCCAGACAAGGAAGTCATTCTGTCACTTATTCGGATCCCAATTACAATACAGATACACTCCAGACACGGAAGTCATTCTGCTACTCATACAGATCTCAACTTCAGATACAGTCCAGATACGCTCCAGACACGGTTGCCATTCTGTCAATCATTCAACTTTTTCCCCAGCCCAGAGATGCTCCAGACACGGATGTCATTCTGTCGCTTATTTAGATTTCAGATTCAGATACAATACAGATACACTACAGACATGGAAGTCATTCATTCAAGAATCAAATACAGTTACAGCTCGGATACGCTCCAGACACGAACGCCATTCCATTGTTCATACAGATCCAATCTCTAGATACAACTCAGATACGTTCCAGACACGGATACCATTCTGATGTTCATTCTCTTGATTTTTCAACAAACATTCCTGGATGGCATCTTTAACCCCATCTCCAGCAAGATTCAATCATCTCCAAATGTCATCTTTAAGTCCATTTCCTCAACTATATTTTGACGAGTGCAAATTTACGGGCACTCTAGTGTCCAATCCTCTTTTACCTTCAAGTCACGAAAGGAAAACTCGCCAATCTAACTCTCCAGGTTCAAGAAGATTGAATAGGGGCAGCTGTTGTACCCCAAAATTTGCCATCTCATTTTATCAATATTTCCCCTCACAAGACTCTTTGGACTCCAGACAGGATTAGGGTTTGCTCTACTCAAGACATCTCCTTGCACTATTGACCTAAAATTAGGGTTTGAGTTTGCACATGGATTTTTGGACTTCCAATGCCTCATGTGACTTTCATACTTCATGTTGGACTCCTAAGATTTCTCATACCAAGTTTCAAGCTTTGAATCAAATTTTTGCCCAGTCAATTGGACAGTTGACCTAAAAATCAACTGTATTGGGGAAAAAGTCAACTGTGGCCAATTTACAGTCAAACCTCATAATTTTTTATCCACATCAACATTATAAACTCATATGAACCATTTGATCAAGTTTGGACCACAACTCCTCAAGAAATTTGATCAGATCATCAAAAGGGCAAAATAGTCATTTTTAGGGTTTTGTCTGTAGAAGGGCAATTTCTGATTTTTCACCTAGCCAATGGCAAATTGGGTTCAAGCATGGATTCAAGGACTCAATGGCACCATCTTTACCTAATCACAAGGTTCAAAAGATCTCAAATGCATTGGATTGACAAATGAATTTTCCAGTCAACTGATCAAAAATCAACTATACACTGAAAAGTCAAACTTTGACTTTTTGGTCAAAATCAAGTGCCAAGGGTCATTTTTCATCAAGATGTGTCAAAACATGAAACTTGTTCACCAAGAAACCTAATGTTGAAAATTAGGGTTTAAAATGGAAAATTTTCATAACTTAGAAATTTTCTAAGTTATGAAAATTTCTTATTTTTTCCCAACTTTTTCACCATGATGCAATTGGATTCAAAGAAAACTTCCAACATGAAAGTTGTAGTCCTCCACAAAATCTACAACTTTTGTTCACAAATTTTTCCTAAAATATTCTTGTATCTCAAGTTATGATTTTGTGAACAAGGGTCCAAAAACTTTCTAACTTAGTGAAATTTTGCCCTAGTTTAGGCAGGATTTTGACCTATCTTCATGGAAATATTTCACATATTTCCAAGTGGAATCTCAAATTTCATTTCAAATATGGATTGTAGATCATGTTTCAAGCTTTCCAAAATGTTCAAGAACTCTTCAAAATAATTTATGGTTAGGGAGAATCGAAGAAAAGAAAATGGCCATTTCTCACTTTTGTCCATGGCATATTTCATGTTGATACAAGTTGCAAATCTGTCTAAACCATGCTTGTACTTGGTTTACATGTCCTTAAACCCTTCCACACTCAAAAATTGAATGCAAACACAATGGATTAAGGTTTTGTTCTGAACTTTAGAAGATTACACATTGAATTAATCCATTTTTGGCAAAAAAGGCAACAATACCATTTCCATAAAGCACAACTTTTGCAAATTTGTTTCTCTTGAGCATTGCACCAAGCCTTTTGCTGAAAACAAAGCTCCCTAATGTCAGGCAAAGTTCACCAACTTTGTGAAGCTAGGATACAGGCCTGTACAACCTTGCCTTTGTCACTTCTCACTTTTACTTCAAAAACAAGTCATTGTGCCAAAAAGTCCATAACTTTGCAATCTGATATAACCAAACTTTGTAAACATTTCAAACAAGTTTTACACATTACACTAAGCCAGAAACACGAGCTAGAAAGTCCTCAAACCCTCCAAAACACCAAAACCCAAGTTCTGTCAAAAACAAGGCAGGTTCTGCAGTTTGACTTCCAAAACAAAATCCACTCGTGCGTTTTGCTTGCAACCAGTTCCAACACACTCCATACAACCTACATAAACTATCCCGACCATTCCCAAGTCACTGTAACTCCATTTACACACTTCACCATTTTTAAATTCTGAGTTTTCAGGTTGAGTTCTACAAGAAGATTCAGGCTAGTTCAAAGCAAGCTAAGCATTGGGAAAGCTCAAAGGAATTTCAAGTAAGCTCACAGGTATCTCAGGCCTCACTCACAACCCCTGCATTGCCATACTCGAGCTTGACTGAAACAGGTAAATTTTAAACTTCTATCTCTCTATTTAGGAAACATTAGGCTTAGGTTTGTGAATAAAAAATGTAGTCCTCATTGCCCTTAAGCTGTACATATGCATAGAATTTATTTGTTAACTGAGCTAGGAGTATTTGATGTCTGAACTTTCTGAAAAAACTAGGTCAAGATTTAGGGCCAAAGAAATTCTCTCTGGTTAAGTTTTAGGTTATGTTTTTTATATGGTTAGAATCGTGTGATCAAGAGCTATAACTTTCATGTTGCGAGTTTTTGTTTTTAAGCACAAATGCAGGAGTTAGCAAATTGAATACATGGCGCGCGTTTTCTTGTTCAGAGGACAGGGACGAAGGAAATCTGGGTCGAGCCTTGGTTTGGCTTGCTATTTGCACCCCTTAGCTTGTTGTTTACACCCCCTTGGCCCATTTCATTATTTTTTCATATTTTTCATTTCTTTTTTATTTTCTGACTTTTAATATTTTTTCTAAATATAAAAAATCACCAAAAATATTTTCCTAAATTTTCACATTTTTATTTTATTTTTTTAATTATTTTTTTGGACATAGAAATAATTACTATAATATATACTTTTATTTTCTTAAAATAAATTCATAAATAATACAAAAAATATTATATATTTTTTATTTATTTAGATACTTAAATAATATTTTTCTCACACATTTAATTTTTTAACACTCTTGTATATATTTTATTTTATTTTCTTGTACATGAATAAATAATATAATATATATATTTTTTCTTAAAACAAAATTAGGGTTTCTTCACCCTTTCCAAAAATAATTTTTTTATTATCCCTATTTTTAGGACATTAAATAAATTATTTTTACATACATAAAAATAATACAAAAACCATTTTGCATATTTATAATATACTGCATATTTAAATATTTGTCAATTTATTATTTGTACAATGAATTCAATATGGTTGTAATAGTTGAAATTAGGGTTTTATGTTCTTGCAAAATATCCCCTATTCAAACTTGTATCCCCCTCCCCATATCAATGTTTTAATAGTATTAGATTTACTTTTACGCACTTTATTGCTTTCAAATATGCATGATAGAAAGATTAGGGTTTGTATGCAAGACCAAAATCAAACAAATAGCTTGACTAATACAAGACAAAAATGCATGAAAAATGACAACACAATGCACACAAACACCCCTAGGGTTTCACCCACTTGTTGCCTTAAAAATGGTCATGGTATGCATGCTAGGTGTCTTGGAAAAACAAAATCAAAACAAAAAGATCATAGTCCCTCGATGTCGCTATCTTGGTTACCTATACAAAAATGATCTAGTCCCTCAAACAAAAACTTGCTAAGATACTTAGCACTATTGCTATCATGGTCATACGATGACCCACGCCTGTCCCGTTTAACATCCAAACACAAGGTTGTTTACCAAATACAATTGTAAAACAACAATTTCAAAGGGTTAAAAATGTGTAGGAAAGATCTTTGAGTAGGGTAGACAACTCCTAGTTACTTGATCAAACTTGCAAACATCCTTGCTATTTTCAAACATCACAACACAATTTCAAAACATTTTCCCAAAACAAACTTTCAAACAATGAAACATTTTTCAAAAGACAAAACACCTTTGTATACATTCAAACAAGAATCATTACAAAGGTTGCCACAACAATGGCCTCTTTTCAAAATACTTTCAAAACCACACACAAAAGCACCATTTCAAACAATTGAAAAGCAAAAGCAAGTGATCTAAAACAAGTAACTAAGAGCCCATGGAAAACCATGGATGAAAAGGGTGCTAGCACCTTCCCTTTTCATAATCTACCCCCCGAACCCAAAAACAATCTCAAAGGTCTTTCCTGTGCTTTTTGACCTTTCCTTTGGATAAAATAAAAAGTCGGTGGTGACTCTTGCTAAACCGAAACATTTGCGAACACAAACGCAAAACCTCAAGTCAGTTCTCCCACCGCATCACAGTTTGTATGACAAGAACCAAAAAACAAAACAAATAGAAAAAACCTAATGCAAGACAAAGGCATGAAAATGACACACTTTGCACACAAGCACCCTTAGGGTTTCTCCCACTTGGTTGCCTAAATAAAAATGGCTATGTTACGCATGCGAAGTATCTTGGCAAAACAAATAAAAATAAGATCATAGTTCCTTGATGACACTATCAAAAGGTTTCCTAAACAAAGATGATATTGGTCCCTCAAACATGCTAAGATACTTGGCAACATTGCTATCATGGTCATACGATGACCCACGCCCGTCCCGTTTACATCCAAAGATAGGGTGTTTACCAAATCAATGGTAAATCAACAATGTCAAAGGAATAAAAATGCACAAGAAATACATTTGAGTAGGTAGATAGCTTCTAGTTACTTGATCAATTTCAAAACAATCCTTGCTATTTTCAAAAACCAACACACACACATTTCACAACATCTTCCAAAACATTAAAACATTTTTTAAAAGACAAACATCTTTGTATACATTTTTACGAACGAGAATCATTACAAAGATTGCCTAAGCGATTGGCCTCTTTTCAAAATACTTTCAAAACCACACCAAGCACCATTTCAAACAAAACAAAAAAAGCAAGTGATATAAACAAGTAACTAAGAGCCCATGGAAAACCATGGATGAAAAGGGTGCTAGCACCTTTCCTTTTCATAATCTACCCCCCGAACTCAAGAAAACATCTCAAAGGTCTTTCCTGTGCTTTTTACCTTTCCTTTTGGATAAAAGAAAAGTCGGTGGCGACTCTTGCTAACCGCAACATTTGCAAACAAAAAACGCAAAACCTCAAGTCAGTTCTCCAACCGCATCACAGAACTGGAGACTCTGCTGGGGATAAATATAAAAGTGGGGTTACCTTAGGGTTTTAGATCACATTTACATGTTTACCTTGTTTGACTTGTTTTCTTTACATTTTGGTTCTATTGTTTGGGTTTGAATCCTCTACCCGGATTTGGGAAACATTATAGGTAAATAGAATTACATTGTGGAAACTGTGCGGGGTATACCGACATGGTCTAACCAATAGCTATGTTAGTGCGACATATTTGTGGGTACCAGTAGCCTTTGAGTCAGTCAAAGATAATACAGGGCCGTTGAGTGATGTCATGAATCACTAATGAACTTCTAGAACCTTTACTTGACCAACTTGGCCTTTTAGGATGTAGTGAGATAACCGGCTTTGGTGCAGTCCGAAGTTGGTAGATACTCGATACTACACTCATTGAGGGTTGGTTTCTTGGAATATTTCGGTCACCAGTAAAGAGGCTTGAACTGAAACAATGAACAAGGAAACAATCCAGTGATATTGAGCTCCATAGAACCCGGTTACTATTTCTAGTACAGGTTGAGCCAACTAAACTTCAAGAGGGCACTTACCTATGAAACCCCATGCAAGCCTAAACTAGGAACTTGTTTGATTTTCTTGTACATATACTTGTGCATAACATCATGGACATCATGAACATCGTATGCATCCACTAACCATTTCAAGGATTTTGGAGATTCATCTTTGTTCTTGTTTTGTAGGTTATGGATTCACTTCGCAGGAAAACTATCCAAATCAACCTTGTGAGAATTCCTCCACAACTCAAGGAGCTAGCTTCAAGGATTCCTGAGAATTATCCATTCACCAAGAGGCATGGTCGTCTAATCAACTTGGTCACTTCCAACACAGAGGAGGATATGATGAAAGTTCTCTTCCAGTTCTTTGACCCTTTGCATCATTGCTTCACATTTCCTGACTATCAACTTGTGCCTACTTTGGAATAATTCTCTCAACTTCTGAGGATTCCTATTCTCAATCAACTACCCTTCAACGGTACAAAAAGAGATCCAAAACCAGAAGAGATTGCTCAAGCCCTGCACTTGCACTCATCTAATGTCACAACTCATTGGGAAATTAGAAGTGGTGTCAAAGGCTTCTTGGAAAAGTTTCTGTTTGAGAAAGCCCAAAGTTGTTGGAATTCTCTAGACTTGCAAGATTTTGAGGAGATTTTAGCTCTTCTCATCTATGGGATGGTCTTGTTCCCTAATCCTGACCAACTCATAGATGTGAGCGCTGTCAAAATCTTCATGACTTGCAACCCGGTGCCTACATTGCTTGGGGATATCCTCCACTCATTTCACACTCGTAAATGAGGAAAAGAGGTGTTCTTATGTATTGTACTCCTCTCCTGGAAAGATGGTTTATTTATCATCTTCCCCAATCAGTCTTGAAGAATGAGAAAGGTTTGAGGTGGTCACAAAGGTTAATGACGCTTACACATTCAGATATTCATTGGTGTTCTCGATCCAAAGAGAATGTCATTATTGTTGACCGTTGTGGGGAATTCCCTAATGTCCCTCTCCTTGGCATTAGGGGAGGCATCACCTATAACCCATGCTTGGCTCTAAGACAGTTTGGTTACGCCTGAAGGGATGGCCCACATGACATGCTGATTCAAGGATTGGTTTTCGACTACGACAACGACGATCAAGGACTCCGTCAAAGATTCATCCGAGCTTGGAGGATGCCCAACAAGGTGGATAGCAAGACTTTGGGACACAAGAATTCCATCCCTCTTGAGCCTTACCTCAAGTAGGTACGAACCCGCACCCAAAGTCTTATGATGCCTTATCCCTCCATTCTCCCAGTGATTATAGAGCCTGTTAAGGAAGGAGAGGTTCCATACACCATCCTACATACTGACATGCCGACATCACTCGAAGACCTACAAAGGAGTTGGATACAGCTCAAGGGAGAGCGCGATACTTTTGAAGCCCAATTCTACGCAAGCGGGAAGAAGGTTTTGGAACTCACTCGGCTACTTCACAAAGAGCAGACTCTCAACACCTACATTGCACCAAAGAGGATGCGCAACGTATTTTTACCTTAGAATTCTGTATTATTTTGCCCAAGGGGCATTGATGTACTCACAATTCTATCTTATTAATATGACATGTGTTTCTTTTTTGTTTAAAACAAATTTGAATTTCTGAATCCTTGAAAGCATTGCATGAATACATATCATTCTTCATAAGCATAAACAGCTCTTCACACCAAGTTTCCTCATCTCTCTACTGTTTATTTCAGTAAGATGGATATCGAACAAACGGTCAAAGATCTGCAAGCTCAGAATTCACAATTCCAACAGTTGTTCATGACCTTAACCAAGGGGAAAGAGGAGCTGAAGACTCTTTTAGAAAAAGAAAAAGAGAAAAAGAAAAAGAAGCCAGCTGGTGTGGTTATCATGGGCAGAAGATTTCAGGGACAAGCTAGATGGACCTTGGAATTCCCAACAACATCTGAAGAGGGGGAAGGAAAAGGAAAAGGAACGGCAGTACCATCAGATTCTGAAGAAGAAGAGGAAGAGGAGGACTACTCTGAACAATAATACCCTCTGGCTAATGACAAGTACAAACACCTCGAAGAGCGACTAAGCGCTATGGAAATCCAGAGAGTACCGGGGCTAGATTTTGAAGAGTTGGGGTTGGTGTCAGGAATTGTAATCCCTCCAAAGTTTAAAGTGCCACTGTTTACAAGTATGATGGGGTGTCTTGCCCTAAAATGCACCTCAGATCATATGTCAGGAAGATTCAACCACATTCTGCTGACAAAGACCTGTGGGTCCACTTTTTCCAAGACAGTTTATCAGGAACGCAAATTGATTGGTTCTACCAGTTGGAGAGGGCAGATGTTCACAATTGGGAAGACTTGGCAGCTTCTTTCTACAAACAGTATCAATACAACGCCGACTTGGCGCCAACCCGTACTCAGCTACAGAGTATGGCCATGGTTTCCAATGAGGGCTTTAAAGATTACGCGCAAAAGTGGAGAGACCTAGTCGGAAGGGTGCAACCCCCTCTATTTGAGGGGGAGTTGGTGGACATGTTCTTGGGAACTCTATCAGGTCCTTTTTTCAATCATCTGATTGGTAGTTCTTCTTCAGGATTTACTGAATTGATTTTAACCGGCGAAAGAGTGGAGGCTGGTATAAGAAATGGGAAAATTCAGAAGGACGCGTCTGCCTCAACAGCTGTAAAAAAGCCCTTCACATGAAGAAAGGAAGTATCTACTGTGTATTCTCATAGGAACCAGGGAAGAACCGAGCGCCGACCAACAGTGGGGGCCGTTATGATTCCAAAGCCTGCATCAGACCAGCCGAGAAATAACCAGCAAAGGGTAGAAAGGCCAGTTCGGCAATTTACCAAGATTAACATGACTCCAGCTCAAGTTCTACCATATCTCTTGAAGTTGAATCTGGCCACTCTAAAAGAGGCCCCAAAAATCCTAATACTGCTTCTCCACATTACCATCCCAACGCCAGATGCGCGTACCATTCTAAAAGTCCAGAGCACGACACCAACAACTGTTGGGCTCTGAAGAATAAGATTCAAGATCTGATAGACGCGAAGGAAGTTGAGTTTGAAGCGCCTGAGAAACCAAATGTTATTTCCGCCCCAATGCCGAGGCATGGTCACAATGCCAATGCTATTGAAGAAGATATGTTTGTTGCTACCGTGGATGAACTATTGACTCCACTCCCGATTATCAACTTGAATTTGTTGAAAGCTGGTATTTTCCCAGGTTGTGGAAAAGAATGCCATGCTTGCCTATCCTCACCATTTGATTGCCCTCTGTTGAAGAAAGGTATCCAACGACTGATGGATAACCAAGAAAATTTGTTTGAGAATGCTCCTGTTTCACCCGTTCCAGTGAAAGAAGTTTCAATAATAACCATCTACGCCAATCCTTCCAGGGCCCCTAAAAGACCCGTTAGGATTACACCTGCTCCGAAGACTGCTCCGCTTAAGATTACAATGCCCGGGCCTTCCCCATACAAATCAGATAAATCAGTACCATGGAACTATGATGGAGAAATCTACTACCACAGTATTAAACAGGATGAACTGACTGTCGAAGAAGAAAGCTTCGAAGAGGACAATTCCGACATTAGCAATATTGTTGGAACTAGCAAGATCACCCGCAGTGGTAGGATCTTCTCTCCAGAGATTGCTCCTCCAACAGCAATCTTTGGACCCGTGGCCATTCCGAAGATTACCTCTACATCAGTGATTATACCTGCAAGCGTACCTACCGGCAAAGACAATACAATTCTTATCCATGCTTCCACTGCTGAGAATAAAGGAAAGCATGTTCAAGAGGAGCCTATCCAGACGAAGGCTCAATCACTAGCTATTCCTGAAACATCCAAGAAGGAGATGGAAGAAATTCTGAGAATCATTAAGAAGAGTGATTATGATGTGGTTGAACAATTGGGGCAGACCCCTTCCAAGATCTCTATGCTAGCCCTGCTGCTGTGCTCTGAAGCACATGCCAAAGCTTTGGTAAAATTTCTAAAGACAGCTCATGTGCCGCAAGATACGTCTGCTGACCAGTTCTAGGACTGTGTGGCCAGTTTGACAGCTGATAATGGCCTGGGCTTCTCCAATGCTGACTTGACACCTAGAGGGAGAAAACACAAAGATGCATTAGATGTCTCAGTGGAGTGTAGAGGAAAAACCCTAGCTCATGTTTTGGTTGATACTGGGTCATCTCTGAACGTCTTACCGAAGAAAGCCCTTGACAGATTGGATTGTGAAGGGCTGACTTTAAAACCCAGCAACATAGTGGTTAGAGCTTTTGATGGTTAGAAGAGGATGGTCCACGGGGAGGTGGACATCCCAATTAAGGTGGGAACTCAGGTCTTCAACTCCACTTTCTATGTGATGGACCTCCGTCCTTCTTATTCCTGTCTGTTGGGACGCCCCTGGATCTACAATACCGGTGTTGTCACCTCCACCTTGCATCAGATGCTCAAATACCCGGTCCAAGGGAAGATCATAACTGTCCACGGGGAGGAGGAGTACATGATTAGTCATCTGAATTCCTTCCGTTATTTAGAATTAGATGGCGAGTTCATAGAGACCCCTTTCCAACATTTTGAAGAAGTCTCTCCAGAAATAGCAGTGACCAAGGCTGTATCCTCGATTCCTAAGATCACAAGACCTCCACCTAGGATGTCATCTTTAAAGGATGCAAGAGCAGTAGTGGAAGAAGGGGGATGCACAATTTGGGGTCAGCTTCCAGACATTCCTTACAAATCAGACAAGTTTGGCTTGGGGTTTACTTCGGCTGGTCAGAAGGTTGTGTGTTGTGCCCGTGCAGGGGGGGCACCTGTGAAGATTACCAACCAAGGGTCAATGAAGATGATGGCAGCTTGGAAGATTGGATATTTCCTACTTCCAGCGAAGGACTGCGCAACTAGGAAGCCCGAGACTTTGTTCTGATAACTTTCATATCTCAGTAATTTATCTTTTACATTTCTGTTGGACTGTAATATTCACGAACAATTCGCACTTTAAAAACCTTGTGTCTTACCCGAGGCACAATGGTCCATTTGTAAGGGTTTTTATTTCATCTACATATGTCATTCAATGAATCATGGACGCTTTTTCACATATAAACTTTTTATGCTCATTGTCTTTCTTTTAAATTTTATTGTTTTAAGATGGCTATATCCTTACACACACCCACACTCACAAACGCAGGTACCCTTCCATTCCGGATCCCATGGGTAACGATATTGTTATAGCCTTCAGTGACTCTGAAGATCTGATCTACCAAGCTGAATACGAAGGTGAGGAAGATTGTGAGGTGGCAGGGGAATTGGCCAGACTACTACAGCAAGAGGAAAGAGCAATTCAGCCTCATGAGGAGTTGTTAGATACAATCAACTTGGGAATCGAGGAAGATAGAAAAGAAATCAAAGTAGGTGCCAATCTAGAGCCGAGTGTCAAGGAGCGCCTAATTCAGCTGTTGCATGATTATGTTGAGATCTTTGCCTGGTCATACGAAGACATGCCAGGACTCGATACAGACATTATGGTACATCGTCTACCCACAAGAGAAGACTGTCCACCAGTGAAACAAAAGGTCTTCCGCATGAGACCTAACATGTCAGAGAAGATCAAAGCAGAGGTTATGAAACAGTTCAATGCTGGATTTCTGGCTGTTACTTCTTATCCTCAATGGGTGGCCAACATTGTTCTCGTGCTAAGAAGGACGACAAAGTGAGAATGTGCGTGGATTATAGAGATTTAAACAGGGCCATCCCTAAAGATGACTTTCCACTTCCACACATCTACATCCTGGTCGACAATATAGCCCAGCACAAAGTATTTTCTTTCATGGACGGATTCTCAGGCTATAACCAGATCAAAATGGCACCTGAGGACATGGAGAAAACTATATTTGTCACACAGTGGGGTACGTTCTGCTACAAAGTGATGCCATTCGAACTGAAGAATGCCGGGGCAACCTATCAACGCGCCATGGTAGCTTTGTTTCATGATATGATACATCATGAGATAGAGGTCTACGTAGATGACATGATAGCCCAATCACAAACTGAAGAAGAACACATTGATCACTTGCAAAAGCTATTTGTCAGATTGAAGGAGTACAAATTAAGGTTAAACCCGAACAAGTGCACATTCGAAGTCCGGTCCGGTAAACTCTTAGGGTTCATTGTCAGCAACAAAGACATCGAGGTTGATCCTGCCAAGGTTAAAGCGATACAAGAAATGCATGCTCCTCGCACTGAGAAGGAAGTCAGAGGTTTTTTGGGACGCCTAAACTACATTGCCAGATTCATCTCTCACCTAACGTCTACTTGTGAACCAATCTTCAATCTATTGAAGAAAGATCAGGTAGTCGGATGGAATGATGAATGTCATATTGCTTTCGATAAAATTAAGGAGTATTTACTAGAACCCCCTGTTTTGATGCCACCCGTCGAGGGAAGACCGCTAATCATGTATCTGACTGTCTTAGAGAATTCAATGGGGTGCGTATTGGGGCAGCATGACGAGTCTGGACGAAAAGAGCACGCCATTTATTACCTAAGCAAAAAGTTTACCAACTGCGAAACCAGATATTCACTTCTCGAGAAAACTTGTTGCGCTTTGGTATGGGCTGCTCGCCGACTAAGGCAGTATATGTTGGCTCATACCACTTTGCTGATATCTAAGATGGATATGATAAAGTACATCTTTGAGAAGCCTGCTTTGTCTGGAAGGATAGCTAGATGGTAGATGATCCTAACAGAATACGACATACAGTACACAACCCAAAAAGCTATAAAGGGCAGTGTGCTAGCTGATCATCTGGCCCATCAAGCTGTAGAATATTATCAGTCCATGAAGTTTGACTTCCCTGATGAAGACATCATGATAGTAGACAACTGCGAAGAGATCAGACCATATGACGGACCTGAACAAGGATCCTGATGGACCCTGTACTTTGATGGGGCATCCAATGCACTTGGTAACGGTATCGGTGTTGTGCTCATATCTCCAAAAGGATGCCATACTCCTTTCACTGCCAGACTTTGCTTTAACTGTACGAACAACATGGCAGAGTACGAAGCATGCATCTTTGGTCTCAAGGCTGCCATAGACTTGGGAATCAAATCCTTAGATGTGTTTGGGGACTCAGCTTTAGTCATCAGTCAGATCAAAGGAGAGTGGGACACTAAGCATCCGAACCTCATCCCTTACAAAGAACATGTTTTGACATTGTTACCACATTTCGAGCAGATTACCTTCGAGCACTTCTCGCGAGAATAAAATCAGTTAGCAGATGCTCTAGCTACAATGTCATCTATGTTTAAACTTAATTGGGATAACGAGGCTCCCCAAATCACCATTGAATGGATGGACGAACCAGCACACTGTCACGAGATTAATACCAAAGAAGTAGTGGACCAGTCGTGGTTTCATGAAGTCAAAAGGTATCTCGAGGCTCAGGAATATCCAGAGGGAGCTTCAGTTAATGGCAAAAAGTTCTTAAGGAGATTCTCAGCTAAGTTCTTCCTAAGTAATGGCATCTTGTACAAGCGTAATCATGATTCTATTCTGCTCCGTTGTGTGGACAAGATTGAAGCTGAAAAGATCATGGCTGAATTGCATGAGGGTACCTTTGGCACTCACTCTAGTGGGAATACGATGGCGAAGAAAATCCTACGGGAAGGCTATTACTGGTCTACCATGGAAGCTGACTGCTATCAACACTCTTGGACTTGTCACAAGTGTCAAATCTATGCAGACAAGGTGCACGTGCCTCCGGTTCCTCTAAATGTCTTAACAGCTCCTTGGCCCTTCGCTATGTGGGGAATCGACATGATTGGGGAGATCAAGCTTACAGCCTCCAATGGACACCGTTTCATTCTAGTGGCCATTGACTATTTCACCAAGTGGGTCGAAGCAGCTTCCTTCGTATTCGTTACTAAGAATGATGTTGCTCTCTTCATCAAGCAGAACCTTATTTGCCGGTACAGTATCCCCGAAAGGATCATCACTGATAATGGTACAAACCTTAACAACACTATGATCACCGCCTTGTGCGAGCAGTTCAATATTCAACATCACAATTCATCTCCCTATCGGCCAAAGAAGAATGGTGCAGTCGAAGCTGCTAACAAAAACATTAAAAAGATCATACAAAAGATGATAGTCACCTACAAGGACTGGCATGAGATATTACAGTTTTCTCTCCACAGGTACCGTACCACGGCTCGCACATGAACTGGGGCAACACCCTATTCTTTGGTTTATGGCATGGAGGCTATTTTACCTATCGAGGTTCAGATTCCCTCTTTGAGAATCATGAAAGATGCAGATTTGAGTGAAGACGATTGGATTCAGACCCGACCTGATCAGTTAAACTTAATCGACGAAAAAAGACTTACTACTATTTGCCACGGTCAGACGTATCAAAAACGGATGATCAAGGCTTTCAACAAGAAAGTCAGATGCCAAGTATATCAAGTTGGAGATTTAGTGATCAAGCGCATAATCTTGCCACAAAGTGATCCCAGGGGAAAATGAACTCCTACCTACGAAGGACCATTTGTAATCAAGAACATCTTTTCTGGTGGGGCAATGATCTTAACCACCATGGACGGCGACGACCTGCCACACCCTGCGAACGCAGACATAGTCAAAAGATACTACGCATAAGAGACCCGCTAGGTTGACACACCTAGGCAAAAAAAGGCATCCCGGCGAACCAAAAGGTTCGGGCAAAAATTAGGGATAAAATGAAAAAAAAATCTGTACACTCGGCAAGTTGAAAACCTAAAAGGGCGACTTGGGCAAAAAAGGGTTTCCCGGTGGACTGAAAACCCGAAAGGGCGGTCCAAGCAAAAGTTAGGGAATTAAAGCGTATGACTATGTCTCGTCGGATCACTTTAAGGATAATCTCTTCATTGACAAACTCTGAGCTACTGATCAACTCAATCATCTTCGGACGAAGCAACAGATGGACAAGATGTTCGGAGATACGAAGGCTATAGCGGAATGGGAACCCCATGGGATTATCACACATAGCTATCTTTCTTTGTATAAATTTTTCTTACTTTTATGACACCATCCTCTTACTAGGATGTATGTCTTCTTTGTACAAAATACTTATTCAAAGTAAATACAAAGATATCTCTTCAAAGTACAGAAAACTATTTATCTCTTTTCTTTACACTTGTGTTTTTATTTGCAAAAAACGTCCAATGATTCATTAATGAACATATGCATTTGAACATAATTACTGTTTACAAATAAGCAGAATGGAAAAGAACAATTACTGACAGGCTGAAAGAATAGGAAAATTTCTTTAGGCTATTCCATGAGCAATCCTTACAGTACATCATCTATATCCCCAGCAAAGTTTAAACCTCATTATCTAGATCCCCAGCGGAGACAAAATTTCCAACTACCAATCCCCAGCGGAGCCAAAATTTCAAACTATTAACCCCTAGTGGAAACCATCCAGTTTCTCCAAATTCCCCAGCAAGTTATCTTGAAGCCTAAAAACCAGACAACAACTTCTGATAACTCCCCAATAGAATGGCAGACAACCCAAACTCTTGAACCTACTCCCCAACAGTAAGCTTTCTTCCCCATAGAGTTTTCATGGCTCCCCAATATATTGAAGATTCTCTTTATTAATTCCCCGCAGAAGTCATCATAATTTTCTTTATTTCCCAGCGGAACATGGATTCCCATTGTGAATCCCCAGTAGAAGTCATCAAAATTCTCTAGATTCCCCAAGCAGATTACTCAAGCAGTATATGGCAGGGCTCGCAACGAATTTTTGTCAATACTCCAACTTCAAGACATGAAGGATCCCTATATCCCCAGCAGTCGTCAAGGATTTCTTATCCTCAGCAATCAAGGATTTATTTTCCCCGGCAGCAGTCAAGGATTTATTTTCCTCAGCAAATCAGCTTACATGCGCATACATTATATCCATATATCATAAACATTGACAAAGTACATATATTGCATCATACATTTCATGCAACATAACTTTGTGTTTCAGCTAATATTTTACCCTTTTTCAGGATAAGATTAACAACTATCGTTTAACAAATATGCAATCATGATACAGTCCAGATACACTCCAGACACGGTTGCCATTCTGTCGCTTATTCAGATTCGTCAATCATGATACAGTTCAGATACACTCCAGACACGAAAGTCATTCTGTTACTCATTCAGATTTCAACTATCATGATACAGTTCAGATACAATCCAGACACGGAATTCATTATGTTACTCATTCAAATTCAGCTTTCAGATACAATACAGATACACTCCAGACATAGAAGTCATTCTGCTACTCATTCAGATTTCAAGTTCAGATACGCTCCAGAAACGGATGCCATTCTGGCCCTTATTCAAATTTCAAGTTCAGATACAGTTTAGATATGCTTCAGACGCGGATGTTATTTTATTACTCATTCAGACCTCAACTTCAAGATACAGTCCAGATACGCTCCAGACACGGAAGCCATTCTGATACTAATTTCTAATTTCACACTCTTGATACAGTATGAATACGCTCCAGACATGGATGTTATTCTATTTCTCATTCAGATCTTAGCCTCCAGATACAGTTCGGATACATTCCAGACGCGGACACCATTCTGATACGTATTCTTCGGACTTACAACTTACAAATTCAGCAAACATTCTTGGATTGCATCTACAAGCCCATCTCCAACAAGATTTTATCATCTCTCCAAATGGCATCTTTAAGCCCATTCCCTCAACTACACTTCATCGAGTGCAAATTTATGGGCACTCTAGTGTCCAATCATCTTTTACCTTCGAGTCACGAACGGAAAAACTCGCTAATCTAACTCTTAAGGTTCAAGAAGATTGAACAGGGGCAGTTATTGTACCCCAAAATTTGCCCTCTCATTTATCAAGACTTTTCTCACAAGACTTCTTGGACTCAAGACAAGATTAGGGTTTGGTCAGCTCAAGACATCTCATCTTGCACTGATACCCCAAAATTAGGGTTTGAGTTTGCACAAGAATTTTTGGACCACCAATGCTTCATGTGACTTTCATACATCATGTTGGATCCCTAAGATTGCTCTTGTTAAGTTTCAAGCCTTGAATCACATTTTTGCTCAGTCAATTGGACAGTTGACCTAAAAATCAACTATATTGGGGAAAAAGTCAACCATGGCCAATTTACAGTCAAACTTCATAATTTTTGATCCACAACAACATTTTAGTTTCATATGTACCATTTTATCAAGTTTGGATCACAACTCCTCAAGAAATTTGATCAAATCATCAAAAGGGCAAAATGGTCAAAATTAGGGTTTTGACTGAGAAAGGGCAATTTCTGATTTTTTTTAACCTAGCCAATGAACAATTAGGTTCAAACATGATTTCAAGGGTTCAATGGCATCACCTTGACCTAATTACATGGTTCAAAAGATCTCAAGTTCATTGGATTGACAATTGAATTTTGCAGTCAACTAATCAAAAGTCAACTATACACTGAAAAGTCAAACTTTGACTTTTTGGTCAAAATCAAATGCCAAGGATCATAATTCATCAAGATATGTCAAAATATGAAACTTGTTCACCAAGAAAACCAATTTTGAAAATTAGGGTTTTGAATTTGAAAATTTTCATAACTTAGAATTTTTCTAAGTATGGAAATTTTCTTTTTTTTCCCCAACTTTCCACCACTTTTTCACCATGATGAATTTTGATTCAAAGAAAACTTCCAACATGAAAGTTGTAGTCCTCCATGAATTCTACAACTTTGATTCACAAACTTTTCCCAAAAGATGCTTGGATCTCAAGTTATGAATTTGTGAATATAGGTCCATGAACTAAATAACTTACTGAAAATTAGCGCTAATTTAGGCAGTTTTTTGACCCAACTTCATGGACATTTTTCACCTAGTTCCAAGAGGTATCTCAAAATTCATTTCATATATGGATTATAGATAACGTGACAAGCTTTCCAAAATGTCCAAGAACTCTCCAAGATCATTTTTTGTTAGGGAGAATCGAAGAAGAGAAGTTGGGATTTTATCACTTTTGTTCATGCCATTTTTACAAGGCATCAAGTTGCAAATCCAATCCATGCTGTTTGTACATTGCTTTACAGGTCCTAAACTCATTCTACACTCCATAATTAAATGAAAATTCAGAAGATAAAGGCTTTATCTTGGCTTTTGTAACATTGTACAAGAGATAATTCCATTTTAGGCATAAAGGTTACAATGTCATTTTCATAAAGGTGAGCTTTTGCAATTTTTTCAACCTTGAGTCTTGGACCTGTCCCTTTGATGCAAACAATTTCCACAGGTCTCAATCAATGTATAACAACTCTTATCAGCCCTTGAGGTAGCCAGTACAAGCATGTTGCATTTGTCATTTCACTTTACTTAAAATACAAGAAAAGTTGCAAAAGGTGATAGAACTTGTACATCTAGTAAGGATTGACCTTTGTGTCATTTCTATACAAATATACCAAGTCATTACAATGCTAAACACGATTGCTTAACATCTGAAACTCTCCAAAACACAAAAACTCTATTTTTTTGTCCAAACATCCAGTTGCTGCAGAATCATAGCCATTTCATTTTTGGCTCGTGCGTTTTGCATTTTAACATTTGAAACACTTCATACACAGCATACCAAAGCAGTCCAAGCATTCATCCTACATCTGTAAGCCCTATTTCAGCCATTGCCATTTTCAAACTTGGAGCTTGCAACTTGACTTGTGCAGAGACTTCTGGCCATCCACAAAGCAAGCTAGGCATTGGAATAGCTTGAAGGAAGTTCAAGGAAGCTCACACGACCCTCAGGCCTCCATCAAAGTCCCTACATTGATCTATCCAAATCCAACTGAAGGAGGTATTTTTCAAAACTCTATCTCTCTATTTAGGCATCCTCAAGCCACGATTTGTGAAGAAAAGATGTAGTCTATAACATGGTGAAGTTGTACATATGCATACTTTTCATTTATATTAACTTTGTTATGAGAATTTGAAGCTTGAAGTTCATGAAATTTTTAGGTCATGAATTAGGGGTCCCAAAATTTTCTCTGATCTTTGAGAGTTAGGTTACAAATTTTATATGGTTGAAATCGTGAGATTAAATGCCACAAGTTTCATGTTATGAGATTTTGTTTTTGTGCAAGCATCTGAGAGTTACAGTATTGAAGGGAAAACGCGCGCGCAGGACATGGCTAGAGGACAGGGATGACTGGCTTGGGCTTTTTGGCGCGTCTGGCCTTTCTGTTTCTGTTATCCACACCCCCTGAATTACTTCTGCACCCCCCTAACTTATTATTTTATATTTTTGCATTTTTCTTGCATATTTTTATATTATTACTTGCATTTATTTTTTTTAATGATAAAAGATACCCAAAAATAATTTATTTATTTTCACATTTTTACTTTATTTTATTTTATTTTTGCATAAAAATAGTTTATTAAATAGAATAGAAATCATTTTCTTAAAATAACTTGTAAATAATAAAAAATACTACATATTTTTTTATTATATTATTTATACTCATCAAATATTTATTTCCATACATATTTAATTTTTAATATTTGCACATAATATTATTTATTATTTTCTTGTACAAAAATGGACAAAATATTAATATAGAACATATATTTTCTTTAATAAAAAAAACCAGGGTTTCCCCCTTTCAAAAATAATAATAATATTTTTCCTTATTTTCTAGGGTTAGTTAATTTATTTTCTCATACATTAAACAAATACAAAATATTTCTTTACATAAATACATTTGCATTGCATTTTAATACTTGTTTATTTATTTAATGTGCACAATATTCGATTGGGTTGTAATAGTATTTTTAGGTTTATATTTGTGCAATATCCCCATTCAAAAACTTGTATCCCCCCTCCCATAATAATTGTTGTAATAGCGTAGTTTACATTTACGCAATTTATCGCTTTTATACCATGTTTAGTAAACTAGGGTTTGCATGACAAGAACCAAAAAACAAAACAAATAGAAAAAACCTAATGCAAGACAAAGGCATGAAAATGACACACTTTGCACACAAGCACCCTTAGGGTTTCTCCCACTTGGTTTCCTAAATAAAAATGGCCATGTTACGCATGCGAAGTATCTTGGCAAAACAAAACAAAATAAGATCATAGTCCCTCGATGACGCTATCAAAAGGTTGCCTAAACAAAGATGATCTTGGTCCCTCAAACATGCTAAGATACTTGGCAACATTGCTATCATGGTCATACGATGACCCACGCTTATCCCGTTTAAATCCAAAGATAGGGTTGTTTACCAAATCAATGGTAAATCAACAATGTCAAAGGAATAAAAATGCACAAGAAAGACATTTGAGTAGGTAGATAGCTTCTAGTTACTTGATCAATTTCAAAACAATCCTTGCTATTTTCAAAAACCAACACACACACATTTCAAAACATCTTCCAAAACATTGAAACATTTTTTAAAAGACAAACATCTTTGTATACATTCTTACGAACGAGAATCATTACAAAGATTGCCTAAGCGATTGGCCTCTTTTCAAAATACTTTCAAAACCACACCAAGCACCATTTCAAACAAAACAAAGCAAAGCAAGTGATCTAAACAAGTAACTAAGAGCCCATGGAAAACCATGGATGAAAAGGGTTCTAGCACCTCCCCTTTTCATAATCTACCCCCCGAACTCAAGAAAACATCTCAAAGGTCTTTCCTGTGCTTTTTTACCTTTCCTTTTGGATAAAAGAAAAGTCGGTGGTGACTCTTGCTAACCGCAACATTTGCGAATACAAATGCAAAACCTCAAGTCAGTTCTCCCACCGCATCACAGTAAGAAACCTTCCCAACTTGATTCGATATCCGAGACGGACCAATAAAATAAGGAGTGAGCTTCTTAGACTTCAGAGCTTGCCCAACACCAGTCACAGGTGTGACTCTCAAAAACACATGATCACCAGCTTGGAATTCTAAATCTTTCCTTCTCTTGTCATGGTAACTTTTTTGTCTACTTTGAGAAACCTTCATCTTCTCTCGGATAAGCATCACTTTCTCAGTAGTCTCTCGAACAATCTCAGGTCCAAGTACCACACTTTCACCAGATTCATGCCAACACAATGGAGTCCTACACCTCCGACCATACAATGCCTCAAAAGGTGCCATCCCAATACTAGAATGGTAATTGTTATTATAAGTGAACTCAATCAACAGAATATAAGTTTCCCACGAACCTCCCTGTTCAAGAACACATGCTCTCAACAGATCCTCCAACGACTGAATAGTCCTCTCGGTCTGACCATACGCCTGAGGATGATACGCCAAACTCAACCTCAACTTAGATCCCAACGCCTCTTGCAAACATTTCCAGAAATCAGAAGTAAACCTCAGATCTCTATCTGACACAATACACAAAGGAACACCATGCAACTTCACAATTGTTCTGGTGTAAATCTCTGCCAACTTCGAAATAGGATATGTGATGTTAATAGGTATAAAGTATGCTGACTTTGTAAGCCTATCAACAATCACCCATATCGAGTCATGTCCTCTCAAGGTACTAGGTAATCCCGCTACAAAGTCCATCGAAATGTTGTCCCATTTCCATTCTGGAATATCTAACGGTTGCATCAACCCTGCAGGCTTCTGATGCTCAACCTTCGACTTATGACAAGTCAAAGAAGCATACACAAACTGTGCCACATCACGCTTCATACCAGGCCACCAAAACAAGCCTTTCAAATCTTGATACATTTTAGTAGCTCCTGGATGAATACTCAAACTGCTTCTGTGACTTTCCTCAAGAATCACTTTCTTAATCTCTTTATCATCAGGAATGCAAATACGATCTCAGAATCTCAACACACCATGCGCATCTATCTTGAAATCATCATTCTCAGATCGATCAATTCCCATAATCTTATCCACCAACTTCACATCTAGCTTTTGAGCCTTGCTAATACTATTGAGAAAGTCATTATTAATCTTTAACATTCCCAACATAACACTTTATGGCGTCACTTCACAAACTAAACTCAAATCTCGGAATTTCTCAATCAACTCCAACTCTCTAACCATTATTGTCGACATGTGCAATGTCTTTCGGCTTAAAGCATCGGCCACAACATTAGCTTTTCCTGGATGATAATTCAAACTGAAATCATAATCCTTCAGCAATTCTAACCACCTTCGCTGCCTCATATTTAACTCTTTCTGATCAAAAAGATACTTCAAACTCTTATGGTCACTAAACACTTCAAATCTAGAACCGTAGAGATAATGCCTCCAGATTTTCAACACAAAGACAACTGCAGCCAATTTTAAATCATGCGTAGGATAATTCTTTTCATGAGTCCTCAATTTCGTCGACGCATAAGCAACCACCTTACTATTCTGCATGAGTACACCACCTAACCCCATCAGACAAGCATCATAATACACAACAAAAGGTTCCCCCGGATTAGGAAAGGTCAAAACTGGAGCCAACGTCAACCTCTTCTTCAACTCGATAAAACTTTCTTCACATCGACTATCCCACACAAAGGGTTTACCCTTATAAGTCAAATTGGTCAACGAAAGTGCCAACTTAGAAAAACCTTCTATAAACCGTCTATAGTAACCGGCTAATACCAAGAAACTTCTAATTTCAGTAACCGACTTTGGAGCTTCCCATTGCAACACAACATCAACTTTAGAAGGATCCATAGCGATGCCACTACCATAAATGACATGACCAAGGAAACTAACCTCATGCAACCAAAATTCACACTTGGACAACTTCGCATACAACTTCTTCTCTTTCAAAACTTTCAATACAACTCTTAGGGGCTTTTCATGTTCCTCTTCTGACTTAGAGTAAATCAGAATGTCATCATTGAATACCACCACAAATCGATCCAAATAAGTATGAAAGATATGATTCATGTACTCCATGAATACTCTCGGCGCATTGGTCACACCGAAAGACATCACCGAATACTCGTAGTGTCCATACCGAGTCCTGAACGCGGTCTTCTAAATATCATCTTCTTTCACTCTAATCTGGTGATATCCTGACCTCAAATCAATCTTAGAAAACACACTTTCACCCACTAATTGATCCATCAACAAATCAATCCTCAGAAGCGGATACTTGTTCTTAATCATCATTTTATTCAACTGTCTGTAATCAACATAAAGCCTTATACTTCCATCTTTCTTCTTTACTAACAACACAGGCGCTCCCCACAGTGATACACTGGGTCTTACAAACTTTTTCTCAAGTAGTTCTTCTAACTACTTCTTCAATTCACACAATTCAGATGCAAACATCTTGTACGGTTCCATAGAAACAAGTCTGGTACCAGGTACAAGATCAATCGCAAATTCAACTCCTCTCTCTGGCGGTACATCAGGAATTTCATCAGGGAACACTTCAGGAAATTCTCGCACCACCTACAACTCATCAATTCTAACTTGGTTCTCCATTGATAGTGACGCTATCAACGTGAACATCTGTGCTTCATCTTGCATCAGCTGCCTCAACTGTTTACCGGTCAACAAACGAACTCTTTCCTCTTCAGGAGTAGAAAACCTCACAGACTTATTATAGCAATTGATATGAACATAGTTATACTCTAACCAATTCATACCCAAGATCACCTCTAACCCTCTTAACGGCAAACAAATCAAATCAACAACCAAGTCTCTGCTGAAGATCGACAAAGGACAATTCAAACACACACGAGAAGTAGTCACCGATCCCTTAGCTGGGGTCTCGACGACCATTTCTCCATCCATAGAAGACAACAAAAGACCCAATCTTTCAACACAATCAACAGCAATAAAACAATGAGTAGCACCAGTATCAATAATAGTAATTAAAGGAGTACTATTAATGAAACATGTACCTCTGATGAGTCTGTCCTCACTAGCTGTCGAAGTCCCAGCCAAAGAAAACACCTTGCCACCAGTTTGTGCCTTCTTTGGTTTCAAACAATTACTACCAATGTACCCTTCTCCACCACAGTTGAAACAGATCATCTCCATATGCTTGCAGTCAGATATCATATGCCCAATCTTACCACAACGGAAACACCTCTTCCCATCAGCAGTAGTGCACACATTACTCTTGTGACCAGGTTGCCCACACTTGAAACATACAACTCTAGCAGGAGCATCTCCCCCACTAGTCCTCTGACCATGAGCAACTCTTTGTTTACCCCTACCATCATCATAAGGCTTGCCACGGTTATGCTGATTCTTGCCTCTCTTATCACTAACAATCTTGTGATGAGCATTACTATCCTCTTCAAAGATCCTGCAGCTATCAACCAGATCAGAAAAGACGCGAATCTTCTGATATCCAACAGCCTTCTTGATTTCCGAGCGCAACCCATTCTCAAACTCGAGGCACTTAGAAAATTCAGCACCTTCACCATCTGTGATCGGTGGATCTGGAACTGACTGTTTAAAGCTGGTTCGCGAAATGTCGCGGAAGCAAGAGTCGCCACCGTCTTTTATTTTCTCCAAATGGAAAGGACAAAAGCACAGAAAAATTCCTTAAAGAGATTGCTCTCGGTTCGGGAGGTAGGTTATAGAAAGGGAAGGTGTTAGCACCCTTTCTATCCATGGTTATCCATGGGCTCTTAGGTACTTGCTCAATGTGTTTTCAAAAATGTTTGCTTGCTTTTCAATGTGGGTTTTAAAAAGTTTCTTTGAAAAATTTCAGTTCGACTCATACGTCAGAGTGTTTGAAAAATTTGCTTTGAAAGCTTTTGAAAAGTGTTGGTGTGAAAAGTATTTTGATTTGTTTGAAATTAGAGAGCAAGTATCCATGAGTCGTCTACCTACCCTAAGGAATTCGTCTGTGTAAAAGTCCTTTAAAGTAGTGCCATCCCACCATTGAGAGGTAGGTAGCACCACCGTTGGAGGTGTTCGGGTCAATTCGAGTTTATAGGGACATGGCGATCACCAGAGCAATGGGAAGACACCTTAGAAGCTACCCTCATGCCAGGTTCCCGGATCATGAGGACTTACTAATACATCCTCTACTCGACGATCACCTTTCGAAAGGCAAGGCAACAGTGAGGCGTACCCTAGGGGTGGTGTGTGCGATTCGTGTATCGTTTTCAGTTATTTTTGTCTTGTCATGTTCATTGGTGTTCTACGCTTGATTTTATTTTAAGTCCATACATTCTTTCATGCTTTTATTAACAGTTAAAAGTTGCGGGAAAAGTAAATCTAAGACTATTACAAATGGCGCGGGTCCACATCGCCAAAATTAAACCGGACCCGATTGGACGGAAAGTAAATAAAGCGAAAGAAATAAAAGTGCGAGCAATTGTTTACACGGCTTTGGGAGAGATACATAATTATTTGAGCGAAATAAATAAATGTGCGAATAAAAATAAATTACGAACGAGGGCGTTGGACCCTTTTGCAAAATATTATGAATTAAAATTAAGAATTAAAAGAAAATGTTTTTTTAGTATTTTTGTGTTTTTTGAGATTTAATAAAAAAAAGAATTAATTAAAAACCAAAATGAAATGTTAAACCTAGTTCTAATTATTTTTAAGTTTATTATGAAAGTATTAAAATTTAACCTAAATGCAACCCTAATTAGTTTACAAGTTTAATTATGAAAATAAATAAATCACTAATATTATGGCAAAAAAAAAGGAAAATTAAAAGGAATAAAAAGTCATTAAACCTAATGCTATATTTTTGGATTTTTTATGAAAAAAAAAAAGAATTAGTATTGCAAACCCTAATTTAAATTGAATTTATTTACATGCTAATTTATGTATAAGGAAATAATCAAAATAAAAATTATTTATCACATTTTTGTCTTTTCTGATTTTTTTTATGATGTTTTTTATATTTTTATGAAAAGAATTAAAGTTGCAACCTAAATTAATACTAAGTTAATTTACATGTTAATTTATTTATGAAAATAATTAAATTAAATATTTATTATATTTGTCATCTTTTCTGATTTTTAAGCCTTTTTTGTATTTTGTAAAATAATTAATCAAATTAAAAATAATAAAGAAAATAAGATAACAATTAAAAAATAAGAAAGACAAAAAATAGGAAATTGCAAACCAGTGGGGGGTTCAGTCCCAATTGTGAGGTATGGATCCAGTAATTTGGGCCCAATAAGCTTGAGATTCGTTGACTTTTCCAGGCTACGTGTGGGACCTTGGACTAAGGCTTATGGTACACCTCTGATCTATGCCCTTGATTTGATCTCCAGGACGCGTGGCTGGTTAATCTTTGAGGATGTATGGTGTGTATTATCACTGGCGCTGCATAAGAGTTGGAATTGAAAAATAACATGAAATATTGTACAGACCTGGGACTCGAACCCAGGTCACTAGCATTACTGATCACTTCCTGCGCCACTGAACCACTTCAATTACTTTTAATATATAATAGCTATTAATCAATATAAAAGAAAATTGGTTAGTTATCTGAAAAACGCGCGCAATTCAAAAAGAACCACTGGTTGTTGGCCACGAAGTCTTCTTCTTCGTTCCTGCAAATATCAAAAACAAAGGCCATGGTTTTATGTGTGTTCTCTTAGGCCGGTTTATAGAAAATAGCGATTACGCCGTCTCTAAACATAAATTAGGCGCGAGGATGGATTCTTCTTCGTCTGAACACGCTCATGCCAATGATATTACTCACGAGTCCTAATTTTGCCTTGGATGAAAAGCCCTAATTCGAAAACCTACAAACCCTAAAAAGCTACAATGGCATCTTTGTACATAACACAGGAAAACGCAATTAAATGGATCAGTTAGCTTTAGAATTGCAGGAGGAATAAGAATCCATGCAGAAAATGTTATGAAAATGCTTAAATTTAAGAATACGATTGTGAGTTTTTTCACGACATATGCTGAGTTCTGTACGCTGATTCCTTGCCTTTTGATGAGTGTTATGAATTGGAATATGATCAGTGAACCACAAGGAAGCTTTTAGAATCAATATTAGGACTTGAATCAACCTAGAACACTGATTTCAGTTTTGAGTTTTTTGGACAATTTTTCAAGTTGGCAATGGTGTCTCCTGCGCAGCATTCAGTGTGTTGGCATTAGGTTTTGACTCAGCACTTATGAGGGAAGGGAATTAGGTCATTAGCTGGCCTTGATTCATGCCCATGAGAGAACTAGTCCTAGGTTTTTCACCATTAACCAACTTTCCCCTTTTTTAGCAAAACCAAGACTTGGTGTACAATCTAACCCTAGCATGAGTTTGTGAGCTGGCACATGATATATGGAAGCTATCCAAACTCAAATGACACTATTCCATTGGTTTTTAAATTTTATTTGAATTTTTAAAGATTTAAAATGAATTAAATTATCAAAAATTAAATAAAATAGAAAAATCAATGTTTGATCTTGAAATTAATCATGGGACACGTGTGTGGCATGACAAGGCTGAATCAAGTGGAAGAAAGTGGGCCCTTTTGTCAAAAATTGAAGTTTCAAGGATAGTTGACTTTTGCCATTTCACAAACATTTCCCAACTTCTCCAATGCATAACTTGCTCAATGTTTAAGCTTTTCTCATGTTCCTGGACATTTTGGAAAGGTCTTTGAGTCCTTTAACCAATGCCTTTGGTCCCATGTCATTTTGATTTTCAAATCTCAAGTTATGGCCTTTGACTTAAAGTCCCTTTTTGTTGACTTTTGAAAATGACCTATAATGTTGAAATTGATAACTTTTTGTGAGAGCATTTCTTGGACTTGAAGTATGAAGATGAGTTGTAGGAAATGTCTTTCTCTTCAAAATGAGCTTTGGATGGAATTTTTCTGATAATCCATGTGAAAGTTATGCCCTGGTCAATTTCAGTTGACTTTTTCAGCTGTCCAAATAAGGAAACTTTTGCATCTTGATGATTTTCCGAGCCAAATTTTGAGAATCATGATCAAGCATTGATCAAATGATGTTTGTGGCTTCAAAATGATATGTTGACCAAAAATTTGAACTTTTGACTGTCAAATGACCATTTTGCCCCTACAGTTGACTGTAGTGCAATTTAGGGTTTTGACTGTGCAATTTTGAGCTGAATGCCTTGAAACTTGATATGAGGATGCTTGACCGTGTTTGTAAGCATATGAGACTTGATTTAGCCTTTGAACACTTCCTTTTCTTGATCAGATTCAAAACCCTAACCTTGACTGTTTAGGAGGCCCTTGCACTGTGCAACCCTTGGGGAATTTTGTGACTTGGCTTGGCAATTTCTTGAAGAATATGGGAGGGAAAATTTTGGGGTATAACAGTTGCCCCTGTTCAATCTTCTTAGACCTGAGGATGCAGATTGGCGAACGTGCCTTTCGTAATCCGAGGGTAGAAGATGATTGGACACTAGAGTGCCCAGAAATTTGCGCTCACATGTTAGCAATGATGGGGGAATGGGCTTATAGATGCCATTTGGAGGTCGCTGGATAGGATGATGAGCTTATAGATGCCATCTGGATGTTTGATTGCGTAAGAGATTCCTTGGCGAGAACCTGCATACCTGCAAAACAGAAAATGAGTACCTGACACGTTGCAGGAGCTGATTTTTAGATGCCTGGTATAGATGTGTCCTGACTGGTTACAGGAGCTGAGTCTGGAGCTTCAAACGGCGATGAAAGAACCAGGGATGGTTACTATCTTAGCCTGAATGGTAAGAGAACCTTGGGCGACTTTAACTTCAACAACGCTTGTTGAGAAAAATCTTGGGTGTCTTCTACTGGAATAAGAATCAGGGAGATCTTAGGGTCGATCTGACTGAACCAGGGAGGCCTTTGACTGGGTAAGAATCAGGAAAATCTTGGGGTCGATTTAACTGAACCGGACAAGGTCTTGAAATATCTTCAACTGGATAAGCATCAGGGAGATCTTAGGGTCGATCTGACTGAACCAGAGAAGGCCTTTGACTGGATAAGCATCAGGAAAATCTTAGGGTCGATTTAACTGAACCGGAAAAGGTCTTGAAATATCTTCAACTGGATAAGCATCAGGGAGATCTTAGGGTCGATCTGACTGAACCAGAGAAGGCCTTTGACTGGATAAGCATCAGGAAAATCTTAGGGTCGATTTAACTGAACGGGACAAGGTCTTGAAATATCTTCAACTGGATAAGCATCAGGGAGATCTTAGGGTCGATCTGACTGAACCAGAGAAGGCCTTTGACTGGATAAGCATCAGGAAAATCTTAGGGTCGATTTAACTGAACCGGACAAGGTCTTGAAATATCTTCAACTGGATAAGCATCAGGGAGATCTTAGGGTCGATCTGACTGAACCAGAGAAGGCTTTGGAATATCTTCAACTGGAATAAGTGTCAGAACGTCGCCATATCTGGTTTACATCTGGACTATATCTGGAAGGAAATCTGGAAGCAGTATCAGAACGTCACCATATCTGGTTTACATCTGAAACTATATCTAGAAGGATATCTGGAAGCAGCATCAGAATGTCGCCATCTCTGGGTCATATCTGAAACTATATCTAGAAGGAACTCTGGAAGCAGTATCAGAACGTCACCATCATCTGGGTCATATCTGAAACTATATCTAGAAGGAAATCTGGAAGCAGTATCAGAACGTCACCATCATCTGGGTCATATCTGAAACTATATCTAGAAGGAAATCTGGAAGCAGTATCAGAACGTCACCATATCTGGGTCATATCTGAAACTATATCTAGAAGGATATCTGGAAGCAGTATCAGAACGTCACCATATCTGGGTCATATCTGAAACTATATCTAGAAGGATATCTGGAAGCAGTATCAGAACGTCACCATATCTGGGTCACATCTGAAACTAAATCTGGAAGGAAATCTGGAAGCAGCATCAGAACGTCACCATATCTGGATCATATCCGAAACTATATCTAGAAGGAAATCTGGAAGCAGCATCAGAACGTCACCATATCTGGATCATATCCGAAACTATATCTAGAAGGAAATCTGGAAGCAGCATCAGAACGTCACCCTATCTGGATCATATCCGAAACTATATCTAGAAGGAAATCTGGAAGCAGCATCAGAACGTCACCATCTCTGGGTCATATCTGAAACTATATCTAGAAGAGAATTGCGATAGTTGGTAGTAATCGCTTTTGTATTGATCTTTTTCCTGAAAAGGCAAAACATAATTGTATGCAAAATCATGATGCATGAACTGTATGTCTTCAAAATTAATGAGATTCGTGTAGTATGATGCATATGCATGCTATAATGTATGAAGATGTGATGTTTATGAATGTATATTTGTCTAAGAAAATAAATCCTTGACGGGTGCCGGGAGGTCGTATCCTGGGCTGATGTTGAGGAATAGATTTTGCTTCCACTGGGGATGATAGTTGCAAGTATACCGGTAGGAGAAGATGACTCCGTTGGGGGATGAACTTGGCAAATGACGGATTCTGCGGGGAGAAAAGATACTCTAGTGACCATGCTGAGAAGCAATACTCTGTGGGAAGAGGGATGCCTTGCTGAGGATATCCTTTTTGTTGGAAGTGTTGATAGACTTCGCTGGGGATAGGAAGACTTTGTCGACGACGCTCTTTCCGTGGTTTTTGGCTGAGGATAACCCAGTTATATCCTGTTGAGGAAATAACTCTTTAAATCAAGCCGGACGATACGTTCGTGTTCTGCGAGGGGGTAAGCTTCCAGAATTTACTGGGGATAAGCTTACTGCTTGGGGATATGGACTCCATCTTTCCTGGGGAAGCTGGATTGGACTCTCCTGGGGAAGTATTGAACTGTATTGGTTATGTTCTTCAACGGACCCTACCTTGACACCTTAGAGGACAGAGCAATCAGATTGCTTAGACCATCCATTATTGCCCCTGTTTCTGATGTGGGAGCGGAAGATACCTGTGGAGGTGCTTGATAGTTGTTGATGAGCAAACCTTCTTCTGGTAGGCAGGTGACAAGATGACAGGACATAGTCGTACGCTTTGATCCCTAACTTTTGCCTGGACCGCCCTTTCGGGTTTTCAGTCCACCGGGATACCCATTTTTGCTCAAGCCGCCTTTTCAGGTTTTCGACTTGCCGGGTGTACAGTTTATTTTCATTTCATCCCTTCATTTTGCCCGAACCCTTTTGGTTCGCCGGGAAGCCCTTATTTTTGCCCAGGTGTGTCAACCTAGCGGGTCTTGGATTATGCGTAGTATTTTTTCGACTATGTCCGTGCTTAGAAAGTCAGGAGTTGCCCCTGTTAGAAGTGTAGTGTTGCCGTACTACCAGAAGATCTTTGTTTGATCGTCCAATGCCCCAAACGATCCAGATGGAGATTTGCCCCAGACTATTTGGCTTTTGCGAGATTCTCCGAATCTTGATTGGACTGCCCCAGATAATGGACCATGATCATGTCTGCCCCTGGATTGGAAGTACTTCTGTTCATTAGGCATTCCTCGTGCGAATTTCCCTGCTGCTCAAACAAAAAGTCATATGCGAACAAAGTTATGTTAAAAATGCAAAGCTTATGTCTGTCTTGAAGATTTTAAAAATGCATTCTTTTTTATAAAACAAGTGAATGTTTGTAAAACGTGATGTCAACTCCGTATTTACCGTAAGCCTTAAGGAGTCAGGATACCTTTCGTAACAGTATGCTTTCGAACTAACCCGTGCTTCAGCTAGGACTTTTAAGGGTTGTAACGTGGCCTGGTTCACGGTTTAAGAAACAAAGGATAAAGGCTCAAATTTTATTTGTACCCACCCGCTCTTCGTGATGTTCTTCAAACCTAAACTCAGTTGATCATACGTTAGACCTTGTTTGAGTCTTTGCTCTGATTTTCTGGTGATGGATAACTTATTTTGAATAGGCAGTCATTCCTTTTTTGTCGAGGGTTTATAAGACCTCTTGTTTTTTTTGATTTTGTTATCCCTGTCTTTTTTGCCTGAACTGTTTCCTTTTTTGGAATTACAGTCAGCGGGATGCCCCAGTTTTGGAAGTCTTCTTCGTTGGCTTTGACTTTTTGGGCTTTTCATTTATGATTTTTTTTTTGATAATGACTGCCTGTCCTTATGATTATTCGGAACCATCACTGTCTTTCTTCGTTTTGTAAGGATCTCTTTTTTTTGGTGCCATTCGTTATGCACTCGGATCAACTGAGAGACTACCCTACCCCAGGTTATGATTGAGGGTTTTGATTTTCGAAAATAAAAACTCCTACTTCTTTGGCTCAGAGGGGTTGACGAGGGATTATCATCCTTATAACTCCAGTGTTTAGGGATTGAAACAATGCCTGTACCTCATTAGCGGGGTCTGTTCAAAAGCATACTGTAAAGATTGTGGTATCATTTTCGTCATCCTCCCTCAAGAGGCTCAGAATTATTAACCAAGAGTTGATCATCAGAAAAAATATGAAAAGAATTTTTGAATATAATGAAAACAATTGTATTAATTCCCAAAACAGACGTATGCGATGCATTAATAGAATAAAAGAGTTTGCTATGACAGTAATTGTTTGTATAAGCAAAGAAAAATACAACTCAAAAATTCAAATAAACAAAGGCTTCAACGATTGGGTAACGGAGCAGTGATTATGTTCGGAGTCTCGGGCACTTCAAACTGAATCTCCCCGGCGTCGATCATGTCTTGAATTTTGTTCTTGAGAGGCCAGCAGTTGTCCGTAGTATGCCCCGGGCTATCAGAATGATATGCGCACCTATCATTGGGGTGATAGTTGGGAGCAGAAGTGTTCGGATTCCGGAGAGGAGCCCTTAAGGTGATCAGCCCTGCCTTCAACATTTGTTGCAGTGCTTGATCCAGCGACATGTTGAGTTTGGTGTACTGCCGTTTCTCCTTGCGCTGCTGCCCCTGTCCTTGTTGAGCGGGTCCGGGATTGGAGATCTGGATTGCCCCTACCTCATGACGGCTTTTTTTACCGTGCACAGCATTGGATTCTTTCTTTCCATGATGAGGCTTCTTATCAGAAGGTGCAGCCTCTTGAATCTTCCCAGACCGGATGCCAGCTTCTATTCGCTCTCCAGTCAAGATAAGATCTGTGAATCCAGCAGACGAATTCCCAATTAGGTGGTTGTAGAATGGACCAGACAAAGTCCCCAAGAACATATCAACAAGTTCCCGATCAGTCAGAGGTGGTTGTACCCTTCCAGCAAGATCCCTCCATTTCTGTGCATATTCTTTAAAACCTTCACTTGATCCTAACGACATACCCTGGAGTTGGGTACGCGTAGGAGCAAGGTCGGCATTGTATTGATACTGCTTGTAGAAAGCAGTAGCCAACTCCTCCCAGTTACGAACCTTGGTCCCATCCAGCTGATAGAACCATTCGAGATGAGTCCCTGAAAGACTCTCCTGGAAGAAGTGGATCCATAAATTCTTATCCGCAGAGTACGGCTGCATTTTCCGAACATAGGACCTTAGATGCAGCTTGGGACAAGACGCCCCGTCATACTTAGAGAAGGATGGTGCTTTGAACTTCCGAGGAATAATCACACCAGTTGACAAACCCAGATCTCCAAAATCCAGCCCAGGTACCTGTTGGATCTCCATAGCATTCAGCCTATCCTCCAACTGTTTGTACTTGTCTTCGGCAGGAGGGTATTGTTCGTCGTTGAAATCTGTCTCGTTGTCGGAGACCACTGGACTAGGCACCTCTCTCTCATGATGACTGCTTTCCCTCACAGATGGGGTAGTCCTCTCAGTTTCAGTCTGTGGTGTATTCCCAGATCTGCGCCTAGGGCTGAACAAGACAGTCCTCTTCTTCTTCTTGTCCTTCTTCAAGAGCAGAGCCTTCAGATCTTGTTGCCCCTGGGTCAAATTCATGATCAGCTCTTGGAACTGGGCGTTCTGAGCCTGGAGGTCCTTGATAGTCTGCTCGGCTGATAATTCAGGATTCATGACGATCGGCTGAAATAAACAGCGGAGAAGGGTAAGCAACCTGTCAAAGGGATACCTGCAAAGCAATGAGATGTATGACATGCATGTAATGTTTTCAAAGACCTCGCGGGGTAAACAGAGAAACTTTGTTAGCATTTGGAACCGGTAGCTTGATTGTAAGAACTTCATTTTGTTGAGAGTCCTTCGTCAAGGGTCAAAGGCTCACCATATCCAGTGGGTCATAGCCCCTGACACCCTTGGCTAGAGGAAAATAAATCCCCTTTGCCCCTTGCTGGGTAATTGGTTTATCATGACCTGCATCACAAGCCCTTGAGATCCTTGAGATGGGTTAGGATGTATGCAATGGTATGCAATGGTATGGTGTCATGCTATGCATGGGGCGATGTGAGTAACCCTATTATGAGTCCCAATTAAGGACTATAAACAGACCCTGCAAGAAATTCAGTATACTTTGTTATGAGTCCCAATTAAGGGCTATAAACAAAACCTGCAAGAGATCTAGTAAACCCTGTTATGAGTCCCAGTTAAGGACTATAAACAAAACCTGCAAGAACTTTGGTAAACTTTGTCATGAGTCCTAGTTAAGGACTATAAACAAAACCTGCAAGAAATTTGGTAAACCTTGTCATGAGTCCTAGTTAAGGACTATAAACAAAACCTGCAAGAAATTTGGTAAACCTTGTCATGAGTCCTAGTTAAGGACTATAAACAAAACCTGCAAGTAGTTCAGGTGTCAGATAACAGGCATGCAAGTAGTCAAGTACGAAGGCACGCAAGTCACACAAGAGAAACCCTTAGAGTTTAGGCCAGCAAGGGGTCTGGGTATTACCCTCTTGAAGTTGGTGGGCTCAACCTGTCCTATTAGAAGTAACCGGGTTCTAAGGTTCCCAATATCACGGGATTGCTTTCATTGTTCATCGTTTCGATTTAGCCACTGAACTGGCGACCGAAATATTCCAGGAAAGCAACCCTCAATTGAGTGTAGTATCGAGTATCAACCAACCTCGGACTGCACCAAAGTCAGTTATCTCACTACCCTAAAGAGGCCAAGATAGTTCAATTAAGGCTCCTAAGGTCTGTTGATGCTTCATGACACCACATGGAGGCCCCGTACTCTCCTTGACTGAACTCAAGGGTTACCGGTACACACCAAAGTGCCACATCAACGTAGCAGACTGCTTCAACCATGTCGGTATACCCCGCACAGTTCCCTCACAGCCTTGTTGCTACTTTCTAAGAAGGTATCCCCAGATCCGGGTTAGGATCTATAGCACTCCCAAGCAACCCACAATAATAAAGCAAGCAAAGAAGACAATTGAAAACATAGTTATGACCTAGCCCTAAGGTACACCTCACTTTAAGATTATTCCCCAGCAGAGTCGCCAGTTCTGTGATCGGTGGATCTGGAACTGACTGTTTAAAGCTGGTTCGCGAAATGTCGCGGAAGCAAGAGTCGCCACCGTCTTTTATTTTCTCCAAATGGAAAGGACAAAAGCACAGAAAAATTCCTTAAAGAGATTGCTCTCGGTTCGGGAGGTAGGTTATAGAAAGGGAAGGTGTTAGCACCCTTTCTATCCATGGTTATCCATGGGCTCTTAGGTACTTGCTCAATGTGTTTTCAAAAATGTTTGCTTGCTTTTCAATGTGGGTTTTAAAAAGTTTCTTTGAAAAATTTCAGTTCGACTCATACGTCAGAGTGTTTGAAAAATTTGCTTTGAAAGCTTTTGAAAAGTGTTGGTGTGAAAAGTATTTTGATTTGTTTGAAATTAGAGAGCAAGTATCCATGAGTCGTCTACCTACCCTAAGGAATTCGTCTGTGTAAAAGTCCTTTAAAGTAGTGCCATCCCACCATTGAGAGGTAGGTAGCACCACCGTTGGAGGTGTTCGGGTCAATTCGAGTTTATAGGGACATGGCGATCACCAGAGCAATGGGAAGACACCTTAGAAGCTACCCTCATGCCAGGTTCCCGGATCATGAGGACTTACTAAGACATCCTCTACTCGACGATCACCTTTCGAAAGGCAAGGCAACAGTGAGGCGTACCCTAGGGGTGGTGTGTGCGATTCGTGTATCGTTTTCAGTTATTTTTGTCTTGTCATGTTCATTGGTGTTCTACGCTTGATTTTATTTTAAGTCCATACATTCTTTCATGCTTTTATTAACAGTTAAAAGTTGCGGGAAAAGTAAATCTAAGACTATTACAAATGGCGCGGGTCCACATCGCCAAAATTAAACCGGACCCGATTGGACGGAAAGTAAATAAAGCGAAAGAAATAAAAGTGCGAGCAATTGTTTACACGGCTTTGGGAGAGATACATAATTATTTGAGCGAAATAAATAAATGTGCGAATAAAAATAAATTACGAACGAGGGCGTTGGACCCTTTTGCAAAATATTATGAATTAAAATTAAGAATTAAAAGAAAATGTTTTTTTAGTATTTTTGTGTTTTTTGAGATTTAATAAAAAAAAGAATTAATTAAAAACCAAAATGAAATGTTAAACCTAGTTCTAATTATTTTTAAGTTTATTATGAAAGTATTAAAATTTAACCTAAATGCAACCCTAATTAGTTTACAAGTTTAATTATGAAAATAAATAAATCACTAATATTATGGCAAAAAAAAAGGAAAATTAAAAGGAATAAAAAGTCATTAAACCTAATGCTATATTTTTGGATTTTTTATGAAAAAAAAAAGAATTAGTATTGCAAACCCTAATTTAAATTGAATTTATTTACATGCTAATTTATGTATAAGGAAATAATCAAAATAAAAATTATTTATCACATTTTTGTCTTTTCTGATTTTTTTTATGATGTTTTTTATATTTTTATGAAAAGAATTAAAGTTGCAACCTAAATTAATACTAAGTTAATTTACATGTTAATTTATTTATGAAAATAATTAAATTAAATATTTATTATATTTGTCATCTTTTCTGATTTTTAAGCCTTTTTTGTATTTTGTAAAATAATTAATCAAATTAAAAATAATAAAGAAAATAAGATAACAATTAAAAAATAAGAAAGACAAAAAATAGGAAATTGCAAACCAGTGGGGGGTTCAGTCCCAATTGTGAGGTATGGATCCAGTAATTTGGGCCCAATAAGCTTGAGATTCGTTGACTTTTCCAGGCTACGTGTGGGACCTTGGACTAAGGCTTATGGTACACCTCTGATCTATGCCCTTGATTTGATCTCCAGGACGCGTGGCTGGTTAATCTTTGAGGATGTATGGTGTGTATTATCACTGGCGCTGCATAAGAGTTGGAATTGAAAAATAACATGAAATATTGTACAGACCTGGGACTCGAACCCAGGTCACTAGCATTACTGATCACTTCCTGCGCCACTGAACCACTTCAATTACTTTTAATATATAATAGCTATTAATCAATATAAAAGAAAATTGGTTAGTTATCTGAAAAACGCGCGCAATTCAAAAAGAACCACTGGTTGTTGGCCACGAAGTCTTCTTCTTCGTTCCTGCAAATATCAAAAACAAAGGCCATGGTTTTATGTGTGTTCTCTTAGGCCGGTTTATAGAAAATAGCGATTACGCCGTCTCTAAACATAAATTAGGCGCGAGGATGGATTCTTCTTCGTCTGAACACGCTCATGCCAATGATATTACTCACGAGTCCTAATTTTGCCTTGGATGAAAAGCCCTAATTCGAAAACCTACAAACCCTAAAAAGCTACAATGGCATCTTTGTACATAACACAGGAAAACGCAATTAAATGGATCAGTTAGCTTTAGAATTGCAGGAGGAATAAGAATCCATGCAGAAAATGTTATGAAAATGCTTAAATTTAAGAATACGATTGTGAGTTTTTTCACGACATATGCTGAGTTCTGTACGCTGATTCCTTGCCTTTTGATGAGTGTTATGAATTGGAATATGATCAGTGAACCACAAGGAAGCTTTTAGAATCAATATTAGGACTTGAATCAACCTAGAACACTGATTTCAGTTTTGAGTTTTTTGGACAATTTTTCAAGTTGGCAATGGTGTCTCCTGCGCAGCATTCAGTGTGTTGGCATTAGGTTTTGACTCAGCACTTATGAGGGAAGGGAATTAGGTCATTAGCTGGCCTTGATTCATGCCCATGAGAGAACTAGTCCTAGGTTTTTCACCATTAACCAACTTTCCCCTTTTTTAGCAAAACCAAGACTTGGTGTACAATCTAACCCTAGCATGAGTTTGTGAGCTGGCACATGATATATGGAAGCTATCCAAACTCAAATGACACTATTCCATTGGTTTTTAAATTTTATTTGAATTTTTAAAGATTTAAAATGAATTAAATTATCAAAAATTAAATAAAATAGAAAAATCAATGTTTGATCTTGAAATTAATCATGGGACACGTGTGTGGCATGACAAGGCTGAATCAAGTGGAAGAAAGTGGGCCCTTTTGTCAAAAATTGAAGTTTCAAGGATAGTTGACTTTTGCCATTTCACAAAAATTTCCCAACTTCTCCAATGCATAACTTGCTCAATGTTTAAGCTTTTCTCATGTTCCTGGACATTTTGGAAAGGTCTTTGAGTCCTTTAACCAATGCCTTTGGTCCCATGTCATTTTTATTTTCAAATCTCAAGTTATGGCCTTTGACTTAAAGTCCCTTTTTGTTGACTTTTGAAAATGACCTATAATGTTGAAATTGATAACTTTTTGTGAGAGCATTTCTTGGACTTGAAGTATGAAGATGAGTTGTAGGAAATGTCTTTCTCTTCAAAATGAGCTTTGGATGGAATTTTTCTGATAATCCATGTGAAAGTTATGCCCTGGTCAATTTCAGTTGACTTTTTCAGCTGTCCAAATAAGGAAACTTTTGCATCTTGATGATTTTCTGAGCCAAATTTTGAGAATCATGATCAAGCATTGATCAAATGATGTTTGTGGCTTCAAAATGATATGTTGACCAAAAATTTGAACTTTTGACTGTCAAATGACCATTTTGCCCCTACAGTTGACTGTAGTGCAATTTAGGGTTTTGACTGTGCAATTTTGAGCTGAATGCCTTGAAACTTGATATGAGGATGCTTGACCGTGTTTGTAAGCATATGAGACTTGATTGAGCCTTTGAACACTTCCTTTTCTTGATCAGATTCAAAACCCTAACCTTGACTGTTTAGGAGGCCCTTGCACTGTGCAACCCTTGGGGAATTTTGTGACTTGGCTTGGCAATTTCTTGAAGAATATGGGAGGGCAAATTTTGGGGTATAACACCATCAAAATGTGGATAGAACTTAGCTAGCTCAATGAACTTAGCAGCATACTCAGTGACATATTTGTTCCCTTGCTTCAACTCGAGGAACTCAATCTCTTTCTTACCCCGAACATCTTCAGGATAATACTTCCTAAGAAACTCCCTACGGAACACAACCCAAGTGATTTCCTCACCTGCTGCTTCCAACCTTGCACACATTTCTAGCCACCAGTCATCAGCTTCAACTGCTAGCATGTGAGTGCCATACCTAACCTTTTGTGCCGGGGTGCAATCCATCACACGGAAAATCCTCTCGATTTCCTTCAACCAATATAATGCTCCATCAGGATCATGCCTACCCTTGAACACCGGCGGATTCTCCCTTTGGAAAGTCGCCAAGCTACGAGATCCGAAATTCTCGTCCACAATTAGCTGATTCTGCATAGCCTGAGCCATCGCTTGCAGAGCAGCAGCAATCGCACCATCGTTCCTCCCAGCCATCATATCTCAACACTGCAACACAAACAACGGTTAAGAAACTAACAATACTCGATTGTTACATAACTGCAACTCGATAACTTGACCGGACGGACCGATCTGCTCAGATACCACTAATGTAACACCCTAATTCTACCCCAAGCAATTTATGGAAAATCAGAGTATAAAAATTTCCAGAATAATCAGGATGCTACACATTCAACAGAGACACATAAACTTGTCATGCTTTTAGAATAGATACATAACACTTAAAGAGAACGGAATGAACACAACTCATGAATAAAGTCTTCATAACATAAACCAACTTTGATTAATCACGCAGCGGATTCATAATAATTCTCCATATGAGACATAACATCTTTTGAATCATAAAACAACGTCAATACGATAAATCCTCAAATAACAACATAAGGTTCGATAAATAAACAACAAAATAAGACAAGCGTTCATTTCCCCCCGAGTGCTACGTATCAGAGCAAATGACACCAAACTCAAACTAACAACGCTAACGGCTACTCCTCTTGGTTACCAATAAAGGGTAACATTCAAACAGAAGGGGTGAGATATCGAATACTATAATAGAACATATGATAAATAATATATCAAAATCAGTTTATGTAGAATCACCACTTCATACCAAATCAACATAAAACAATACCATTCACCAACACCTCAATTCAACTTATAACATTATTGTGTGTAAACAACACTTCAATTAAGCAACAAATCAACGACTCCAAATGTGACTCAATTATGCAAATGCATGTGGTACCATTGGAGCAGAACTCCCAACTTAGAAAGTTCCAGTTTACCGAGGCATAATGCATAAGCCCGCAACATAAATCTTGAAAATAAAGGCCAACATTGTGAGCATTCGCTCCAACTTAGAACATGCCAATCTAGGCCAACTTTAATGCTATGATATGTTATGCGATGATATAAACAACCACAACTTGGCAACGCAACAACGACAAAAACATAATAAAGGTCAACATAACAACAATTCACACCTTCAACATTGGCCAAAGGCCTATATCACCATTATCACCAATTAATCAAGGGTAAATACACAACATTTATTCACCACGGATATATCGAAACAAAAACACATTTTGGTCAATTTGCAAAATACATCAATATACCAACATACCGAATTAATCAACTCGTCTCCAATTATTTACCAACTTAATAAATTAATCCCATTGCTAAATTATTTTCATCACTAATAAAATACTAATTCAACCATTTAAAATATATATAGTCCACTGTTATTTGTTCTCCCTAAAATTTCTAACTTATTATACAACTAATGGGTGTGCTATTCTTCCACATAAGTTAGCTTCTAGCAACTAAATTTAATTTACTGCTACTGAAAACAGTGACATTCATATATACTTTTATGAGTAATTACTGATATCTATTAAAAATTATGCAGCATAGTGCCATAGAGGAACAAAACAGAGAAACAGAGAAAACAGACAGAAGCAAGTGCCCCTGCCTCACAGTGCCAAAGTGGCACTTCTCTCCACCTACTACACATGTTTCGATTGGCACCTCTCCTTTTCCCAAAGGTTACCGAACGGCAACCTCCCATATACACAAGTTCCGAACGACACTTTCACTCCCAGTTTTGTTTCATTCCTTCTTCTTATTTCCTATACTTAAATCTCTATGCGTAGTTCTTATACTGCTTCAGTAATTCTTCTGTCTCCTAATCCAACTCAACCCAGAAAATAACACAGCAACCCACATATTATCCTTGACAGTTCTATAACTAAAACAATATTAATCTTTATTATCACAACAACACAAGCCAAGCACAAGTCAATAAAACAGTAACAATTTCACATATAATTTTCCACATACAAAGTATCATACACTCCATTATAGTATAGGAAACCCACCCTTACCTGGTTTGACTTTGAAAACACTTAAGGAAGCTTCAATGGAATTTCTGAGATTGGCCCTAGCAGCAACTTTCCTCGTTCTTCTTCTCTTCTCACAAACCCTATTCTCTTTTCTCTTATTTTTGTTTTTCCTGATAACACCACTTTCTCTCTTTCTTCTATTTTCTAATAAAATACTATTATTCAATTCTTAGTAACTTAAATGGGCCTAACCAATATACCCTCTTTATTACTTCACGACACCACACTTAAGCCCAACATCAATTCTAAGCTTACTAGTAAAATGCTACTCCAACTTACTTATACTAATATAAACCTGATTAAATTATTATTCCAACTTAATAAAATAATCCCGACTGCAACAATAAAAATTCGGATTAAAAAAATAAAATATTCAAAATAATATTTAATTAAAAAAATAATTAAATATCAGGGCGTTACATTTGTTGTTTGTTTTTACAGTGTTTGGTGTGTGTTTGTTTTGAAAGTGAGCAAGCAACTAAGAATGTTTCTACCTACCTAAAAGTCTTTTGTTCATTTCTCTCCTTTCTTTTGATATTTCTATCTTACCATTGATTGATAAGAAGCCTTACTTTTGGATATAGTCATGATAGAAATGTTGTGAGATATCTTAGCATTTCTCTTTGAGGGACTAAGATCATTTGAAAGGCAACTTTTGAAGCATCATCGAGGGACTATGATCTTGTATTTTTTATTATTTTTGCTAAGACATCTCACATGCATAACATGACCATTTTTTAGGCAACAAGTGGAGTTAACCTTAAGGGTACATGTGTGAATAGTGTGTTTGATTTACATGCATTTAATCTTTGATTAGGGTTATCTACTTGTTGATTTTAGTCTTGCCATACAAACCCTAATTACTAACATTTATATTGAAAGCGATAAATTGCGAAAATGTAAAATTATACGCTATTACATTATTTGGGGATGGGGACACAATTTACATATGGGAGATAAAAGCAATAAAGTTCTAATTATACTATTACAACCATATTGAATGTTGCAAGATAAAATGTGCAAGAATATAAAAAGCAATGTGAAAGGAAAAGAAAATTGTTTTTTTGTTTATGAAAAGTCTTGATTTAATTAAACTAATAAAAAGAAAGAATTTAATTAATTAAAATCCCTAAATTCTAATTTGATTTAATTAGAAAAGGAATTCAAAGCAAAAACTAAGTTAAAAAATTAATTTAATCAAGAAAAGAAATTTATTAAGAAAAATATTTTTTTTTAGTTTTTAATAAAAGAAAAAAAAAGACCTAAAAGATGCTACTTTGAATAAATCATGAATAATGAAAATAAAAATATTTTTGGTTAGATTTTTATATATTCATAAAATAGACCTAATAAAATAGTACTGTGCAAAAAATTAGTTCAAAAGGATTTAATTTGATGGGTTAAATAAATTGTTGAAGTTTGTTAAAAATATAAAATGAGTCAAGTGATAAAAATAAGCTTTTGATCCTGCCAAGGCTTGAACTCAAGACATTCAGGTTGTTGGCTCAAAAGAATACTACTAGGCCAGGCATGCTTCAATGTCAACCATGCGCTTGCGTAATATTATATGAGAAGATTGCTTCCTGAAATCACAAAAATAACACAAAATATGCAAAAAGGGGGTTCACTATGGTTCGAACCCGCACCCTTAGGATAAGAAGTGACATGAAACGCACACTACTTGCCACTGGGGTGGCTGTTACATCCGTTAGTGAAACAAAAATCATTAAATAGAAAATGAACTTAGATGTAAAATTTGAAAATGACCAAGCCCTCCTTCTTCTTCCTCCTGCACACTAACAGTATAATAACAATATTTTCCATTTTTTTTTCAAAAAAACTCTAACTTCCTCATTTCTCAACCAAATTCAAAAATGTAAAAATGAAACTTGCTTAGAATTCCACAAGGATTTCAAATATGTAATTAGTTTTTATTTATTCCCACTATAACTCGCGATTTTCTACCTGTACCAAACTGAAAACCTAAATGTCCAAAAAATTCAGTTTCAAAATTCTCATCCCACAGTCAATTAAAATGAAATTTAAGGATATGGTTAGCTTCATAGACATGATATCTACATTTTATCTTTTGAAAGTAAGTGCAAATGATGCTTGTATCAAGATTTCAAAGTTGGAAAAACTTACCTCTTGATGCAAAAATTCAATGGCCTCTACACGACTTCCAAAAGTAATATAATGATTGCTTTAGCTTCCTGGGACCTTGGTGAGTATGTTGCAACTTTTACTTTGCCTTGAAAGTGTCTAGATTGGTCTACTCAAGTTAAGTTGCAATGGTGGAATTTGAAAATGGTGGATGATGAAAATGATGTTACAGTGAGGAAACAGGGGTATGGATAGTTTCTACATGATATATATGAAGTGTTTAGATGATTTGTTTGGACAATAGTTGCAAGAGGGATGATTTTCGAAGTTAAGGTTTCAAAAGCTTAAAAATGGTGATTTTTGGCCAATTCGGGTTTGAGAGGGTTTAAGGGCTTGTAAAATCGTGTCCTCGGTTGCATAAGAGTGTCTTGATATATAGGAAAAGGTTTGGAGACTTGAGATGGTCAGATTACCAAGATCACATGTTATGGCATTTTTGCTTGTTTTTGAAGCAAAGTGGAAAACCAAAATCCCAATGTGTGGTACAAGCTATGTAGAGTGGTTGAATCACTTTAAACATGCTTCTTATGAGTTGCTAGGTTGAGTGTGTGCAGATGGAGCCATTGAGAGGCTCAAGAAGGGTTGACATTGTGAAAAAGCTTGCTTTACAAGAATGGATATGTTACTTTTTACAATTTCAACCATAAATGGTATCAAGACTTGGACAAAACATCAAATGCTTGTGTGATACACTTAGGGTCTGTGTAATTACTTAATTATGGAGATATTTAGAAGAAACATGTCCTGAAAAGTGAGATTGAATGATAAGGTTATGAGATTTGATTATGAGTTCATCACAAAAATGGCTTATAATTCAAGTTTATCATGCCAACTTCAAGTCTTTGAATCTCCTAGATCAAAAATGATCTCTTCAAGTTCTTGGACATTTTGAAAAGCTTGGAACATCCTATACAACTTTTATGTTGGACATTTTTGAAGAATCAATTTGGAACTAGGTGAAAAGTTGTCATGAAGTTAGGTCAAAATCCTGACTAAAATACTCAAAATTTCACTAAGTATTTTTAGTATCATGGACATATCTTCATAAATTCATAACTTGAAATACAAGAATTTATAGAAAAGTTCTGCCCTACAATGTTTTAGATCTCATTGAGATATACAACTTTCATGTTGGAAGTTTTCCTTGAATCATCTTGCATCATGGTGGAAATTTGGCACAAAGTTATGAAATAATGTTAACTTTCCAACACTTAGAAAAAATTTCTAAGTCCTGGAATTTTGAATTTTCAAAGATAACTTTGAATTTTCAATTTCTTGATGAACAAAATTAATATTTTGACATGTCTTGATGAAATATGATTTTTGAAACTTGATTTTGATCAAAAAGTCAAAGTTTGACTTTTCACTATATAGTTGATTTTTCATCAGTTGACTAAAATTCCTCTGTCAATCCAATGATCTTGAGAGGTGATTTAAACTATGAAATTAGGTCAAGATGGTGCATTTGAATCCTTGAGATCATGTCTTAAACTAATAAGTCATTTCCTTGGTCAAAAGTCAAGAACTGAGCCTTCTCAATTAAAACCCTAATTTTGACCATTTTGCCCTTTTGGTGTTCTGATCAAATTTCTTTAAAGAATTGTGATCCAAACTTGATAAATTGACATATATGGGTTCATAATGTTGATATGGATCAAAAATTATGAATTTTGACTGCAAGTTGACCACAGTTGACTTTTTGTCCAATATAGTTAATTTTAAGTCATCTTATCAAATGACTGAGCAATTTTGTGATCCAAGACTTGAAACTTGACATGAGCAATCTTGAGGGTTCCTAATGATCCATGAAAGTCATTTGAGGCCTTGAATGTCCAATTGTCCTTGTGAAAACTCAAACCCTAATTTTGAGTTGTCAGTGTTTGAGGAGGTGTCTTAAGCTGATCAAATCTTGTGTAGTCTTGAATCAATGGAGATCTTATAAGAGATTTCTTGAGAAATGAGAGGGAAAATTTTGGGGTACAACACCCACATTGCAAACGGCCATGGTGCGGTCATGACATTCAGAGGAATCGGGGGCACATGGACCTTGTCAGCATAAATTTGACACTTGTGACAAACCCTTGAGTGATGATGACAATCAGATTCCATTATGGACTAATAGTAACCAGCCCTCAGTATTTTCTTGGACATAGTATACCCACTAGAATGAGTCCCAAAGATTCCATAATGCATGTCTTCCATAATTTTCTCTACTTCCTTCTCGTCCACACACTTGAGTAGAGTAGAATCATGATTTCGCTTATATAAGATTTTGTTGCTTAGGAAGAATTTTGCTGAGAATCTTCGCAAGAATTTTTATCATTGATGGAAGCTCCTTCAGGATACTCTTATGCTTCAAGATATCTCCTTACTTCATGGTACCATGGTTTTTCTTTGTCAGTGTTAAGCTCATAGTAGTGTACAGGTTCGTCAAATCTTTCAATTGTAATCATATGAGCTTCGTTGTCCCATTTGACCTTGAACATGGAAGACATTGTTGCCAAGGTGTCAGCCAACTGATTTTCTTCTCTAGGGAAGTGTTCAAAGGTTATCTTCTCGAAGTATAGTATCAGGGTTAACACAAGCTCCTTGTAAGGAATAATATTAGGATGCTTAGTGTCCCATTCTCCTTTGACCAAACTGATCACTAGAGAAGAATCTCCTAATACATTTAAGAACTTGATCCTTAAGTCAATGGCAGCCTTCAACCCTAAGATGCATACCTCGTACTCATCCATATTGTTCGTGCAATTGAAACACAATCTAGCAGTGAAAGGAGTGTGGCAAACCTCAAGAGATATAATCACAACACCAATTCCATTACCCAAAGCGTTGGAAGCCCCATCGAAAACCATAGTCCATCGGGATTCTTGTTCAGGTCTGTCATACGGTCCAGGTTCTTCACAGTTAGTTACTAGCATAATGTTCTCATCCGGGAAGTCAAAATTCATCGACTGGTAATCATTAACAGCTTGATGGGCCATATGATCTGCCAATAGACTTCCTTTGATGGTCTTTTGTGTGGTATATTGGATGTAATTTTTAGTCAGAATCATTTTTCATCTAGCTATTCGTTCGGAGAGAGTTGGCTTCTTGAAGATATACTTGCTATGTTCCATTTTAGAAATCAACAAAGTGGTGTGAGTCAATATATATTATCTTAGCTGGCGAGCAGCCCATGCCAGAGCGCAACAAGTTTTCTCGAGCAATGAATATTTGGCTTCACACTCGATAAACTTTTTGCTCAGGTAGTATATTGCATGCTCTTTTCGACCAGACTCGTCATGTTGGCCCAACACACACCCCATAGAATTCTCTAGCTTAGTCAAATACATGATCAAGGGTCTTCCTTCAACTGGAGACATAAGGATAGGAGGCTCTTGTAGATATTCCTTGATTTTGTCGAAGGCAACTTGGCAGTCGTTGTTCCAATTGACTACTTGATATTTCTACAAGAGTTTGAAGATTGGCTCACAAGTAGCAGTTGGATGAGGTATGAAGCGGGCAATGTAGTTAAGACGACCCAAGAATCCTCTAACTTCTTTCTCAGAACGGGGAACGGGTATTTCTTGAATGTCTTTAACCTTTGCAGGATCAACTTCAATGCCTTTACCATTGACCACAAAACCTAAAATTTTTCCAGACCTTACTCCGAATATGCACTTGCTAGGGTTCAACCTCAACTTGTACTTCTTCAACCTCTAAAATAGCTTGTGTAGGTGATCGAGGTGGTCTTCTTCAGTTTGAAACCTTGAAATCATATTGTTGTACCCCAAAATTTGCCCTCTCATTTTATCAATATTCTCCTCACAAGACTCTTTGGACTCCATACAGAATTAGGGTTTGCTCAGCTCAAGACCTCTCCTTGCATTGGTAGCCTGAAATAAGGGTTTGAGTTTGCACAGGGATTTTTGGACCATCAATGCCTCATGTGACTTTCATACTTCATGTTGGACTTGCAATATTGCTCATACCAAGTTTCAAGCCTTGAATCACATTTTTGCCCAGTCAATTGGACAGTTGACCTAAAAATCAGCTGTATTGGGGAAAAAGTCAATTGTGGCCAATTTACAGTCAAACCTCATAATTTTTTATCCACATCAACATTATAGACTCATATGAACCATTTGATCAATTTTGGACCACAACTCCTCAAGAAATTTGATCAGATCTTCAAAAGGGCAAAATGGTCATTTTTAGGGTTTTGACTGAGGAAGGGCAATTCCTGATTTTTTTTCACCTAGCCAATGGCAAATTGGGTTCAAGAATGGTTTCAAGGACTCAATGGCATCATCTTTACCTAATCACAAGGTTCAAAAGATCTCAAATGCATTGGATTGATAGATGAATTTTCCAGTCAACTGATCAAAAATCAACTGTACACTGAAAAGTCAAACTTTGACTTTTTGGTCAAAATCAAGTGCCAAGGGTCATTTTTCATCAATATGTGTAAAACATAAAACTTTTTCACCAAGAAACCTAATTTTGGAAATTAGGGTTTAAGATTGAAAAATTTCATAACTTAGAAATTTTATAAGTTATGAAAATTTCTTATTTTTCCCTAACCTTTCACAACTTTTTCATTATGATGCAATTGGATTCAAAGAAAACTTCCAACATGAAAGTTGTAGTCCTCCACAAAATCTACAACTTCGATGCACAAAGTTTTCCCAAAAGATGCTTGGATATCAAGTTATGATTTTGTGAATAAGGGTCCATGAAACTTTTAACTTAGTGAAATTTTGCCCTAGTTTAGGCAGATTTTTGACCTAACTTCATGGACATTTTTCACCTAGTTCCAAGAAGAATCTAAAAATGCATTTCAAATATGTATTGTAGAGCATGTTACAAGATTTCCAAAATGTCCAAGAACTCTCCAAAATCATTTATGGTTAGGGAGAATCGAAGGAAAGAAAATGGCAATTTCTCACTTTTGTCCATGGCATTTTGCACATTGATACAAGTTGCAAATCAGTTTGGATCATGATTGTACTTGGTTTACAAGTTCTAATACTTTCTACACTCATAAATTAAATGCAAATACATTGGTTAATGGAATTTTTTTTATCTTTGAAATTTTGTATAAGGGTTTAATCCAAAAATGGCAAAAAGGTAACAATACCATTTCCATAAAGCACACTTTATGCAATTTTGTTTTCCTTGAGCCTTGAACCCGGTCTCTTGATACAAACAAAATCCACAAACTTCAGGAAAAGCTCACCAACCCTATGCAGACCTTGAGCTAGCTTGTACAACCTTGGCCTTTGTCATTTCAACTTTTGCTTCAAAAGCAAGTAAGCTTGCAAAAAGTCCACAACTTGAAAATCTGATAAAAGCAAGTCTTGTAACATTTTCAAACAACCTCAGCATATTATACCAAGCCTAAAACACGAGCTCATAGCATCTCAAACACCCTTAAGCACAAAAATCACAAGTTCTTGCCCAAACAGAGCATCTTCTGCAGAACCACTTCCAAAACAAATTTGCCTCGTGCGTTTTGCTTGAAACCACTTCAAACACATTCAATACAACACACCTGAGCTATCCAAGCCATTGTTCAGCAACTGTAACTCCATTTTCACACTTCACCATTTTCATTTTGAAGCTTTGCAGGTTGAGTTCTACAAGGAGTTTCAGATCATTTCAAAGCAAGCTAAGCATTGGGAAAGGTCAAGGGAACATCAAGCAAGCTCAAAAGTCCTCCAGGCTTCATTCAAAGTTGCTACATTGCCATATTCGAACTTGACTGAACAAGGTAATTTTCAACTTTCTATCTCCTTATTTAGACATCCTTAGGCTTAGGTTTGTGAAGCAAAAATGTAGTCTTTAATGTCCTTGAGCTGTACATATGCATAGCTTGTATTTATATTAACTGGGCTAGGAGAATTTAGATGTTGAACATGCTGAAAAAGTTAGGTTAGAATTTAGGGCCACTGAAATTCTCTCTGGTCTTTGAGAGTTAGATCAAGTTTTTTATATCATTAGAATCGTGGTTTAAAACTCTATAAGTTTCATGTTGTGAGTTTTTGATTTCAAGCAAAGAATAGAGAGAACAGATTTGAAGTACAGGGGCGCGCGCGTTTTGGCCAGAGGACAGGGACGAAGTGGAACTTGGGCCTGGGCCTGGCTTGTTGCTGTTTGCACCCTCCATTTTGTGTTTTGCACCCCCTTGGCCCATTTGTTATATTTTGTTATATTTTTTATTTCTTATTGTGATTTCTGACTTTATTTATTTTTTCTAAACATTAAAAAATCTCAAAAATATTTTCTTAATTTTTTGCTTTTTATTTTATTATTTTTATTATTTTTTGGACATAAAAATAGTTCATTAATAGTATTATAACTTATTTTTCTTAAATAAATTTGTAAAATGATATAAAAATATTATAAATTTTTATTTTTATTATTTATACACTTAAATTAATATTTTCATACAATATTTAATTTTTTAACATTTTTATATATATTATTATTATTATTTTTCTTAAACAAAAAGGACAAATAAATAATATAGAATATATTTTCTTTTAAAACAAAAAATTAGGGTTTTCACCCTTTTCAAAAATAATCACTTTTATTTTCTTATTTTTTATAACTTAAATAAACTTATTTTACATACTTAAAATAAATACAAAAACATTTGTACATATTTACATTTAATTGTATATTTAAATATTTGCTTATTTATTTATTGTACATCAAATTCAATATGGTTGTAATAGTTTTAGGGTTTTTATTTTGTGCAAATATCCCCCTATTCAAACTTGTACCCCCCCTCTCCATAATATTGTTGTAATAGTCTTAGATTTACTTTTACGCAATTTATCGTATTATATGCATGATAGTAAGATTAGGATTTTGTATGCAAAGACCAAAAATCAAACAAATAGCATGACTAAACACAAGACAAAAATGCATGAAAAATGACAACACAATGCACACAAGCACCCCTAGGGTTTCATCCACTTTGTTGCCTTAAAACGGCCATGGTATGCATGCTAGGTATCTTGGCAAAATCAAACAAAACAAAAGATCATAGTCCCTCGATGATGCTATCTTGGTTGCCTAAACAAAATGATCTAGTCCCTCAAAAACTTTCTAAGATACTTGACAATAGTGTTATCATGGTCATACGATGACCCACGCCCGTCCCATTTAACATCCAAAGATAGGGTTGTTTACCAAATACAATGGTAAAACAACAATATCAAAGGAATAAAAATGTATAGGAAAGACTTTTGATTAGGGTAGACAACTCCTAGTTACTTGATTAAACTTGCAAATCATCCTTGCTATTTTCAAACAAACACACACAATTTCAAAACATTTTCCAAACAAACTTTCAAACATTGAAACATTTTTCAAAAGACAAACACCTTTATATACATTCAAACAAGAATCATTACAAAGGTTGCCTAAACAAAGGCCTCTTTTCAAAATATTTTCAAAACCACACAAGAGCACCATTTCAAACAATTGAAAAGCAAAAGCAAGTGATCTAAAACAAGTAACTAAGAGCCCATGGAAAACCATGGATGAAAAGGATGCTAGCACCTTCCCTTTTCATAATCTACCCCCCGAACCCAAAAACAATCTCAAAGGTCTTTCCTGTGCTTTTTTACCTTTCCTTTTGGATAAAATAAAAGTCGGTGGCGACTCTTACTAAACCGAAACATTGGCGAACACAAACACAAAACCTCAAGTCAGTTCTCCCACCGCATCACACATATCATCCACATAGACCTCTATTTCGTGATAGATTATATCATGAAATAAAGCTACCATAGCTCTTTGATATGTTTCCCCTGCATTTTTTAATCTGAACGACATGATCTTGTAACAGAAGGTGCCCTATTGTGTAATAGAGGTGGTCTTCTCCATGTCCTCGGGAGCCATCTTGATTTGGTTGTAGCCAGAAAATCCATCCATGAAGGAGAAGACTTTATGTTGAGCGGTGTTGTCAACCATGACGTCGATATGAGGTAAAGGGAAATCATCTTTCGGGCTTGCCCTATTTAAATCCCTATAGTCTACACACATATGAACCTTCCCATCCTTCTTCGGTACGGGGACCACGTTTACAACCCATTGAGGATAAGATGTCACATCCAGGAATCCTGCATCAAATTGCTTCATGACTTCCGCTTTTATCTTTTCAGACATGTCATGCCGCATCCGACGAACCTTTTTTTGACAGGAGGACAATATTCTTTTGTTGGTAGGCGAGAACCACAATGTCAGTATCCAACCCCCGCATGTCTTCATACGACTAGGCAAACACTTCAACATAGTCATGTAGCATCTGAACCAACCTGCTCTTGATGTCGTCTTCTAAGTTGGTGCCAATCTTGACCTCTTTCTTGTCTGTCTCGGTACCTAGGTTGATAACTTCGATTGGCTCTTCATGAGGTTGAATAGCTTTCTCCTCTTGCATTAGAAGTCTGGCTAATTCCCCTGATATTTCACAATCTTCCTCGCCTTTTGCTTGGTTAATTGGATGTTCAAAGTTATAACTGACAATAGTAGAGTCATTGGTAATGAGATCCGGAGTGGACGAGGATCTGCAAGTGTGTGTGTGTGTGTGTGTGTGTGTGTGTGTGTGTGTGTGTGTGTGTGTGTGTGTGCATGTAAGATACATGGCTATTTAGAAAAATGCAGTAAAGAAAAAGAAAGACAATAAGCACAAAATTTGAATGCAAAGGTCCAATGTTTTCCATTAAATGATCATATGATAAATGAACATGAACAAAACCCTTAATAAATGGACCATGGTGCCCCGGGAAAGACACATGGCTTAAAAGTCATTATTTGGAATTAAAATTACAGACAAAAGTTCTTGAATTAACAGAAAACAATAAACATTAATTACTCCTCAATGAAGGAGATGGGAGTGAAATCCTTTGTGTGCCAGTTGTTGAGTTTTCCTCCGGCAGTAGGGTAGATCCATTCTTCAAAAGCACATTCATCGTCAGAGTCTTCCATAGTTTTTAACTCATGATTATCGATGCGAAGAGGTGGCTTTCTCACGCTAGCGTGCCTGACTTTTTTTATGAGTATTGATGGTGAAACCCAGCCCAGATTTTTATGCTTTAAACGGAATGTCGGGGAGTTGTCCCCATATAGTACATCTTCCATCTTCGACCATGGCACAAGCATATTTAAGTGAAACCATTCTTGGTACAACTTCATCGGCTTGTGATATGACGAAGGAGATTTTGGTGGCAGAAACCATAGGAGGAACAACTTCGAAAGCCTGGCACGAAGTTTTTATGAATTCACTATCCATTTCCACATACTTAAAGGAATTGAGGTTTCTCACCATAAATTCTTCTTCACCGCAAACAGTAATGATATTTCCTTTGACTGGATATTTTAATTTTTGATGAAGGGTGGATGTTACTGCCCCTGCCCCATGAATTCAAAGGCGTACAAGCAAACAAGAGTAGGTGGGACGTATGTCCATTATATAAAAGGTGGAGTTGAAAATTTGTGATCCCACTAATTGGGTGATCTACCTCTCTATGCACCATCCTTCTAAACCCATCAAAATCCCTTACAACTATATCACTTGGTTTCAACACCAGTCCTTCACAATCTTGCCAGTCCAAAGCACCTTTAGGTAGAACATTTAGAGAGGAACTGATATCAATCAGGACATGAGCCAGGGTAGTTCCCTTGCATTCAATAGAGACATGCAAGGCCTTATTATCATTCCTTCCAACTGGTGTCAAGTCAGTGTCAGAGAAACCTAATTTGTTGTTGGCCGTTAAACTCGCCACACAATTCTCGAACTGGTCAGCTGTAGTCTCTTGGGGCACATGAGCTTTCTTCAAAAACTTGATTAAAGCTTAGGAATGATCATCGGAACAGAGTAGTAATGACAACATGGAGTTTTTGGAGGGGGTTTGCCCCAGTTGCTCAACTATTTTGAAGTCACTCTTCTTTATGATTTTCAGGATTTCCTCCATATCTCGAGTGGAGGGCTATTCAGCATCAGTATCTTTGGTAGGTGCCTCTATCCCAGCAGGCTCACCTTCTTTCTCTTTGCCTCTAGTGTTGGCACTAGACTTGTCATTGGTTATACGGATAGGAGTTGTTGTAGTAGTGGATGGTGAAATATCAGGGGAAAAGATCCTCCCTGTTCTTGTTACTTTACTAGAACCTGCAATATTAGTAACATTAGATTTGTCTTCATTGATCCTAGAATCTTGTTTTATCCCATGATAATAAACTTCGGCACCATAGTTCCATGGAACCGCTTTGTCGGAGGAGTGGGGAATAGGCCCATGGGCAGTGACTATTAAAGGAGCAATGGTTGGTTCATTTTAAATCCTAATAGGACCCTTTGAGGAGATCCTAAGAGGCTTATTGGAGAAGGTTATTATGGACAGGTCTTCAGCTTTGTTGGTTAAACTTTTGATGGTAGGAATCTTCTCAAATAGAATCTCGCGGCTATTTATCAGGCGTTGCACACCTTCCTTCATCCTCTTGCACCCATTTACTTGTTGATCACAACAAACACAATCTTTTAAACATCCAGGGAACACCCCTTCTCTCAGCAAATTTCCCTTCACAGTAGTCAATGGAGTAGTCAGATCCTCAACGGAGGAAACAAAAGTAGTGTCATCAATCGCATTGACACCTTTGCCATGGTTCGGAATTGGTGCAATTATCACATTTGGAGTTGTAGGTGGATCAAAATCAATAATTTTGTTGTCTATCAGGTCTTGAATCTTATTCTTCAGAGCCCAGCATTGATCAGTTTCATGCCCAGGGCTGTTGGAATAATATGCGCACTTGGCATTTGGATTGTACTTCGGTGATGTAATAATTGGATTTGATGATGGATCACGCAATGTCACCAAGTTGGCCTTCAATAGATGTTGCAAGGCTTGGGACAGTGACATGCTAATTCTTGTGAATTATCTTCGAGGAACTTCAAATCGTTGATGGTTGGATGGTTGTCTTTGAGAAGATTGAGGGTTGGAGATCAAAACAGCATTAACAGATGGATGGTGATCCTTCTTGGTATGGGCCTTTGACCCATAAACAACATTGGTTTCTTTCTTGCCAGTAAAGGGTTTCTTTATAGTGCTTGATGTAGAAGCAGATGCCATGGGAATTTTTCCACTCTTGATTCCACTCTCGACCCTTTCACTAGTCAGAATTAACTCAGTGAAACCGGAAGATGAGCTACCAATTAGTAAGTTGAAATAGGGTCTCGTTAGTGTTCCCATGAACATGTCCACCAACTCCCTATTAGTCAGTGGTGGTTGAACTCTACCAGCAAGATCCCTACATTTTTGTGCGTAATCTTTAAACCCTTCATTGGTACCCATTGTCATTCCTTGAAGTTGAACTCTTTTTGGTGCTAAATCAGCATTGTACTGATATTGATGATAAAAATCAGTGGCCATATCTTCCCATGTATGAATGCGAGAACCCTCCAATTGGTAAAACCATTCTAACTGGGTCCCAGTTAGACTCTCTTGGAAGAAATGGACCCAGAGCTTCTTGTCAATAGTATGTGGTTGTATCTTGCGAACATAGGACCTCAGATGAAGTTTTGGGCACGAAAATATGTCATACTTAGCAAAGAATGGTATTTTGAACTTCTGGGGAATGACAACCCTAGGTACTAAGCCCAAATCACCAAAATCAAAACCAGTTACAACTTGAATTTCAACAGCTTTCAGTATATCCTCTAACTGCTTGTACTTATCATCGGCTGGTGGATACTGCTTATCAAAGTAGTCTTCATCCTCATAAGCTTGATCATTTGTACCCCTAGCTCGGGTACTTCATGCCTCTTCTACCTGGTTCTCGTCTTCCTCAGACGACTCTTCAACTATCTACACCTGATGGACTGGGCCTTTAAACCTTTTCCCTGTGTTAATGAGGGCCTTCTTCTTAGTCTTCTTTTTGGCCACCAGCAATGTCATTAGCTCTTGTTGTCCCTTGGCGAAATTCAGCAAGGTCTCTTGGAACGGGGAATTATGTGCTTGCAAATCTTCCACGGTCTGCTCGATATCCATCTTACTGAAATAAACAGTAGAAAGATGAGGAAACCTGTCGTTGAAAGCTTTCTTATGTTATGATGCATGGAATGCATATGCAAATGATTTCAAGGACTTAGAAGATTTAAATTTGTTTAGACAAAAAAGGAGCAGACCTTAATTGCATTAATAAATTCATATTGATTACAATCATGCCTCTTGGGCTTACAATGGAGGAAGCAAATACAAAATAAACTCCTAAAACAACAAAAAGAATCAGGCTTCTCATGAGCGCATCCTCTTTGGTGTAATGTAGGCGTTCAAACTTCTTTCTTCATGAAGTTGTCTTGTAAGCTCCAAAACCTTTCTCTCGCTTGCGTAGAACTGAGTTTCGAAGGTGTCTTGCTCCCCTTTTAGCTGAATCCAAGCTCTTTGCAAATCTTCAAGAGAAGTAGGCATATCAGGATGAAGGACAGTATATGGAACATCTCCCTCGATAACAGGCTCCATGATGATAGGTAGGATGGCTTCATAAGGCATCATGAGGTTTTGAGCGCGAGCTCGCACCCACTTGGGATAAGGCTCCAAAGGAATGAAGTTTTTATTCCCCAAAGTCTTGCTATCAATTTTGTTTACCATGCCCCAAGCTCGTATGAATCTTTAACAGTAACCTTGGACATCGCTCTCATAGTCAAATGCAATTCCTTGGACAAGTGCAGCATGAGGACCATCCCTCCTAGCATATCCAAACTGTCGCAAAGCCAAGCAAGGGTTACAAGTGATGCCTCCCCTAATACCAAGGAGAGGGACATTAGGTAATTCTCCACAATGGTCAATGATGATAACGTCCTACAAAGATCGAGAACACCAATGAATATCTGAATGCGTAAGTGACATCAATCTTTTAGACCATATCATGCCTTGCTCATTCTTCAAAACAGATCGAGGTAAGTGAGAAATAAACCACTTAGCCAACAAATGAGTGAAAAACATAAGAACTCCTCTTCTCTTCATGGTGCGAGTGTGAAGAGAATGCAAAATATCTCCAAGCAAGGTAGGCACCGGGTTACGGGATAGAAAATTTTTGACTGCGTTCACATCTATGACTTGGTCAGGATTAGGAAACAGTACCATCCCATAGATGATAAGAGCCAACACTTATTCAAAGGCTTGTAAATCTAGAGTATCCAAAAAATCTTGATCCTTATCCAACAAAAACATGGCTAGAAACCCTTTGACACCACTTCTTGTTTCTCAATTTGCCATAATGTCGGATCATTGCAAATGTAGAGCTCGAGAAATCTCCTCAAGTCTTGGGTCTCTTTCAATACCGTTGAAGGGTATTTGATCAAGAATGGGAATTCCCAAGAGTTGAGAGAATTCTTCCATAGTAGGCACAAGTTGGTAATCAGGAAAGTTAAAGCAATGGTGTAAAGGGTCAAAGAATTGAAAAAGCACCTTCATCATGTCTTCATCAAGGTTTGAGGTTACCAGATTGAGAAGTCGACCATGTCTCTTGGGGAACGGAGAATTCTCAAGAACCCTTGACACTAACTCTTTGAGTTGAGGAGGCACTCTTACGAGGTTGACTTGGAGAGTATTCATGCGAGTGGAAGTTATATCCTATAAAACAAAACAAAGATAAATCTATAGGTCCTTGAAAAGGTTAGTGAAAAATGTCATGGTATGATGTCATGATGTTATGTACAAGAATACACACAAAGCAAACAATTCCTTAGGTTTAGGCTTGTATGAGGTTTCATTGGTAACTACCCTCTTAAAGTTTAGTTAGTCCAACCTATCCTAGAAAGTAACCGACTTCTAGGGAATCTCAATATCACCGAACTTTCTTCATCAAGTATTGTTTCAACACAAGCCTCTTTATTGGCGACCAAAATATCCCGAAAGTCCAATCTCAATAAGCGTAGTATCGAGTATCAACCAACTTCGGACTACACCAAAGATGGCTATCTCACTACTTCCTAATGGACAAGTTATTAAAATAAATGTTCTAAGGTCAGTTAGTGCTTCATGACATCACACAGCGGCCCCATATTCTCCTTGACTAGACTCAAGGGCTACCGGTACCAACAAATGTGTCACACTAACGTTGCCACTGCTTCAACCATGTCAGTATACCCCGAACACTCCCCACGATCTATTGCTACTTACCTAATGATGTTCCCAGATCCGGGAAGAGGATCGATACAAACCCAAACAAGGATCCAAAAATGTAAAGCAAACAAATCAAACAATGAAAGTAATCAAATGTGATCTAGCTCTAAGGTAACCACACTTTTAAGTATGTCCCCAGCAGAGTCGTCAATTCGATAATACAATCATAGAACTGACTTGGGTGTTTTGCATTTGATCACATTTGTTGTGGATAGCAAGAGTCACCACTGACTTTTCTTTTATCCAATAAGGAAATGGTGAAAAAGAATAGGAAAGACCTTTGAGATATTTTCTTGAGTTTGGGGGGTAGGTTATGAAAAGGGAAGTTGTTCGCACCCTTTTCATCCGTAGTTATCTACGGGCTCTTAGTTTCTTGCTAGCTCACTTTTGAAATTTCTTTGTTTGAAATGTGTTTGTGGTGGGTTTTGAAAGTATTTTTGAAAAGTGTCTTCGTTTAGGAAAACTTTGTAATGGTTCTCGTCTCTATAAGAATACATACAAAGTGTTGGACTTTTGAAAATATTTCATGTTTTTTGAAAGTGTTTGGTGTAATTGAAAAGATGTTTTTGAAGATGGATTATGAGAAAGCAACTAAGAACGTTCTACCTATTCAAAAGTCTTTTATTCATTTCTCTCTTCCTTTTACATTGCTATCTTACCATGGATCGGTAAGAAGCCCTATCTTTGGATGTAAAGGGACGGGCGTGGGTCATCGTATAGTCATAAAAATGAAAAGTTGTGAGACACCTTAACATTTTTCTGAACGGTCTAAGATCATTTTGAAGGCAACATTCGAAGCGTCATCGAGGGACTATGATCTTGTATTTTTTGATTGTTTTTGCTAAGGTCTCTCACATGCATAACATGACCATTTTCTCAAGGCAACAAGTGGAGTTAACCCTAGAGGTGTAAGTGTGCAAGTGTTTATCTTTCATGTTTGATTTATCTTAAATTAGGGTTTTCTAAGTTGATTTTATCTTGCCATACAACCCCTAATTTACTAGCATTTATATGAAAACGATAAATTACGGAAAGTAAATTTCTATGCTATTACATCATTAAGGGATGAGGTATACAATTTTACAAATGGGGATTGTAAGAAATTAAATCTTAATTATCTATTACAACCATATTGGATAAATGTACAAGAAATGAAATATATAATGTACAAGGAAGTAAAAAATTGATTTGGTTTTGGATTTTTGTTATCGGAAGATTTTGGCCTATTTAACTAAAAGAAAATTAATTAAGCTAAGAAAATTAAATTTAAGTTAATTAAGAAAAATAAATTAATTTGACTAAAGAAGCAAGTTTTTTAAGGTTTTTGTTTGTGAAAATGTTTTGATTAAATTAAACTAGTATACAAATTAATTAATTAAAATAAAATCTAAGTTCTAAGTTAATTTTTAATTAAAAGAAAATAAATTAAACTTAAGTCTAATTACTAATTTATTTAAGAAAAGAATTAAATTTGTTTAAAAAATTATTTTTGTCTTTTTGGTTTTAAAAGAAAATTTTTAATGTAATAAAAGAAATAATCAAAACCTAGTTTCTAATCAATTTACAAGCTAATTAATAAAAAATGAGCTAAAGGGTGATTAAAATAAAAATAATGTTGATCTCAAAAATTAAGTTAATCAAATAAAAAAACTAAGTCTATATTTTTATGATTTTTTTATGATTTTTATTTTAATGAAATAAATGATTAAAAGGAAAATGATAAATTAAATTTAAAAAAAAAAGAAATTATTTGTGTCAATGCTGCAAAATACAAAATAGGGGTGAGAAATTAGTAAAATAGTCGGGCCCAAGACAGGGAGTCCAGCGCTTGCTGGAGGATCCAGTGTGGAGATTAGTGGGAAGTCCATCATGGGGCGCTTGTGAGATGCATTGGATTGGTTGATGATAAGATAAGAGGGTGTTGATTGAAGGAGTATCATGCGCGTGCTAGCTTGACATGTACCTGATCTGTGAAGAGAAAATATGAAGAAAAAAAACAAAAGGGTACCACTGGGGCTCAAATCCAGGTCCCATAGGTTAACAGACGCGCGCTTTACCACTTGGGTGGCTATATATCCGTTATTATAAACAAAAGCATAAATATATATTTGAAACACGTTTCTGAAGATGACTTCATCTTCTTCTTCGCACCAGCCAGACCCTCTGTAACTTCTTCAATTCTCACCCATTCTCAAAAATGCAAACATGAAAGTCATGCATTTTTTCAGCACGAATCTAACCATGTGAATTATGTAAGCTAAAAGTCAAAGATGAAGATTAATTTTGTTGTCCCTATATTAATACCTAATTTTTTCAGAAAGTTCAAATCCAAAATTGTCTACACAAATTCAATGTAAATGATAACTATGGACATAGTTAGCTTAAGGGCAATGATATCTACATTTTTGCTTCAGAATGTATGCACAAAGGATGCTTGTATCAAGATACTGAAGTTTGAAAACTTACCTCTTACAGCTGGATTCGTGTATGGAGTTTGAGCACTCTTTGAGGTGTCATGGCGACCTTTTTAGCTTGCCTAGACCTCCCTGAGTGTGTTGCAAACTTTACTTTGCTTCGTGGATGGCTGGAATTCTCTGCCCAAGTCAAGTTGCAAGCTTGAGTTTTGAAAATGGTGAATTGTGCAAATGGAGTTACATTCTAGAAACAAGGGCCTGGATCACTTTGATATGATGTATATTAATTTAGATGGTTAAAACTCAATACGCACGAGTGGATTTGGAAATAGCTATATGAAGCTCAAAACTGTCAAGTTATGGTAGATTTTGAGTTTCAGAGTGCTTGGAAGTGTTTAAGGGTGCTTGATGTTGTTCCTTCTGTTACAATAGACTTGTTATATGTATAGAAAAGGTTAGAGGTTAATTGCACAAGAGATTTCTCAGTTCTAGCCTTTTGGCTATATAACTTGTTGTAGAGATAAAAAATGTAGCGGGGTAAATCGGAGATCGAATTATTGATTAATTCGTCTCACAAAAGCAAGAGTCGCCACCGCGCTTTATTATTTCCAAGGGAAAAGGGGAAAGAGCGAAATAAAACCCTAAATATGCAATGTAAAATAATACTTTTTAAAAGTAATAAAAATACAAGGCGTTTTTGAAAAGAGATCTATGGTTCAGGGGTTGGTTATACAGTGGGAAGGTATTAGCACCCAATGTATCTATAGTACTCTATAGGAACCTTTTGAAATATCTGTTTATAAAAATGCATTTGTTTGATTGAAAAATAAATTGTTTTGGCCGAAAAGGGGTACGGACGGGTTTTTGAAGATACGACGACCTAATGTCAAAGTTTTGGTTTGAAAGGTATAAGTTTTGAAAGGATTGAATATTTGAGGAAAAAATTGTCTTAAGTTTTAATGAAATGCAAATGCTCGCGTGATTAGACTCGAGGACATGAAGTCAACAAGTTTAATCATTTTTTCCCTTGGATTTAGACGTAAACGGAATAAACAAGTAAAGATCAAATAATTAAACAGAAAATTATGCGGATAATGATTAAACCATAACAATGATTAAATAACAGATTAAATGATGCGAACATTCCCTTTTTTATATTTGTTTAACATTAATAACGCAAGAGAATTAATTAAATAAAATGTTTTTTAAGTTTTTATTATAGGTATTTTTTAATATTAATATAAAGCGAGGGAAATAATTAAGGGAATAAAATATTTTTTAAGTTTTTTTATTTTATTTTGTTTTTATATGTTTTTTAATATTTAACAAAAGCATTATTTAAGAATTAATAAATAAATCTAAACTAAGTTAAAACTTAAAAGTTATTAACTTAAATCTAAAGAAAATAATATTAAAATTCTAAATTAAACCTAAAGTTAAACTAAAATAGGTCACATTATTTAAAATGTTTTAATTAAATTACATCTCCTTTTTTTTTTATTAGATCTTTACTAATTAACTAATGTAATAATAATTCTAAAAAGACTAAAGAAAGCAAAATAGAAAAAGGATGTGTATCAAAGAAAAAAGTGGACAAGTAAATATATGGGCCAAAGGGGTTCTAAGGGCCCAAAACAGAAACAACAGAAAAGGGGGGTGCATAGTGAATTCGTTTGGGCTCAGGCAGAAAAAGGGGTTAAGGTCCAATTTGTTGACTCAAAGTTTAGGGTTAAACGCGTTTGTTTAGTTGAGAAAAGGATTAGGGGTTTTGAGTGTACAGAGGCGCCGCTTGCTTGTCTTCTTCGTTCGCGTTCTTCTTCGTCTTTCATGTCCTCGCCTCTGACTTGCCTTTGCCCGAGCCACCAACGTCCCTTCTTCCCCGTGCGTTGCCCAGCGATACAGTGAAGGTGATGCTTCGTTCTTACAGTGCATTAGGTTTTATGATTTTGTTGCATGTTTATGATTTGGTGTTCATTTGATTCTGATTTCATTTCTTACATGGTTTCTGTTGAAATGGTGAAAAGAAAAAAAAAAGGAAAGCAAGGCTACCTTTGATGGAGGAAAGGGAGAGACGTTATGGAGGCTCGATGGCGGAGGAAAGAAGCGCGATGCTTTGGCTTGCTCCCGGTATTTCGTTCCTTTGTCCCTTTTGTTTAGTGGTTTGATGATGTTGTTGAAAGCCCTATGCGATATTTCTTCTTCTTCTGACTTTGCCTTGCTTTGCTGAACTGTGGCCTTCGAATACTTTTCTCTCTTCTTCTTTTGTTGTGATTTTGTTGCCTCGTTATTGGCCTCTGAGTTGCCTTCGTTGTATGCTTTTTCTCCTCTTCTTCTTGCCTCTGAGTTGCCTTCTAATAGCCTATGATGAAGTATCTGAGGCCTTGATGCTTGACATTGCTACTGTTGAAATGTTGTTTTGACTAGCTTGACTCTTCTTCTTCTTTCTTGCCTTGATACTGTCGCCTTTCTAATGGCCTATGATGAGTATTCTGAGGCCTTCGCATTTGGACGCTGTTTTTTCAAAGTTTGCAATGTTATGGTATTCTGGTTTTTGACTTGGCCATGTTGGTTGGGACTTTGAACTGGATTGACAGTGGTTTGAATTTTTTTGGTGATGGCTTTTACTGGTTTCACTTCAGGCTTGAACTGGTTTTTGGTTTTATGGTTTAGGCCAAGGTTTTACTGGTTTTACAGGTTTGGCATTTGAACTGGTTTTTATGGTTTTAGGCCAAGGTTTTACTGGTTTTGCAGGTTATTGGTTTTGATATGGTTTGAGGTTTGATGGTGTTTATGCTGGTTTAGGCCATGGTTATGAAATGGCTATGGTTAGGCTGGGCAGTAGGTTGTGTTTTGAGACTTTGAGAATTTTGTATTGTTTGACAGATTTTTGGTTTTGGAAGGCTTCTCGACAGGTTGAACTCTTTGAATTTTTGAAGGGGTTTTTTTTTTTGTTATAACAGTTGGTTGGCTTCAGGTTATGTTACAAGTTTGGTATATTTTTAATATTTTTCTTGGCCTCTGCACATAACTGCTTCATCCAGTTTGTTGGTATTCTATTTCATGCTTACTCTTTTTCTTACTGCATTGCTGCTGTTCTGTTTTGTAACTCTTTCTGCCTAAGCCAAAACCTGTAAAACCACACTTTCTTCTCTCTTCTCTCTCTTAGTACAATTGAAACATTAAAATGTTGTTATGTACTGTACTGTTCTGAAAAAGCATAATGCTGGAAAATGATGAGAATGGAAAATATTATGCTTGTATATTTGGTTTTAACTGCACACTTCTTTGTCTTTGTATGGGAGCCGATTGTATTTTGACTTCTTCCATACTTTTTAGCATGTTTACGTTGGCTTTTGGTTTTGAAAATGTTGAAAATGCATATGCTGTTTGTATTATGCATTTTATGTTGATTTATGCAGTGGACTTTTGAAATGAGCATTTGTGCAATTGGTTTTGAAATGTGCAATTGACTTTTTAATTATGCAGTTTATTTTTAAAAATGCAGTTTTGACAAAAAATGAATTTGTGCATATTTAAATTTGTGCATTCATATTTGTCAATAAAAATTCATCCCTTTTTGTGAACCGGGAGAAGTCCCGTGATTTGCAAAAAGGGTAAAACTGATTCCAGCCGTTTGCTTTTAATGATGAACACTAAAATTAATTTTTTTGCTTTTAATTATCTATTTATTTCTGACTTTTTTTCTTTAATTCTTTTGCAGGTAAAAATCAAATGATCATCAAAGAAGCATTGGATAGAAGATGAAGATTTAGAATCTTAGAAAAATAGTTTTTATTTTACTTTAAACTTTTTATGTAATTGTCATTATAAATACTTTGTACAATAGTATTTAAACAACAATTGTAATAATTAGAATAAAGATGAATAAAAATTCTATTATTTACCAATTAATTCTTTTTCTTTCCAACTATTTATTTTATCATTTATAATTCTTTAAATTATGTAATAACTGAAAATCAATTCCAATTATTTAAATTTAGAATGATAAATAATTAAACAAACATTATTGACCAATTAACTTCTCTTCAATTAATTATTTCATTATTTATAATTCTTCTAAATTATAATGACTGAAAATAAAATTTCAATTATTTAAACCTAGAACAATAAATAATTAAATAACATCGTTTGATCAATTAATAACCTTCTTTTCAAATATTTATTTTATTATTTATAAATCTTTAAATTATATAATAACTGAAAAGAAAATTCCAATTATTTAAATTTAAGATAATAAATAATTAATAAACATTGGCGATCAATTAATATACTTAGCGTTCAAAAATAAACAGCTCTCGACTTGAAAAAGTTATGAATTTTAAATCTGCTTTGAAAATTGGTAAAAATAGGTTAAAACACTTGCAATGTAATGATGCAGATGGGAGATGGTATCTTAGGTTAAAATTTGGGGTACAACAGCTTCCCCTATTTAAGTTTCTTCTATCCGGAGATATGAAGATTAAAATCTTCGTCTCGACGAGATTGAAGGTACTTAAATACATAATACGCAAATTTTGCCCTAAGATACCGCCATTATGCTTGATATGAATGTAGTGATTAAATTCACAGAGAAAGATATTGTATGAAACAAGACAATGCTGGAGAAATCAAACGCCAACAAAACACAGAGACATGGATTATACACTACTGGGGAAATGAGCCATCGACTTCAAACGATAGACTCTTGACAGCGAATAAAATCGAGGGAATACGACCTCTGACCCTAACGAAGAAGGCATCTTGCATAGGCCATAAAATAGATTATTGACTCAAAATAACAGTGAGTTCACAACTCAAAGTCAAAGATAGACAGAGAGTATCAAATTTTGTTGATGATGGACTACCAACTTCTGAAGGTAAAGATTCACAACAAACTTCTCTTCGAGATTTCCGGAGATATACCAATTAATGTTGAGATATAATAAGATTGTAGATACGCGAGTTGCTCAAATAAAGAAGCTGTCACTTGTTGTCTTCCCAAAAAATATGACATACAAGCTGCTCAAATAAAGGGGCTTCCACTTGTTGTCGTCCAGGGGTGTCAATAACATACAAGCTGCTCAAATAAAGAAGTCGCCGCTTGCTGTCTTCCGAAAAATACCATGCCAATAACATACAAGCTGCTCAAATAAAGAAGTTGCCGCTTGCTGTATTCCAGAAAAATACCAATAACATACAAGCTGCTCAAATAAAGAAGTTGTCGCTTGCTGTATTCCAGAAAAATAATAATGCACAAGTTGCTCGTGAAGAGCTGCCGCTTGTCGTTTTCCAATAAATAATAATAACGCACAAGTTGCTCGTGAAGAGCTGCCGCTTGCCGTTTTCCAATAATAACGCACAAGTTGCTCGTGAAGAGCTGCCGCTTGTCGTTTTCCAAAATAATAACGTACAAGTTGCTCAAATAAAGAGACTGCCGCTTGCCGTTTTCCAAAGAATAATAACGTACAAGTTGCTCGTGAAGAGCCGCCGCTTGCCGTTTTCCAAAATAATAATAACGCACAAGTTGCTCGTGAAGAGCTGCCGCTTGTCGTTTTCCAAAAATAATAACGCACAAGTTGCTCGTGAAGAGTTGCCGCTTGTCGTTTTCCGAAAATAATAATAACGCACAAGTTGCTCGTGAAGAGCTGCCGCTTGTCGTTTTCCAACGATGTCTATAACGTACAAGTTGCTCGTGAAGAGACCGCCGCTTGTCGTTTTCCAATAATAATAACGCACAAGTTGCTCATGAAGAGCTGCCGCTTGTCGTTTTCCAACGATGATAACTCACAAGTTGCTCGTGAAGAGCTGCCGCTTGTCGTCTTCCAATAATAATAACACACAAGTTCCTCGTGAAGAGCTGCCGCTTGCCGTTTTCCAAAGAATAACTCAGAAGGAAATTGTGATGACACTGGCAGAGAATACAATCTTCGTCAAAGAGAATCATGAATAAATCCTTCCCGAGGAGATCACATACTTAAATGTGCAAAATAAATGCATCATTCGTCTATGTCGCGACTTCACTGGGGAAAATCATGAGATAGCCTATGCAAGAGACAACAACTCCCTCCAGGAATAAACCAGAGAGAAGACAGTCAACAAGACTCCGCCCAATGAGAAAGTAACTCGATTGGGGAATTCATCCTATCCAGAAATGGACAAGGTAGGCTAAATCAAAAATCCTCCACGAGGATTAGCTCAGTTGGGGAATTTAGAAAGGGAGCACATTTTCTGCATAAGCTAACCTTCTACTTGGAAAGAGACTGTACCTTGTATTAAAAACAAAGTAAAATAACCCAAAATCAACGACAAATGCGAATATGCATGCTGATATGAGTGTAAATGAGTAAATGACTGTTATGCTGACAAAACGAACAGACGGAATAACTTGAAGATAATAAGATGTCACAGCATAATAGATACTTGGCCAATCTTGAAAAAGACGGAAAATAACTGGAACTGGAACTCCAAAGCAACGTCGGAGCGTAACACCCCACAAGGCTCAAGTCTTTTGAGGAGAAAAGCAATCAAATCCAAACTTCTAATACCAATAGACTACTGGCATGAGACAAAGCGTACCACACTTCAGAAATCTGCTCAAATAAAGATAACCAAAACGACGCTTAACCGGAACAACTGGGGAGTCACCAAACTTAGTACCACTAGAAACACAAGTTTACACAACCAGCACCTCATGACGATTTTGAAACGAAACATATTCATCATGCAAGGATAAATTACTGTATTGTTTTGCATTTCATGGCTTGACCATCCTCGGAGCAACTGTTAATATTCCTTTCATCATTCACGACGCATTTTTAAAATAAAATACTTTAAATAACTTTGTTTCAAATATTTCCATAAAAATTTTGATTTTGCCCACAAAAGGTAAATGCTCAAATTTCATTAATAAGATGGTAGTTCGCTAACAATGCGACTCCAACGGTTTACAAAAGTTTGGGAAATAGTACATGAAATAAAGGGTTACACAAAAACAATGATCACTATTCTCCCTAACAACTTCGAATTTCCAAAATGTGTTCAAATGCCAAGACCGGTCCGACCAAAAGCTTGCCTAAGCCGCTCCTTCGGGTTTTCAACTTAGCAAACTGTCAACTCAAACCTAAGCGAAATACTTCTTGACTGCATTGGCGTTCATGGGACGCGGGAGCTCTTCACCGTCCATATTGGCGAGAATCAAAGCACCTCCAGAGAAAACTTTCTTAACGGCATACGGTCCTTCGTAATTCGGAGCCCATTTGCCCCTAGAATTAGGTTGGAAAGATAATATCCTCTTGAGCACAAGGTCACCTTCTCTGAACTCGCGTGGTCGAACCTTCTTATCAAAAGCCTTCTTCATTCTCTGCTGATACAATTGACCATGACACAAAGCTGTCAATCTCTTTTCTTCAATTAAATTCAACTGATCATATCTACTTTGACACCATTCCGCCTCAGAAAGTTTAGCTTCCATCAACACTCTCAAAGACGGAATCTCAACCTCCACGGGGAGTACTGCTTCCATACCATAAAGTAGGGAAAATGGGGTTGCGCCTGTTGAAGTTCGAACTGAAGTACGGTATCCATGCAAAGCAAACGGAAGCATTTCATGCCAATCTTTATAAGTTACTACCATCTTCTGGACAATCTTCTTGATGTTCTTGTTAGCAGCTTCAACAGCCCCATTCATCTTCGGTCTGTAAGGAGAAGAATTATGATGTTCGATCTTGAACTCTTCACAAAGCTTTCTCATCATCTTGTTATTCAAATTTGAACCATCAGTGATGATCTTGCTCGGGATACCGTATCGACAAATGATCTGATTCTTGATAAATCTGACTACCACCTGTCTGGTTACATTAGCATAAGATGCTGCTTCCACCCATTTAGTAAAATAATCGATCGCTACCAAGATGAAACGATGACCATTTGAAGCTTTGGGTTCAATCATTCCAATCATATCAATGCCCCACATAGAGAAAGGCCAAGGTTAAGAGATAACATTGAGGAGGGTCGGTGGCACATGTATCTTGTCCGCATAAATCTGGCATTTATGACATTTCTTCACATATTTGCAGCAATCAGATTCCATTGTCATCCAATAGTAGCCAGCTCTCAACATCTTTCTAGCCATCGCATGTCCGTTGGCATGAGTGCCAAAAGATCCTTCATATACTTCTTGCATCAGCATGTCTGCTTCACGTCTATCTACGCATCTGAGCAAGACCATGTCGTAATTCCTCTTATACAAAACTTCTTAATTGAGGAAGAAACTGCTTGCTAATCTTCTCAATGTCTTCCTATCTTTATTGGATGCCCCAGGCGGGTACTCTTGAGTTTGAAGAACACGTTTAATGTCATAGAACCACGGTTTGTCATCGGTAACCTCTTCTACTGAGAACACATGAGCAGGTCTGTCGAGGCGCATGACCCGGATTGTAGGCACGTCGTTCCAACCATTCACTTGAAACATTAAAGACAAAGTAGCTAAAGCATCAGCCATTTGGTTCTCATCTCTAGGGATATGATGTAACTCCACTTTGTTGAAAAAAGTTAACAATCTTCTAGCATAGTCTCTGTAAAGGATCAAACCAGGATGACGAGTCTCCCATTCTCCTTTGATTTGATTAATTACCAATGCCGAATCTCCATAAATATCAAGAATCTTAATCCTTAGATCCACTGCTTCTTCGAGACCCATAATACATGCCTCATATTCAGCCATGTTATTCGTACAGTCAAACTTCAATCTCGCCGTGAACGGGATATGAGTGCCTCGGGGAGTGACGATGATTGCCCCAATTCCATTTCCATAAGAATTCACAGCTCCGTCAAAAATTAAACCCCAATGGGATTCGGGATCAGGTCCTTCTTCGGGTAACGGCTCTTCACAATCTTTAGCTTTCAAGTACATAACATCTTCATCTGGGAAATCAAACTTGATGGATTGATAATCGTCAATTGGTTGGTGAGCCAAATGGTCGGCTAAAATACTCCCTTTGATTGCTTTCTGAGTGTGATACTCAATGTCATATTCAGATAACAACATCTGCCAACGGGCTATTCTTCCAGATAAGGCGGGCCTCTCAAAGATATACTTGATTGGATCCATTTTGGAGATCAACCAAGTGGTGTGGTTAATCATATACTGACGCAGACGACGAGCAGCCCAAGCTAAAGCACAACAGGTTTTCTCAAGCAATGAGTACCGAGATTCACAGTCTGTGAATTTCTTACTCAGATAATATACGGCATGTTCCTTTCTTCCAGTCTCATCTTGTTGACCAAGCACACATCCCATGGAATCTTCCAATATAGTCAGGTACATAATCAAAGGTCTTCCTTCCACTGGAGGAATCAAAATGGGAGGTTCAAGCAAATATTCTTTGATGCTATCAAAATCTCTCTGACAATCTTCTGTCCACACACATCCTTGGTTCTTTCGAAGAAGCTTGAAAATCGGCCCACAGGTAGCAGTCATATGAGATATAAATCTAGAAATGTAGTTCAGTCTCCCAAGGAATCCTCTTACTTGTTTTTCCGTCTTGGGTGCGGGCATTTCCCGAATAGCTTTGACTTTATCAGGATCTACCTCAATACCTTTCTGACTGACAATGAAACCCAGAAGTCTTCCAGAACGAACACCAAAAGTGCACTTGTTGGGATTCAGACGGAGTTTATACTTTCTCAAACGCTGGAATAACTTCAATAAATGTTCCAAATGATCTTCCTCAGTTTGTGATTTGGCAATCATGTCATCTACATACACTTCTATCTCTTTATGCATCATATCATGGAACAAAGCAGTCATGGCCCTTTGGTATGTTGCACCAGCATTCCTCAAACCAAACGGCATAACCCGATAACAAAATGTTCCCCAAGGTGTAATGAAAGATGTCTTCTCCATATCTTCTGGTGCCATCTTGATTTGATTGTAACCAGAGAAACCATCCATGAAAGAAAAGACTTTGAACTTCGCGGTACTGTCGACCAACACGTCAATGTGCGGTAATGGGAAGTCATCCTTTGGGCTAGCTCTATTCAGATCTCGATAGTCTACACACATCCGAACTTTGCCATCCTTCTTAGCAACAGGCACTATATTGGCTAACCACTGAGGATAGACCGATGTAACAAGGAAACCTGCATTAATCTGTTTCTGAACTTCTTCTTTGATTTTGTCATCCATATCGGGACGAGTCCTTCTCAACTTCTGCTTAATCGGCGGACACTCCGGTCTCAACGGTAAACGATGCTCCACAATACTGTTGTCCAAACCTGGCATATCTTGGTAGGACCAAGCAAACACATCAACATACTCTTTGAGAAGCTCCAACATTTTCTCTTTGACCTATGGGATAAGCAATGCTCCGACCTTGACTTCCCTTTTATCTTCTTCATCACCCAAATTGACCAACTCTACAGGTTCTTCAAACGGTTGAATAATCTTTTCATCATGCTCAAGCAAACGGGAAATTTCAACAGGAATCTCTTCATTATCCTCTTCTTCGGCTCTGAACACAGGGAATTCAAAGTTGGGAGAGGGCATAGGATCATTGTTTTCAATGGTTAAGTCATGGATTAATCTGCACATATGATTATGCTTTATTTTAGAAATCGATTAATATGAATGTTGTACAAATGAAACAAAATATTATTATATTTTCCTATTACTACCAATTAATTTTCATTACTATTTCCCAGAAAAAGTGAAAAATAAAACAGTAGTGGACAAAATAACATTTTTATTCATGGAGGAAAATACTTGAAACAAAGAGCCCAGACATTTTCTCTTTTGCCTTGGGCAGAGCAAAAGGATTTAATTTCATCATAGCCCGACACAAATACTTTTCGCCTTGGGCAGAGCGAAATTTTCAAAAAAAACAAAACAAAACATTACTCGGAAATGTGCATCACAACAGGAACATCAACAGCAATCCAGTTCTGGCAAGCCACTCCATGCGTCATAAAATCGGGTAAATCCTCTTCAGAATCGTCTCCTATTATAGCATCAACTTCAGGAGGAGTCAGATGGATAAAACTTGCGCTTCGGAAAACCTCTTATATCGGACGAGTAACTACTTCCTGCTTGACTCTTGTAGACACGGGATGAAAACCAAGACCTTCTCCAGACTTGTTCTCGGGCAAAGTCAACACCTGGCCCCAACCTTTAGCCGAACCACTTTCAACCACTCGTCGCGCATCCTCAAAAGAAGAAATAGATGCCCCTTGCTTCTTCACTTCATTCTTAGCAACAGATAGAGCTTGGAATTGGGTTCCAACGTCCTCATCAGCATCAATAAAAGAGAAAGATGACAAATGGCTCACCACCATAGCCTGCTCTCCACCAATCATTACCAGCTTTCCATGCCTTATAAACTTCAATCTCTGATGGAGCGTGGAAGTGACTGCCCATGCATCATGGATCCATGGACGACCCAATAGGCAACTGTAGGCAGCACGAATATCCATTACTTGAAAAGTGATCTGAAAAGTATGAGGACCAATTACTATAGGAAGATCCACTTCACCAATGACAGTCTTCCTAGAACCATCAAACGCTTTAACAATTACTCCACTAGGTCTCATGGGAGCACCTGGATATGAGAGTCGAGACAATGTTGTTTTGGGCATTACATTTAACGACGAACCTGTATCTACCAACACACTTGATAAAGTATCATTTCCACAACTTATTGAGATATGCAAAGCCATATTATGGTTCCTTCCCTCCTCCGGGAGTTCTTCATCACTGAAACCAAGATTGTTACACGAAGTAATATTTCCCACAATTCCATCAAATTGGTCCACCGTCACATCATGATCCACGAACGCCTGGTCCAAGACCTTCATCAAAGCTTCTCTATGGGCACCAGAATCTCTCAGTAAAGCAAGCAAAGAAATCTTGGAAGGAGTTTGCAATAGTTGGTCCACAATCTTATATTCACTTCTCTTGATAAGCTTCAGAATCTCATCATCCTCAGGATGTGGGATAGGTTCATTGGATCGGCCTATCTCAACCCTTGGTTCAACATTTCTCGCTGGAATTTCCGCCGGCATATGCCTCCTGACTTGAACTTCTGGTCTCTTCAAAGGTACTGCTGCAAAGACACGTCCACTTCTCGTAACTCTACTCACATCAGCAATGTTAACAAAAGACGGCCTCGTTGGTATAGGGACTTCTACCCCATTCTCAATCATTGTGGCATTATACTTATACGGTACAGCTTGGTCTGAGTTGTAAGGCACAGGACCAGGTGGATAAATGATCAAAGGATCAACAGGTGCAGTCTGACTGTCATAAACGATCTTTACTGATTCAGGCAAATTGAATTGTGGTATTATAACATTCACTTCATCCTCCGGATTTCTGTCATATGTAATAGTGATAACTCTCTGGTCTAAAAACTTTTGAATATGCTCCTTCACAATAGGGCAATCAACCTCTCTTGAACAAAATTCACAAACATCATAATCATGCTGATGCCTAACAAAGGCAAGTCTTCTTAAACTCTGATGTAACCTGATCAACGACTCCCTTATGTGTTCAACTTGAAAAACTCGAAACTTTCCCGGACAACCTTCCACCATATTCACTGAAGCTGCCCCATGTCGAGGCAAAGGATTATCTCTAACATTTGGATTAACATCCTTGAAAGACAAGATACCATTCTTAATCAACCTCTGCACGTCCGCCTTCAAAGCAAAACAATTCTCAAGGTTGTGCCCCGGCGACCCTTGATGATATTCACAAAACTGATCCGCCTTGTACCATGGAGAAGTATTGTTTGGTGCGATAGGAGGAGGCTTCGTCGTTATGAGATTCTTTCTGATAAAAGCAGGGAACAATTCAGTATAAGTCATAGGAATGGCATCGAACTGCGTTTTTCTAGGTGAACGGTTCTGATTGTTGAATGGATAAGCCTGTTGTCGAGGCTGCTGCTGAAATGGTCGTTGTTGAGTTGGTAGGGTTTGATGAGCTGGGGTCATCAAAGTTGGGCGGACAGCCGGAGTGACTGCCGCAACATGAGAGTAACCTCTCCTCGGTCTACCTGGGAAGATCATGCTGACATCCTGCTCTTTTCTTTTCGGGAAAACACTTCCAAACTTCTTAGTACTGCTAGACGGACTTCCTTCTTTAACCAAACGCCCTTCACGAATCCCTTCCTCCAACCGCATGCCCATGCTTACCATTTCGGTGAAGTCACTGGGTGCGCTGGCGATCATTCTTTCATAGTAAAAGGAACCCAAAGTCTTCAAGAATATCTTCGTCATCTCTTTCTCCTCAAGAGGAGGATAGATTTGAGCAGCAATTTCACGCCACCTCTGGGCGTATTCCTTAAGAGATTCTCTGTCTCTCTGCGACATCGCCCGGAGTTGATCCCTGTCCGGTGCCATGTCAACGTTGTACTTATACTGGTGGACAAAAGCTTCGCTAAGATCGTTAAAGTTGTGGATCCGAATGCTGTCTAAACCCATATACCACTTTAGAGCAGCACCCGTCAAACTGTCTTGAAAATAATGAATCAATAAGTCATGATCATCAGAATACGTAGACATCTTTCTCACATACATAGTCAAGTGACTCCGAGGACACGAATCACCCTTATATCTCTCAAAGTCTGGCACTTTGAATTTTGCTGGAATCTTGACATTCAGAACTAAACAAAGGTCATGCGTGTTCTTTCCAAACAAATCCTTCCCCTTTAACGCTCTGAGCTCCCTCTGAATTTCTTGGAATTGGTCTTGAAATTCTTCCATTCTATCAAAAAGACCCAAACTTTCAGCAGGCTCGGCAGGATAAGTAGGTTCATTCAAGTACGGCACGGAGTGAACCACAGGAGCGACAGTTGTCATTACCGGTTGCGGGAAAGGTGTTACAGACGGGATTACTGGCGGCATGGCAGTTGTCTCTGGTTGAGAAAGAGACAAAGCAGGTTGAAACAAAGGCTGTACGACATGCTGATACCCCTCTGGCACAAATTTGTAATGCATTCCCCACGGAAAACCTTTCGGCATCTGATGTTGAAGCGGAGAGTTGATTTGAGTCACGGATGTTGGAACGGCGACAATCTCGGAAACCACTGTAGTTGAAGTCTGAATCTCAGCAGCCGTAGACGATGGTTGATTCTGAGCAGCCACCAAACTTTCCACTAGCGCAGTTAACTTTTCCATACCGACACGAAGGGTAACGACCTCCTCACGAAGCTCATGGTTTTCCTGTTCCAGATCTTCCATTTTCCTCTGTCGATTGGCTCGAGTATCGTATCGATGAGACAGCTTGACAACCTTTGGAGTGGAAAAAGAAACAAGGATAAGACTCTAGAAAACATGTGAAGTGGAATGTTGAATGATGCATGATGTGTGATGCAAATGATGATTCATTTTAATAGTTTTTCAAGGACCTTCAATAATTTCGCACACATCAATGGTAAAGGAATTTGGAACAACAAAAACTCAATCCATTAATCAAAAGCGGTAAATTACAACTTACAACTTTGGAACAACAAAACAATAAATTACAACTTTGGGATAACAACCCAATAATAAAAGCAGTAAACTACAACTTTGGAACATGAAGCCCATAATAAAAGCAGTAAATTACAACTTCGGAACATGAAGCCCATAATAAAAGCAGTAAATTACAACTTTGGAACATGAAGCCCATAATAAAAGCAGTAAATTACAACTTTGGAACATGAAGCCCTTTTACAAAGTTTTACAAAATGACATCAGTAAAATAAAACTAAAAGCTAAAGATCACTCAGAATCATCAGATGAAGGACCAAATGCCAACTATAACCGGAGCTTCTTGATCTTCTCTTCATAAAAGTCTTCCATCTCTCTCTTCTCAGCTACCAGTCGATCAATGATTTCCTTTTGTGGATTAGGAACAAGAGCAACGCTTACCGAACCCTCCTTCTTTCTCTTCCTTTCGCTAGCATACTTCTTCAGTAAAGCATCCTTTTGACGAAGTTTCTCATCATGATCAATGAACCAGCCGTCTTGAATAAAGAGTAAATCCTCCTTTTCCTTTAGCTGTCGAGTCAGGACCCGATTCTCATATTCAGACATATTATACTTTCCTTTCCAAGCATCTCTCTCGGACTTCATCCTAGCCAGATTTCCTTGGTATTCTCCCATATTCTCGATAGGGATATCAACAGATGATGATGCAGCGGTAGGGAATAAAGGTTTCTCAGGTTTATAGGGCATCTTGAGAGCACAGGCCCTAGCACGGACCCATTGTAGGTAAGGCTCCAAAGAAACGGCACCTCTATGTCCTAACATATCTCTCCTTTTCCTATGGATGTGGCGCCAAGCTCCTTCGATCTCCCTCTTAGCTGCCTGATGATCTTGTCCTTCCTGTAGAAAGAAACCACTCACATGGATGTTCTTTGGCTTGTCCCTCATCGGGTATCCAAACTAACGGCGCGCGAGAACAGGGTTATAGCTAATTCCACCTTCCGTACCAAGAAGGGGCACGTTAAGAAAAGCACCACAGCTATCGATGATCTTCACGTTATAGTAAACTCGATTATACCAATCAATATCGAAATGAGTGAGAGCCATAATCTTTGGCGCCCAACGCGGTTCCTTCTCGAGATCCCAGAAAACATCAGACCTAGGTAGCTGAGAAACATACCACTAATACAGCAACGGTGCACAACAAATAATCATCCCTCCTTGATAAAGGTTTCGAAGATGGATGGAGTAGTAGGTATCTCCTAGCAACGTAGGGACCGGATTTCCAATCAAGAAGATTCTGATGGCGTTGATATCCACAAACTTATCAACGTTAGGAAACAAGAAAAGACCATAAGCGAGTAAGGCAAAGACGTCTTCAAAGGCAATAGTATCTTTTATCTCAGCGAAGTGACGAGCTTTCCTCAACAAAAACTGCGCAGACAAACCTCAGATTCCCCCTTTTGTAGTCATGTTCTCCTCTATCTCTGACTTCTTCAAGTGGGTGATGGTCGCTATCTCGTGAGATTTGGGTTCCTCTTCTAAGCCGGAAAAAGGAACACAGTCGGTGATCGGCAAACCAAGTATGTAGGAGTACTCTTCTAAGGTGGGCATCAACTGGTAATCCGGAAAGGTGAAGCATCGGTACAAAGGATCGTAGAATTGGACCAACGTATTAAGGATGCCTTCCTTCATCTTGCGCTTCATGAGAGGTATAATGGACCCATACTTTTTCTGAAAATCCGTCGGGTTCTCGATCTTAGGAATTAAACTCTTCAGTTCTTCAATCTCGGGCTCCTTAAAACTAAAACTTCGAGTATTTCTCCTTCCAAATTCCATAATAATAGTACCTGAGATGTCTGCAAAAATCATTCCTAAGCTCCTTGAAAAACAAGTTTTTTTTTACAAAAAATGTTGATGAATGCATGAATGAATGATAATGCAACAGTTACACACAAGTTCACAAACATGGGGTTCAAAGGTTCAAAGTTTCAGCATGGAGTCGAGGGTAAAGCCCACCCCAAGGTATGTACTAATGGTTCAATCACACCTGCAAGACAAGGTTTTAAGAGTTCCCAGAGTCTACATTCCTCCTTCGGATATTGCCAACGTCTTGATTACTCAATAATTAGCAATATTCTCAAGAGAAACTCATCCGAGCGTAGCATCGCGTAACAACTACTTCCGAATTACTCCGTTATAGTCTCCGCGCTACACCTAAAAGGCCAAGATGGGTTAGGGTTCTATGGTCCTCAATTTCTCTGGCTCCTAGGTCGAAAATAATAATGTCTTCCCGATTACTCGGTAAACAAATATTAAGTTCAAGAGGGTCTTCCATTGAGTGGGGGATCTCATGCCTCCTTCTTCGGGATTACTCCCTCAAAGTTAACATGACTGTACCGCCCGTCTTATTCCTTAAGTGTAACTTAATCCGGGTATAGGATTCGTCCTTTGCAAAAAACCCAAACAACCCCAATTTAAACACATAATCAAACAAATCAAATAATAATAAAACAGATAAGACAAATTAGGCTTAACCCACTTAGGGATGGACCAGCAAGAGGTCAATCTTTCCCCAGCAGAGTCGCCAATTCTGTAGCGATAAAAAATGTAGCGGGGTAAATCGGAGATCGAATTATTGATTAATTCGTCTCACAAAAGCAAGAGTCGCCACCGCGCTTTATTATTTCCAAGGGAAAAGGGGAAAGAGCGAAATAAAACCCTAAATATGCAATGTAAAATAATACTTTTTAAAAGTAATAAAAATACAAGGCGTTTTTGAAAAGAGATCTATGGTTCGGGGGTTGGTTATACAGTGGGAAGGTATTAGCACCCAATGTATCTATAGTACTCTATAGGAACCTTTTGAAATATCTGTTTATAAAAATGCATTTGTTTGATTGAAAAATAAATTGTTTTGGCCGAAAAGGGGTACGGACGGGTTTTTGAAGATACGACGACCTAATGTCGAAGTTTTGGTTTGAAAGGTATAAGTTTTGAAAGGATTGAATATTTGAGGAAAAAATTGTCTTAAGTTTTAATGAAATGCAAATGCTCGCGTGATTAGACTTGAGGACATGAAGTCAACAAGTTTAATCGTTTTTTCCCTTGGATTTAGACGTAAACGGAATAAACAAGTAAAGATCAAATAATTAAACAGAAAATTATGCGGATAATGATTAAACCATAACAATGATTAAATAACAGATTAAATGATGCGAACATGCCCTTTTTTATATTTGTTTAACATTAATAACGCAAGAGAATTAATTAAATAAAATGTTTTTTAAGTTTTTATTATAGGTATTTTTTAATATGTTTTTTAATATTAATATAAAGCGAGGGAAATAATTAAGGGAATAAAATATTTTTTAAGTTTTTTTATTTTATTTTGTTTTTATATGTTTTTTAATATTTAACAAAAGCATTATTTAAGAATTAATAAATAAATCTAAACTAAGTTAAAACTTAAAAGTTATTAACTTAAATCTAAAGAAAATAATATTAAAATTCTAAATTAAACCTAAAGTTAAACTAAAATAGGTCACATTATTTAAAATGTTTTAATTAAATTACATCTCCTTTTTTTTATTAGATCTTTACTAATTAACTAATGTAATAATAATTCTAAAAAGACTAAAGAAAGCAAAATAGAAAAAGGATGTGTATCAAAGAAAAAAGTGGACAAGTAAATATATGGGCCAAAGGGGTTCTAAGGGCCCAAAACAGAAACAACAGAAAAGGGGGGTGCATAGTGAATTCGTTTGGGCTCAGGCAGAAAAAGGGGTTAAGGTCCAATTTGTTGACACAAAGTTTAGGGTTAAACGCGTTTGTTTAGTTGAGAAAAGGATTAGGGGTTTTGAGTGTACAGAGGCGTCGCTTGCTTGTCTTCTTCGTTCGCGTTCTTCTTCGTCTTTCATGTCCTCGCCTCTGACTTGCCTTTGCCCGAGCCACCAACGTCCCTTCTTCCCCGTGCATTGCCCAGCGATACAGTGAAGGTGATGCTTCGTTCTTACAGTGCATTAGGTTTTATGATTTTGTTGCATGTTTATGATTTGGTGTTCATTTGATTCTGATTTCATTTCTTACATGGTTTCTGTTGAAATGGCAAAAAGAAAAAAAAGGAAAGCAAGGCTACCTTTGATGGAGGAAAGGGAGAGACGTTATGGAGGCTCGATGGCGGAGGAAAGAAGCGCGATGTTGTGGCTTGCTCCCGGTATTTCATTCCTTTGTCCCTTTTGTTTAGTGGTTTGATGATGTTGTTGAAAGCCCCATGCGATATTTTTCTTCTTCTGACTTTGCCTTGCTTTGCTGAACTGTGGCCTTCGAATACTTTTCTCTCTTCTTCTTTTGCTGTGATTTTATTGCCTCGTTATTGGCCTCTGAGTTGCCTTCGTTGTATGCTTTTTCTCCTCTTCTTCTTGCCTCTGAGTTGCCTTCTAATAGCCTATGATGAAGTATCTGAGGCCTTGATGCTTGACATTGCTACTGTTGAAATGTTGTTTTGACTAGCTTGACTCTTCTTCTTCTTTCTTGCCTTGATACGGTCGCCTTTCTAATGGCCTATGATGAGTATTCTGAGGCCTTCGCGTTTGGACGCTGTTTTTTCAAAGTTTGCAATGTTATGGTATTCTGGTTTTTGACTTGGCCATGTTGGTTGGGACTTTGAAATGGATTGACAGTGGTTTGAATTTTTTTGGTGATGGCTTTTACTGGTTTCACTTTAGGCTTGAACTGGTTTTTGGTTTTATGGTTTAGGCCAAGGTTTTACTGGTTTTACAGGTTTGGCATTTGAACTGGTTTTTATGGTTTTAGGCCAAGGTTTTACTGGTTTTGCAGGTTATTGGTTTTGATATGGTTTGAGGTTTGATGGTGTTTATGCTGGTTTAGGCCATGGTTATGAAATGGCTATGGTTAGGCTGGGCAGTAGGTTGTGTTTTGAGACTTTGAGAATTTTGTATTGTTTGACAGATTTTTGGTTTTGGAAGGCTTCTCGACAGGTTGAACTCTTTGAATTTTTGAAGGGGGTTTTTTTTTTGTTATAACAGTTGGTTGGCTTCAGGTTATGTTACAAGGTTGGTATATTTTTAATATTTTTCTTGGCCTCTGCACATTACTGCTTCATCCAGTTTGTTGGTATTCTATTTCATGCTTACTCTTTTTCTTACTGCATTGCTGTTGTTCTGTTTTGTAACTCTTTCTGCCTAAGCCAAAACCTGTAAAACCACACTTTCTTCTCTCTTCTCTCTCTTAGTACAATTGAAACATTAAAATGTTGTTATGTACTGTACTGTTCTGAAAAAGCATAATGCTGGAAAATGATGAGAATGGAAAATATTATGCTTGCATATTTGGTTTTAACTGCACACTTCTTTGTCTTTATATGGGAGCCTATTGTATTTTGACTTCTTCCATACTTTTTAGCATGTTTACGTTGGCTTTTGGTTTTGAAAATGTTGAAAATGCATATGTTGTTTGTATTATGCATTTTATGTTGATTTATGCAGTGGGCTTTTGAAATGTGCATTTGTGCAATTGGTTTTGAAATGTGCAATTGACTTTTTAATTATGCAGTTTATTTTAAAAAATGCAGTTTTGACAAAAAATGAATTTGTGCATATTTAAATTTGTGCATTCATATTTTTCAATAAAAATTCATCCCTTTTTGTGAACCGGAAGAAGTCCCGTGATTTGCAAAAAGGGTAAAACTGATTCCAGCCGTTTGCTTTTAATGATGAACACTAAAATTAATTTTTTTGCTTTTAATTATCTATTTATTTCTGACTTTTTTTCTTTAATTCTTTTGCAGGTAAAAATCAAATGATCATCAAAGAAGCATTGGATAGAAGATGAAGATTTAGAATCTTAGAAAAATAGTTTTTATTTTACTTTAAACTTTTTATGTAATTGTCATTATAAATACTTTGTACAATAGTATTTAAACAACAATTGTAATAATTAGAATAAAGATGAATAAAAATTCTATTATTTACCAATTAATTCTTTTTCTTTCCAACTATTTATTTTATCATTTATAATTCTTTAAATTATGTAATAACTGAAAATCAATTCCAATTATTTAAATTTAGAATGATAAATAATTAATCAAACATTATTGACCAATTAACTTCTCTTCAATTTATTCTTTCATTATTTATAATTCTTCTAAATTATAATGACTGAAAATAAAATTTCAATTATTTAAACCTAGAACAATAAATAATTAAATAACATCGTTTGATCAATTAATAACCTTCTTTTCAAATATTTATTTTATTATTTATAAATCTTTAAATTATATAATAACTGAAAAGAAAATTCCAATTATTTAAATTTAAGATAATAAATAATTAATAAACATTGGCGATCAATTAATATACTTAGCGTTCAAAAATAAACAGCTCTCGACTTGAAAAAGTTATGAATTTTAAATCTGCTTTGAAAATTGGTAAAAATAGGTTAAAACACTTGCAATGTAATGATGCAGATGGGAGATGGTATCTTAGGTTAAAATTTGGGGTACAACACTTGCTTTTGAAGAAAAGTGGGAAGACAAGTCCCAAAGTATTGTACAAGCACAGTCTGGGTTGGTAGAGGCCTTAGACATGTTGCTTTTGGTTTTGACTTTGCTTGTATGCAAAGAGAATAATTTAGAGGCTCAAGAAGTTGACAATTTCAAAAGCAATGCTTTATCAAAATGGAAATGGTAACTTTGTGCCATAAATGGAAAATCAATATTGACAAAGCTTCAAACACTTGGATAATGGTTCCAACAGTTGTGTAAAAATTTAATTATTGAGTGATATACAAGTTTGAGGCATGCGAAGCAAATATTATGCATCATGGGCTTGAGATTTGAGTTATTGTATATTTCAAAATGACCTATAATTCAAGAATGAAACTCTAAATTCCTCTCTTCAATTCTCTTAGATCAAGCATGATCTCAATGAATTCTTGGACATTTTGGAAAGCTTGTAACATCCTCTACAACCTTTAAATGGGATGTTTTTGAAGAATCAAATTGGAATTATGTGAAACTTGGCCAAGAAGTTAGGTCAAAAATTTGCCTAAACACTTTGAAATTTCACTAAGTGTTTTTAGTTTCACGATCATGACTTCTTGAATCAATAACTTGAAATCCAAGCATTTTTAGAACTTAATTCCTTCTACAAAGTTTTAGATCTCATTAAGATATACAACTTTCAAGTTGGAAGTTTTTCATGAATCATCTTGTATCATGGTGAAAATTTGGCACAAAGTCATAAAAAAAAGGCTAACTTTCCAACACTTAGAAAATTTTCTAAGTCTTAGAATTTTGAATTTTCAAAGATGATTTTGACTTTTTGATTATGAACAATCTTCATATTTTTACATGTATTGATGAAATATAATTTTTGAAACTTTATTTTGATCAAAAAGTTAAAGTTTGACTTTTCAGTGTACAGTTGACTTTTTCATCAGTTGACCAAATTTCAATTATCAATCAATTGATCATGATAAATGTTTTGAACCATGCCATTAGGTCAAAATAATGTATTTAAAATATTGATATTATGTCTCAAACCAACAAGTCATGTATTATGTCAAAAGTCAAGAATTTAGTCTTCTCAGTCAAAACCCTAATTTTGACCATTTTCCCCTTTTGGTGATCTGATCAAATTTCTTGAGGAATGGTGATCCGACCTTGACCAATTGACATATATAAGTTTAAAATTTTGATATGGGTCAAAAATTATGAAGTTTGACTGTAAATTATCCATAGTTGACTTTTTACCCAATATAGTTGATTTTAGGTCAACTGATCAATTGATTGAGCAAATATGTGATCCAGTGTTTGAAACCTGACATGAGCAATCTTGAGAGTCCAAAATGATCCATGAATTTAATATGGGGGATTAAAAGTACAATTGTATTTGTTGAGTCATCAGTGTTGTAGAAGTGTCTTGAGCTGATTAAATCTTGTGCATTCTTGAACCAATGGAAATCTTGTGAGAAAAATCTTGAGAAAATGAGAGGGCAAATATTAGGGTACAACAATTGCTCTACTGGGGAATTTAATTCTTATATACCCTGACTGGGGTTAAAAGAGATGGATAATCTTCCGACTCGTCTGGGGAGGATAATTTTATACACTCTGACTGGGGATAAAAGAGATGGATAATCTCCCGACTCGTCTGGGGAGGATAATTTTAACTGATATCTGATCTTATTCCAGGTCTTACGGTAATTTTCTGGGGATAGTGGTGACTTCAATTGGGAAGAGGAATTTTGCTGGTGATTCGTACTAATCTGAGGAATAGACTCAAGCTGGGGAACTTGTAGTCTGTTGGGGAAATAAACCCTGTTAGAATATTCTACTGAGGAAACAAACTCTCTTTGGGGAGCTGAATTTTGTTAGAGAGAAGAAATATGAAGGGGTTTTACAGTTTTCAAACTCAGTTGGGGAAGAGAATTTTCATGAAGTGTACTCATTGGAACTCCGTAAGGAAATTGTGGGGAATGTATACTTATTGGGGATGAACTTGTGAAGATTACTCTGTGGGGATAATCTCATAAAAGTACTCCTAGAATCTTGAGTAAATGCTTATTCCTGTTCTTATGCGTATATTTGTTAACAGTTAATCATGTTCATATGCATATGTTCATTCAATTTAGTCATTGGACGTTTTTGCAAACAAAACAGAAAAACCAAGAGTTTGAACTTTAAGATGTATTTGTATTGATAATTTGCCTATAAACAGGATATTTTGTACAAAGAGACGGAAATCCTAGTAAGAGGAAGTCGTCGTGAAATGAAAAGAGTACAAAGTGAAAACAAAATGTATAGCCATGTGGAAGTGATCTCATTGGGTTCCAAACTCTGCTATTGCCCTTATGTCTTTGAACATCTCATCCCTTTCCATCGAAAAAAGTTGATTGAACCATTTGAACTTTACACTTTGGTAATAAAGCTTGCATGTAAGTGATCCAATGGGACATAGTCGTACGCTTTTAATCCCTAATTTTTACCTGGACCGCCATTTTAGGTTTTCAATCCACCAGGATACCTTTTTTTCCCAAGTCGCCTTTTCAGGTTTTCGACTTGCCAGGTGTGCAATATTTTGTATATATTGCCCCAACCTTTTTGGTTCGCCGGGATGCCCTTATTTTTGCCTAGCCCAGTCAACCTAGCGGGTCATTCTTATGCATATTATTTTTTGACTATGTCCGCGTGTTGTACCCCAAAATTTGCCCTCGCATTTTTTCACAAGAAATTACAACTTCAGGCTTTTCATGATCTTTCAAACTGGCTCAAGAATCGGTCAAACTGACTTTTCTCGTCATTCAAACAAAAATTAGGGTTTTACTGATTTTCAGGGCTCTGGAATGTTTCACACAGTTGGCTTAGGGTTTTGGTTGATTTTGGCTCAACTTTGATCAGGCGAATGCTCTTTGGCATTTAATCAGGAATTAGGGTTTGTGCGCGCGTTCTCAGAAAGATCTAAATTCTACAGTGCTTTGCAAGACATTCCGAGATTTGGGTTGAATTCACATTATTTGATTTAATCAGTAAAAGAGGGCATTTGGTTTGAATTCATGTTCGTTTGATTGAACTAGTCAAAAGATATATGCAGTTTGGATTTACAGTGCTTGGTAAGAAATCGGTAAGAAAGGAATGCGTCTGATCAGTTATTGCGTTTGATTGTGCTTTGCTTTGGATGATGGAAGCGCCAAGTTCATTTATTTTGATCAACGTAGAATAAATGTTTAGTTGATTATTTATTATTCTAAGGATTAAATATCTGGAATTTAATTTTCAGTTATTATAATTTAAGGAACTATAAATAATAAGTAAATAATTGAAAAGGGATAAAAAGAATTAAATGGATCAATAGAATTTTTATTTCATATTTAAATGTTTGTTACAATTATTATTTAGATACAAGTATTCATTTACGAAGTATTTATAATAATAATAGTTACAATGATTAAATTGAAAATAAAACTATCCTATTTTTCTAAATATTTTCTAAGTCTCCAATTCTTCATTCTTCATTTAATACCCCTCTCCATCCAAATATTCATCTGCAACAAATAAAAGAAAAGAGAAAAGTCAAAAAGCAGATAAATAAATAATGACAGATAAAAAGAGTTCATCATTAAGGGCCACTGATTGGGATCAGTTAACCCTCTCTGCAAATCATGGGATTTCTCCCGGTTCACAAAGAGGGAAGAATTTTATTTGCTAATCATGAATGCAAAGTTGAAAAATCCAAAGTTTGTCAACACATTGCATAGTTCAAGTCTCAAACAAACTGCACAGTTCAAATCAAACTAAAAGTCCAAATTCAACTTTCTGTCAAAAAGTGTTAAACTGCACAAAGGTACCCAAGCTGTCAAAGGAAAGAAGATTTGGGAAGATATCAAAGCCAAAAGTACAAAAGCTGTCAAGAAAAGATAAAATATGCAGAGGAAAACTATTATGCAAGCAACACATTTTCTTTTCATCATTTCCCAAAGAAAAGTGGCCACTTTCAGAACTAAAAGTACAGCATAAACATTATTATAATGCAAAGTGTACTAGAGAGAGAGAAGAGCAAAAAGAAGCAGGTTTGCAGGCTTAAGGCTTGAAGCATAAGAAACTAATGTAAAAAACAACTGCAACAGTACAGTGGAGAAGAGAACAAAAAACCAACACAAAGAAAATATACAAACACATAACCATCAAGCTACTGAAGCATAAGCCTTAAACTTCACAAGCAACAAAACTGTAAACCAGTAACAACCATCACACTGCATAAACCATTCCTACTGTCTAAACAAAAAAACAATATGGCCTAAACTCAAACCTGCTGAAACCTCACAAACCTGTACCATTCAGCTCAAACCTGCCTAAACACAAACAGCAGAAAACCAGATAATACCACCCTGCCTGAAGCCTAACATAAACCAGTTTCAAACACAAGCATGTACCTGTAAAGCCTCACAACCTGTTAAACTCAACAGAACCAAGAGGCCATAACCAAAAACCAGTCCAACAAGCTAAGCCTCACAACCTGAAACATCAGAACCTGCCTACTGCATAAACCTATCTCACCAAAAGGCCTCAGATACCTCATCATTGCCCATTAAAAAAAAGCATACAGCAGCAAGGAGAAGAAAGAAACATTCCAGTATCAACATAGGCAAGCCAGTCAAAATAGTATTTCAACACTAGCATAATCAAAGCGACCAACTCTAAGCCCTCAGAACTCTAGGCCCGTCATGGGGCAAGGAAGAAGTGAATAGGCAACCAAAAGCATTCAATTCATAGCCAACAGAAGCATTCCAACAGGCAAATCAAAAAAAGGCAACTCAGAGAAGGGACGAAAGGCAACAAACATTCAAGACATCATACAGTAGCAGTAGCAAGAGAAGAAGAGGAAAGAATACGCAAACCAGGGTTCCAAGTCCATCATCATCAACACCATCCCCGCCGGCAAGCTTCCGGAGCACCACCTATCCTACCTCTCCTCCATCTCCAAAGAACGAAGGTAGTAAGCCTTTCTCTATCTTTTTTCTCCACCACCTCCATAATAACACAAATTTAAGATCAAAATTCAAATTGAAATAAAGCGTGCAGTTCATAAAAAAGAATGTAAACATCAAAATCAAACCTTGTTTTCATAAGACCACTGGGCCCGAGCTATGGAGGGAAGAGAGATTTGGGGGTAGTGCTGGTGGCTAGACGGAGGAGTTGGATTCAGAAGAACGAACGGAGAAGACGAAACAAGTGAACGAACGGCGCGCTGCTCACAAACCCTAAAGCAATTTCCCAACTGAAAGTAATTGTTTCAAACCCTAAAGTGTGTGTTTCCAAAGCTGGGCCTAACCCATCCAAATGCCAAGCCCAAACGCGCTTCCCTGATCACACCCCCTCTTTCTAGCGCCACATGGACATTCTGCTTGGGCCATAATCCTCCAAGCCTATTTCTTTTATACATAAACTCAACCATTTCTCTTTTTAATTAAAATACTTCAATACATTAATACTAAAATACTTAAAAATACTTTTTTTATATACATAATTTAATTAATATAAAACATCTAATTTAAATGTTCTTTGAATATATTAAACACGAAAAATATAATTAAAACATCTTTTATACACAATGCAATTAAAGTTGAAAACATTTTCCTTCTTTTAAATAAAATACCCTTTTTTGTACATAAATAACAAAAATACATTTTTTTACACCATATAATTAAAATTGAAAACACTTTTTCTTTTAATTCAAATATTCTTATTAATAATACAAAGATACCTTTTTTATATATCAAATATAAAATAATAACTTTCAAATTTAGAATATTTTTCTTTTCTTAAATCTCCTTTTACGCATATTAAACAAAATACAAGATTACAAGACTAATTAATTAAATAAACATTTAATTTTTCTTTAGGTCAAAATAATACTTAATACGCATTCAATTTCACATCCTAACCTGTAAATAATTACACACACGTATACACGTACACTTACACAATACATTTACATTGCTCCAATACATATGTGCTTATATTTCTATATTCGTTACATTTACATTTGATCGATTCGATTTGGTTGTAACTTTTTGGACACTATATTCCTAAGTCTCATCCCCATTCATAAATTTGTACCCCCACTCCCGGATACTTATTTTGTAATAACGTAGACTTTACATTTTCGCAATTTACCGCTTTCAATTATACCATGGTTAGACCTAGGGTTTGCATGTACATAAAACCAAACGCTAGATAACCTAATACAAGACAAATATATGAAATCAATTAACAATCACACTTGCACCCTCTAGGGTAATCCCACATGTTGCCTTCCAAAATGGGCCATGCTTGCACGTCGAGTATCTTTGGCAAAACAAATTCAAATAATCATAAGTCCCTCGATGACGCTTTCGAATGTTGCCTAAAACGGAATGAACATAGTCCCTTCAAAGCAAATTGCCAAAGACACTTGGCACCATTGCATTCATGGTCCATACGATGACCCGCGCCCGTCCCGTTAAACTTCCTAAACGCAAGATTGTCCACCAAATTCAATGGTGGAACAAAATTGTTAAAAAAGGGTTGAAAACATAGAGAAAACCTTTGAGTACAATAGGGTAGACAAAACTCTTAGTTACTTGAGATCAACTTGCAAAACCACTTGCCTTCTTTTCAAAAACCACATTCCACAAGCACTTTCAAAACAAACTCTCAAAGCATTTTGAAACATCTTTTCGAAAAGATACACACCTTTGTAAAATATTCGAGTAAAGAATTGTTACAAGGTTAGCCTAAGACAAGGCTTCTTCTTCCAAAACATTTTCAAAAACACACACACGCACACCATTTTCAAGCAATCGAAAATCAAGGCAAGTGATCTAAAAACCAAGTAACTAAGAGCCCATGGATAACCATGGGTGAAAAGGGTGCTAATACCTTCCCTTTTCATAATCTACCCCCCGAACCCAAGAAATATCTCAAAAGGTTTTTGCTGTGCTTTTTTAACCTTTCCTTTAGGATAAAATAAAAAGTCGGTGGCGACTCTTGCTCAACCGCACAAGTGCGAATACGAACGCAAAACTCACAGTCAGTTCTCCCACCGTATCACAGAACTGGCGACTCTGCTGGGGATTAATTTTAAAAGTGGGGTTACCTTAGGGTTTAGATCACCTTTTCCTTCTTGCTTTGATGACTTGATCGCTTTATCTTTTGGGTTCTTGTTTGGGTTTGTTGTAAATCCTCCACCCGGATTTGGGGCACCTTCTTAGGTAAATAGCAAAAAACTGCGAGGGAACTGTGCGGGGTATACCGACATGGTTGAAGCAGTAAGCTATGTTAGTGTGACATATTTGTGAGTACCGGTAACCCTTGAGTAGTCAAGGAGAGTACGGGGCCGCTGTGTGATGTCATGAAGCACTAACGAACTCTTAGAACCTTAATTGACCATCTTAGCCTTTTTAGGGGTAGTGAGATGACCGACTTTGGTGCAATCCGAAGTTGGTAGATCCTCGATACTACACTCTTTTGAGGATTGTTTTCTTGGAATATTTTGGTCGCCAGTAAGTGGCTAAACCGAAACAATAAACACAGAAAACAATCCAATGATATTGAGCTCTTTAGAACCCGGTTTCTATTTTAGGACAGGATGAGCCAACTAACTTCAAGAGGGTATTTACCTGAACCCCATGCAAGCCTAAACCTAAGGACTTGTTTGCTTTGTGTGAATATGTTTGCCTGTATATACACTCACGTGCTTTTTGCATACATGTACATAACATCATGACATCATACCATAGCATTTTCAATAACCATTTCAAGGATCTCGAGGGTTCTTTTGATGCAGGGTTACGTTGAACCGGACGTCTATCAAGGGGCAAGAGGTTTCTCCTCTAACCAATGCCAACCAAAGTTCAAGTACAACAACTTGAATCAGTGGCTATGACCCACTCGACATGGTGAGCTTGATTCTCGTGGAAAGACATCCATCGATACAAAGTTCTCCAGCCAAAGTTCAAGTACAACAACTTGAATCAGTGGTTATGACCCACTCGACATGGTGAGCTTGATTCTCGTGGAAGGACCTCCACCGGTGCAAAGTTCTCCAATCCAAGAGCAGATTTCAACCTCTAACGTTTTCTTGTGTTTACCCCAAGATATCCTTGAAAGCATGCATCCACATTATCATGCATTGCATTTTGACAGTCTCTCCTTTTTCAGGTTTCCTTACTCTCATACTGTTTATTTCAGTAAGAGATGGCTCTAGAAAGGTCTGTCAAAGACATCCAAGACCAGACTGCTCAGCTGCAGGAGATGTTCCTGAACTTGTCTCTGGGGCAAGAAGAGATGAAAGCTCTCCTCACAAAGAGCTTGGAGAATTCCAACAATGCCAGGGGTGACCAGCTTGCGAGCTGCAGTTTGATCTGACAACATTGAGGACCCAAGTGATGGGACAGTTGGTGGGTCAGATGGCTCTCATCCAAGACCTATCTCAAAGACAAGAGGAACTCAGAGTTCTTGTCCGCCAACTACTTCTAAACAACCAACTGGGGCAAATAGCTGAGGTTGAAGAGCAAGTCACCGCTCAGCCTCCATCAACTCAAGAAGACAAGGGGAAAGCTCCTTTGCTTGCTTCAGGGTCACAAGCCCATCAACAACCTCGCCAGCGTCAACGGGGTAATCGGCGTAAGCAAGAAACGTCAGGAAGACAGTTTACGGAGACTGAAATATCATCATTTTTCATACTGAAGCACCTGATGGAGGTCAACTTGCTCACCTTAAAGGATCCTCCTCAGAAGCCCAATGTCTCCTCTCCTCACTATCATCCCGACGCATTTTGTGTTTACCACTCCTACAGCCCGGGACACGACACCAACGACTGTTGGGCCTTGAAGAACAAGATTCAAGATCTGATCGACATTGGAGTGCTGGAATTCATGCCAGACGGCGAGATAAAAATCTTCCGTTAAAGGGTTCTCCACTTGAAGTGACGAAGCTCAAGCTGAAAGACTTTTGTTTCTTTTTGAATTTTCAAAATTGTAATCTCTTTTGCTGTCAAACAATTATCTGTTGATGTTAAACTCTGTTTTCATTAATGCATTGCATATGTTTGTCTTGAATTCATCCATTCGTTTCACTACTCTTATGCTTTTATTTATGATATTTGACTCTTGATAAAAATCTATAAGCCTTTAGAGGGAGGATGACGAAACAATACCATGATCTTATACAGTATGCTTCTGAACAGACCTTGCTGATGATGTACAGGCATTTCTTTCAAATCCCAAACACTGGAGTTATAAGGAAGTTAATCCCTAGTCAACCCCTTCGAGCCAAAGAAGTAGGAGTTTTCTGTTTTTAAACAATCGAAACCTTTGATATAAACCTGGGGCAGGGTAGTCTCTCAGTTAATTCAAAAGAAAATGCGCATTGAAGTCGCAAACTCTCAGTTCGTAATACAACGAACGATGTCAAAAAAGAAAGCATTCCTTTGGAATCAAAAGACAAGGGTGGTTCCCTATCACATAGAAAGTCAATCTCTCAAAAGAGAAAAAGCCCACCGAGCCAAAACCTATAAAGGAGGCTTAAGAAAGCTGGGGCATCCTGCTGACGGTAATCCCGGAAAACGGTAACAGTCAGGCAAAAGTTAGGGATAACAAATCAAAATCAAAATAGTGAGGTCATTACAAAATCCTCAACCACATGAAAAATGTTGAAAAAGAAAAAGAGACGATGACTGTCTCCCCAAATTCAAACTGGTGAACCATCGCCCAAAAGTCGTTCCAGACTCAAAACAGAGTGTGACGCACAATTAACTGAGCTTAGGTTGAAGAACATCACGAAGAGTGGGTGGGTACAAATATATTTTGAGCCTTTATCCTTTGTTTCTTAAACCGTGAACCAGGCCACGTTACAACCCTTTAAAAGTCCTAATTGAAGCATGGGTTAGTTCGAAAGCATACTGTTACAAAAGGTATCCTGACTCCTGTAGGGCTTTGCTCTAAATCTTGTGTGGATCTGTCTTATAAAAAGTTTTCTGCTAAAAGCGCATTTTTCAAAACTTCGAGACAAACATAAACTTTGCATTGCTTGAATATCACTGTCTGCATTTGGCTTTTTGTTTGACAGCGAAGAAATTCATACAGCGAATGTTCGGAGGAACGAAAACTCTCTCAGTAAGTAACAATCACTTCAAGAGGATAACACTTCCATCAAATCTCCTATCAACAAGGGGCATGACATAGCACCATTCAATTAACCTGGGGCAGTCCAGTCAAGGTCCAACAGATCTTTCAAAATTCAATTAACCTGGGGAAGTCCAGTCAAGATTTCAAGAAATCTCTCAATATGCAGAGTAATCTGATTCAAGATTCCTTCATCACCACTTGGGGCATTCGAATGTCAAAAGTGTTCAACAAATCAACTATTACATTTCCAGATTCGATTCCTGTATCCAGCCAGGGCATATCTGTTGACCATATTTCCAGACTCGATTCATGTATCTAGCCAGGGCACGTCTGAAGAGTTTGAAGATTCGATTCTTGTATCCAGCCAGGGCACATCTATCAACTACAACATTTCCAGATTCGATTCCTGTATCCAGCCAGGGCATATCTGTTGACCACATTTCCAGACTCGATTCCTGTATCTAGCCAGGGCACGTCTGAAGAGTTTGAAGATTCGATTCCTGTATCCAGCCAGGGCACATCTATCAACTACAACATTTCCATATTCGATTCCTGTATCCAGCCAGGGCATATCTGTTGACCACATTTCCAGACTCGATTCCTGTATCTAGCCAGGGCACGTCTGAAGAGTTTGAAGATTTGATTCCTGTATCCAGCCAGGGCACATCTATCAACTATAACATTTCCAGATTCGATTCCTGTATCCAGCCAGGGCATATCTGTTGACCACATTTCCAGACTCGATTCCTGTATCTAGCCAGGGCATGTCTGAAGAGTTTGAAGATTCGATTCCTGTATCCAGCCAGGGCATATCTATCAACTATCACAATTCCAGATTCGACTCCTGTATCCAGCCAGGGCATATCTGTTGACCATATTTCCAGACTCGATTCTTGTATCTAGCCAGGGCACGTCTGAAGAGTTTGAAGATTCGATTCCTGTATCCAGCCAGGGCATATTTGTTGACCACATTTCCAGACTCGATTCCTGTATCTAGCTAGGGCACGTCTGAAGAGTTTGAAGATTCGATTCCTGTATCCAGCCAGGGCATATCTGTTGACGACTATTTCCAGACTCGACTCCTGTATCCAGCCAGGGCACGTCTGAAGAATCCCAGATCAACACCTGTAACAAGCCAGGAAAACATATGTGGATGACCGATTGTAGACCAACACCTGTAACAAGCCAGGAATTTATCTACATCCCCACTTGGGGCATTCGAATGTCAAAAGTGTTCAAAAACCCGATGCAGTTCTACACGGACTCATCATCAGGAAATTCTACACAGATCTCCTCAAAACAGGAAGACCCCAGTAGTTTGGCATACAACCCAAGTTTCTGATTTCCCCAACAAGGGTCCCCAGACTTCTCATTTTCAACAATTGAAAACTCTTGCCCTCCACAGCAGCAGCCAAGGATTTATTCTCTCAGGCAGCAGTCAAGATTCATTTATCCTCAGCGAGACAGCTCTTCAGCTTACATGCGCATTCATCACATTCATGTCATAAACATTGATGTCACATACATTGCATCAAGCATCATAACATTGCATGCAACTAACCCTTTACCTTTTCAGGTAAGATCAGTCGACAGACACAGATCATCTTCCGAGATTCATCCAGAAATAGTTCAGATGTGACCCGGACACGGCGACATTCTGATACTTATTCCAGATTCATCCAGATGCAGTTTTACACGAGCTCATCCTCAGGAAACCCTACACTGGTTCCTCTTCAAGACGTCTGAAAACAGTTCACGGGTTCTCCAAGTAACGGATGTTAACCTGTCACTTGTTCAGATTCTTCTCAAGACTTCTAAAAACAGTTTACGGATTCTTCCCAACAACGGATGTTAATCTACCAATTTGTTCAGACTCTTCTCAAACTTTTGAAAACAGTTTACGGACGCTTCCCAACAACGGATGCTGCTCTATTGCTTATTCAATCTCAACTCCTAAAAATAGTTTACGGATTCTCCAGACATGGATGTCAATCTATTGCTTATTCGGACCCCCAATTCAGAGATGTTCCAAAACATGGGCGCCTTTCTGATACTTGTCCACTCACCATTGACATACAGTTCAACATGTCCAGATGGCATCTCTAAGCCCATCCCCCGACAAGATTCTATCGCACCATATGGCATCTTTAAGCCCATCACCAAATGGCATCTTTAAGCCCATTCACCTCTACCATCACATCGACGAGTGCAAATTTTCTGGGCACTTTAGTGTCCAATCATCTTTTACCTTCAAGTCGCGAAAGGCAAACTTGCCAATCTAACTCTTCAGGTGCAAGAAGATTGAACAGGGGCAACTGTTGTACCCCAAAATTTGCCCTCGCATTTTTTCACAAGAAATTACAACTTCAGGCTTTTCATGATCTTTCAAACTGGCTCAAGAATCGGTCAAACTGACTTTTCTCGTCAGTCAAACAAAAATTAGGGTTTTACTGATTTTCAGGGCTCTGGAATGTTTCACACAGTTGGCTTAGGGTTTTGGTTGATTTTGGCTCAACTTTGATCAGGCGAATGCTCTTTGGCATTTAATCAGGAATTAGGGTTTGTGCGCGCGTTCTCAGAAAGATCTAAATTCTACAGTGCTTTGCAAGACATTCTGAGATTTGGGTTGAATTCGCATTATTTGATTTAATCAGTAAAAGAGGGCATTTGGTTTGAATTCATGTTCGTTTGATTGAACTAGTCAAAAGATATATGCAGTTTGGATTTACAGTGCTTGGTAAGAAATCGGTAAGAAAGGAATGCGTCTGATCAGTTATTGCGTTTGATTGTGCTTTGCTTTGGATGATGGAAGCGCCAAGTTCATTTATTTTGATCAACGTAGAATAAATGTTTAGTTGATTATTTATTATTCTAAGGATTAAATATCTGGAATTTAATTTTCAGTTATTGTAATTTAAGGAACTATAAATAATAAGTAAATAATTGAAAAGGGATAAAAAGAATTAAATGGATCAATAGAATTTTTATTTCATATTTAAATGTTTGTTACAATTATTATTTAGATACAAGTATTCATTTACGAAGTATTTATAATAATAATAGTTACAATGATTAAATTGAAAATAAAACTATCCTATTTTTCTAAATATTTTCTAAGTCTCCAATTCTTCATTCTTCATTTAATACCCCTCTCCATCCAAATATTCATCTGCAACAAATAAAAGAAAAGAGAAAAGTCAAAAAGCAGATAAATAAATAATGACAGATAAAAAGAGTTCATCATTAAGGGCCACTGATTGGGATCAGTTAACCCTCTCTGCAAATCACGGGATTTCTCCCGGTTCACAAAGAGGGAAGAATTTTATTTGCTAATCATGAATGCAAAGTTGAAAAATGCAAAGTTTGTCAACACATTGCATAGTTCAAGTCTCAAACAAACTGCACAGTTCAAATCAAACTAAAAGTCCAGATTCAACTTTCTGTCAAAAAGTGTCAAACTGCACAAAGGTACCCAAGCTGTCAAAGGAAAGAAGATTTGGGAAGATATCAAAGCCAAAAGTACAAAAGCTGTCAAGAAAAGATAAAATATGCAGAGGAAAACTATTATGCAAGCAACACATTTTCTTTTCATCATTTCCCAAAGAAAAGTGGCCACTTTCAGAACTAAAAGTACAGCATAAACATTATTATAATGCAAAGTGTACTAGAGAGAGAGAAGAGCAAAAAGAAGCAGGTTTGCAGGCTTAAGGCTTGAAGCATAAGAAACTAATATAAAAAACAACTGCAACAGTACAGTGGAGAAGAGAACAAAAAACCAACACAAAGAAAATATACAAACACATAACCATCAAGCTACTGAAGCATAAGCCTTAAACTTCACAAGCAACAAAACTGTAAACCAGTAACAACCATCACACTGCATAAACCATTCCTACTGTCTAAACAAAAAAACAATATGGCCTAAACTCAAACCTGCTGAAACCTCACAAACCTGTACCATTCAGCTCAAACCTGCCTAAACACAAACAGCAGAAAACCAGATAATACCACCCTGCCTGAAGCCTAACATAAACCAGTTTCAAACACAAGCATGTACCTGTAAAGCCTCACAACCTGTTAAACTCAACAGAACCAAGAGGCCATAACCAAAAACCAGTCCAACAAGCTAAGCCTCACAACCTGAAACATCAGAACCTGCCTACTGCATAAACCTATCTCACCAAAAGGCCTCAGATACCTCATCATTGCCCATTAAAAAAAAGCATACAGCAGCGAGGAGAAGAAAGAAACAGTCCAGTATCAACATAGGCAAGCCAGTCAAAATAGTATTTCAACACTAGCATAATCAAAGCGACCAACTCTAAGCCCTCATAACCCTAGGCCCGTCATGGGGAAAGGAAGAAGTGAATAGGCAACCAAAAGCATTCAATTCATAGCCAACAGAAGCATTCCAACAGGCAAATCAAAAAAAGGCAACTCAGAGAAGGGACGAAAGGCAACAAACATTCAAGACATCATACAGTAGCAGTAGCAAGAGAAGAAGAGGAAAGAATACGCAAACCAGGGTTCCAAGTCCATCATCATCAACACCATCCCCGCCGGCAAGCTTCCGGAGCACCACCTATCCTACCTCTCCTCCATCTCCAAAGAACGAAGGTAGTAAGCCTTTCTCTATCTTTTTTCTCCACCACCTCCATAATAACACAAATTTAAGATCAAAATTCAAATTGAAATAAAGCGTGCAGTTCGTAAAAAAGAATGTAAACATCAAAATCAAACCTTGTTTTCATAAGACCATTGGGTCCGAGCTATGGAGGGAAGAGAGATTTGGGGGTAGTGCTGGTGGCTAGACGGAGGAGTTGGATTCAGAAGAACGAACGGAGAAGACGAAACAAGTGAATGAACGGCGCGCTGCTCACAAACCCTAAAGCAATTTCCCAACTGAAAGTAATTGTTTCAAACCCTAAAGTGTGTGTTTCCACAGCTGGGCCTAACCCATCCAAATGCCAAGCCCAAACGCGCTTCCCTGATCACTCCCCCTCTTTCTAGCGCCACATGGACATTCTGCTTGGGCCATAATCCTCCAAGCCCATTTCTTTTATACATAAACTCAACCATTTCTCTTTTTAATTAAAATACTTCAATACATTAATACTAAAATACTTAAAAATACTTTTTTTATATACATAATTTAATTAATATAAAACATCTAATTTAAATGTTCTTTGAATATATTAAACACGAAAAATATAATTAAAACATCTTTTATACACAATGCAATTAAAGTTGAAAACATTTTCCTTCTTTTAAATAAAATACCCTTTTTTGTACATAAATAACAAAAATACATTTTTTTTACACCATATAATTAAAATTTAAAACACTTTTTCTTTTAATTCAAATATTCTTATTAATAATACAAAGATACCTTTTTTATATATCAAATATAAAATAATAACTTTCAAATTTAGAATATTTTTCTTTTCTTAAATCTCCTTTTACGCATATTAAACAAAATACAAGATTACAAGACTAATTAATTAAATAAACATTTAATTTTTCTTTAGGTCAAAATAATACTTAATACGCATTCAATTTCACATCCTAACCTGTAAATAATTACACACACGTATACACGTACACTTACACAATACATTTACATTGCTCCAATACATATGTGCTTATATTTGTATATTTGCTACATTTACATTTGATCGATTCGATTTGGTTGTAACTTTTTGGACACTATATTCCTAAGTCTCATCCCCATTCATAAATTTGTACCCCCACTCCCGGATACTTATTTTGTAATAACGTAGACTTTACATTTTCGCAATTTACCGCTTTCAATTATACCATGGTTAGACCTAGGATTTGCATGTACATAAAACCAAACGCTAGATAACCTAATACAAGACAAATATATGAAATCAATTAACAATCACACTTGCACCCTCTAGGGTAATCCCACATGTTGCCTTCCAAAATGGGCCATGCTTGCACGTCGAGTATCTTTGGCAAAACAAATTCAAATAATCATAAGTCCCTCGATGACGCTTTCGAATGTTGCCTAAAACGGAATGATCATAGTCCCTTCAAAGCAAATTGCGAAAGACACTTGGCACCATTGCATTCATGGTCCATACGATGACCCGCGCCCGTCCCGTTAAACTTCCTAAACGCAAGATTGTCCACCAAATTCAATGGTGGAACAAAATTGTTAAAAAAGGGTTGAAAACAAAGAGAAAACCTTTGAGTACAATAGGGTAGACAAAACTCTTAGTTACTTGAGATCAACTTGCAAAACCACTTGCCTTCTTTTCAAAAACCACATTCCACAAGCACTTTCAAAACAAACTCTCAAAGCATTTTGAAACATCTTTTCGAAAAGATACACACCTTTGTAAAATATTCGAGTAAAGAATTGTTACAAGGTTAGCCTAAGACAAGGCATCTTCTTCCAAAACATTTTCAAAAACACACACACGCACACCATTTTCAAGCAATCGAAAATCAAGGCAAGTGATCTAAAAAACCAAGTAACTGAGAGCCCATGGATAACCATGGATGAAAAGGGTGCTAATACCTTCCCTTTTCATAATCTACCCCCCGAACCCACAAAATATCTCAAAAGGTTTTTGCTGTGCTTTTTTAACCTTTCCTTTAGGATAAAATAAAAAGTCGGTGGCGACTCTTGCTCAACCGCACAAGTGCGAATACAAACGCAAAACTCACAGTCAGTTCTCCCACCGTATCACAGAACTGGCGACTCTGCTGGGGATTAATTTTAAAAGTGGGGTTACCTTAGGGTTTAGATCACCTTTTCCTTCTTGCTTTGATGACTTGATCGCTTTATCTTTTGGGTTCTTGTTTGGGTTTGTTGTAAATCCTCCACCCGGATTTGGGGCACCTTCTTAGGTAAATAGCAAAAAACTGCGAGGGAACTGTGCGGGGTATACCGACATGGTTGAAGCAGTAAGCTATGTTAGTGTGACATATTTGTGAGTACCGGTAACCCTTGAGTAGTCAAGGAGAGTACGGGGCCGCTGTGTGATGTCATGAAGCACTAACGAACTCTTAGAACCTTAATTGACCATCTTAGCCTTTTTAGGGGTAGTGAGATGACCGACTTTGGTGCAGTCCGAAGTTGGTAGATCCTCGATACTACACTCTTTTGAGGATTGTTTTCTTGGAATATTTTGGTCGCCAGTAAGTGGCTAAACCGAAACAATAAACACAGAAAACAATCCAATGATATTGAGCTCTTTAGAACCCGGTTTCTATTTTAGGACAGGATGAGCCAACTAACTTCAAGAGGGTATTTACCTGAACCCCATGCAAGCCTAAACCTAAGGACTTGTTTGCTTTGTGTGAATATGTTTGCCTGTATATACACTCACGTGCTTTTTTCATACATGTACATAACATCATGACATCATACCATAGCATTTTCAATAACCATTTCAAAGATCTCGAGGGTTCTTTTGATGCAGGGTTACGTTGAACCGGACGTCTATCAAGGGGCAAGAGGTTTCTCCTCTAACCAATGCCAACCAAAGTTCAAGTACAACAACTTGAATCAGTGGCTATGACCCACTCGACATGGTGAGCTTGATTCTCGTGGAAAGACATCCATCGATACAAAGTTCTCCAGCCAAAGTTCAAGTACAACAACTTGAATCAGTGGCTATGACCCACTCGACATGGTGAGCTTGATTCTCGTGGAAGGACCTCCACCGGTGCAAAGTTCTCCAATCCAAGAGCAGAGTTCAACCTCTAACGTTTTCTTGTGTTTACCCCAAGATATCCTTGAAAGCATGCATCCACATTATCATGCATTGCATTTTGACAGTCTCTCCTTTTTCAGGTTTCCTTACTCTCATACTGTTTATTTCAGTAAGAGATGGCTCTAGAAAGGTCTGTCAAAGACATCCAAGACCAGACTGCTCAGCTGCAGGAGATGTTCCTGAACTTGTCTCTGGGGCAAGAAGAGATGAAAGCTCTCCTCACAAAGAGCTTGGAGAATTCCAACAATGCCAGGGGTGACCAGCTTGCAGAGCTGCAGTTTGATCTGACAACATTGAGGACCCAAGTGATGGGACAGTTGGTGGGTCAGATGGCTCTCATCCAAGACCTATCTCAAAGACAAGAGGAACTCAGAGTTCTTGTCCGCCAACTACTTCCAAACAACCAACTGGGGCAAATAGCTGAGGTTGAAGAGCAAGTCACCGCTCAGCCTCCATCAACTCAAGAAGACAAGGGGAAAGCTCCTTTGCTTGCTTCAGGGTCACAAGCCCATCAACAACCTCGCCAGCGTCAACGGGGTAATCGGCGTAAGCAAGAAACGTCAGGAAGACAGTTTACGGAGACTGAAATATCATCATTTTTCATACTGAAGCACCTGATGGAGGTCAACTTTCTCACCTTAAAGGATCCTCCTCAGAAGCCCAATGTCTCCTCTCCTCACTATCATCCCGATGCATTTTGTGTTTACCACTCCTACAGCCCAGGACACGACACCAACGACTGTTGGGCCTTGAAGAACAAGATTCAAGATCTGATCGAAATTGGAGTGCTGGAATTTATGCCAGACGGAGAGATGAAAATCTTCCGTTAAAGGGTTCTCCACTTGAAGTGACGAAGCTCAAGCTGAAAGAATTTTGTTTCTTTTTGAATTTTCAAAATTGTAATCTCTTTTGCTGTTAAACAATTATCTGTTGATGTTAAACTCTGTTTTCATTAATGCATTGCATATGTTTGTCTTGAATTCATCCATTCGTTTCACTACTCTTATGCTTTTCTTTATGATATTTGACTCTTGATAAAAATCTATAAGCCTTTATAGGGAGGATGACGAAACAATACCATGATCTTATACAGTATGCTTTTGAACAGACCTTGCTGATGATGTACAGGCATTTCTTTCAAATCACAAACACTGGAGTTATAAGGAAGTTAATCCCTAGTCAACCCCTTCGAGCCAAAGAAGTAGGAGTTTTATGTTTTTAAACAATCGAAACCTTTGACATAAACCTGGGGCAGGGTAGTCTCTCAGTTAATTCAAAAGAAAATGCGCATTGAAGTCGCAAACTCTCAGTTCGTAATACAACGAACGATGTCAAAAAAGAAAGCATTCCTTTGGAATCAAAAGACAAGGGTGGTTCCCTATCACATAGAAAGTCAATCTCTCAAAAGAGAAAAAGCCCACCGAGCCAAAACCTATAAAGGAGGCTTAAGAAAGCTGGGGCATCCCGCTGACGGTAATCCCGGAAAACGGTAACAGTCAGGCAAAAGTTAGGGATAACAAATCAAAATCAAAATAGTGAGGTCATTACAAAATCCTCAAACACATGAAAAATGTTGAAAAAGAAAAAGAGACGATGACTGTCTCCCCAAATTCAAACTGGTGAACCATCGCCCAAAAGTCGTTCCAGACTCAAAACAAAGTGTGACGCACAATTAACTGAGCTTAGGTTGAAGAACATCACGAAGAGTGGGTGGGTACAAATATATTTTGAGCCTTTATCCTTTGTTTCTTAAACCGTGAACCAGGCCACGTTACAACCCTTTAAAAGTCCTAATTGAAGCATGGGTTAGTTCGAAAGCATACTGTTACAAAAGGTATCCTGACTCCTGTAGGGCTTTGCTCTAAATCTTGTGTGGATCTGTCTTATAAAAAGTTTTCTGCTAAAAGCGCATTTTTCAAAACTTCGAGACAAACATAAACTTTGCATTGCTTGAATATCACTGTCTGCATTTGGCTTTTTGTTTGACAGCGAAGAAATTCATACAGCGAATGTTCGGAGGAACGAAAACTCTCTCAGTAAGTAACAATCACTTCAAGAGGATAACACTTCCATCAAATCTCCTATCAACAAGGGGCATGACATAGCACCATTCAATTAACCTGGGGCAGTCCAGTCAAGGTCCAACAGATCTTTCAAAACTCAATTAACCTGGGGAAGTCCAGTCAAGATTTCAAGAAATCTCTCAATATGCAGAGTAATCTGATTCAAGATTCCTTCATCACCACTTGGGGCATTCGAATGTCAAAAGTGTTCAACAAATCAACTATTACATTTCCAGATTCGATTCCTGTATCCAGCCAGGGCATATCTGTTGACCATATTTCCAGACTCGATTCATGTATCTAGCCAGGGCACGTCTGAAGAGTTTGAAGATTCGATTCCTGTATCCAGCCAGGGCTCATCTATCAACTACAACATTTCCAGATTTGATTCCTGTATCCAGCCAGGGCATATCTGTTGACCATATTTCCAGACTCGATTCATGTATCTAGCCAGGGCACGTCTGAAGAGTTTGAAGATTCGATTCCTGTATCCAGCCAGGGCACATCTATCAACTACAACATTTCCAGATTCGATTCCTGTATCCAGCCAGGGCATATCTGTTGACCACATTTCCAGACTCGATTCCTGTATCTAGCCAGGGCACGTCTGAAGAGTTTGAAGATTTGATTCCTGTATCCAGCCAGGGCACATCTATCAACTACAACATTTCCAGATTCGATTCCTGTATCCAGCCAGGGCATATCTGTTGACCACATTTCCAGACTCGATTCCTGTATCTAGCCAGGGCATGTCTGAAGAGTTTGAAGATTCGATTCCTGTATCCAGCCAGGGCATATCTATCAACTATCACAATTCCAGATTCGACTCCTGTATCCACCCAGGGCATATCTGTTGACCATATTTCCAGACTCGATTCTTGTATCTAGCCAGGGCACGTTTGAAGAGTTTGAAGATTCGATTCCTGTATCCAGCCAGGGCATATTTGTTGACCACATTTCCAGACTCGATTCCTGTATCTAGCCAGGGCACGTCTGAAGAGTTTGAAGATTCGATTCCTATATCCAGCCAGGGCATATCTGTTGACGACTATTTCCAGACTCGACTCCTGTATCCAGCCAGGGCACGTCTGAAGAATCCCAGATCAACATCTGTAACAAGCCAGGAAAACATATGTGGATGACCGATTGTAGACCAACACCTGTAACAAGCCAGGAATTTATCTACATCCCCACTTGGGGCATTCGAATGTCAAAAGTGTTCAAAAACCCGATGCAGTTCTACACGGACTCATCATCAGGAAATCCTACACAGATCTCCTCAAAACAGGAAGACCCCAGTAGTTTGGCATACAACCCAAGTTTCTGATTTCCCCAACAAGGGTCCCCAGACTTCTCATTTTCAACAATTGAAGACTCTTGCCCTCCACAGCAGCAGCCAAGGATTTATTCTCTCAGGCAGCAGTCAAGATTCATTTATCCTCAGCGAGACAGCTCTTCAGCTTACATGCGCATTCGTCACATTCATGTCATAAACATTGATGTCACATACATTGCATCAAGCATCATAAGATTGCATGCAACTAATCCTTTACCTTTTCAGGTAAGATCAGTCGACAGACACAGATCATCTTCCGAGATTCATCCAGAAATAGTTCAGATGTGACCCGTACACGGCGACATTCTGATACTTATTCCAGATTCATCCAGATGCAGTTTTACACGAGCTCATCCTCAGGAAACCCTACACTGGTTCCTCTTCAAGACGTCTGAAAACAGTTCACGGGTTCTCCAAGTAACGGATGTTAACCTATCACTTGTTCAGATTCTTCTCAAGACTTCTGAAAACAGTTTACGGATTCTTCCCAACAACGGATGTTAATCTACCAATTTGTTCAGACTCTTCTCAAACTTTTGAAAAAAGTTTACGGACGCTTCCCAACAACGGATGCTGCTCTATTGCTTATTCAATCTCAACTCCTGAAAATATTTTACGGATTCTCCAGACATGGATGTCAATCTATTGCTTATTCGGACCCCCAATTCAGAGATGTTCCAAAACATGGGCGCCTTTCTGATACTTGTCCACTCACCATTGACATACAGTTCAACATGTCCAGATGGCATCTCTAAGCCCATCCCCCGACAAGATTCTATCGCACCAGATGGCATCTTTAAGCCCATCACCAAATGGCATCTTTAAGCCCATTCACCTCTACCATCACATCGACGAGTGCAAATTTTCTAGGCACTTTAGTGTCCAATCATCTTTTACCTTCAAGTCGCGAAAGGCAAACTTGCCAATCTAACTCTTCAGGTGCAAGAAGATTGAACAGGGGCAACTGTTGTACCCCAAAATTTGCCCTCGCATTTTTTCACAAGAAATTACAACTTCAGGCTTTTCATGATCTTTCAAACTGGCTCAAGAATCGGTCAAACTGACTTTTCTCGTCAGTCAAACAAAAATTAGGGTTTTACTGATTTTCAGGGCTCTGGAATGTTTCACACAGTTGGCTTAGGGTTTTGGTTGATTTTGGCTCAACTTTGATCAGGCGAATGCTCTTTGGCATTTAATCAGGAATTAGGGTTTGTGCGCGCGTTCTCAGAAAGATCTAAATTCTACAGTGCTTTGCAAGACATTCCGAGATTTGGGTTGAATTCGCATTATTTGATTTAATCAGTAAAATAGGGCATTTGGTTTGAATTCATGTTCGTTTGATTGAACTAGTCAAAAGATATATGCAGTTTGGATTTACAGTGCTTGGTAAGAAATCGGTAAGAAAGGAATGCGTCTGATCAGTTATTGCGTTTGATTGTGCTTTGCTTTGGATGATGGAAGCGCCAAGTTCATTTATTTTGATCAACGTAGAATAAATGTTTAGTTGATTATTTATTATTCTAAGGATTAAATATCTGGAATTTAATTTTCAGTTATTGTAATTTAAGGAACTATAAATAATAAGTAAATAATTGAAAAGGGATAAAAAGAATTAAATGGATCAATAGAATTTTTATTTCATATTTAAATGTTTGTTACAATTATTATTTAGATACAAGTATTCATTTACGAAGTATTTATAATAATAATAGTTACAATGATTAAATTGAAAATAAAACTATCCTATTTTTCTAAATATTTTCTAAGTCTCCAATTCTTCATTCTTCATTTAATACCCCTCTCCATCCAAATATTCATCTGCAACAAATAAAAGAAAAGAGAAAAGTCAAAAAGCAGATAAATAAATAATGACAGATAAAAAGAGTTCATCATTAAGGGCCACTGATTGGGATCAGTTAACCCTCTCTGCAAATCACGGGATTTCTCCCGGTTCACAAAGAGGGAAGAATTTTATTTGCTAATCATGAATGCAAAGTTGAAAAATGCAAAGTTTGTCAACACATTGCATAGTTCAAGTCTCAAACAAACTGCACAGTTCAAATCAAACTAAAAGTCCAAATTCAACTTTCTGTCAAAAAGTGTCAAACTGCACAAAGGTACCCAAGCTGTCAAAGGAAAGAAGATTTGGGAAGATATCAAAGCCAAAAGTACAAAAGCTGTCAAGAAAAGATAAAATATGCAGAGGAAAACTATTATGCAAGCAACACATTTTCTTTTCATCATTTCCCAAAGAAAAGTGGCCACTTTCAGAACTAAAAGTACAGCATAAACATTATTATAATGCAAAGTGTACTAGAGAGAGAGAAGAGCAAAAAGAAGCAGGTTTGCAGGCTTAAGGCTTGAAGCATAAGAAACTAATATAAAAAACAACTGCAACAGTACAGTGGAGAAGAGAACAAAAAACCAACACAAATAAAATATACAAACACATAACCATCAAGCTACTGAAGCATAAGCCTTAAACTTCACAAGCAACAAAACTGTAAACCAGTAACAACCATCACACTGCATAAACCATTCCTACTGTCTAAACAAAAAAACAATATGGCCTAAACTCAAACCTGCTGAAACCTCACAAACCTGTACCATTCAGCTCAAACCTGCCTAAACACAAACATCAGAAAACCAGATAATACCACCCTGCCTGAAGCCTAACATAAACCAGTTTCAAACACAAGCATGTACCTGTAAAGCCTCACAACCTATTAAACTCAACAGAACCAAGAGGCCATAACCAAAAACCAGTCCAACAAGCTAAGCCTCACAACCTGAAACATCAGAACCTGCCTACTGCATAAACCTATCTCACCAAAAGGCCTCAGATACCTCATCATTGCCCATTAAAAAAAAGCATACAGCAGCGAGGAGAAGAAAGAAACAGTCCAGTATCAACATAGGCAAGCCAGTCAAAATAGTATTTCAACACTAGCATAATCAAAGCGACCAACTCTAAGCCCTCAGAACCCTAGGCCCGTCATGGGGCAAGGAAGAAGTGAATAGGCAACCAAAAGCATTCAATTCATAGCCAACAGAAGCATTCCAACAGGCAAATCAAAAAAAGGCAACTCAGAGAAGGGACGAAAGGCAACAAACATTCAAGACATCATACAGTAGCAGTAGCAAGAGAAGAAGAGGAAAGAATACGCAAACCAGGGTTCCAAGTCCATCATCATCAACATCATCCCCGCCGGCAAGCTTCCGGAGCACCACCTATCCTACCTCTCCTCCATCTCCAAAGAACGAAGGTAGTAAGCCTTTCTCTATCTTTTTTCTCCACCACCTCCATAATAACACAAATTTAAGACCAAAATTCAAATTGAAATAAAGCGTGCAGTTCGTAAAAAAGAATGTAAACATCAAAATCAAACCTTGTTTTCATAAGACCACTGGGCCCGAGCTATGGAGGGAAGAGAGATTTGGGGGTAGTGCTGGTGGCTAGACGGAGGAGTTGGATTCAGAAGAATGAACGGAGAAGACGAAACAAGTGAATGAACGGCGCGCTGCTCACAAACCCTAAAGCAATTTCCCAACTGAAAGTAATTGTTTCAAACCCTAAAGTGTGTGTTTCCACAGCTGGGCCTAACCCATCCAAATGCCAAGCCCAAACGCGCTTCCCTGATCACACCCCCTCTTTCTAGCGCCACATGGACATTCTGCTTGGGCCATAATCCTCCAAGCCCATTTCTTTTATACATAAACTCAACCATTTCTCTTTTTAATTAAAATACTTCAATACATTAATACTAAAATACTTAAAAATACTTTTTTTATATACATAATTTAATTAATATAAAACATCTAATTTAAATGTTCTTTGAATATATTAAACACGAAAAATATAATTAAAACATCTTTTATACACAATGCAATTAAAGTTGAAAACATTTTCCTTCTTTTAAATAAAATACCCTTTTTTGTACATAAATAACAAAAATACATTTTTTTACACCATATAATTAAAATTGAAAACACTTTTTCTTTTAATTCAAATATTCTTATTAATAATACAAAGATACCTTTTTTATATATCAAATATAAAATAATAACTTTCAAATTTAGAATATTTTTCTTTTCTTAAATCTCCTTTTACGCATATTAAACAAAATACAAGATTACAAGACTAATTAATTAAATAAACATTTAATTTTTCTTTAGGTCAAAATAATACTTAATACGCATTCAATTTCACATCCTAACCTGTAAATAATTACACACACGTATACACGTACACTTACACAATACATTTACATTGCTCCAATACATATGTGCTTATATTTGTATATTCGCTACATTTACATTTGATCGATTCGATTTGGTTGTAACTTTTTGGACACTATATTCCTAAGTCTCATCCCCATTCATAAATTTGTACCCCCACTCCCGGATACTTATTTTGTAATAACATAGACTTTACATTTTTCGCAATTTACCGCTTTCAATTATACCATGGTTAGACCTAGGGTTTGCATGTACATAAAACCAAACGCTAGATAACCTAATACAAGACAAATATATGAAATCAATTAACAATCACACTTGCACCCTCTAGGGTAATCCCACATGTTGCCTTCCAAAATGGGCCATGCTTGCATGTCGAGTATCTTTGGCAAAACAAATTCAAATAATCATAAGTCCCTCGATGACGCTTTCGAATGTTGCCTAAAACGGAATGATCATAGTCCCTTCAAAGCAAATTGCCAAAGACACTTGGCACCATTGCATTCATGGTCCATACGATGACCCGCGCCCGTCCCGTTAAACTTCCTAAACGCAAGATTGTCCACCAAATTCAATGGTGGAACAAAATTGTTAAAAAAGGGTTGAAAACATAGAGAAAACCTTTGAGTACAATAGGGTAGACAAAACTCTTAGTTACTTGAGATCAACTTGCAAAACCACTTGCCTTCTTTTCAAAAACCACATTCCACAAGCACTTTCAAAACAAACTCTCAAAGCATTTTGAAACATCTTTTCGAAAAGATACACACCTTTGTAAAATATTCGAGTAAAGAATTGTTACAAGGTTAGCCTAAGACAAGGCATCTTCTTCCAAAACATTTTCAAAAACACACACACGCACACCATTTTCAAGCAATCGAAAATCAAGGCAAGTGATCTAAAAAACCAAGTAACTAAGAGCCCATGGATAACCATGGATGAAAAGGGTGCTAATACCTTCCCTTTTCATAATCTACCCCCCGAACCCACGAAATATCTCAAAAGGTTTTTGCTGTGCTTTTTTAACCTTTCCTTTAGGATAAAATAAAAAGTCGGTGGCGACTCTTGCTCAACCGCACAAGTGCGAATACGAACGCAAAACTCACAGTCAGTTCTCCCACCGTATACACCGCGTTCATAGGGTGCGAGAAGTCTTCACCGTCCATGGTGGTTAGCATCATAGCACCGCCCGAAAATACTTTCTTGACAACAAATGGACCTTCATAGATGGGAGTCCATTTATTCCTAGGATCGCCTTGTGGTAGAATGATGTGCTTTATTACCAAGTCACCAGCCTGGTATACCCGATGCTTGATCTTCTTGTTGAATGCCTTGATCATACGTTTTTGATACATCTGACCATGACAGACAACCGTCAGCCACTTTTCGTCAATCAAACTCAACTGATCCAACCTAGTCTGAATCCACTCGTCTTCGTCTAAGTTTGCTTCTTTCATAATCATTAGAGAATGGATTTGAACTTTGACAGGAAGGACAACTTCCATACCTTAGACTAGAGAGAATGGGGTTTCCCCAGTTGATGTTCGCGCCGAAGTACGATATCCATGAAGAGAAAATGGTAATATCTCATACCAGTCTTTGTAGGTTACCATCTTCTTTTGCACAATCTTCTTTATATTCTTGTTGGTGGCTTCCACTGCGCCATTCATCTTAGGTCTGTATGGAGAAGAGTTGTGATGCTTGATCTTGAACTGCGTGTAGAGTTCAGTGATCATGGCATTATTGAGGTTGGTACGATTGTCACTGATGATTCTCTCAGGGATACCATACCGACAGATAAGATTATGTTTGATGAACCCTCATTGGAGGAAGAGAAAGTGTTGATCTAGAGATCACATGTACTCATTCCTTTCACCATTTCTGATAGTGTTCTTGCATACTTGGGTCATCTACCCAATTCACTCGTTGATCCCCCAAAGTAAGAGACTTTTTTCCTTGTTACCAATCTTCTAAACCCTGTATTTTTTCCAAAGGTCCTTATAATATGAGTTTCATGAGTACACCCCCCTCAAGTTTTTGCGATGCTCCTTTCGTCAAACAAAGCGCCTACTTGGATTGGCTCAACAAAATTGAGGGCAAGAAAGCCCAAATTTAGAAAAATCAGGGGATCTATGACCTAACTCAATTATTCAGGAGTGGGTCTAGTTATAATCCCCTCATGCTCATTGCAATATTGTTTTTCTAGGAGAGTTCGACCAATACCCTTCAGTTAAAGCGTGGGATGATAACCCCTACATTAATGGAAATAGATGCCATTAAAAGCCTTCGTCTAACTAGCAAGACTTACAACCCTACTAGTCCAATCGAACACCGCTTCAAATTCTTGTCCCAGTGTGTTGCCTTCGTCGACTATATTTTCGACCATCATGACACCAGTTCCACCGATGTGTATGATCAAGAGCACATATCATTTTTTTACTCTCTGGCTATCTTCTGCTTGAAATCTATGCAAGTAGCCTCAAGATACCTGCTTTTGGCTATTCAACTTCATGAAAGACGTGACATTTGTTTAAGCCAGTTAATCCTGGCCAAACTGTATGACTTATTAGGCGATGTTTCGCATAATCTTGGCCAAACTTTCACAAAATATTTTCAATTGTTTGCCAATTGTGATACTTTTACTCCTTATATGGCTCTGTTTGTTAATTGAAGTCATGGGCCTGAATGGTTTATAAGGGAATCCCATGTCCTTTCTCTGGCACATCAAGAAGAATCTAACTAAATTTGAAAGGCATTCCTCACTCCCACGGTGTTTTCGACTTGGTTAGTCAGAAGAGATGGTTTGGGCCTTATAGGTTTCTTTCCCAACCTTGTGGCTCGACAGTTTGGACTTAGTCAATTCCGCCTTGCCAACATTTACAAGTGCCTAAGAGACTTTTGTTTGGGCTCCTATAATATAAAAGAGAAACAATATTTCGGCCATCTGACCCGATTTGAAGAGAGTGTTCCCTCATTCCAACCCTTTCCCTTTAAAGTCTCATTTTTCTGTACCTAAGAATTTTCTAAATGGTGGAGTGACTACTATGACAATAACTATGTTAACCTTTCAACTTTGTTGCAAGATCTAACGAATTTATTTTCTATTGTGTAGAAAAAGACCAAAAAATCTCAAGGTATGTATTCTAGAGAAATTCAAGCTTTTCAAAAATACTTTGAAATTGTGTATGATCAGACAAACCTTAGTCGGAGAGTCATTGGTGCCTGATACGGAGGGAGAACTGACTTGGGATATTGCGTTTGTGTTCGCAAATGTTTCGGTTTAGCAAGAGCGCCACCGACTTTTTATTTTATCCTAAGGAAAGGTCAAAAAGCACAGGATAGACCTTTGAGATGTTTTCTTGGGTTCGGGGAGTAGGTTATAGAAAGGGAAGGTATTAGCACCCTTTCTATCTATGGTTATCCATGGACTCTTAGTTACTTGTTTAGATCACTTGCTTTGCTTTTCAATTGTTTGAAATGGTGCTCTTCAATTGTTTGAAATGGTGCTTTGTGTGATTTTGAAAGATGTTTTGAAAAGAGGCCATCGTTGTGGCAACCTTTATAATGATTCTTGTTTGAATGTATACAAAGGTGTTTTTGTCTTTTGAAAAGTTTTCAATGTTTGAAAGTGGGGTTTGAAATTGTTTTTGAAGTTGTGTTGTGAAGTGTGTTTTGAAAATAGCAAGGATGTTTTTGCAAACTTTTGATCAAGTAACTAAGAGTTGTCTACCCTATTTTACTCAAAGATCTTTCCTATGTTTTTAACCCTTTTAACAGTGTTGTTTCACCATTGTATTTGGTGAACAACCTTGTGTTAGGATGTTAAACGGGACGGGCGCGGGTCATCGTATAGACCATGATAGCAATTGTGTCAAGTATTTTTGGCAATTTTCTTAAGGGACTTGATCATTTTGTTTAGGCAACTCAGATAGCGTCATCGAGGGACTATGATCTTTTGTTTTGTTTTTCTTTTGCCAAAGTACTTGACATGCATACCATGGCCCATTTTTGAAGGAAAAAAGTGGATTGAAACCCTAGGGGTGCAAGTGTGCATTGTGTTTGTTTTTTCATGCATTTTTGTCTTTGATTAGGTCAAACTATTTGTTGGTTTTGATTTTGCATACAAACCCTAATTCTCTAATCATGGCATAATTGAAAGCTTAAAGGTGTGAGAATTTAAATTCTACAATATTACAACATGATATAGGGAGGGGGTACAAATTTGAATAGGGGATTATTTTGCAAGAACTTAAACCCTAAATTATTACAACCAAATTGAATTTGCAAGGCATAATATTTAAATGTACAATATTTAAATAAAATACAATAAATAAATATTAGATAAAATGTATTATGCAAAAAAAAGGTTTTTTATGCATGTAAAAAGTATTTTTAATGTAAAAGGAATGTGAAGAAATAAATAAAGATTAATTTTATTTGTTTTAGGGCAAAAATCCTAATTTCTTAAGAAATGGTGTTATTTATTATTTATGTACAAAAATGTATCAATATATATAAAAATAAAAGTATAATGAAAAAAAAGTATTTTTTTAGTATAAAATATCAATAAAATAAAAATGTATTATTTTTGTGTTTTTTATTCTATGGTTTTAATAAAATAAAGTATATATGGATATATATATATATATATATATATATATATATATATATATATATATATATATATATATATATATATATATATATATATATATATATATATATATATATATATATATATATATATATATATATATATATATATATATATATATATATATATATATATATATATATATATATATATATATATATATATATATATATATATATATATATATATATATATATATATATATATATATATATATATATATATATATATATATTAAATATATTAAGTGTGTAAAAATAAAATAAATTATTTACAAAAATGTATATATTTCAAGAAAATATTTTCAAATGTGAATAAAAATAATAAATGAAAATATAAGTATTTTTTATATCATTTTTAAGTTTAAACAAAATAATATTAAGTATTTAAATATATCAATGTTAGAAATAATTAAAATAAATACCAAATAAATATAAAAATTTATGGAAATATTTTTTAGGCATTTTTTATATTTGAAAATAAAATAATAAAATCAGAAATGAAATTAAAATGCAAAAATAACAAATATACAAAGAAATGGGCCAGGGGGGTGTGAAACTGAAAATGGGGGTGTCAAAAGCAGGAAGTAGCCAGGCCCAGCCCAGCTACTTCATCTTCTTCCTCTGTCCAACAGAAATTTGAAAAACGTGCGCTTGCTACATAAACCTGTATCTCCTGTATTTGTGATCTTTTGACAAAACTCAAAACATGAAACTTGTAGAGCATCAAACAACGAATCTAACCATATAAAAAACTTAAGCTAACTCTCAAAGACCAGAGAGAATTTCTCTGGCCCTAATTTCTAACCTAGTTTTTTTCAGAAAGTTCATGGATGAAATTCTCCTAGCACGATTAATATAAATGAAAACTAAGCACATGTATGGTTTCAGGGAAATGAATACAACATCTTTCATACATAAACCTAAGTCTAAATGTTCCTAAATAGAGAGATAGAAGTTCATGAAATACTTGTTTCAGTTGAGTTCGAGCTGGACAATGCAGCAACTTTCAATGAGGCCCGAGTTTCTTTTGAGCTTGCTTGATGTCCCTTGAACCTTTCCCAATGCTTAGTTTGTTTTGAAGTGGCCTGAATCGTGCTACAAAACTCAACCTGTAAAGCTTCCAAAAAAAATGGTGATGTGTGTTAATGGAGTTACAGCAACTTGTGAATGGTCTGGACAGCTTAGGTATATGGTTTGGAATGTGTTTGAAGTGATTTTGGACAAAACGCATGAGGGGATTTGATGGTGGCTTGTGATTTGCAGAACTGGCCCTGTTTTGTAAAAAATGTGGTTTTTGAGTATGAGGAGGTTTGAAAGGTCAAAGGCTCGTGCTTCTGGCTTGCAAGGATGTATGAAACTTGTTTGAAAACTTGGCTTGAGTTTAATATATCAGATGTGTGAGATATGAGCTTTTGGCCTTTTGACTTGTTTTGAAAGCAAAGATGTGAGCTGACCAAGCTATGGCATGTACAGGCTATTTACAAGCATGCTCAAGTTGGTGTACTATTCCTGAGATTAGGGAACTTGTTTGCTGCAAGGAAAAAAGTCCAAGGCTCAAGAAAATGTAATTTGACATAAAGTGGCCTTTATGAAAATGGAAGTATGACCTTTATGCTCAAAATGGAAATGTTCAATGTACAATGCTCCCTTGATCAAAATAATGTCAATGTCCAATGTATTTGCATTCAATTTTTGAGTGTAAATTGGTTTAGAGGCCTGTAATTATGTACTAAGCTAGTTTGGTCAGATTTGCAACTTGGTATGAACATGTATTGGCCGTGGTTACAAAGTGAGTTTTTGCCAACTTCAAGCATTCGATTCTCCCTAACCACAAAGGTGTTTGAGGAGTTCTTGGACAATTTGGAAAGCTTGCAACATGAACTATAATCCATCTTTGAAATTCAACTTAATACTCCAAGTGTAACTATGTGAAAAATGGCCATGAAGATGGGTCAAAATCCTGCCTAAATTAGGGCAAAATTTCTCTAAGTTAAAAGTTTTAGGTACCCTTGTTCCAAAAATCATAACTTGAGATCCAAGCTTCTTTGGAGAAAACTTTGTGAATAAAATTTGTAGACTTTATGATGGAATACAACTTTAATGTTGTAAGTTTTGTTTGAATCCATTTGCATCTTGGTGAAAATGTGGGACAAAGTTAGAAAAAATTAAGAAAATTTCATAACTTAGAAAATTTCTAAGTTATGAAATTTTTCCATTTCAAACCCTAATTTGCAATTTTGGGTTCCTTGATGAACAAGTTTCATAATTTGACATGTCTTGATTAAAAATGACCCTTGGCACTTGATTTTGACCAAAAAGTCAAAGTTTGACTTTTCAATATACAGTTAAATTTTGATCAGTTGATTGAAAAATTCATCTGCCAATCCTATGCATTTGAGATCTTTTGAACTTGTTGAATGGGTCAAGACAATTTCATTGAGACCTTGTGTCCATGTTTGAGCTTGATTTGCCATTGGTTAGGTCAAACAATTAAAAATTGCCTTTGTGTAGTCAAAACCCTAAAAATGACCATTTTACCCTTTTGGTGATCTGATCAAATTTCTTGTGGAATTGTGATCCAAACTTGATCAAATGGTTCATATGAGTTCATAATGTTGATGTGGGTCAAAATTCATGAGTTTTGACTGTCAATTGGCCACAGTTGACTTTTTCCCTAATACAGCTGATTTCTAGGTCAACTGTCCAATTGACTGGGCAAAAATTTGAAACAAGGCTTGAAACTTGGTATGGACAAACTTGTGAGTCCAACATGAAGTATGAAAGTCACTTTGGGAATTGTAGGTCAAAACATCCCTGTGCAAACTCAAACCCTAATTTAGGTCAACAGTGCAAGGAGGTGTCTTGAGCAGAGCAAACCCTAGCTTGATCTTGAGTTCCAAGAGTCTTGTGATGAAAAATGTTGATGAAATGGGAGGGCAAATTTTGGGGTACGACAGTTTACCCTGTTCAATCTTCTTGAAACTGAAGAGTTAGATTGGCAAGTTTGCCTTTCGCGACTCGAAGGTAAAAGAGGATTGGACACTAGAGTGCCCGTAAATTTGCACTCGTCAAAATATAGTTGAGGAAAAAGGCTTAAGAATGCCATTTGGAGATGGTAGAATCTTGCTGGAGATGGGCTTAAAGATGCCATCCAAGAATGTTTGTTGAATTGCAATGTTGTAGGTCAGGAGAATGAGTATCAAAATGGTATCCGTGTCTGGAATGCATTTGAACTGTATCTGGAGACTGAGTCTTGTATGAGAAAAAGAATGGCGTCTGTGTCTGGAGCGTATCTGAGTTGTAACTGTATTTTAATTTTGAATGAATATCAGAATGACTGTCGTGTCTGGAGTATATATGTATTGTATCTGAAGTTGAGATTTGTATGAGTAGCAGAATGACTTCCGTGTCTGGAGTGTATCTGAGACTATAACTGGGATCTGAATAAGTGACAGAATGACTTCCGTGGTGATTGTACTGAGGAGAATCAAACTTCTGGTGTAAGGGCCAGAATGGCATCCGTGTTTGGAGCGTATCTGATCTTGAAGTTGATAGTTGAATCTGAATGAGAGATGGAATGGTCGCCGTGTCTGGAGCGTATCTAGTCTGTATCTGATTGTTGAAGTCTGAATGAGTAGTAGAATGACCGCCGTGTCTGGGGTGTATCCGTACTGTATTTTGACTTGAAATTATGAATGAGTAATAGAATGACTGCCGTGTCTGGGGTGTATCCATATTGTATAAGAAAAATTGTTAACGATAGCCTTTTAATCTTATCCTGAAAAGGGTAAAATGTTAGTTAAAACACAAAGTTATGTTGCATGATATGTATGATGCAATGAACTGTGTTTCATCAATGTTTATGATATATGAATATAATGGATGGACATGTAAGTTGAGTGGTTGTCTTGCTGAGGAAAATAAATCCTTGGCTGCTGGAGATAATGAAACATTTGACTGCTGCCGGGGAAAGTAAATCCTTGACCAATGCTGAGGATTCAAGAAAAACTTTGATTGTTGAAGATGAGAAATCCTTGCTGACTGCTTGGGGATTAAAGATCTATGATTGCTTGAGAAGGAGAAATCTTTGGACCACTGCTGGAGATTGAAAATCCTTGACGATTTGTGGGGATTATCAAGGCCTTTGACAACTTCTGTAGGGAATGAGAATCCTTCATGACTTTCCTGGGAAATAGGGAAAACTCTGAAAGTCTCTACTGGGGAGTTAAAACCTAGGAGGCTTCTGCTTGGAGAAATGAGACCGAGAATCTTCGATCTGCTGGGAGATAACTTTGTGGGGAGAATGTTCACTCGGACGATGAAATAAGGAGTTTTGGGTTGTATGCCAAACTACTGGGGAAACATCCTAGTTGGGGATAAGCCAAGAGGTTAACTGTTATCCGCTTGGTTTTCGGACTTTTTAAGATAGCCTACTGGGGAAATTGGGGGAAGTTGAACAGTTCCCACCGGGGGTTGGTGGTTTGGAAATTTGACTTCGCTGAGGAAGAAGGTTTAGAATATTCTGGCTCCGCTGGGGATAGGTTTTTCAGGGTTTTCGGGCTCCGCTGGGGATCTTGAAGTTTAACTCCGCTGGGGACACATACTTTAAGACTTTGGCTTTGTTGAGGATCTGAACAAAGTATTGCAGGGGATTTCTTCTGAAATGGCACAAAGATATCTTCCTACACCTTCAACCTATCAGTAATTATCCTTTCTTAATTTTGTTTTATTTGTAAGCAGTGATTATATTCAAATGCATATGCCTATTTAACAAAACTTTGGACGTTTTCAAATAAAAACATAAGTGTAAAAAAGAAAGAAAGGTAAGCAAATTTCTGCATTTTGAACTATCTTTGCATTAACTTTTGTGAGTATCTTTGTACAAAGGAGACAGACATCCTAGTAAGAGAATGTTGTCGTAAAAATTGAAAAAATTTATACAAAAGAAAGATGGCTATGTGTAACAATTCCATGGGATTCCCATTCTGCTATAGCCTTCACAACTTTGAGTATCTTGTCCGTTTGTTGCTTCGTCCGTCGATGACTGGATTGATCAGAAGCTTAGAGCTTGTTGGTGAAGAGATTGTTCTTAAAGTGATCCGACGAGACATAGTCATACGCTTTAATTCCCTAACTTTTGCCTGGACCTCCCTTTCGGGTTTTTCGATCCACCAGGAAACCCTTTTTTGCCCAAGTCGCCCTTTCGGGTTTTCAACTTGCCGGTGTACTGATTTTTTTGTTTTATCCCTAATTTTTTCCTGAACCGCCCTTTCGGGATGCCCATTTTTTCCCAAGTCGCCCTTTCGGGTTTTTAACTTGTCGGGTTATTTTATGCGTAGTATCTTTTGACTATGTCTGCGTTCGCAGGGTGCTGCAAGTCATTACCGTCCATGGTGGTCAGAATCATTCCCCTACCAGAAAAGATGCTCTTGATCACAAATGGTCCTTCGTAAGTAGGAGTCCACTTGCCCCTGGGATCACTTTGGGGCAAGATGATCCGCTTGATTACAAGATCTCCGACTTGATATACCTGACGCCTGACTTTCTTGTTGAAAGCCTTGATCATCCGTTTTTGATACGTCTGACCATGGCAAACAGTAGTAAGTCGCTTCTCATCGATCAAATTAAGTTGATCAAGCCGGGTCTAAATCCAATCGTCTTCACTCAAACCGGAATCCTTCATAATCCTCAAGGAAGGAATCTGAACTTCCATGGGTAGAACAGCTTCCATACCATATACCAAAGAAAATGGGGTTTCCCCTATTGAAGTACGTGTCGTGGTACGATATCCATGCAGAGAAAACGGTAACATCTCATGCCAGTCCTTGTAGGTGACTGTCATCTTTTGAATGATCTTCTTGATATTTTTGTTCGCGGCTTCAACAGCACCATTCATCTTCGCCCGGTAGGGAGATGAATTGTGATGATAAATCTTGAATTGTTCGCATAGAGCGGTGATCATAGTGTTGTTCAAATTTGTACCATTGTCTGTGATAATCCTGTCGGGGATACCATACCGGCATATGAGGTTCTGCTTGATGAAGCGGGCAATCACATTATTTGTAACCGAGGCATAGGAAGCTGCTTCGACCCACTTAGTGAAGTAGTCAATAGCCACCAGGATGAAGCGATTTCCATTGGATGTCGTAGGCTTGATCTCTCCAATCATGTCAATGCCCCACATTGCGAATGGCCAAGGAGCTGTCAGAATGTTGAGAGGAACAGGAGGGATATGTACCTTGTCGGCGTAGACTTGGCATTTGTGGCAAGTACGGGAATGTTGATGACAATCAGCTTCCATGGTAGACCAATAGTAGCCTGCCCTTAGGATCTTCTTAGCCATCGTATGTCCGCTCAAGTGGGTGCCAAATGTGCCACTATGTATCTCGGTCATGATCAACTCTGCTTCCACCTTGTCCACACAACAAAGTAGAACACAATCATGGCTCGCTTATAAAGGATGCCATTGCTTAGGAAGAACTTGGCAGCAAATCTCCTTAAGAACTTTTTGTCATTGACGGAAGCTCCTTCAGGATATTCTCGAGTCTGGAGATACCTTTTGATTTCATGAAACCAGGGTTGTTCCACTACTTCTTCAGTGTTAATCTCGTGACAGTGTGCAGGTTCGTCCATTCGCTCGATGGTAATTTGGGGAGCCTCGTTATCCCAGTTGAGTTTAAACATGGAAGACATTGTAGCCAGAGCATCGGCTAACTGATTTTCTTCTCGCGGGAAATACTCGAAGCTGATCTGCTCGAAATGAGGCAACAATGTCAAGACATGTTCTTTGTATGGGATAAGATTAGGATGTTTAGTGTCCCACTCTCCTTTGGCTTGACTGATAACCAAAGCCGAGTCCCCAAATACGACCAAAGATTTAATTCCCAAGTCTATAGCAGCCTTGAGACCAAAGATGCAAGCTTCATATTCAGCCTTGTTGTTGGTACAGCTGAAGCAAAGTCGGGCAGTGAAGGGTGTATGGAAACCTTCCGGAGAAATGAGTACCGCACTGATACCGTTGCCAAGTGCATTTGAAGCACCATCGAAGTACAGGGTCCATCGGGATCCTTGTTCAGGACCTTCATACGGTTTGTTACCTTCAATGTTGTCCAATGTCATGATGTCCTTGTCAGGGAAGTCGAATCTCATAGATTGGTAATCTTCGACGGCTTGATGAGCTAGATGGTCCGCTAGTACACTCCCCTTTATAGCTTTTTGGGTAGTATATTGGATATCATACTCAGTCAGGATCATTTTCCATCTAGCGATTCTTCCAGATAAAGCAGGCTTCTCAAAGATATACTTGATCGGATCCATCTTGGAAATCAGCAGAGTGGTATGAGTCAACATATACTGCCTTAGCCGGCGAGCAGCCCATACCAAAGCGCAATAAGTTTTCTCGAGCAGTGAGTAGCGAGTCTCACAGTCGGTAAACTTTTTGCTAAGGTAATAAATGGCATGCTCTTTTCGGCCAGACTCGTCATGTTGGCCCAGTACGCACCCCATTGAGTTATACAAAACAGTCAGATACATGATTAACGACCTTCCTTCAACGGGTGGCATCAAAATAGGAGGTTCCAGTAAATACTCCTTGATCTTATCAAAAGCAACTTGACAATCATTATTCCATTCAACTACCTGATCTTTCTTCAGCAGCTTGAAGATTGGCTCACAGGTAGATGTTAGGTGAGAGATGAACCTCGCAATATAGTTTAAGCGTCCTAAGAATCCTCTAACCTCCTTTTCAGTGCGGGGGGCAGGCATTTCTTGTATAGCCTTTAGTTTAGCTGGATCAACCTCAATTCCTTTTTTGCTGACAATAAATGCCAAAAGTTTACCAGACCTAACTCCAAAAGTGCATTTGCTTGGGTTTAGTCTGAGCTTATACTCCTTCAACCTGGCAAACAGCTTTTGCAAATGATCAAGGGATTCTTCTTCTGTCTGTGATCGAGCTATCATGTCGTCTACGTAAACTTCGATCTCATGATGTATCATATAATGAAACAAAGCTACCATGGCGCGTTGATAGGTTTCCCCTGCATTCTTCAATCCGAATGGCATCACTTTGTAGCAGAAGGTACCCCATTACGTGACAAAAGTAGTTTTCTCTATGTCCTCGGGGGCCATTTTGATCTGATTGTATCCCGAGAATCCATCCATGAAGGAAAAAACCTTGTGTTGATCTGTGTTGTCAACCAAGATGTCAATGTGTGGCAGTGGAAAATCATCTTTAGGGTTATCCCTGTTTAAATCCCGATATTCCACACACATTCTGACTTTGCCGTCCTTCTTAGGCACGGGCACAATGTTAGCAACCCATTGTGGATAGGAAGTAACAGCCAGAAAGCCAGTGTTGAATTGCTTCATTACCTCAGCTTTGATCTTCTCAGACATGTCGGGCCTCATTCGGCGGACCTTTTACTTGATCGGTGGACAGTCTTCTCTTGTAAGGTGACGGTGAACCACGATATATGTGTCTAACCCTGGCATGTCTTCATAGGACCAGGCGAAGATTTCAACATATTCGTTCAGCAACTGCACTAAGCGCTCTTTGACACTTGGTTCCAGGTTGGCACCCATTTTTACCTCTTTTTTGTCTTCCTCTGTTCCCAAGTTGATGGTTTCTAGCAACTCTTCACGAGGAAGAATAGCCCTCTCTTCTTGTTGCAAAAGTCTGGCTAACTCTCCCGGCACTTCACAGTCTTCATCAACTTCGTACTCAGCATGATTGACTAAATCTTCAGAGTTACCGAAGGCTATAGCAGAATAATCACCCATGGAATCCGGAGTGGATGGGTACCTGCATTTGTGAGTGTGGGTGTGTGTAAGGGATAGCCATCCTTAAACAAAACAAAAATGCAAAAGGAAAGAAAATGAACACAACAGTTTATAGATGAAGACGTCCAATGATTCATTAAAACATGGCATATGATAATGAAGAAAATCAAGCCCTTACAAATGGACCTACATGCCCCGGGCAAGGCATGAGGTGAAAATAGTGTACGAATTGTTTAGTTATTACAGACCAAAAATGGGAAATTGTTCAAAGATAAAATTACTGGTTGATGAAGGTGATGGGAATAAAATCCTTTGCTTCCCAGTTGCTTAAACCCCCTTCGACGGTTGGAAAGATCCAATCTGCGAAGTTGTCCTCTTCATCTTCACCTTCTACAGCATTAGTTCCATGGTGAGTGATCCTTACGGGTGGCCCTCCAGCCTTAGAGCGACGCATAGCCTTTTGTCCTGCAGCAGTAAACCTTAATCCAAACTTGTCCGTCTTATAGGGAAAATTAGGCAGTTGCCCCCACACTGTGCTCTTTCCTTCTTTGACTACAGCCTCTGCGTCCTTGAGAGATGCCATCCTAGATACATGCTTGGGAATGATAGGCACCTCAACCATTGTCTTCCCAGCTGCGACCTCAGGAGAAACTTCCTCAAAATGTTGGAAAGGCGTTTCGATGAACTCGCCATCCAACTCCACATAACGGAAGGAGTTGGGGTGACTTATCATGTACTCTTCCTCACCGTGCACCGTTATAATTTTACCCTTAACAGGATATTTCAGCATTTGGTGTAAAGAGGAGGTAACTGCCCCAGCATAATGGATCCACGGTCTTCCCAACAAACACGAATATGAAGGACGGATGTCCATCACATAAAAGGTGGAGTTGAAAACTTCTGTGCCTACATTGATAGGAATGTCAACCTCTCCGTGAACCATTCTTTTGGACCCATCAAAAGCCCTAAAATGATGTTACTGGGTTTGAGGGTCAATCCTTCGCAATCCAAACGGTCTAACGCTTTCTTCGGCAGCACATTCAAGGAAGAACCAGTATCAACTAAGACATGGGCGAGGGTGGTTCCCCTGCATTCAACTGAGACATGTAGCGCGTCGTTGTGTTTCCTTCCCTTAGGAGTCAAGTCAGCATGGGAAAATCCAAGGCCATTATCAGTAGTAAGACTGGCCACGCGCTCCTGAAACTGGTCAGCTGAAGTTTCCTGGGGCACGTGTGTTTAAAAATTTGATTAAGGCCTTAGCATGGGCCTCAGAGCAGAGTAGAAGAGCCAACATGGATATTTTAGAAGGGGTCTGCCCTAGCTGTTCCACGACGTCGAAATCTCTCTTTTTGATTATTTTCAAGATTTCCTCCATTTCTTTCTGGGTGGTTTCGGGGATAACCACAGCATGAGCCTTCGTCCTGACAGGCGCTTCTAGTATCCCCTTACCCTTATCGGTAGTATCAACAGATGGTCTTATTTCAGGAGTATCTAATTCTTCAATTAACGGGCCTTGCACAGATGGCTTAACAGGTACGGAAGCTTTCGAGGGTCCGAAAACTGCTCGAGGGGGAGCAATCTCCGGAGAAAAAATCCGGCCGTTGCGGGTTATCTTGCTTGTACCCGCAATGTTCCCTACTTCAGAATTCTCTTGGACTGTTTCAATCTGTTTGATACCATGATAGAAGATTTCTCCTCCATAGTTCCATGGTATCGTTTTGTTAGATTGATACGGGACAGGCCCCGGCATGGTGATTTTTAATGGTACAAATTCAGGATCAGGTGTAATCTTGACAGGCCTTTTGCAAGCCTTGGGAAGATCGTCGGAAGTGGTTATTATTTCAATATCGTTGGTTGAAGTAGCAAAAGTAGCAGGAGTAACAAGAGTGAAGGTGTCAACAGGGGTCTTTTGGAAGAGTATCTCTTGGGTATCCATCAGGCATTGGACACCTGATTTCAACATTGGGCAGTCAGCTCGTATGTTTAAACAAAAGTAGCAGTCTTTTCCACAGCCTGGGAATATCCCGGCTCTCATCAAATTCTCTTTAATCACTAGTAACGGAGTCAAAAGGTCAGCAACATCGGTAACATGAAGGTCTTCCATAACGGCATGAACGTTATGACCGTGCTTGGGCATTGGGGCAGAAATCACATTTGGCTTTTCGGGCGCATCGAATTCTACTTCCTTGGCGTCAATCAAGTCTTGGATTTTGTTCTTAAGCGCCCAACAATTATTGGTATCGTGCCCTGCACTGTCAGAATGGTAAGCACAATTGGCATTGGAATGGTAGTACGGAGAGGAGGTATTAGGGTTCTTTGGCGCTTCCTTTAAACTGGTAAGATTCATCTTTAACAAATGAGGGAGTACTTGAGCTGGCGTCATGTTGATTCGGGTGAAATGCCGTTGTGGCCTTTCTACACGTTGTTGATTAGGTCTTGGCTGATTTCCGCGAGGTTGATCATTTGAAGAGTTTTGAATCATCACAGCCCCTACAGTTGGCCGACGCTCGGTTCTTCCTTGACTTTTCTGAGAATAAACAGCAGAGGCTTCCTTCTTAGCTGGGAAGGTCTTCTTAACAGCGGTGGACGCGGAGGTATCTTTCTGAATCTTACCACTTTTAATATCGGCCTGGACCCTTTCGCCGGTCAAAATTAGTTCGGTGAATCTCGCGGAAGAACTCCCGATTAAATGATTGAAGAAAGGGCCAGAAAGGGTCCCTAAAAACATGTCAACTAGCTCCCTATCCGATAATGGTGGCTGCACCCTTCCAGCCAGATCACGCCACTTCTGGGCATACTCTTTAAATCCTTCATTGGAAGCCATCCCCATACTTTGTAGCTGAGTACGAGTGGGCGCCAAATCAGCATTGTATTGGTATTGACGGTAAAAAGCAGCAGCTAAGTCTTCCCATTTATGAACCTCAGACCTCTCAAGTTGATAGAACCAGTCCAATTGTGTGCCTGACAAACTGTCTTGGAAAAAGTGTACCCAGAGGTCTTATCAGATGAGTGGGGTTGGATCTTTCTGACATAGGATCTCAGATGCATCTTTGGGCAGGACAGACCGTCATACTTAGCAAATGTTGGTACTTTGAACTTGGGAGGAATAATGATCCCAGCGACCAATCCTAGTTCTTCAAAATCTAAACCAGGCACCCTTTGCAACTCCATGGCTTCCAATCTATCATCCAGATTCTTATATTTATCATCCTCCAGGGGATATTGCTGTTCGGGGTAGTCTTCGTCTTCTTCCTCTTCCTCCTCTTCAACTTCAGATTCAGAAGGTCCCGCAGCCCCTTTTCCTTTACCAGCCCCTTCGTCAGACGTTGAGGGGAACTCGAGAACTTTTCTAGCATTGCTTTTAAACCTTCTTCCAAAAGTGGCTACTCCGGGCCTTTTCTTCTTTTTCTCTTTATTCTTCTCCAACAGTGCTTTGAGGTCCTCTTGACCCTTTGCCAAGGTCATGAGGAGTTGCTGGAATTGAGAATTCTGTGCTTGCAGATCCTTAACCGTCTGCTCCAAATCCATCTTGCTGAAATAAACAGCAGAAAGATAAGGAAACCTGGTGTGAAGACCTGTTTATGCATATGATGAATGGTATGTTATTCATGTAATGCATTCAAGGATTCAGAAAATTCAAATTTGTTGCAAACAAAAAGGAACACACGTCATATTAAGAAGAAATTTGATAGTACATAAGTGCCCCATGGGCAAAATATTACAAAATTCTTAATGTAAAAAGACATTGCGCATCCTTTTTAGTGCGATGTAAGTGTTGAGAGTTTCCTCTCATGAAGTCGGCGGGTAAGCTCCAAAACCTTCTTCTCACTGGCATAGAAGCTGGCCTCAAAAGTATTCTGTTCTTCCTTGAGTTGGATCCAACTCTTTTGCATTTCTTCCCATGATGTTGGCATGTCAGGATGTAGGAGGGTGTATGGAACCTCTCCTTCCATAACAGGCTCTTTGATCAAGGGGAGAATGTGAGGGTATGGAATCATAAGATTCTGGGCGCGGGTTCGTACCCACTTGAGATAAGGCTCAAGGGGGATGGAATTCTTGTGCCCCAGTGTCTTACTATCCACTTTGTTGGGCATCCTCCAAGCTCTGATGAACCTTTGTCGAAGTCCTTGCGCATCGTTGTCAAAGTCAAAAACTAGGTCAGGAATCAGCATGTCATAAGGGCCATCCCTCCGAGCATATCCAAACTGTCTTAGAGCTAAACAGGGGTTGTAGGTTATTCCTCCCCTAATGTCAAGTAGTGGGACATTAGGGAATTCCCCACAACGATCAATGATGATGACATTTTCTCTGGACCGAGAACACCAATGAACATCAGAATGTGTGAGGGTCATCAATCGTTGTGACCACCTTAAACCCTGCTCATTCTTCAAAACTGATTATGGAAGGTGATAAATAAACCACCTTGCTAAGAGAGGAGTACAGCACATGGGAACACCTTTTTTCCTCATTGTTCGTGTGTAAAATGAGTGTAGGATGTCCCCAAGCAATGTAGGTACAGGATTCCGGGATATGAAAATCTTGACAGCATTCACATCTATAAGCTGATCCGGGTTTGGGAACAAGACCAACCCATAGATAAGGAGTGCCACAATCTCTTCAAAGGCTTGTAGATCAAGAGAATTCCAGCAGTCTTGTGCCTTCTCAAACTGAAACTTTGCCAAGAAACCCTTGACACCACTTCTGGTTTCCCAATGTCCCTTGATGTCAGATGGATGCAAGTGTAATGCTTGAGCAACATCTTCAAGCTTCGGTTATTTTCCATACCATTGTAGGGTAGTTGATGAAGAATAGGAATCCTCAAGAGTTGAGAAAATTCCTCCAAAGTAGGTACTAGTTGGTAATCAGGGAATGTGAAGCAGTGGTGTAGGGGGTCAAAGAACTGGAAGAGAACTTTCACCATGTCTTCTTCAATGTTGGAGTTGACCAAGTTGAGAAGTCTACCATGTCTTTCACTGAAGAGAGAATTCTCTGGAATCCTGGAAGTAAGCTCCTTGAGTTGAGGAGGGATTCTCACAAGGTTGACTTTAATTGTTTTCCTGCGAAGAGATTCCATGACCTACAAAACAAGAACAAAGATGAAGATCCAAACCCTTTCAATGGTTATTAGATGCATATGATGCTTTATGATGTTCATGATGTATGCACAAACACATGTACAAGCAAGTCACACAAAACCCTAGTTTCAGGCTTGCATGAGGTCTCATAGGTAAGTACCCTCTTGAGTTTAGTTGGCTCAAACCTGTCCTATAAATAGTAACCGGGTTCTAAGGAGCTCAATATCACTGGATTGTTTTCTATGTTCATTGTTTTGGTTTAGCCACTTAACTAGCGACCAAATTATTCCAAGAAAACAACCCTCAATGAGTGTAGTATCGAGTATCTACCAACTTCAGACTGCACCAAAGCTGGTCATCTCACTACTCCTAATAAAAGGCCAAGATGGTCAAGTAAGGTTCTAAGAGTTCATTAGTGCTTTATGACATCACTCAGCGGCCCCATATTCTCTTTGATTGACTCAAAGGCTACCAGTACTCACAAATATGTCGCACTAATATAGTTATTGCTTCAACCATGTCGGTATACCCCGCACAGTTTCCACAACGTATTGCTATTTACCTATGAATGTTTCCCAAATCTGGGTGGAGGATTCAAACCCAAACAAGAGAACCAAATGTAAAGCAATCAAAGCAAACAATATAATCATGCAAAGGGTGATCTAAGCCCTAAGGTTACTCCACTTTTAAAGTTCGTCCCCAGCAGAGTCGCCAGTTCTGTGATACGGTGGAAGAACTGACTTGGGATTTTGCGTTTGTGTTCGCAAATGTTTTAGTTTAGCAAGAGTCGCCACCGACTTTTTATTTTATCCTAAGGAAAGGTCAAAAAGCACAGGAAAGACCTTTGAGATGTTTTCTTGGGTTCGGGGAGTAGGTTATAGAAAGGGAAGGTATTAGCACCCTTTCTATCCATGGTTATCCATTGGCTCTTAGTTACTTGTTTAGATCACTTGCTTTACTTTTCAATTGTTTGAAATGGTGCTCTTCAATTGTTTGAAATGGTGCTTTGTGTGATTTTGAAAGATGTTTTGAAAAGAGGCCATCGTTGTGGCAACCTTTGTAATGATTCTTTTTTGAATGTATACAAAGGTGTTTTTGTCTTTTGAAAAGTTTTCAATGTTTGAGAGTGGGGTTTGAAATTGTTTTTGAAGTTGTGTTGTGAAGTGTGTTTTGAAAATAGCAAGGATGTTTTTGCAAGCTTTTGATCAAGTAACTAAGAGTTGTCTACCCTATTTTACTCAAAGATCTTTCCTATGTTTTTAACCCTTTTAACAGTGTTGTTTCACCATTGTATTTGGTGAACAACCTTGTGTTAGGATGTTAAACGGGACAGGCGCGGGTCATCGTATAGACCATGATAGCAATTGTGTCAAGTATTTTTGGCAATTTTCTTAAGGGACTTGATCATTTTGTTTAGGAAACTCAGATAGCGTCATCGAGGGACTATGATCTTTTGTTTTGTTTTTCTTTTGCCAAAGTACTTGACATGCATACCATGGCCCATTTTTTAAGGCAACAAGTGGATTGAAACCCTAGGGGTGCAAGTGTGCATTGTGTTTATTTTTTCATGCATTTTTGTCTTTGATTAGGTCAAACTATTTGTTGGCTTTGATTTTGCATACAAACCCTAATTCTCTAATCATGGCATAATTGAAAGCTTAAAGGTGCGAGAATTTAAATTCTACACTATTACAACATGATATAGGGAGGGGGTACAAATTTGAATAGGGGATTATTTTGCAAGAACTTAAACCCTAAATTATTACAACCAAATTGAATTTGCAAGGCATAATATTTAAATGTACAATATTTAAATAAAATACCATAAATAAATATTAGATAAAATGTATTATGCAAAAAAAGGTTTTTTATGCATGTAAAAAGTATTTTTAATGTAAAAGGAATGTGAAGAAATAAATAAAGATTAATTTTATTTGTTTTTAGGGCAAAAACCCTAATTTCTTAAGAAATGGTGTTATTTATTATTTATGTACAAAAATGTATCAATATGTATAAAAATAAAAGTATATTGAAAAAAAAGTATTTTTTTAGTATAAAATATCAATAAAATAAAAATGTATTATTTTTGTGTTTTTTATTCTATGCTTTTAATAAAATGTACATATATATATATATATATATATATATATATATATATATATATATATATATATATATATATATATATATATATATATATATATATATATATATATATATATATATATATATATATATATATATATATATATATATATATATATATATATATATATATATATATATATATATATATATATATATATATATATATATATATATATATATATATATATATATATATATATATATATATATATATATATTAAATATATTAAGTGTGTAAAAATAAAATAAATTATTTACAAAAATGTATATATTTCAAGAAAATATTTTCAAATGTGAATAAAAATAATAAATGAAAATATAAGTATTTTTTATATCATTTTTAAGTTTAAACAAAATAATATTAAGTATTTAAATATATCAATGTTAGAAATAATTAAAATAAATACCAAATAAATATAAAAATTTATGGAAATATTGTTTAGGCATTTTTTATATTTGAAAATAAAATAATAAAATCAGAAATGAAATTAAAATGCAAAAATAACAAATATACAAAGAAATGGGCCAGGGGGGTGTGAAACTGAAAATGGGGGTGTCAAAAGCAGGAAGTAGCCAGGCCCAGCCCAGCTACTTCATCTTCTTCCTCTGTCCAACAGAAATTTGAAAAACGCGCGCTTGCTACACAAACCTGTATCTCCTGTATTTGTGATCTTTTGACAAAACTTAAAACATGAAACTTGTAGAGCATCAAACAACGAATCTAACCATATAAAAAACTTAAGTTAACTCTCAAAGACCAGAGAGAATTTCTCTGGCCCTAATTTCTAACCTAGTTTTTTTCAGAAAGTTCATGGATGAAATTCTCCTAGCACGATTAATATAAATGAAAACTAAGCACATGTATGGTTTCAGGGCAATGAATACAACGTCTTTCATTCACAAACCTAAGTCTAAATGTTCATAAATAGAGAGATAGAAGTTCATGAAATACCTGTTCCAGTTGAGTTCGAGATGGACAATGCAGCAACTTTCAATGAGGCCTGAGGTTCTTTTGAGCTTGCTTGATGTCCCTTGAACCTTTCCCAATGCTTAGTTTGTTTTGAAGTGGCTTGAATCGTGCTACAGAACTCAACCTGCAAAGCTTCCAAAAAAATGGTGATGTGTGTTAATGGAGTTACAGCAACTTGTGAATGGTCTGGACAGCTTAGGTATTTGGTTTGGAATGTGTTTGAAGTGATTTGACAAAACGCATGAGGGGATTTGATGGTGGCTTGTGATTTGCAGAACTGGCCCTGTTTTGCAAAAAATGTGGTTTTTGAGTATGAGGAGGTTTGAGAGGTCAAAGGCTCATGCTTCTGGCTTGCAAGGATGTATGAAACTTGTTTGAAAACTTGGCTTGAGTTAAATATATTAGATGTGTGAGATATGAGATTTTGGCCTTTTGACTTGTTTTGAAAGCAAAGATGTGAGCTGACCAAGCTATGGCATATACAGGCTAGTTACAAGCATGCTCAAGTTGGTGTACTATGCCTAAGATTAGGGAACTTGTTTGCTGCAAGGAAAAAAAGTCCAAGGCTCAATAAAATGTAATTTGACATAAAGTGGCCTTTATGAAAATGGAAGTATGACCTTTATGCTCAAAATGGAAAAGTTCAATGTACAATGCTCCCTTGATCAGAATAATGCCAATGTCCAATGTATTTGCATTCAATTTTTGAGTGTAAATTGGTTTAGAGGCCTGTAATTATGTACTAAGCTAGTTTGGTCAGATTTGCAACTTGGTATGAACATGTATTGGCCGTGGTTACAAAGTGAGTTTTGGCCAACTTCAAGCATTCGATTCTCCCTAACCACAAAGGTGTTTGAGGATTTCTTGGACAATTTGGAAAGCTTGCAACATGTAATATAATCCATCTTTGAAATTCAACTTAAGAATCCAAGTGAAACTATGTGAAAAATGGCCAAGAAGATGGGTCAAAATCCTGCCTAAATTAGGGCAAAATTTCTCTAAGTTAAAAGTTTTAGGTACCCTTGTTCCAAAAATCATCACTTGAGATCCAAGATTCTTTTGAGAAAACTTTGTGAAACAAATTTGTAGACTTTGTGATGGACTACAACTTTTATGTTGTAAGTTTTGTTTGAATCCATTTTCATCTTGGTGAAAATGTGGGATAAAGTTAGAAAAAATTAAGAAAATTTCATAACTTAGAAAATTTCTAAGTTATGAAATTTTTCCATTTCAAACCCTAATTTGCAATTTTGGGTTCCTTGATGAACAAGTTTCATAATTTGACATGTCTTGAAGAAAAATGACCCTTGGCACTTGATTTTGACCAAAAAGTCAAAGTTTGACTTTTCAGTATACAGTTAAATTTTGATCAGTTGACTGAAAAATTCATCTGTCAATCCTATGCATTTGAGATCTTTTGAACTTGTTGAATGGGTCAAGACAATTTCATTGATTCCTTGTGTCCATGGTTGAGCTTGATTTGCCATTGGTTAGGTCAATCAGTCAAAAATTGCCTTTGTGCAGTCAAAACCCTAAAAATGACCATTTTGCCCTTTTGGTGATCTGATCATATTTATTGTGGAATTGTGATCCAAATTTAATCAAATGGTTCATATGAGTTCATAATATTTGACTGTCAATTGGCCACAGTTGACTTTTTCCCTAATACAGCTGATTTCTAGGTCAACTGTCCAATTGACTGGGCAAAAATTTGAAACAAGGCTTGAAACTTGGTATGGACAAACTTGTGAGTCCAACATGAAGTATGAAAGTCACTTTGGGAATTGTAGGTCAAAACATCCTTGTGCAAACTCAAACCCTAATTTAGGTCAACAGTGCAAGGAGGTGTCTTGAGCAGAGCAAACCCTAGCTTGATCTTGAGTTCCAAGAGTCTTGTGATGAAAAATGTTGATGAAATGGGAGGGCAAATTTTGGGGTACGACAGTTGCCCCTGTTCAATCTTCTTGAACCTGAAGAGTTAGATTGGCAAGTTTTCCTTTCGCGACTCGAAGGTAAAAGAGGATTGGACACTAGAGTGCCCGTAAATTTGCACTCGTCAAAATATAGCTGAGGAAATGGGCTTAAGGATGCCATTTGGAGATGGTAGAATCTTGCTGGAGATGGGCTTAAAGATGCCATCCAAGAATGTTTGTTGAATTGCAATGTTGTAGGTCAGAAGAATGAGCATCAAAATGGTATCCGTGTCTGGAATGCATTTGAACTATATCTGGAGACTGAGTCTTGTATGAGAAAAAGAATGGCGTCCATGTCTGGAGCGTACCTGAGATGTAACTGTATTTGAATTTTGAATGAATATCAGAATGACTGTCGTGTCTGGAGTATATATGTATTGTATCTGAAGTTGAGATTTGTATGAGTAGCAGAATGACTTCAGTGTCTGGAGTGTATCTGAGACTGTAACTGGGATCTGAATAAGTGACAGAATGACTTCTGTGGCGATTGTACTGAGGAGAATCAAACTTCTGGTGTAAGGGCCAAAATGGCATCCGTGTTTGGAGCTTATCTGATCTTGAAGTTGATAGTTGAATCTGAATGAGAGATGGAATGGCTGCCGTGTCTGGAGCGTATCTAGTCCGTATATGATTGCTGAAGTTTGAATGAGTAGTAGAATGACCGTCGTGTCTGGGGTGTATCCTTACTGTATTTTGACTTGAAATTATGAATGAGTAATAGAATGACTGCCGTGTCTGGGGTGTATCCATACTGTATCAGAAAAATTGTTAACGATAGCCTTTTAATCTTATCCTGAAAAGGGTAAAATGTTAGCTAAAACACAAAGTTATGTTGCATGATATGTATGATGCAATGAACTGTGTTTCATCAATGTTTATGATATATGAATGTAATGGATGGACATGTAAGCTGAGTGGCTGTCTTGCTGAGGAAAATAAATCCTTGGCTGCTGGAGATAATGAAACCTTTTACTGCTGCCGGGGAAAGTAAATCCTTGACCAATGCTGAGGATTCAAGAAAAACTTTGATTGTTGAAGATGAGAAATCCTTGCTGACTGCTTGGGGATTAAAGATTTATGATTGCTTGAGAAGGAGAAATATTTGGACCACTGCTGGAGATTGAAAATCCTTGACGATTTGTGGGGATTATCAAGGCCTTTGACAACTTCTGCAGGGAATGAGAATCCTTCATGACTTTCCTGGGAAATAGGGAAAACTCTGAAAGTCTCTATTGGGGAGTTAAAACCTAGGAGGCTTCTGCTTGGAGAAATGAGACCGAGAATCTTCGATCTGCTGGGAGATAACTCTGTGGGGAGAATGTTCACTCGGCTGATAAAATTAGGAGTTTTGGGTTGTATGCCAAACTACTGGGGAAACATCCTAGTTGGGGATAAGCCAAGAGGTTAACTGTTATCCGCTTGGTTTTCGGACTTTTTAAGATAGCCTACTGGGGAAATTGGGGGAAGTTGAACAGTTCCCACCGGGGGTTGGTGGTTTGGAAATTTGACTTCGCTGAGGAAGAAGGTTTAGAATATTCTGGCTCCGCTGGGGATAGGTTTTTCAGGGTTTTCAGGCTCCGCTGGGGATCTTGAAGTTTAACTCCGCTGGGGACACATACTTTAAGACTTTGGCTTTGTTGAGGATCTGAACAAAGTATTGCAGGGGATTTCTTCTGAAATGGCACAAAGATATCTTCCTACACCTTCAACCTATCAGTAATTATCCTTTCTCAATTTCGTTTTATTTGTAAGCAGTGATTATATTCAAATGCATATGCCTATTTAACAAAACTTTGGACGTTTTCAAATAAAAACATAAGTGTCAAAAAGAAAGAAAGGTAAGCAAATTTCTGCATTTTGAACTATCTTTGCATTAACTTTTGTGAGTATCTTTGTACAAAGGAGACAGACATCCTAGTAAGAGAATGTTGTCGTAAAAATTGAAAAATTTTATACAAAAGAAAGATGGCTATGTGTAACAATTCCATGGGATTCCCATTCTGCTATAGCCTTCACAACTTTGAGTATCTTGTCCATTTGCTGCTTCGTCCGCCGATGACTGGATTGATCAGAAGCTTGGAGCTTGTTGGTGAAGAGATTGTTCTTAAAGTAATCCGACGAGACATACTCATACGCCTTAATTCCCTAACTTTTGCCTGGACCGCCCTTTCGGGTTTTTTGATCCACCAGGAAAACCTTTTTTGCCCAAGTCGCCCTTTCGGGTTTTCAACTTGCCGGGTGTACAGATTTTTTTGTTTTATCCCTAATTTTTGCCTGAACCACCCTTTCGGGTTTTTGATTCACCGGGATGCCCATTTTTGCCCAAGTCGCCCTTTCGGGTTTTCAACTTGTCGGGTTATTTTATGCGTAGTATCTTTTGACTATGTCTGCGTTCGCAAGGTGCGGCAAGTCGTCGCCGTCCATGGTCGTAAGAATCATTGCCCCACCAGAAAAGATGCTCTTGATCACAAATGGTCCTTCGTAAGTAGGAGTCCACTTTCCCCTGGGATCACTTTGCGGCAAGATGATCCGCTTGATTACAAGATCTCCGACTTGATATACCTGACGCCTGACTTTCTTGTTGAAAGCCTTGATCATCCGTTTTTGATACGTCTGACCATGGCAAACAGCAGTAAGTCGCTTCTCGTTGATCAAATTAAGTTGATCAAGCCGGGTCTGAATCCAATCGTCTTCACTCAAATCGGCATCCTTCATAATCCTCAAGGAAGGAATCTGAACTTCCATGGGTAGAACAGCTTTTATGCCATATACCAAAGAAAATGGGGTTGCCCCTGTTGAAGTACGTGTCGTGGTACGATATCCATGCAGATAAAACGGTAACATCTCATGCCAGTCCTTGTAGGTGATTGTCATCTTTTGAATGATCTTCTTGATATTTTTGTTCGCGGCTTCAACGGCACCGTTCATCTTCGGCCGGTAGGGAGATGAATTGTGATGATAAATCTTGAACTGTTTGCATAGAGCGGTGATCATAGTGTTGTTCAAATTTGTACCGTTGTCCGTGATAATCCTGTCAGGGATACCATACTGGCATATGAGGTTCTACTTGATGAAGCGGGCAACCACATTCTTTGTAATCGAGGCATAGGAAGCTGCTTCGACCCACTTGGTGAAGTAGTCAATAGCCACCAGGATGAAGCGATGTCCATTGGATGTCGTAGGCTTGATCTCTCCAATCATGTCATTGCCCCACATTGCGAATGGCCAAGGAGCTGTCAGAATGTTGAGAGGAACAGGAGGGATATGTACCTTGTCGGTGTAGACTTGGCATTTGTGGCAAGTACGGGAATGTTGATGACAATTAGCTTCCATGGTAGACCAGTAGTAGCCTGCCCTTAGGATCTTCTTAGCCATCATATGTCCGCTCAAGTGGGTGCCAAATGTGCCACTATGTATCTCGGTCATGATCAACTCTGCTTCAACCTTGTCCACACAACGAAGTAGAACACAATCATGGTTGCGCTTATAAAGGATGCCATTTCTTAGGAAGAACTTGGCAGCAAATCTCCTTAAGAACTTTTTGTCATTGACGGAAGCTCCTTCAGGATATTCTCGAGTCTGGAGATACCTTTTGATTTCATGAAACCAGGGTTGTTCCACTACTTCTTCGGTGTTAATCTCGTGACAGTGCGCAGGTTCATCCATTCGCTCGATGGTAATTTGGGGAGCCTCGTTATCCCAGTTGAGTTTAAACATGGAAGACATTGTAGCCAGAGCATCGGCTAACTGATTTTCTTCTCGCGGGAAATGCTCGAATGTGATCTGCTCGAAATGAGGTAACAATGTCAAGACATGTTCTTTGTATGGGATAAGATTAGGATGTTTGGTGTCCCACTCTCCTTTGACTCGACTGATAACCAAAGTCGAGTCCCCAAATACGACCAAAGATTTGATTCCCAAGTCTATAGCAGCCTTGAGACCAAAGATGCAAGCTTTATATTCAACCATGTTGTTGGTACAGCTGAAGCAAAGTCGGGAAGTGAAAGGTGTATGGCAACCTTCCGGAGAAATGAGTACCGCATCGATACCGTTGCCAAGTGCATTTGAAGCACCATCGAAGTACAGGGTCCATCGGGATCCTTGTTCAGGTCCGTCATACGGTCTGTTACCTTCAATGTTGTCCAATGTCATGATGTCCTCGTCAGGGAAGTCGAATCTCATAGATTGGTAATCTTCGACAGCTTGATGAGCTAGATGGTCCGCTAGTACACTCCCCTTTATAGCTTTTTGGGTAGTATATTGGATATCATACTCAGTCAGGATCATTTGCCATCTAGCGATTTTTCCAGATAAAGCAGGCTTCTCGAAGATATACTTGATCGGATCCATCTTGGAAATCAGCAGAGTGGTATGAGTCAACATATACTGCCTTAGCCGGCGAGCAGCCCATACCAAAGCGCAGTAAGTTTTCTCTAGCATTGAGTAGCGAGTCTCACAGTCAGTAAACTTTTTGCTAAGGTAATAAATGGCATGCTCTTTTCATCCAGACTCGTCATGTTGGCCCAGTACGCACCCCATTGAGTTATCCAAAACAGTCAGATACATGATTAACGACCTTCCTTCGACGGGTGGCATCAAAATAGGAGGTTCCAGTAAATACTCCTTGATCTTATCAAAAGCAACTTGACAATCATTATTATATTCAACTACCTGATCTTTCTTCAGCAGCTTGAAGATTGGCTCACAGGTAGATGTCAGGTGAGAGATGAACCTCGCAATATAGTTTAAGCGTCCTAAGAATCCTCTAACCTCCTTTTCAGTGTGGGGGGCAGGCATTTCTTGTATAGCCTTTAGTTTAGCTGGATCAACCTCAATTCCTTTGTTGCTGACAATAAATCCCAAAAGTTTACCAGACCTAACTCCAAAAGTGCATTTGCTTGGGTTCAGTCTGAGCTTATACTCCTTCAACCTGGCAAACAGCTTTTGCAAATGATCAAGGTGTTCTTCTTATGTCTGTGATCGAGCTATCATGTCGTCTACGTAAACTTCGATCTCATGATGTATCATATCATGAAACAAAGCTACCATGGCGCATTGATAGGTCGCCCCTGCATTATTCAATCCGAATGGCATCACTTTGTAGAATAAGGTACCCCATTGCATGACAAAAGTATTTATCTCCATGTCCTCGAGGGCCATTTTGATCTGGTTGTATCCCGATAATCCATCCATGAAGGAAAAAGCCTTGTGTTGAGTTGTGTTGTCAACCAAGATGTCGATGTGTGGCAGTGGAAAATCATATTTAGGGTTATCCCTGTTTAAATCCCGATAGTCCACACACATTCTGACTTTGCCGTCCTTCTTAGGCACGGGCACGATGTTAGCAACCCATTGTGGATAGGAAGTAACATCCAGAAAGCCAGTGTTGAATTGCTTCATTACCTCAGCTTTGATCTTCTCAGACATGTCGCGCCTCATTCGGCGGACCTTTTGCTTGATCGGTGGACAGTCTTCTCTTGTAGGGTGACAGTGAACCACGATATATGTGTCTAACCCTGGCATGTCTTCATAGGACCAGGCGAAGATTTCAACATATTCATTCAGCAACTGCACTAAGCGCTCTTTGACACTTGGTTCCAGGTTGGCACCCACTTTTACCTCTTTTTTGTCTTCCTCTGTTCCCAAGTTGATGGTTTCTAGCAACTCTTCATGAGGCAGAATAGCCCTCTCTTCTTGTTGCAAAAGTCTGGCTAACTCTCCCGGCACTTCACAGTCTTCGTCAACTTCGTACTCAGCATGATTGACTAAATCTTCAGAGTTACCGAAGGCTATAGCAGAATAGTCACCCATGGAATCCGGAATGGATGGGTACCTGCATTTGTGAGTGTGGGTGTGTGTAAGGGATAGCCATCCTTAAACAAAACAAAAATGCAAAAGGAAAGAAAATGAACACAACAGTTTATAGATGAAGACGTCCAATGATTCATTAAAACATGGCATATGATAATGAAGAAAATCAAGCCCTTACAAATGGACCTACATGCCCCGGGCAAGGCATGAGGTGAAAATAGTGTACGAATTGTTTAGTTATTACAGACCAAAAATGGGAAATTGTTCAAAGATAAAATTACTGGTTGATGAAGGTGATGGGAATAAAATCCTTTGCTTCTCAGTTGCTTAAACCCCCTTCGACGGTTGGAAATATCCAATCTGCAAAGTTGTCCTCTTCATCTTCATCTTCTACAGCATTAATTTCATGGTGAGTGATCCTTACGGGTGGCCCTCTAGCCTTGGAGCGACGCATAGCCTTTTGTCCTACAGCAGTAAACCCTAATCCAAACGTGTCTGTCTTATGGGGAAAATCAGGCAGTTGCCACCACATTATGCTTTTTCCTTCTTTGACTACAGCCTATGCGTCCTTGAGAGATGCCATCCTAGATACATGCTTGGGAATGATAGGCACCTCAACCATTGTCTTCGCAGCTGCGACCTCAGGAGAAATTTCCTCAAAATGTTGGAAAGGCGTTTCGATGAACTCGCCATCCAACTCCACATAACGGAAGGAGTTGAGGTGACTTATCATGTACTCTTCCTCACCTTGCACCGTTAAAATTTTACCCTTAACAGGATATTTCAGCATTTGGTGTAAAGAGGAGGTAACTGCCCCAGCATAATGGATCCACGGTCTTCCCAACAAACACGAATATGAAGGACGGATGTCCATCACATAAAAGGTGGAGTTGAAAACTTCTATGCCTACTTTGATAGGAATGTCAACCTCTCCGTGAACCATTCTTTTGGACCCGTCAAAAGCCCTAACAATGATGTTACTGGGTTTGAGGGTCAATCCTTCGCAATCCAAACGGTCCAACGCTTTCTTCGGCAGCACATTCAAAGAAGAACCAGTATCAACTAAGACATGGGCGAGGGTGGTTCCCCTCAATTCAACTGAGACATGTAGAGCGTCATTGTGTTTCCTTCCCTTGGGAGTCAAGTCAGCATCGGAAAATCCAAGGCCATTATCAGCAGTAAGACTGGTCACGCACTCCTGAAACTGGTCAACCGAAGTTTCTTGGGGCACGTGTGCCGTCTTTAAAATTTTGATTAAGGCCTTAGCATGGGCCTCAGAGCAGAGTAGAAGAGCCAACATGGATATTTTAGAAGGGGTCTGCCCTAGCTGTTCCACGACGTCGAAATCGCTCTTTTTGATTATTTTCAAGATTTCCTCCATTTCTTTCTGGGTGGTTTCGGGGATAACCACAGCATGAGCCTTCGTCCTGACAGGCACTTCTAGTATCCCCTTACCCTTATCGGTAGTATCAACAGATTGTCTTATTTCAGGAGTATCTAATTCTTCAATTAACTGGCCTTGCACGGATGGCTTAACAGGTACGAAAGCTTTCGAGGGTCCGAAAACTGCTCGAGGGGGAGCAATCTCCGGAGAAAAAATCTGGCCGCTGCGGGTTATCTTGCTTGTACCCGCAATGTTCCCTACTTCATAATTCTCTTGGACTGTTTCAATCTGTTTGATACCATGATAGAAGATTTCTCCTCCATAGTTCCATGGTATCGTTTTGTTAGATTGATACGGGACAGATCCCGGCATGGTGATTTTTAATGGTACAAATTCAGGATCTGGTGTAATCTTGGCAGGCCTTTTGCAAGCCTTGGGAAGATCGTCGGAAATGGTTATTATTGTAATATCTTTGGTTGAAGTAGCAAAAGTAGCAGGAGTAACAGGAGTGAAGTGTCAACAGATGTCTTTTGGAAGAGTATCTCTTGGGTATCCATCAAGCGTTGGACACCTGATTTCAACATTGGGCAGTCAGCTCGTATGTTTAAACAAAAGTAGCATTCTTTTCCATAGCCTGGGAATATCCCAGCTCTCATCAAATTCTCTTTAATCACTAGTAACGGAGTCAAAAGGTCAGCAACATCAGTAACATGAAGGTCTTCCATAACGGAATGAACGTTATGACCGTGCTTGGGCATTGGGGCAGAAATCACATTTGGCTTTTCGGGCGCATCGAATTCTACTTCCTTGGCGTCAATCAGGTCTTGGATTTTGTTCTTAAGCGCCCAACAATTATTGGTATTGTGCCCTGCATTGTCAGAGTGGTAAGCACACTTGGCATTGGAGTGGTAGTACGGAAAGGAGGTATTAGGGTTCTTTGGCGCTTCCTTTAAACTGGTAAAGTCCATCTTTAACAAATGAGGGAGTACTTGAGCTGGCGTCATGTTGATTCGGGTGAACTGCCGTTGTGGCCTTTCTACACGTTGTTGATTAGGTCTTGGTTGATTGCCGCGAGGTTGATCATTTGAAGAGTTTTAAATCATCACAGCCCCTACAGTTGGCTGATGCTCGGTTCTTCCTTGACTTTTCTAAGAATAAACAATAGAGGCTTCCTTCTTAGCTGGGAAGGTCTTCTTAACAGCGGTGGACGCGGAGGTATCTTTCTGAATATTACCACTTTTAATATCGGCCTCGACCCTTTCGCCGGTCAAAATTAGTTCGGTGAATCCTGCGGAAGAACTCCCGATTAAATGATTGAAGAAAGGGCCAGAAAGGGTCCCTAAAAACATGTCAACTAGCTCCTTATCCGATAATGGTGGCTGCATCCTTCCAGCCAGATCACGCCACTTCTGGGCATACTCTTTAAATCCTTCATTGGAAGCCATCCCCATACTTTGTAGATGAGTACGAGTGGGCGCCAAATCAGCATTGTATTGGTATTGACGGTAAAAAGCAGCAGCTAAGTCTTCCCATTTATGAACCTCAGACCTCTCAAGTTGATAGAACCAGTCCAATTGTGTTCCTGACAAACTGTCTTGGAAAAAGTGTACCCAGAGGTCTTATCAGATGAGTGGGGTTGGATCTTTTTGACATAGGATCTCAGATGCATCTTTGGGCAGGACAGGCCGTCATACTTAGCAAATGTTGGTACTTTGAACTTGGGAGGAATAATGATCCCAGCGACCAATCCTAGTTCTTCAAAATCTAAACCAGGCACCCTTTGCAACTCCATGGCTTCCAATCTATCCTCCAGATTCTTATATTTATCATCCACCGGGGGATATTGCTGTTCGGAGTAGTCTTCGTCTTCTTCCTCTTCCTCCTCTTCAACTTCAGATTCAGAAGGTCCCGCAGCCCCTTTTCCTTTACTATCCCCTTCGTCAGACGTTGAGGGGAACTCGAGAACTTTTCTAGCATTGCTTTTAAACCTTCTTCCAAAAGTGGCTACTCCGGGCCTTTTCTTCTTTTTCTCTTTATTCTTCTCCAACAGTGCTTTGAGGTCCTCTTGACCCTTTGCCAAGGTCATGAGGAGTTGCTAGAATTGAGAATTCCGTGCTTGCAAATCCTTAACCGTCTGCTCCAAATCCATCTTGCTGAAATAAACAGCAGAAAGATAAGGAAACTTGGTGTGAAGACCTGTTTATGCATATGATGAATGGTATGTTATTCATGTAATGCATTCAAGGATTCAGAAAATTCAAATTTGTTGCAAACAAAAACGAACACACGTCATATTAAGAAGAAATTTGTTAGTACATAAGTGCCCCATGGGCAAAATATTACAAAATTCTTAATGTAAAAAGACATTGCGCATCCTTTTTACTGCGATGTAAGTGTTGAGATTTTCCTCCTCATGAAGTCGGCGGGTAAGCTCCAAAACCTTCTTCTCACTGGCATAGAAGCTGGCCTAAAAAGTATTTCGTTCTTCCTTGAGTTGGATACAACTCTTTTGCATTTCTTCCCATGATGTTGGCATGTCAGGATGTAGGAGGGTGTATGGAACCTCTCCTTCCATAACAGGCTCTTTGATCAAGAGGAGAATGTGAGTGTATGGCATCATAAGATTCTGGGCGCGGGTTCGTACCCACTTGAGATAAGGCTCAAGGGGAATGGAATTCTTGTGCCCCAGTGTCTTACTATCCACTTTGTTGGGCATCCTCCAAGCTCTGATGAACCTTTATCAAAGTCCTTGCGCATCATTGTCAAAGTCAAAAACTAGGTCAGGAATCAGCATGTCATGAGGGCCATCCCTCCGAGCATATCCAAACTATCTTAGAGCTAAACAGGGGTTGTAGGTTATGCCTCCCCTAATGCCAAGTAGTGGGACATTAGGGAATTCCCCACAACGATCAATGATGATGACATTTTCTCTGGACCGAGAACACCAATGAACATCGGAATGTGTGAGGGTCATCAATCGTTGTGACCACCTTAAACCCTGCTCATTCTTCAAAACTTATTGTGGAAGGTGAGAAATAAACCACCTTGCTAAGAGAGGAGTACAGCACATGAGAACACCTCTTTTCCTCATTGTTCGTGTGTAAAATGAGTGTAGGATGTCCCCAAGCAATGTAAGTACAGGATTCCGGGATATGAAAATCTTGACAGCATTCACATCTATAAGCTGATCCAGCTTTGGGAACAAGACCAACCCATAGATAAGGAGTGCCACAATCTCTTCAAAGGCTTGTAGATCAAGAGAATTCCAGCAGTCTTGTGCCTTCTCAAACAGAAACTTTGCCAAGAAACCCTTGACACCACTTCTGGTTTCCCAATGTCCCTTGATGTCAGATGGTTGCAAGTGTAATGCTTGAGCAACATCTTCAGGCTTTGGTTCTTTTTCCGTACCGTTGTAGGGTAGTTGATGAAGAATAGGAATCCTCAGGAGTTGAGAAAATTCCTCCAAAGTAGGTACTAGTTGGTAATCAGGGAATGTGAAGCAGTGGTGTAGGGGGTCAAAGAACTGGAAGAGAACTTTCACCATGTCTTCTTCAATGTTGGAGTTGACCAAGTTGAGAAGTCTACCATGTCTTTCACTGAAGAGAGAATTCTCTGCAATCCTGGAAGTAAGCTCCTTGAGTTGAGGAGGGATTCTCACAAGGTTGACTTTAATTGTTTTCCTGTGAAGAGATTCCATGACCTACAAAACAAGAACAAAGATGAAGATCCAAACCCTTGAAATGGTTAGTGGATGCATATGATGCTTTATGATGTTCATGATGTATGCACAAACACATGTACAAGCAAGTCACACAAAACCCTAGTTTCAGGCTTGCATGGGGTCTCATAGGTAAGTACCCTCTTGAGTTTAGTTGGCTCAAACCTGTTCTATAAATAGTAACCGGGTTCTAAGGAGCTCAATATCACTGGATTGTTTTCTATGTTCATTGTTTTGGTTTAGCCATTTAACTAGCGACCAAAATATTCCAAGAAAACAACCCTCAATGAGTGTAGTATCGAGTATCTACCAACTTCAGACTGCACCAAAGCCGGTCATCTCACTACTCCTTATAAAAGGCCAAGATGGTCAAGTAAGGTTCTAAGAGTTCATTAGTGCTTTATGACATCACTCAGCGGCCCCGTATTCTCTTTGATTGACTCAAAGGCTACCGGTACTCACAAATATGTCGCACTAATATAATTATTGCTTCAACCATGTCGGTATACCCCACACAGTTTCCACAACGTATTGATATTTACCTATGAATGTTTTCCAAATCCGGGTGGAGGATTCAAACCCAAACAAGAGAACCAAATGTAAAGCAATCAAAGCAAACAATATAATCATGCAAAGGGTGATCTAAGCCCTAAGGTTACTCCACTTTTAAAGTTCGTCCCCAGCAGAGTCGCCAGTTCTGTGATACAGTGGGAGAACTGACTTGGGATTTTTCGTTTGTGTTCGCAAATGTTTCAGTTTAGCAAGAGTCGCCACCGACTTTTTATTTTATCCTAAGGAAAGTTCAAAAAGCACAGGAAAGACCTTTGAGATGTTTTCTTGGGTTCGGGGAGTAGGTTATAGAAAGGGAAGGTATTAGCACCCTTTCTATCCATGGTTATCCATGGGCTCTTAGTTACTTGTTTAGATCACTTGCTTTGCTTTTCAATTGTTTGAAATGGTGCTTTGTGTGATTTTGAAAGATGTTTTGAAAATAGGTCATCATTGTGGCAACCTTTCTAATGATTCTTGTTTGAATGTATACAAAGGTGTTTTTGTCTTTTGAAAAGTTTTCAATGTTTGAAAGTGGGGTTTGAAATTGTTTTTGAAGTTGTGTTGTGAAGTGTGTTTTGAAAATAGCAAGGATGTTTTTGCAAGCTTTTGATCAAGTAACTAAGAGTTGTCTACCCTATTTTACTCAAAGATCTTTCCTATGTTTTTAACCCTTTTAACAGTGTTGTTTCACCATTGTATTTGGTGAACAACCTTGTGTTAGGATGTTAAACGGGACGGGCGCGGGTCATCGTATAGACCATGATAGCAATTGTGTCAAGTATTTTTGGCAATTTTCTTAAGGGACTTGATCATTTTGTTTAGGCAACTCAGATAGCGTCATCGAGGGACTATGATCTTTTGTTTTGTTTTTGTTTTGCCAAAGTACTTGACATTCATACCATGGCCCATTTTTGAAGGCAACAAGTGGATTGAAACCCTAGGGGTGCAAGTGTGCATTGTGTTTGTTTTTTCATGCATTTTTGTCTTTGATTAGGTCAAACTATTTGTTGGTTTTGATTTTGCATATAAACCCTAATTCTCTAATCATGGCATAATTGAAAGCTTAAAGGTGCGTGAATTTAAATTCTACACTATTACAACATGATATAGGGAGGGGGATACAAATTTGAATAGGGGATTATTTTGCAAGAACTTCAACCCTAAATTATTACAACCAAATTGAATTTGCAAGGCATAATATTTAAATGTACAATATTTAAATAAAATATAATTAATAAATATTAGATAAAATGTATTATGCAAAAAAAAAGGTTTTTTATGCATGTAAAAAGTATTTTTAATGTAAAAGGAATGTGAAGAAATAAATAAAGTTTAATTTTATTTGTTTTTAGGACAAAAACCCTAATTTCTTAAGAAATGGTGTTATTTATTATTTATGTACAAAAATGTATCAATATGTATAAAAATAAAAGTATAGTGAAAAAAAAGTATTTTTTTAGTATAAAATATCAATAAAATAAAAATTTATTATTTTTGTGTTTTTTATTCTATGCTTTTAATAAAATTATATATATATATATATATATATATATATATATATATATATATATATATATATATATATATATATATATATATATATATATATATATATATATATATATATATATATATATATATATATATATATATATATATATATATATATATATATATATATATATATATATATATATATATATATATATATATATATATATATATATATATATATATATATATATATATATATATATATATATATATATATATATATATATATATATATATTAAGTGTGTAAAAATAAAATAAATTATTTACAAAAATGTACATATTTCAAGAAAATATTTTCAAATGTGAATAAAAATAATAAATGAAAATATAAGTATTTTTTATATCATTTTTAAGTTTAAACAAAATAATATTAAGTATTTAAATATATCAATGTTAGAAATAATTAAAATAAATACCAAATAAATATAAAAATTTATGGAAATATTTTTTAGGCATTTTTTATATTTGAAAATAAAATAATAAAATCAGAAATGAAATTAAAATGCAAAAATAACAAATATACAAAGAAATGGGCCAGGGGGGTGTGAAACTGAAAATGGGGGTGTCAAAAGCAAGAAGTAGCCAGGCCCAGCCCAGCTACTTCATCTTCTTCCTCTGTCCAAAAGAAATTTGAAAAACGCGCGCTTGCTACACAAACCTGTATCTCCTGTATTTGTGATCTTTTGACAAAACTCAAAACATGAAACTTGTAGAGCATCAAACAACGAATCTAACCATATAAAAAACTTAAGGTAACTCTCAAAGACCAGAGAGAATTTTTCTGGCCCTAATTTCTAACCTAGTTTTTTTCCAGAAAGTTTATGGATGAAATTCTCCTACCACGATTAATATAAATGGAAACTAAGCACATGTATGGTTTCAGGGCAATGAATACAACATCTTTCATTCACAAACCTAAGTCTAAATGTTCCTAAATAGAGAGATAGAAGTTCATAAAATACCTGTTTCAGTTGAGTTCGAGCTGGACAATGCAGCAACTTTCAATGAGGCCTGAGGTTCTTTTGAGCTTGCTTAATGTCCCTTGAACCTTTCCCAATGCTTAGTTTGTTTTGAAGTGGCCTGAATCGTGCTACAGAACTCAACCGCAAAGCTTCCAAACAAAAATGGTGATGTGTGTTAATGGAGTTACAGCAACTTGTGAATGGTCTGGACAGCTTAGGTATTTGGTTTGGAATGTGTTTGAAGTGATTTAACAAAACGCATGAGGGGATTTGATGGTGGCTTGTGATTTGCAGAACTGGCCTTGTTTTGCAAAAAATGTGGTTTTTGAGTATGAGGAGGTTTGAGAGGTCAAAGGCTCATGCTTCTGGCTTGCAAGGATGTATGAAACTTGTTTGAAAACTTGGCTTGAGTTCAATATATCAGATGTGTGAGATATGAGCTTTTGGCCTTTTGACTTGTTTTGAAAGCAAAGATGTGAGCTGACCAAGCTATGGCCTGTACAGGCTAGTTACAAGCATGCTCAAGTTGGTGTACTATGCCTGAGATTAGGGAACTTGTTTGCTGCAAGGAAAAAAGTCCAAGGCTCAAGAAAATGTAATTTGACATAAAGTGGCCTTTATGAAAATGGAAGTATGACCTTTATTCTCAAAATGGAAAAGTTCAATGTACAATGCTCCCTTGATCAGAATAATGCCAATGTCCAATGTATTTGCATTCAATATTTTAGTGTAAATTGGTTTAGAGGCCTGTAATTATGTACTAAGCTAGTTTGGTCAGTTTTTCAACTTGGTATGAACATGTATTGGCCATGGTTACAAAGTGAGTTTTTGCCAACTTCAAGCATTCGATTCTCCCTAACCACAAAGGTGTTTGAGGAGTTCTTAGACAATTTGGAAATCTTGCAACATGTACTATAATCCATCTTTGAAATGCAACTTAAGACTCCAAGTGGAACTATGTGAAAAATGGCCAAGAACATGGGTCAAAATCCTGTCTAAATTAGGGCAAAATTTCTCTAAGTTAAAAGTTTTAGGTACCATTGTTCCAAAAATCATAACTTGAGATCCATGCTTCTTTTGAGAAAACTTTGTGTATAAAAGTTGTAGACTTTGTGATGGACTACAACTTTCATGTTTTAAGTTTTGTTTGAATCCATTTTCATCTTGGTGAAAATGTGGTACAAAGTTAGAAAAAATTAAGAAAATTTCATAACTTAGAAAATTTCTAAGTTATGAAATTTTTCCATTTCAAACCCTAATTTGCAATTTTGGGTTCCTTTATGAACAAGTTTCATAATTTGACATGTCTTGATGAAAAATGACCCTTGGCACTTGATTTTGACCAAAAAGTCAAAGTTTGACTTTTCAGTATACAGTTAAATTTTGATCAGTTGATTGAAAAATTCATATGTCAATCCTATGCATTTGAGATCTTTTGAACTTGTTGAATGGGTCAAGACAATTTCATTGAGTCCTTGTGTCCATGGTTGAGCTTGATTTGCCATTGGTTAGGTCAAATAGTCAAAAATTGCCTTTGTGCAGTCAAAACCCTAAAAATGACCATTTTGCCCTTTTGGTGATCTGATCAAATTTCTTGTGGAATTGTGATCCAAACTTGATCAAATGGTTCATATGAGTTCATAATGTTGATGTGGGTCAAAATTCATGAGGTTTGACTGTCAATTGGCCACAGTTGACTTTTTCCCCAATACAGTTGATTTCTAGGTCAACTGTCCAATTGACTGGGCAAAAATTTGAAACAAGGCTTGAAACTTGGTATGGACAAACTTGTGAGTCCAACATGAAGTATGAAAGTCACTTTGGGAATTGTAGGTCAAAACATCCCTGTGCAAACTCAAACCCTAATTTAGGTCAACAGTGCAAGGAGGTGTCTTGAGCAGAGTAAACCCTAGCTTGATCTTGAGTTCCAAGAGTCTTGTGATGAAATGGGAGGGAAAATTTTGGGGTACGACAGTGCCGCTCATAAATTGAAACAAAAACTTATTAAAAAACTTCCCCAGCTAAAATTTCCATCTACCGTAAGCGATAGGTACACTTTTGCTTTGAAATTTTATGGTTTAAAATTCCCACCTTTGTGTTGGCTCTTGAATTCGACACCCACGATATATTGGCCTTATGGGCCAAAAATAGAGAAAATAAAGCCAAGCTGGAAAATGCTTCGACGGATGGAAAAACTTAGAGAAACATCTGAGTTACAAGTTGGTCTTCGACCAGACATCACCATCAAGCCTTCGACTGAAAAGGTCCTGTGACCTTCAACTAGAAGAACAACCCTCGTGTCAGCACCAAAGACGAAGGATATTTGAATTTGAAGATTTGAGGGAAATGCAGTTCGCCCAGCAGTTAAGGGAAAGCGACGTGGCAGGAAGATAGAGGTCGAGGTACATGCAGAAGACACTTGTCTTCATCCTAGAGCAAGGCAACCCCTCGACAGTTACATAATTTTAGTATAAAAATAGGAAGTTTGTGTAGATTTTTGGTGTGTTCAACCTATTGTACTAGTCACTCGACATTATTCAAGTACCCGCTATGTGTGAAAAAATAACTGAGAATGTACGTTGGAAACACCACCTTTTATTAATCAAATCTTTTACATTGTTTTAATCTTCTTGTGCAAAGTTTACGTTTCCTGCATGTTACCTGCACTTATATTTTCTTTCCAAAACCATAAAACATCATATCTCTGGTCGAACGTGCGTTCTTCCTAGATATTAACTTTTACATCAAACCAGCATAAAAGTTAGCTTATGTTCTTGGATCAATTTGATTAATCCCGCAAGTAACCAAAAGGGCTTTCCTTTTTGGAGGATCAGCGGTTGTTTACCAAAAACCACGATAAACAAATTGGCACACCTGGTGGGACCTTGCTAATTTTTATCATTTGTTTGTTCATGTTATCACTTTCCTTTTACACGTATACAGTGTTGCATGTTATTAAGAAGTGGTAGAATAACCAACGAGTATACTGTTAGGAAGAGAAATAGCGAAAGTAGAATGGCTAATGAGCCAAATAATGGAGAAATACCTCCACCAAATACTACTGGAACAGCGGTTATAGCTATCGTTGGAGAAAATATATCAACATCTGTTGGTTCAGTACCAACGTTGACCACGAATCAAACAGGACCCATACTTTCGTATGTAGGTCCTAGAGGTCCATTAGAAACACCCCCACCAAGGGCAAATCCAGGATCTCGACCGTACGTTCCCCCTGGATTTTCGAAAGCTTGGATGGGTCGAGAACAGCCATATGGCATGCCAACCACTGACATGGCTAGCCTTATGAACGCTGCGTCTACATTTTCAGAATCTTTGGTGAGTACGTCATCACCATTACAGGGATCTAGAGCCAGTATGGTAAATCTGGGTAGAACCCAACTTTTAGGAGGACCATCACATGCAATACCAAGCCTCACAAATGCTTCTGCAGCAATTTTGAGGCAACAGATGGATGAAAGCAACCATGATATGATGCAAATGCTGGCACAAACCCTAAGTACAATGTTGAACCCCCTAATACAAAATACTACCCAGTCGAATCAACAAATGGCAGCACAAATGATGCGCATGGATGAATTCTTTGGGGTACCCCAAACTATTCGACAACCCCAAAGAATACCAATAAGAGTAAACCAATGGGTAATCTTGGAATAAGATTTAACCGTTAATCAAAATCCACAAATCCATAGAGTAGAAATAGAGCAACCTAGGGTCAAAATACCTCGAAATCCCCCACAGATCTCTAGAGAAGTCGATCAAGGAGTGATCATGGTGAATAGGAACCAAAACGCTGATGAATTGATACAACAAGTTCGACACCAAAATTATGGAACGGATAATAATCTGACTGCCGTGATCGAAAGGATTATGATGCAAAATGGGATGAACATTGGTTTTCACAGACCAAATTTCACATCCTCATTGTCAGAATATATTCTGCAAACAGATTTACCCCCTAGGGGAAAAGTCCCAAAGTTTACCAAATTTTCAAGGGATACGACAAAATCTATTGTCGAACATGTGGCGAGATATTTGATAGAAGCCGGGGAAATAGCAAACAACGAAAACCTTAGGATTAAATATTTCCCAAGTTCTCTAACAAAAAACGCTTTCACTTGGTTCACTACCCTCCCGGCCAATTCGATCCATAATTGGAATCAATTGGAAAGGTTGTTCCATGAACAATTTTACATGGGACAGACCAAAATAAGTTTAAAAGAACTGGCTAGTGTGAAGAGAAGATTCACTGAGCCAATAGATGAGTATCTAAATAGGTTTCGACTGCTTAAAGCCAGGTGCTTTACCCAAGTGCCTAAACATGAATTGGTCGAAATGGCAGCAGGGGGCCTAGATTAATCCATTAGGAAAAAGTTAGATACCCAATACTTGAGAGACATGGCTCAGCTGGCCGATAGAGTTCGACAAGTGGAACGCCTTAAAGCCGAAAAGGCTAAAGCGACCAAAACTCATTGAAGAGAAAGAGTAGCCTATATCGAAATGGATGATGACGATCCATAGACATCTAGTGATCCTATAGATGTCGAAGAAGGCGAAATAGATTTAGCAGAACTAAAACAAGGGCCGCCATACTCTTGTAAATTGCTAGTGCCCTCAAATGGGAAGAATCCTGTTGAGTCTGAAAGGAACAGTGACAGATTCCCAAAGAAAACATATAGTTTTGACATCACTAAATGTGATGAAATATTTGATTTATTAGTCAAAGATGGCCAAATGATAGTGCCCCCTGGAGAAAAAATGCCTCCTTTAGAACAAAGAAAGAAAATAGGTTTTTGTAAATATCACAATTTTCTGGGCCATAAAACCTCACAATGTTTTCTTTTAAAGGATCTTGTTCAAGAAGCACTCAAAGAAGGAAGGCTCAAGTTCGTTGATAAGCCGGCAATGAAAATTGATGCGAACCCGCTACAAACGGATGCACACTATGCTGAACCAGTTGGCATCCATATGGTCGAAGTTTCTGAGGACTTCATCAACAAGCCTGTATTTGGCAGTTTTACTGGAAACATAACTAGGAAAACTATCGAAGGGGTGAGGAAGGCCACTGAAGGCCTGAACGAAGGAGATACTGAAGGCTCAAGCAAAAGAGGGGCTACTGAAGGCTCAAACAAAGGAGTTGCTGAAAGCTCCAACAAGAGAACCACTACAGGTTCTTACTTGGCTGCCGTTAAGGGCTCGACAGAAAACTTGGAAGCCAAGATGCAGAAACTGAACCTTGTTGCCAAGAGCAACGTGGAGGTAAACATGGTCGAGGTATCTGAGTCCAAGGCTTCGGAGAAGGCCATTCGACAAGAGGAAGTGAACAAGACAGCATTTCCAAAAGAAAACGAGGATCTGGCAGAATTTTTACATTGATGCCAGAAGAAAAAGTCTGAAGTGATGTTGTGTCCCAGATGCAGTTCCATTTTCGACAAGAAAGCTGTGGAGCACATACAAGGTATGGGAGCAGTGAAGGAAAAATGGGGCACCAATACTCATCCAAAAATGGATCCGGAAGTTAGATATGATCCCAGGAGGGGATATCAAAAAGGACCCATGAACCAAGTGAGGAGGCCACCAACTTTTCGGCCTCCAACTAATGTACTTGTGGATACTTGGCTCAATACAGTGGGCAGAAAAAGGCCCAATGAAGAAAAATGGTGAAAGTTTGACGTGCCAAGGGGCTCTTCTTTGGATTACAGGAAAGAGTACCATACTACTACAACGAATAAAGTGGCTCACATATCAAGCAACTACAAGGGGAAGAACCCCATGTCTCATTCCCAATGGCGAAGATTCCAAATACGGCGGTGTTGTACCCATAAATTTGCCCTCTCATTTTATCAAGATTTCCCCTCACAAGACTCTTTGAACTCCAGACAGGATTAGGGTTTGCTCTGCTCAAGACATCTCCTTGCATTGATGACCTAAATTAGGGTTTGAGTTTGCACAGGGATTTTTGGACTTTCAATGCTAAAAGTGACTTTCATACTTCATGATGGACTTATAAGATTTCCTCTACCAAGTTTCAAGCTTTGAATCAAATTTTTGCCCAGTCAATTGGACAGTTGACCTAGAAATCAGCTGTATTGGGAAAAAAGTCAATTGTGGCCAATTCACAATCAAAACTCACATTTTTTGATCCACATCCACATTATAGGATCATATGAATCATTTGATCAAGTTTGGACCACAACTCCTCAAGAAATTTGATCAGATTATCAAAAGGGCAAAATGGTTATTTTTAGGGTTATGACTGCACAAGGGCAATTTCTGATTTTTTTACCTAGCCAATGGAAAATTGGGTTCAAGCATGGATTCAAGGACTCAATGGCATCATCTTGACCTATTCACAAGGTTCAAAAGATCTCAAATGCATTGGATTGACAGATGAATTTTTCAGTCAACTCATCAAAATTTGACTGTACACTGAAAAGTTAAACTTTGACTTTTTGGTCAAAATCAAGTGCCAAGGGTCATTTTTCATCAAGATGTGTCAAAACATGAAACTTTTTCATCAAGAAACCTAATTTTTCAAATTAGGGTTTAAGATTGAAAATTTTGAATTTTTTTTATTAATAACCAAGTATTAAAAAAATATTTCGCGAATAACCGGGTTTCGGAAAAAATTACGCAAATAACCATGTTTGAGATGGCTCCATAAAGGAGGAGCCATCTCATTTGGCGCATCCTCCTCTTTTTATAAGGGAGGCGCCATCTCATTTGGCGCCTAAGGGAAAATGGCAAGCCCTAAGCCAAGTGAGATGGCGCCTATGTACAAAGTTAGGTCAAAAAAAAAAAAAATTTTCTTTCCTGCGCGTTGCGTATTAGACAGAGATAAACAAAATTGATTTTTTATTTGATAAAAAATAATTACATTGAACTGTTTTACATTTAAATAACAGTAAAAAAAAAGATACAAAAAATACTGGAAAAAAAAAAGATACATCAATGATCCCCAGGAACCCGGTAATGACCCCCAGTTCGGCATCCCCGTCCTCGCCTTTCTCTTGCTGGGTGCCGTCTCGTTTCCTGTTGCGGCAAGGTCGATGGCCCAGCAAAGTCAATGCGATCCGAATCCATAAAATCAGTAAGATCTCCATATCTCGAAGATCCGCTCTGGTACAGTCGGTTACCCATACCCTCGAAGTTTGGTCGTGTTGGCGGTGGGTGGGGTTCCATGGTTGGTCGGTAGCATTGGTCGTCTGAGTATGGGGGGTAGAAAGGAAATGGATCTTGGGGTGTTTGGTACTGTGGATGTTGGGTTGTTTGGTGATATGGTGGTTGATGGTAGGTTTGGTCGGGTTGGTCATAATCTTCTGACATTCCCATATCAGGGCTAAGGCTGGATGTTGAGGGCCCCATATTGGGATATGTGGAAGAATGAAATTGTGTATGGGGTATGTGGGTTTGCTGGTATTGGGGTTGGTATTGTGGTTGGGTTTGAGGCATATCTGGGTATTGGTAGTTTGGCGGTGACTGTGGTTGGTAGTACAGCATTTGGTTGTAGTTGTGTTGTGGTGGGGAATGTGGTTGTGTGTTTGTTGGTCTGTTTCTTCTAGGGGGTTGGTTTGAGGTTGATGGATTTTGGGTTTGTTGGTGGGGAATCGAGGGTTGTGCCCATTGTGTGCGTGGGTCAACCAAGTACCTCAGATGAGACACGTGCATATCTGGGTTACTAACCGACCTGTGCCACGACATATATTGATCGGTGTGTCGCATGTTACCTTGAGTAAGGAAAATAGGGGATTGCAAGATGTAGCGGTGACGCCTTTGCCACATTTTACACCATTCTGGAGCAAAGTCTTTCCAGTTGGTTAGATTCCACTGGGCGTCGACCCTTTTTAGATGCCAGGGGGACAAATCTGTTGGATCACTTGGTATGTCTTGGATCATTCCGAACTGCATCTTCACACGGTCGCTGTGGTGCATCTCCACAATGTTGAACCGAATGAGTGCAGTCTTTGCAGTCCAAGTTGCTGCATCCTCTGGATTTGGAGAATGGTCCAAACCCAAATATGGTCTCCAGACGAACTGCGATAAAATTTAAATCAGGTAAGCGCAAAAGTAATGTATAAATAATTAAAATGAACAAAAGTTAAAAGCTACGACTTACGTCATCTGGGCCTAAGTGATCCAACAGATTCCGGTAGAGTGCGACATTGAATCTGGGATTCTTGCCGTAATCCATACCCCTCACGCAGTACCTATAGGAAATGAGAAACATGTTATTTTTAGCATATATTTTGGAAAGAGAAGAATAGTTATAAATGCTATAACTTAATGACTTACTTTGTTGCGTAAGGGAAACCAAAAGTGTTGTTGTTGATGGGGTTCAAGGACTCCATCCTCCACCAACCCCAGGCTTGTAGTAAAAATGTGCACCCATAAAATGTACATTTTTCCTTGACTGCGTTTTTGCACAAGGAACTGTACAGGTGGGCTAATACTGCAGAACCCCAACTAAATTTTCTAGTTTTATCAAAATTTGTTAGTAAATGTAAGTACATGAAATTTACACTATTTCCCGTACTTTCGGGAAATAAAAAAGTACCAAAAAGTATCATAATATAAGTTCGGGCTTTTACTACTCGGTCATTCTCTGAGGAATTTTCATTTAATTCCATACTTGCATAATGCCGTTTCAGGTCAGTGAGTAGTATTCCCTGCCCTCTTGCTCCACCACCTTCTACCATGTCCCTACCTAACAGTTCCTCACACTGTGAGTTGGGTTGTTGAACCGACCCGTTCACCGCTTTACCGTCAATAGGGAGGCCCAGTAGCATGTACACATCTTCGAGAGTGATGGTACATTCACCTATTGGTAGGTGAAATGTATGGGTCTCCGGTCTCCACCTCTCCAACATTGCAAGGATGAATTTGGAGTCAATGGTGCAGTTGGAGATCTTTATCACGTGTCCAAAACCTGCATATTCCAGATAAGGGACGATGAAAGGGTCGGGAGCCAGGTATTTGTGCGAACGGATTCTGAATCTTTGTGTATCCTGAGATCATAATTAAACAAGAGTAAGATTAATTAAGATGAACAACACGTTTTTTAAAGTATGAAAATGTATAACCAAAGAAGAGACTTACAAATGCAGCAATGTTTTCCCTTGTGCCTCTGTGAGTTTCTCCCATTGTTAGAAGGGCCATTCTTCAGAACGCTTGAGAGAATGAAAGACTTAGGAAGAAATAGAGAGTATGATAGACTTAAGAAATATTTCGTAGCAGAGAGTGAGAGTTGTGTGGGTGTGAGAGATGTTTCATAAGGTATGTATTTATAGGCAAATAATTTTGATGTAGTGGTTGCATGCCTGCGAGGTGTCACATTTGCATGCTTAGGGAGTTACACATATGCATGCATTTACAAATAATGTAAGGTGTCACTCTTGCAGGCTAGGTGGCAGCCTATGCATGTATCACGATTGGACAGTAAGGGAGGCGCCATCTCACTTGGCGAAATAGTACAAAAATGAATGGTGTCGCCGCCCCATTTGGCGAATAAGAGGTGTCACATTTTACAGCATTGGCTCAGGCTACGTGACAGCCTTTGGGATTCCTTTCTCTGTTGCATGCAAGGCCATTGGAGTAGATGGGTGGCAGGCTTAGACAAAACATTAATGTGTGTAGAATAGGGCCAGGCTAGGTGGCAGCATAAGCCCATGCATGTAATATTATTGGACAGTAAGGGAGGCGCCATCTCACTTGGCGAAATAGTACAAAAATGAATGGTGTCGCCACCCCATTTGGCGAATAAGAGGTGTCACGTTTTACAGCATTGGCTCAGGCTACGTGACAGCCTTTGGGATTCCTTTCTCTGTTGCATGCAAGGCCATTGGAGTAGATGGGTGGCAGGCTTAGACAAAACATTAATGTGTGTAGAATAGGGCCAGGCTAGGTGGCAGCATAAGCCCATGCATGTAATATTATTGGACAGTAAGGGAGGCGCCATCTCACTTGGAGAAATAGTACAAAAATGAATGGTGTCGCCACCCCATTTGGCGAATAAGAGGTGTCACGTTTTACAGCATTGGCTCAGGCTACGTGACAGCCTTTGGGATTCCTTTCTCTGTTGCATGCAAGGCCATTGGAGTAGATGGGTGGCAGGCTTAGACAAAACATTAATGTGTGTAGAATAGGGCCAGGCTAGGTGGCAGCATAAGCCCATGCATGTAATATTATTGGACAGTAAGGGAGGCGCCATCTCACTTGGCGAAATAGTACAAAAATGAATGGTGTCGCCACCCCATTTGGCGAATAAGAGGTGTCACGTTTTACAGCATTGGCTCAGGCTACGTGACAGCCTTTGGGATTCCTTTCTCTGTTGCATGCAAGGCCATTGGAGTAGATGGGTGGCAGGCTTAGACAAAACATTAATGTGTGTAGAATAGGGCCAGGCTAGGTGGCAGCATAAGCCCATGCATGTAATATTATTGGATAGTAAGGGAGGCGCCATCTCACTTGGCGAAATAGTACAAAATTGAATGGTGTCGCCACCCCATTTGGCGAATAAGAGGTGTCACGTTTTACAGCATTGGCTCAGGCTACGTGACAGCCTTTGGGATTCCTTTCTCTGTTGCATGCAAGGCCATTGGAGTAGATGGGTGGCAGGCTTAGACAAAACATTTATGTGTGTAGAATAGGGCCAGGCTAGGTGGCAGCATAAGCCCATGCATGTAATATTATTGGACAGTAAGGGAGGCGCCATCTCACTTGGCGAAATAGTACAAAATTGAATGGTGTCGCCACCCCATTTGGCGAATAAGAGGTGTCACGTTTTACAGCATTGGCTCAGGCTACGTGACAGCCTTTGGGATTCCTTTCTCTGTTGCATGCAAGGCCATTGGAGTAGATGGGTGGCAGGCTTAGACAAAACATTTATGTGTGTAGAATAGGGCCAGGCTAGGTGGCAGCATAAGCCCATGCATGTAATATTATTGGACAGTAAGGGAGGCGCCATCTCACTTGGCGAAATAGTACAAAATTGAATGGTGTCGCCACCCCATTTGGCGAATAAGAGGTGTCACGTTTTACAGCATTGGCTCAGGCTACGTGACAGCCTTTGGGATTCCTTTCTCTGTTGCATGCAAGGCCATTGGAGTAGATGGGTGGCAGGCTTAGACAAAACATTTATGTGTGTAGAATAGGGCCAGGCTAGGTGGCAGCATAAGCCCATGCATGTAATATTATTGGCATCCTTGGGGGGTTGCATCACTTACTTAATTGAAATATTTTGCCTTAGGTTGAACATAACATTCATTTACATAAACTGTAAAATTTTCCAACCTTCGAATCAGTCATCTAACCTTCAAACATTCCAGCATTCATACCTTCATATAATCAATAAACCCAAAACATTCCCACCTTCATACCTAAAACAATTCTACACAATGGCCTCTTCACCACAATTTGTTGTCAAAGCACATTTCAACGGTGAGACATACATGTGTCCCACAGTTGGGTTTTTGTTTAGAAACACCGACAATGTCCGATTTCTCTTAAACGGGAAAGCAAATTTCTCCTACTTTAAGAAAAGATTGGAGGCCAAACTTGAACGAGGCCCGGTATCCCAGATATTTTATCAGAGTCCAGTCTTTTTTGGAAACAACCAAGTCATATTTTATAAGGTTGCAATTCAAGATGACGAGGATTTCCAGAACATGATTTCCAGCCATGTCTATTCTGGAAACGACTCTATTGAGTTGTACGTTCTGTTTCAAGAGCCTCCGGTGACACAGGAGGTAGAGCCTCCGGTGACACAGGAGGTTGATCCTTTGGAGAATGAGCAAGATGAGGTGGATGCAGTTGATGATGAAGAAGAAGATAACGAGTTAGATTTCGATGAAATGGTGAACGACGATTCTGACGATGATGGCATCCCAAGTATTCCTACCGACAAAATCTACACACCACCTACGCACATGACAAACTTCAACATGGGCAGAGATGAACCTTCTACGGACTTGTTTTTCCAACCGTATATGCAATCAGATGAAAATTTAAAAGAGAAGGACAAGTTTCGTAATAGAGAGGAATGCATAAGGGCCATCAAAAAATTTCACATGCTCAACTCGGTTGATTATAAGGTGGATCGTGTAAACCCGGAAAGGTACAAGATCAAGTGTGTCCACCCTGACTGCATGTTCAAGCTGACCGCTTCATACAGACTAAGGGGTGACTGCTGGGTCATAGGTTCCATGACAACCCATACTTGTGTAAGTTCCACTCAATCACAAGACCACCGAAAACTCAACCATGATCTAATCTGTCAAGAAATCCTACCCCTGGTGAGCAACGACCCTTCTTTGAAGGTGAAAACAATCATCTCCCACATCACCACGGTTTTTAACTACACTCCGTCTTACCGTAAGGCGTGGTTAGCAAAGACTAAGGCGATTGAAAGGGTGTATGGAAACTGGGAGGAGTCATACCGAGAACTTCCCCGCTACCTCAATGCACTAAAGACATATTCTCCAGGTAGTGTTTATGTTCTGGAAACATTGCCCGCGTACGCCCAAGATGGTAGTGTACTACATGGCAACGGAATATTCAGTCGCGTCTTTTGGGCATTTCAACCATGCATCACAGGGTTTGCATCATGTAAACCAATTCTACAAATAGACGGGACTTGGTTGTATGGGAAGTACAAAGGCACGCTTTTGATGGCAATTGCACAAGATGGCAACAATAACATTTTCCCCGTTGCGTTTGCCCTTGTCGAGGGGGAGACCGGTGGTGCTTGGAGCTTTTTCCTGAAAAATCTTCGTACACACGTGGCTCCTCAACCAGATCTATGTTTGATCTCGGACAGACATGCCTCCATTGAAAGTGCCTATAATAATCCGGCAAATGGTTGGCATGACCCTCCTTCTACGCATGTCTATTGCATCAGGCATATCGTCCAGAATTTCTCGAGGGAGGTCAAGGACAAAATATTAAGGAAAGCGGTGATGAATGCGGGATACGCACTGACACAGCCCACATTCAAATATTACCGCAACGAGATCCGTTTGTCTAACCCAGAAGCCGGTACGTGGATCGACAACATACCGGTCGAAAAGTGGACTAGGTCATACGACAATGGCCAAAGATGGGGGCATATGACAACAAATCTTATTGAATCAATGAATGGGGTATTCAAGGGCATACGAAACCTCCCCATCACTGCCTTGGTGAAATCCACGTATTTTAGGATGGCTGCGTTATTTGCCAAAAGAGGTGAAATGTGGTATTCGGTCTTGCAATCAGGACAACTATGGAGTGAAAGCTGTATGAAATACATTAAGGCTGAAAGTGCTAAAGCCAACACTCACATGGTTACACGGTTTGACCGCCATAGCCACAACTTCATTGTGAAAGAGACAATTGACCACAATGAAGGCCTGGCAAGACAGGAATACAGGGTCATTTTACCTTCTCAATGGTGCGATTGTGGCAGGTTTCAAGCTTTTCGTATGCCTTGCTCTCATGTCATTGCCGCTTGTGCTCATACCCATCAAGATGCGCTTCAACTGCTCTCAAACGTTTATAAATCTGAAACGTTTCTCACTGTTTACAACAACAACTTTCCTTTGGTGGCAAAACCGGACTATTGGCCTGAATACAACGGTGATATAGTTTGGCACAATGACCAAATGCGAAGGAACAAGAAGGGTCGTCCCAAAAGCAGGCGCATAACAACAGAAATGGACGATCTTGACAGGTTGGAAAGAAAGTGTGGTTTATGCCGTCAGGTCGGACACAATCGCAAAAACTGTCCGAATCGGGCGTCTGGCTCAACCACATAAATTTTGTAATACAATAAATCTTTTCAATATTTGTGTTGTAAACATTATGGGTTTTCCGTTAATAAAACTGTTCACACAATTTAAGAAATTCAATATAGGAAATTACATTAGGGTTTTTGCGTACAACAATGATTAACGATAATCAATCTAGGAAATTACAACTGTTAACACAATTTCATCTGACCCATGCATCATCATCATTACATCACTGTCTGTTTTGACTTCCTCCAACCACACATTAGGTCTTCTTGTCGCATACGAGGTTGTTGTTCGTTTTCGCTGGATCCTTCGAATTTTTTCCCCCTCGACGATGTCTCCATCTAGCCACCGCATCAACTCCCGCTTCAGACGCTCCATGGAGTGAATGTGCTAGAATTTCATTTTCATCGCAGGTTTCGTGGCGGAGAATATAACGTAACCATCTCTGCTAAAGATCATAGGCGACGTCATTACGTAAATAAGGGAGTACAAAATAAAAATACAGTGCGAGAAAGTGTGAGAAATTTCAAAGAAACGGACGAATTATTTATAAAACAGCAAAAAACCCTAGTTTTGCCCTAGGCGCCAAGTGAGATGGCGCCTCCTCTCCTTTTTAAGGAGCATGCGCCATCTCACTTGGCTAAAAGCCAATGGAGGCGCCAAGTGAGATGGCGCCTAGGGCAAAACCCTAGGTGCATGCGCCAAATGAGATGGCTCCTCCTTTGTGGAGCCATCTCAAACATGGTTATTTGCGTAGTTTTTTCCGAAACCCAGTTATTTGTGAAATATTTTTTTAATACTTGGTTATTAATAAAAAAAATTCGAAAAATTTTCATAACTTAGAATTTTTCTAAGTTATGAAATTTTCTTATTTTTTCCCAACTTTGCCCAACATTTTCACCATGATGCAATTGGATTCAAACAAAACTTCCAACATGAAAGTTGTAGTCCTCCATAAAGTCAAAAACTTTTATTCACAAAGTTTTCCAAAAATAAGCTTTTATCTCAAGTTATGATTTTTGGAACAAGGGTCCATGAAACTTTTAACTTAGTGAAATTTTGCCCTAGTTTAGGCAGGATTTTGACCTATCTTCATGACCATTTTTCACATAGTTCCACTTGGAATATCAAAATTAATTTCAAAGATGGATTGTAGATCATGTTACAAGATTTCCAAAATATCCAAGAACTCTCCAAAATCATTTGTGGTTAGGGAGAATCGAATGTTTGAATTTGGCAAAAACTCACTTTTGATCCATGGCATTTTCATGTTGATACAAGTTGCAACTTCTGTCCAGCTTCATTTGTACTTGATTACAGGTCCCTAAACCCTTTCATACTCAATAATTAAATGCAAATCCATTGGTTTGAGGCTTTGTTCTGATCATGGGAGGATTACACAAGAGATTAATCCAAAAATAGCAAAAAGGTAACATTGCCATTTTTGTCAAAATTGCTTTATGTCAAATTGCATTCTTGAGCCTTGAACCAAATCCTACACAGCAAACCAAATCCACTAACTTGGGTCCAAGCTTACACAATGTATGCAGGATTAGAGCTAGCATGTACAGGCCTGCTCTTTGTCACTTCTCATTTTTGCTTCATAACCAAGAAACTTGCCAAAATCACATAACTTGCTCATCTGTTAGAACCAACTCTTGCAAGCATTTGAAACAAGTTTTACACATTCCCTTGAGCCAGAAACATGATCCATTCATCCCTCAAACCTTCCAAAACACAAAATCACCTTCCTCTTGCAAAACAGGGCAGCTTCTGCACTTTGAGTTCTATCTCACAAACCACTAGTGCGTTTTGCCCCAAACCTATTCAAACACATTCCATATAACCTATCCAAGCTATCCCAATCATTGAACAGCGACTGTAACTCCATTTGCAAGCTTCATCATTTCTGTTTTCAGTTTGTGCAGGTTGAGTTCTATAAGCTTGTTCAAGCACATCCAAGGCAAACTAGGCATTGGGGAAGGTCAGAGGAAGTTCAAGCAAGCTCCCAAGCATCTCAGGCCTCACTGAAAATCTCCACATTGCCATACACGAGTTCATCTGAAACAGGTTTTTGTCAACTTCCTATCTCTCTATGTAGGAATCATTTGGCTTAGGTTTGTGAATAAAAAATGTAGTACTCATAGCCCTGAAGCTGTACATATGCTCAGTTTTCATTTAAGTTAAACGTGTTAAGAGAATTTAATTCATGAACTTTCTGAAAAAGTTAGGTTAGAAATTAGGGCCAGAGAAATTCTCTCTGGTCATTGAGAGTTAGATTAAGTTTCTTATATGGTTGAAATCGTCTTGAAAAATGCTACAACTTTGATGTTATGAGTTTTTGCATTAGAGCACGTATGCAGGATCTGGACATTTTGTACAGGCGCGCGTATTTTTGAATAAAGGTTGAAGATGAAGCTTGGAAGTGGGCTGGGCCTTTGTTTCTTGTTTTTGGCACCCCCTGCATTGCTGACTGCACCCCCCTGGCCCATTTCTTTATTTTTTTGTATTTTTGTATTTATTTTTCATTTCTGATTTTATTTTATTATTTTCTAAACATAAAAAATACCAAAAATATTTTTATAAATTTTCACATTTATTTTTATATTTTATTTTATTTTTCTAACATGAAAATAATTATTAATTAGTATATACTTTTATTTTCTTTAATAAAAACAAATAAATATTTTAGAGATATTATATTTTTTTTATTTTATTATTTACACATATAAAAATAATATTTTTCCACATGTTTTTATTTCATAAATATCTTTGTATACATTTATGTTTATTTTCTTGTACATAAAATAAATAATATAGTATATATTATCTTAAAACAAAAACTAGGGTTTCCACCCTTATTAAAAATAATATTTTTCTAATATATTTTCATTTTTTGACATTTGTACATATTTCATTTATTTTTATTTTATTGTATATATATATATATATATATATATATATATATACTTTCTTAAAAGAAAATTAGGGTATTTACCCTTAATAAAAATAATATTTTATTTTCTTTTTTAATACATTAAAATATTTTATTTTTACACCCATAAAAATAAACAAAAACATTTTTACATATTTATGATATTTTGCATATTTATATTTAAATTGTTTAATTATTGCCAATTTATTTATTTGTAGCATTTATTCAATTTGGATGTAATAGTAAATCCTAGGGTTTTTATTTTCTTGCAAAATAATCCCCATTCAAAATTGTATCCCCCTCCCCATATCAATGTTGTAATAGTCGTAGATTTATTTTGCGCATTTATAACTTTCAAGTATGCCATGTTAGAGATTAGGGTTTGTATGCAATGTCCAAAATCAAAATAAATAGTTTGACCTAATGCAAGACATAAATACATGAAAATGACAACACAATGCACACATGCACTCCCTAGGGTTTCATCCACTTGTTGCCTTTTAAAATGACCATGTTATGCATGTTGAGTATCTTGGTAAAGCAAAAACAAAACAAAAGATCATAGTCCCTCGATGACGCTATCTTGGTTGCCTATACAAAATGATCTAGTCCCTCAAAAATTGCTAAAGATACTTAGCACAATTGCTATCATGGTCAATACGATGACCCGCGTCTGTCCCGTTTAACATCCAAGTACAAGGTTGTTTACCAAATGCAATGGTAAAACAACATTGTCAAAAGGGTTAAAAATGTGTAGGAAATATCTTTGAGTAGATAGGGTAGACAACTCTTAGTTACTTGATCAAAGCTTGCAAAAACATCCTTGCTATTTTCAAACACACATCACAACACAATTTCAAAATATTTCCCAAAACAAACTTTCAAACATTGAAAAATCTTTTCAAAAGACAATACACCTTTGTATACATTCAAACAAGAATCATTACAAAGGTTGCCACAACGATGGCCTCTTTTCAAAACATTTTCAAAAAAACACACACAAAGCACCATTTCAAACAATTGAAAAGCAAAAGCAAGTGATCTAAACAAGTAACTAAGAGCCCATGGATAACCATGGATGAAAAGGGTGCTTGCACCTTCCCTTTTCATAATCTACCCCCCAAACCCAAGAAAAAATCTCAAAGGTCTTTCCTGTGCTTTTTTACCTTTCCTTTGGATAAAATAAAAAGTCGATGGTGACTCTTGCTAAACCGAAACATTTGCGAACACAAACGCAAAACCTCAAGTCAGTTCTCCCACTGTATCACAGAACTGGCGACTCTGCTGGGGATTTTAATCTAAAAGTGGGGTTACCTTAGGGTTTAGATCACCTTTACATGCTTACCTTGTTTTCTTTGATTGTTTTACACTTGGTTATATTGTTTGGGTTTGAAATCCTCTACCCGGATTTGGGAAACATTCATAGGTAAATAGCAATACGTTGTGGAAACTATGTGGGGTATACCGATATGGTTGAAGCAATAGCTATATTAGTGCGACATATTTGTGGGTACCAGTAGCCTTTGAGTCAATCAAAGAGAATACGGGGCCGCTGAGTGATGTCATGAAGCACTAATGGACTTTTAGAACCTTTACTTGACCATCTTGGCCTTTTTAGAGGTAGTGAGATGACCGGCTTTGGTGCAGTTCGAAGTTGGTAGATACTCGATACTACACTCATTGATGGTTATTTTCTTGGAATATTTCGGTCGCCAGTTAAGTGGCTAAACTGAAACAATGAACACAGAAAATAATTCAGTGATATTGAGCTCCTTAGAACCCGGTTACTATTTATAGGACAGGTTGAGCCAACTAACTTCAAGAGGGTACTTACCTTTGAAACCCCATGCAAGCCTGAAACTAGGATCTTGTGTGATTTGTTTGTACATATACTTGTGCATACATCATGAACATCATAAAGCATCATTTGCATCCACTAACCATTTCAAGGGTTTGGATCTTCATCTTTGTTCCTGTTTTGTAGGTTATGGAATCACTCCGCAGAAAAACAATCCAGGTCAACCTTGTTAGAATTCCTCCTCTACTCAAGGAACTTGCTTCCAAGATTCCAGAGAATTCTCCCTTCAATGAAAGACATGGTAGACTTCTCAACTTGGTAAACTCCAACATTGAAGAAGACATGGTGAAAGTTCTTTTCCAGTTCTTTGACCCCCTACACCATTGCTTTACATTTCCTGATTACCAACTAGTTCCTACTTTGGAGGAATTTTCTCAACTCATGAGGATTCCTATTCTCCATCAACTACCCTACAACGGTACGGAAAGAGAACCAAAGCCTGAAGATGTTGCTCAAGCCTTACACTTGCAACCATCTGATATCAAAGGTCATTGGGAAACCAGAAGTGGTGTCAAGGGTTTCTTGGCAAAGTTTCTATTTGAAAAGGCACAAGACTGCTGGAATTCTCTAGATCTGCAAGCTTTTGAAGAGATTGTAGCACTTCTCATCTATGGGTTGGTCTTGTTCCCAAACCCTGATCAGGTTATAGATGTGAATGCTGTCAAGATTTTCATATCTCGGAATCCTCTGCCTCAATTGCTTGGGGACATCCTACACTCATTTTACACATGAATAATGAGGAAAAGAGGTGTTCTCATATGTTGTACTCCTCTTCTAGCAAGGTAGTTTATTTCTCACCTTCCCCAATCAGTCTTGAAGAATGAGCAAGGCTTGAGGTGGTCACAACGATTGATGACTCTTACACATTCTGATGTTCATTGGTGTTCTCGGTCCAGAGAAAATATCATCATCATTGATCGTTGTGGGGAATTCCCTAATGTCCCATTACTTGGCATTAGAGGAGGCATTACTTACAACCCATGTTTGGCTCTGAGACAATTTGGGTATGCCCGAAGGGATGGCCCTCATTACATGTTGATTCCATACTTGGTTTTTAACTTCGACAACGACGCTCAAGGACTTCGACAAAGGTTTATCCGAGCTTGGAGGATGCCCAACAAAGTGGACAGTAAGACACTGGGACACAAGAATTCCATCCCCTTGAGCCTTACCTCGAGTGGGTACGAACCCGCGCCCAGAGTCTTATGATGCCTTACCCGTACATTCTCCCTGTGATCAAAGAGCCTGTTATGGAAGGAGAGGTTCCATACACCCTCCTACATCCTGACATGCCAACATCATTAGAAGATTTGCAAAAGAGTTGGATACAGCTCAAGGAAGAACATAACACTTTTGAAGCCAGCTTCTACGCCAGTGAGAAGAAGGTTTTGGAACTTACTCGTCAACTCCACGAAGAGCAGACTCTCAACACCTACATCACACCAAAGAGGATGCGCAACGTCTTTTTACATTAGAATTTTGTAATATTTTGCCCATGGGGCATTTATGAACTAACAAATTTCTTCTTATTAATATGACGTGTGTTCTTTTTTGTTTACAACAAAATTTGAATTTCTGAATCCTTGAATGCATTACATGAATACATATCATTATCATATGCATAAATAGGTCTTCACACCAGGTTTCCTTATCTCTCTGTTGTTTATTTCAGCAAGATGGATATAGAGCAGACGGTCAAAGACCTACAGGCGCAGAATTCACAGTTCCAACAGCTACTCATGACCTTGGCAAAGGGTCAGGAGGAGCTCAAAGGTCTACTGGAAAAACAAAAGGAGAAAAAGAAAAAGAAAAGAGTGGGTGTGGCCACTATGGGAAGAAGATTTGAGAACCAAGCTAGGAGAGTCCTGGATTTCCCCTCGACGTCTGATGAAGGGGATGGCAAAGGAAAAGGAGCTGCAGGACCTTCCGAGTCTGAGGCTGAAGAAGAAGAAGAAGAAGAAGAAGAAGAAGAAGAAGAAGAAGAAGAGGATGAAGATTACTCTGAGCAGCAGTACCCTCCTACAGACGATAAGTATAAGAATCTGGAAGAGCGGATGGAAGCCATGGAGGTACAAAGAGTACCTGGGATGGATTTCGAAGAACTAGGATTGGTTGCTGGGATTTTCATTCCCCTAAATTCAAAGTGCCTACATTTTCTAAATACGGTGGTTTGTCTTGTCCGAAGATACATCTGCGGTCTTACGTCAGAAAGATCCAACCTCACTCTTCTGATAAGGATCTGTGGGTCCATTTTTTTCAAGATGGTTTGTCGGGTACGCAATTGGATTGGTTCTATCAGCTTGAAAGATCTGATGTACATAACTGGGAGGATTTGGCTGCTGCTTTCTACCGACAATATCAATATAATGCATATTTAGCACCTACTCGTACTCAATTACAGAGTATGGGTATGGTCTCTAATGAAGGCTTTAAGGAGTATGCCCAAAAGTGGTGGGATTTGGCTGGAAGGGTGCAGCCACCTTTGTCTGAAAGAGAGCTTGTTGATATGTTTTTGGGGACCTTGTCAGGTCCATTCTTTAATCATTTGATCGGAAGCTCATCTGCAGGGTTCACCGAGTTAATTCTGACCGGTGAAAGAGTCGAAGCTGGCATTAAGAGCGGTAAAATTCAGAAGGATACATCTGCTTCCCCTACTATCAAAAAGACCTTTCCAGCCAAGAAAGAAGTTTTTTCTGTTTACACCCAGAGAAATCAAGGAAGAATGGAGCACCGACCAGCGGTGGGGGCTGTGATGATTCAGAACCCCGCAGCTGATCAACCTCGGAGCAGTTAACCCAGAGCTAACCAAACCAGGGTGGAAAGGCCTGCACGGAAATTCACCCGGATCAATATGACACCTGCTCAGGTCCTCCCTTATCTGTTAAAGTTAAACCTTACAAACTTGAAAGAAGCGCTGAAAAACCCAAATACCTCTTCTCCATATTACCATTCAAATGCAAAATGTGCATATCATTCGGACAGTGTGGGGCACGACACCAACAACTGTTGGGCCCTTAAAAATAAGATCCAGGATTTAATAGATGCCAAGGAGGTGGAGTTTGATGCCCCCGAAAAACCTAATGTGATATCCGCTCCTATGCCAAAACATGGTCACAATGTCCATGCTATTGTAAAAGATCTTTATGTTACTGCTGTTGATGACTTAATGACTCCATTGCTAATGATCAAGATGAATCTGTTGAAAGCCGGGATTTTCTCGGGCTGTGAAAAAGATTGTTACTTTTGTTTGACCTTGCAATCCGACTGTCCACTTTTGAAGTCAGGCATCCAACGCCTGATGGATAATCAAGAAATCCTCTTTAAGAAAACTCTTGTTACTTTTGTTACTCCTGTTACTCCAATCAATGATGTTGTTATAATCACCATTTCCGAAAATCTTTCCAAGGTCTCCAAAAGACCTGTTAAGATTACACCCGATCCAAAGTTTGTACCTCTGAAGATAACAATGTCGGGGCCTATCCCATACAAGTCCAACAAGACAATACCGTGGAATTATGGAGGAGAGATCTTCTACCACGGTGTTAAGCAGATCGAATCAGTCGAAGAAAGTTCCAATGAAGAGACTCTTGATGTAGGAAATATTGCGGGGACAAGTAAGATCACCCGCAGCAGAAGAATCTTCTCTCCGGAGATTGCTCCTCCAAGGGCAGTCTTCGAACCCTCAAGTGCTCGTAAGGTTACTCCGGTGCCAGTCAACACATCTGTACGAAGTCCAGTTATTGAAGAAATTGTTACTCCCGAAATCGTACCCTCTGTTGTAACTGCTGATAAAGGTAAGGGAATCCAAGAAGCACCCGTCAGGACGAGGGCTCAGACTTTGGTTATCCCCGAGACCACCCAAAAGGAAATGGAGGACATTTTAAAGATAATTAAGAAAAGCGACTATGATGTTGTAGAACAACTGGGGCAAACCCCTTCAAAAATCTCTATGCTGGCTCTATTGCTCTGCTCCGAGGCTCGTGCCAAAGCCTTAATCAAATTCCTAAAGACGGCGCACGTGCCGCAAGAAACTTTTGCGAATCAGTTTCAAGAGTGTGTAGCCAGCCTTACAGCCGACAATGGTCTTGGCTTCTCTGATGCCGATCTAACATCTAAGGGAAGAAAGCATAATGATGCGTTTCATGTCTCGGTGGAGTGCAAAGGGACCACTCTTGCTCACGTTCTGGTTGATATCGGGTCGTCTTTAAATGTCCTACCAAAGAAAGCATTGGACAGACTAGATTGTGAAGGTTTAGTTTTGAAGCCCAGCAACATCATCGTAAGAGCCTTTGACGGTTCTAAGCGGATGGTCCACTGGGAGGTGGACATCCCAATTAAAGTGGGTACTGAAACTTTCCACTCCATATTTTATGTCATGGACATCCGTCCCTCCTACTCTTGCTTGTTAGGAAGGCCATGGATTCATCATGCTGGGGCTATTACATCTACCCTGCATTAGAAGCTTAAGTACCATGTCCAGGGGAAAATTGTGACAGTCTGTGGCGAGGAGGAGTATATGATAAGCCATCTGAGTTCATTTCGCTATGTTGAATTAGATGGTGAATTCATCGAGACCCCCTTTCAGCACTTTGAATAGGTTTCTCCTGAAGTTGCGGTAGCCTAGACAATGACTTATGTGCCCATCATTACCAAACCTGTGTCCCGGATGTCATCCCTTAAAGATGCGGAGGCTGTGATCAAGGAATGAGGAAGCACAGTATGGGGTCAACTGCCAGATTTTCCTTACAAGACAGATAAGTTTGGCTTGGGATTCACTGCTGCTAGTCATAAGGCTATGCGTCGCTCCTGGGCTGGAGGACCGCCATTGAAAATCACTTATCATGGAGTTCATGCTTTAGAGGATGATGAAGAAGAAAGCAATTTTGAAGACTGGATCTTTCCAACTATTGAAGGAGGACTGAACAACTAGGAGGCGAAAGACTTCGTTCCCATTACATTCATCAATCAGTAATTTATCTTTTGAACATTTTCCGTTGGTCTGTAATAATTTTTTAACAATTCGTACACTTTTTTCCTTATGCCTTACCCGGGGCATATAGGTCCACTTGTAAGGGCTTGATTTCTTCATTTTCATATGCCATTTTTAATGAATCATGGACGTTTTCATCTATAAACTTGTGTGTTCATTTTCTTTCTTTTACATTTTATTTTGTTTAAAGGTGGCTATCCCCCACACACACCCACACTCACAAAATGCAGGTACCCATCCACTCCGGATTCCATGGGTAACAATTCTGCTATGGCCTTCAGTGACTCTGAAGATCTGGTCAATCATGCCGAATACGAAGGTGATGAAGACTGTGAAGTTCCTGGAGAGTTGGCAAGACTTCTACAACGGGAAGAAAGGGCTATTCTGCCCCATGAAGAGCTGTTAGAGACTATCAACTTGGGTACTGCCGAAGACAGAAAAGAGGTTAAAGTGGGTGCCAACCTGGAGCCAAGTGTCAAAGAGCGCTTAGTTCGGCTGTTGAATGAATATGTTGAGATCTTTGCCTGGACCTACGAAGACATGTAGGGACTCGACACAGATATTGTGGTTCACTGTCTCCCTACAAGAGAAGATTGTCCACCAATCAAACAGAAAGTCCGCCGAATGAGGCCCGACATGTCCGATAAGATCAAAGCTGAGGTGATGAAGCAGTCCAACGCTGGCTTTCTTGTTGTTACTTCCTATCCACAGTGGGTTGCTAACATTGTGCCCGTGCCTAAGAAGGATGGCAAAGTAAGAATGTGTGTGGACTACAGATACTTAAACGGGGCTAGCCCTAAAGATGACTTTCCACTACCACACATTGACATCTTGGTTGACAACACAGCTCAACACAAGGTATTCTCTTTCATGGATGGATTTTCAGGGTACAACCAGATCAAAATGGCCCCTGAAGACATGGAGAAGACTACTTTTGTTACATAGTGGGGTACCTTCTGCTATAAAGTGATGCCATTCAGACTGAAGAATGTCGGGGCAACCTATCAGCGAGCCATGGTAGCTTTGTTTCATGACATGATACATCATGAGATTGAAGTCTACGTAGACGACATGATAGCCCGTTCACAAACAGAAGAAGAACACATCGACCATCTGCAAAAGCTGTTTGTCAGATTGAAAGAGTACAAGCTCAGACTGAACCCTAACAAGTTCACTTTCGGAGTCAGGTCCGGTAAACTCTTGGGATTCATCATCAGTAACAAAGGCATCAATGTTGATCCTGCCAAAGTCAAATCTATACAAGAAATGCATGCCCCTCGCACTGAAAAAGAGGTCAGAGGTTTCTTGGGACGCTTAAACTACATTGCAAGGTTCATCTCTCACCTAACATCTACCTGTAAGCCAATCTTCAAGCTATTGAAGAAAGATCAGGTGGTTAAATGGAATAATGACTGTCAAGTTGCTTTCGATGAAATCAAGGAGTATTTGCTGGAACCTTCTATCTTGATGCCTCCCGTCGAAGGAAGACCTTTAATCATGTATCTGACTGTCCTGGAGAATTCAATGGGGTGCGTATTGGGCCAACATAACGAGTCTGGCCGAAAAGAGCATGCCATTTATTACCTTAGCAAAAAGTTTACCGACTGTGAGACTCGCTACTCACTGCTCGAGAAAACTTGCTTCACTTTGGTATGGGTTGCTCGCCGGCTAAGACAGTATATGTTGACACATACCATTTTACTGATCTCTAATATGGATTTGATCAAGTACATCTTCGAGAAGCCTGCTCTATCCGGAAGAATCGCTAGATGGCAGATGATCCTCATCGAATATGATATACAATACACAACCCAAAAAGCCATAAAGGGGAGTGTGCTAGCCGATCATCTGGCCCATCAAGCTGTCGAAGATTACCAGTCCATGAGGTTCAATTTTCTCGACAAGGATATCATGACCTTGAGCAACATTGAAGAAAACAGACCGTATGAGGGACCTGAACAAGGATCCCGATGGACCCTGTACTTTGATGGTGCCTCCAACGCACTTGGGAACGGTATCAGCGTGGTACTTATCTCTCCACAAGGTTGCCATACACCTTTCACTGATAGACTCTGCTTCAGCTGCACCAACAACATGGCCGAGTATGAAGCTTGTATCTTTGGTCTCAAGGCTGCTATTGACTTGGGAATCAAATCTTTGATTGTATTTGGGGACTCAGCTTAGGTTATCAGTCAAATCAAAGGAGAGTGGGATACTAAGAACCCTAACCTCATCCCTTACAAAGAACATGTCTTGACGTTGTTACCATATTTCGAGTAGATTACCTTCGAGCACTTCCCGCGAGAAGAGAATCAGCTAGCAGATGCGCTAGCTACAATGTCATCCATGTTTAAACTTAACTGGGATAATGAGGCTCCTCAAATCACCATTGATCGAATGGACGAACCTGCACATTGTCACGAGATTAATACCGAAGAAGTAGTGGACCGACCTTGGTTTCATGACGTCAAAAGGTATCTCGAAGCACAAGAATACCCTGAAGGAGCTTCAGTCAACGACAAAAAGTTCTTAAGGAGGTTCACGGCCAAGTTCTTTCTGAGCAATGGTATCCTATACAAGCGCAATCTTGATTGTGTCCTATTCCGTTGTGTGGATAAGGTTGAAGCTCAGCAGATCATGGCTGAACTACATAATGGCACATTTGGCACCCACTCAAGCGGTCATACGATGGCTAAGAAGATTCTACGGGCACGCTACTACTGGTCTACCATGGAAGCTGATTGTCATCAACATTCCCGTACTTGTCACAAATGCCAAATCTATGCTGACAAGGTACATATTCCCCCAGTTCCTCTCAATGTCTTAACAGCTCCTTGGCCATTCGCGATGTGGGGAATCGACATGATTGGAGAGATCAAGCCTACAACATCCAATGGACACCGTTTCATCCTGGTGGCTATTGATTACTTTACCAAGTGGGTCGAAGCAGCTTCCTTCGCCTCCGTTACAAACAATATGGTTGCCCGCTTCATCAAGCAGAACCTCATATGCCGGTATGGTATCCCCAACAGGATCATCACTGACAACGGTACAAATTTAAATAATACTATGATCACCGCTCTGTGCGAGCAGTTCAAGATTCAACATCACAATTCATCTTCCTATCGGCCTAAGATGAACGGTGTTGTCGAAGCCGCGAACAAAAATATCAAGAAGATCATTCAAAAGATGACAGTCACCTACAAGGACTGGCATGAGATATTACCGTTTTCTCTGCACGGGTACCGTACTACAGCACGCACTTCAACTAGGGTAACACCCTTTTCTTTGGTATACGGCATGGAGGCTGTTTTACCTATCGAGGTTCAGATTCCCTCCTTAAGAATCATGAAAGATGCTGGTTTGAGTGAAGACGATTGGATTCAAACCTGGCTCGATCAACTTAACTTGATTGACAAAAAGCGACTTACTGCTGTTTACCATGGTCAGGCGTATCAAAAACGTATGATCAAGGCCTTCAACAAGAAAGTCAAGAGACAAGTATATCAAGTCGGGGACCTTGTAATCAAGCGAATCATCTTGCCGCAAAGTGATCCCAGGAGAAAATGGACTCCTACTTACGAAGGACCATTTGTGATAAAAAACATCTTTTCTGGTGGGGCAATGATCCTGACTACCGTGGACAGCGATGACCTGCGAACGCAGACATAGTCAAAAGATACTACGCATAAACGACCCGACAAGTTGAAAACCCGAAAGGGCGACTTGGGAAAAAATGGGCATCCCGGTGAATCGAAAACCCGAAAGGGAGGTTCAGGCAAAAATTAGGGATAAATAAAAAAATTGTACACTCGGCAAGTTGAAAACCCGAAAGGGCGACTTAGGCAAAAAGGGGTTTCCCGGTGGACTGAAAACCCGAAAAGGCGGTCTAGGCAAAAGTTAGGGAATTAAAGCGTATGACTATGTCTCGTCGTATCACTTTAAGCATAATCTCTTCACGGACAAACTCCAAGCTTCTGATCAATCCAATCATCTGCGGACGGAGCAACGAATGGACAAGATACTCAGAGCTACGAAGGCTATAGCAGAATGGGAACCCCATGGAATTGTTACACATAGCCATCTTTATTTGTATAAATGTTTCTCAATTTTTTGACAACATCCTCTTACTAGGATGTCTGTCTCCTTTGTACAAAATACTTACACAAAGTTACTTCAAAGTGCAGAAAATTGTTTGCCTTTTCTTTCTCTTTTACACTTATGTTTTATTTGAAAACGTCCAATGATTTATTAAATGAGCATATGCATTTGAATATAATCATTGCTTACAAATAAAACGAAATGAGAAAGAATAATTACTGACAGATGGAAAGTATGGGAAAACGTCTTTGGGCTATTCAATGGGAAATCCTCAATCGAGCTATGACTTTTAAATACATATCCCCAGCGGAGTTAAGTTTCAAAATCCCCATCAGAACTAAGTTTCCAAACTCCCAATCCCCAGCGGATCCAGAAAACTTTGAACTGCAAACCCTCAGTGGAGATAAAACTTTCTTCCTCAACGGAGTCCAAAACTTTAACCCTTAAACCTCGGTGGAATACCATCCAATTTCCTCCAATTCCCCAGAGGTTGGTCTTAAAACCAAAATATTCCCCTGCAAGTTATCTTAGAAACCAGACCACAACTTCAGATAATTCCTCAATAGATTGGCATACAACCCAAGCCTTTGAGAACTCTTCAACAGAATAAACATTCTCCCCGCAGATTATTTCCCAGCAGATCGAAGATTCTCACTCTCATTTCTCTAGTGGAAGCCTCCAAGGTTTCAATTCCCCAGTAGAGATCGTCGGAGTTTTCTTTATTCCCCGGGAAAGTCATGAAGGATTCTCACATCCCCACAGAAGTTGTCAAAGTCTTGTTAATCCCCACAAGTTGCCCAGGATTTTCTATCTTCAACAGTGGTCCAAGGATTTCTCATTCTCAACAATTAAAGATTTTGAATCTCCAACAGCAGTCAAGGGTTTATTTTCCCTGGAAGCAGTCAAAGATTTCATTACCTCCAGCTATCAAGGATTTATTTTCCTCAGCAAGACAGCTAATCAGCTTACATGCGCATCCATTACATTCATATATCATAAACATTGATAAAGCCCATTTTATTGCATCATACATGTCATGCAACATAACTTTGTGTTTTAGCTAACATTTTACACTTTTCAGGATGAGATTAAAAGATATCTTTAACAAATATTCAAAGATTTCAGATACAGTACGGACACACTCCAAGACATGGAAGTTATTCAGCTACTCATTCGGATCTCTTATTTCAGATACAGTATGGATACACCCCAGACATGGAGGTCATTCTACTACTCATTCAGAATTTTAAGTCAAGATATAGTATAGATACACCCCAGACACGGCGGACATTCTACTACTCATTCAGACTTCAGCAATCAGATACAGACTAGATACGCTCCAGACACGGAAGGCATTCTATTTCTCATTCAGATTCAACTATCAACTTCAAGTTCAGATACACTCCAGACACGGACGTCATTCTGTCATTTATCCAGATCCCAGTTACAGTACAGATACACTCCAGACACGGAAGTCATTCTGCTACTCATACAGATCTCAACTTCAGATACAGTCCAGATACGCTCCAATCATGGTTGCCATTTTGTCACTCATTCGGAATTTATCCCCAGCCCAGAGATGCTCCATACACGGATGTTTTTTGTCGCCTATTCAGAATTCAGATATAATACAGATACACTCCAAACACGGCAATCATTCTGATATTCATTCAAGAATAAAATTCGGTTACAGTTCGGATACGCTCCAGACACGGACGCCACTCCTTTTCTCATACGAATCCAATCTCTAGATACAACTCATATACGGTCCAGATACGGATACCATTCTGGTGTTCATTCTCCAAATTTTCACAAACAGTCTTGGATGGCATCTCTAAGCCCATCTCCAGCAAGATTCTACCATCTCCAAATGGCATCTTCAAGCCCATTCCCTCAGCTACATTTTGATGAGTGCAAATTTACGGGCACTCTAGTGTCCAATCATCTTTTACCTTTGAGTCACGAAAGGCAAACTCGCCAATCTAACTCTTCAGGTTCAAGAAGATTGAACAGGGGCAGCTGTTGTACCCCAAAATTTTCCCTCTCATTTTATCAAGATTTCCCCTCACAAGACTCTTTGAACTCCAGACAGGATTAGGGTTTGCTCTGCTCAAGACATCTCCTTGCACTGATGACCTAAATTAGGGTTTGAGTTTGCACAGGGATTTTTGGACTTTCAATGCTCAAAGTTACTTTAATACTTCATGATGGACTTATAAGATTTCATCTACCAAGTTTCAAGCTTTGAATCAAATTTTTGCCCAGTCAATTGGACAGTTGACCTAGGAATCAACTGTATTAGGGAAAAAGTCAACTGTGGCCAATTCACAGTCAAAACTCACAATTTTTTATCCACATCCACATTATAGGCTCATATGAATCATTTTATCAAGTTTGGACCACAACTCCTCAAGAAATTTGATCAGATCATTAAAAGGGCAAAATGGTCATTTTTAGGGTTATGACTGCACAAGGGCAATTTCTGATTTTTTACCTAGACAATGGCAAATTGGGTTCAAGAATGAATTCAAGGACTCAATGGCATCATGTTGACCTATTCACAAGGTTCAAAAGATCTCAAATGCATTGGATTGACAGGTGAATTTTTCAGTCAACTGATCAAAATTTGACTGTACACTGAAAAGTCAAACTTTGACTTTTTGGTCAAAATCAAGTGCCAAGGGTCATTTTTTATCAATATGTGTCAAAACATGAAACTTGTTCATCAAGAAACCTAATTTTGCAAATTAGGGTTTAAGATTGAAAAAATTTCATAACTTAGAATTTTTCTAAGTTATGAAATTTTCTTATTTTTCCCCAACTTTGCCCAACATTTTCACCATGATGCAATTGGATTCAAACAAAACTTCCAACATGAAAGTTGTATTCCTCCATAAAGTATACAACTTTTATTCACAAAGTTTTCCCAAAAGAATCTTAGATCTCAAGTTATGATTTTTGGAACAAGGGTCCATGAAACTTTTAACTTAGTGAAATTTTGCCCTAGTTTAGGCAGGATTTTGACCCATCTTCATGACCATTTTTCACATAGTTCCACTTGGAATCTAAAAATTCATTTCAAATATGGATTGTAGAGCATGTTGCAAGCTTTCCAAAATGTCCAAGAACTCTCCAAAATCATTTGTGGTTAGGGAGAATCGAAGGTTTGAATTTGGCAAAAACTCACTTTTGATCCATGGCATTTTCATGTTGATACAAGTTGCAACTTCTGTCCAGCTTCATTTGTACTTGATTACAGGTCCCTAAACCCTTTCATACTCAATAATTAAATGAAAATCCATTAGTTTGAGGCTTTGTTCTGATCATGGGAGGATTACACAAGAGATTAATCCAAAAATAGCAAAAAGGCAACATTGCCATTTTTGTCAAAATTGCTTTATGTCAAATTGCATTCTTGAGCCTTGAACCAAATCCTACACAGCAAACCAAATCCACTAAGTTGGGGCCAAGCTTACACAATGTATGCAGGGTTAGAGCTAGCCTGTACAGGCCTGCTCTTTGTCACTTCTCATTTTTGCTTCATAACCAAGAAACTTGCCAGAATCACATAACTTGCACATCTGTTAGAACCAACTCTTGCAAGCATTTGAAACAAGTTTTACACATTCCCTTGAGCCAGAAACACGAGCCATTCATTCCTCAAACCTTCCAAAACACAAATTCACCTTCCTCTTGCAAAACAGGGCAGCTTCTGCACTTTGAGTTCTATCTCACAAACCACTCGTGCATTTTGCCCCAAACCTGTTCAAACACATTCCATATAACCTATCCAAGCTATCCCAATCATTGAACAGCGACTGTAACTCCATTTGCAAGCTTCACCATTTCTGTTTTCAGCTTGTGCAGGTTGAGTTCTACAAGCTTGTTCAAGCACATCCAAGGCAAACTAGGCATTGGGGAAGGTCAGAGGAAGCTCAAGCAAGCTCCCAAGCATCTCAGGCCTCACTGAAAAGCTCCACATTGCCATACACGGGTTCATCTGAAACAGGTTTTTGTCAACTTCCTATCTCTCTATGTAGTAATCATTAGGCTTGGGTTTGTGAATAAAAAATGTAGTACTCATAGCCCTAAAGTTGTACATATGCTCAGTTTTCATTTAAGTTAAACGTGTTAAGAGAATTTGATTCATGAACTTTCTGAAAAAGTTAGGTTAGAAATTAGGGCCAGAGAAATTCTCTCTAGTCTTTGAGAATTAGATTAAGTTTCTTATATGGTTGAAATCGTCTTGAAAAATGCTACAACTTTGATGTTATGAGTTTTTGCATTAGAGCACGTATGCAGGATCTGGACATTTTGTACAGGCGCGCGTATTTTTGAATAAAGTTGAAGATGAAGCTTGGAACTGGGTTGGGCCTTTGTTTCTTATTTTTGGCACCCCATGCATTGCTGAATGCACCCCCTGGCCCATTTCTTTATTTTTTTGTATTTTTGTATTCATTTTTCATTTCTGGTTTTATTTTATTATTTTCTAAACATAAAAAATACCAAAAATATTTTTATAAATTTTCACATTTATTTTTATATTTTATTTTATTTTTCTAACATGAAAATAATTATTAATTAGTATATACTTTTATTTTCTTTAATAAAAACAAATAAATATTTTAGAGATATTATATTTTTTTATTTTTTTATTTATACATATAAAAATAATATTTTTCCACATGTTTTTATTTCATAAATATCTTTGTATACATTTATGTTTATTTTCTTGTACATAAAATAAATAATATAGTATATATTATCTTAAAACAAAAACTAGGGTTTCCACCCTTATTAAAAATAATATTTTTCTAATATATTTTCATTTTTTGACATTTGTACATATTTCATTTATTTTTATTTTATTGTATATAATTAATATATATATATATATATATATATATATATATATATATATATATATATATATATATATATATATATATATATATATATATATATATATATATATATATATATATATATATATATATATATATATATATATATATATATATATATATATATATATATATATATATATATATATATATATATATATATATATATATATATATATATATATATATATATATATATATATATATATATATATATATATATATATATATATATATATATATATATATATATATATATATATACTTTCTTAAAAGAAAATTAGGGTTTTTACCCTTAATAAAAATAATATTTTCTTTTCTTTTTTAATACATTAAAATATTTTATTTTTACACCCATAAAAATAAACAAAAACATTTTTACATATTTATGATATTTTGCATATTTATATTTAAATTGTTTAATTATTGCCAATTTATTTATTTGTACCATTTATTCAATTTGGATGTAATAGTAAGTCCTAGGGTTTTTATTTTCTTGCAAAATAATCCCCATTCAAAATTGTATTCCCCTCCCCATATCAATGTCGTAATAGTCGTAGATTTATTTTGCGCATTTATAACTTTCAAGTATACCATGTTAGAGATTTGGGTTTGTATGCAATGTCCAAAATCAAAACAAATAGTTTGACCAAATGCAAGACATAAATACATGAAAATGACAACACAATGCACACATGCACTCCCTAGGGTTTCATCCACTTGTTGCCTTTTAAAATGGCCATGTTATGCATGTTGAGTATCTTGGCAAAGCAAAAACAAAACAAAAGATCATAGTCCCTCGATGACGCTATCTTGGTTGCCTATACAAAATGATCTAGTCCCTCAAAAATTGCTAAAGATACTTAGCATAATTGCTATCATGGTCAATACGATGACCCGCGCCTGTCCCGTTTAACATCCAAGTACAAGGTTGTTTACCAAATGCAATGGTAAAACAACACTGTCAAAAAGGTTAAAAATGTGTAGGAAAGATCTTTGAGTAGATAGGGTAGACAACTCTTAGTTACTTGATCAAAGCTTACAAAAACATCCTTGTTATTTTCAAACACACATCACAACACAATTTCAAAACATTTCCCAAAATAAACTTTCAAACATTGAAAAATATTTTCAAAAGACAATACACCTTTGTATACATTCAAACAAGAATCATTACAAAGGTTGCCACAACGATGGCCTCTTTTCAAAACATTTTCAAAAAAAAACACACAAAGCACCATTTCAAACAATTGAAAAGCAAAAGCAAGTGATCTAAACAAGTAACTAAGAGCCCATGGATAACCATGGATGAAAAGGGTGCTTGCACATTCCCTTTTCATAATCTACCCTCCGAACCCAAGAAAACATCTCAAAGGTCTTTCCTGTGCTTTTTGACCTTTCCTTTGGATAAAATAAAAAGTCGGTGGCGACTCTTGCTAAACCGAAACATTTTCGAACACAAACGCAAAACCTCAAGTCAGTTCTCCCACCGTATCACAGGCGGAAAGCCGAAAAAGAGGCTGCAGTAGAGCCTCACCCAGAATCTAGCACCAATGTGCCAAGAAAAGAAAAAGGAAAGCAAAGGAAACCTCTGGAGAGGGAACCAATTTCTAGAAGACTGGTGTGGCCAGAATAATGTGGATCTAATGACGAAGATAATTCTGACTCCGACGATACTTAAGATATTATGGTAAACGTAATATCAGTGCTGCCTAGGGAGTACAACCGTCAGGTCGAAGTCAAAGAAACCGACTTGATGGTGAACAAGAAATGGTCAGACATAGGCCAATGTGTTACTATGTGATGAATAATGGTTACGTTGAGGAGCATAACGCTTTCTTTGAGCCACCTATTGAGGCGATAAAAAATCACCTCAAGCCCCTATTTATCAGAGCAAAGATAGTGGAAGTGACTATAAATAAAATCTTGGTTGATTGTGGGACGACAATAAAAATAATTCCACAATCTATGCTGAGAAAAATAGGAAAAGGGGATGCTGATATTAAGCCCCACAACATGGTCCTCTAAAATTATGAAGGGGGTATTGGAACCACCATGGGAGTTATACAACTGGATCTCAAGGTGGGCTCAATTCTTCTACCTACCATGTTTATGGTGATTTCAGCAAAACCAAATTATAATCTGCTTTTGGGTCGAGAATGGATACATGGAATATGTGTAGTTCCATCTTCGATGCATCAGAGGGTTACAATATGGCGCCTCAATGGTATTGTAGAGAACATCGAGGCTGATCAAAGTTACTACCTGGGAGAAGTTAACAACATTGGCAAAAATAGTTTCGACAGAAACTTGGCTCATATAGGGCCATGCAGCCCTCCTGAATTCGATCTGACTCCAGCACCCAATGCTTTCTGCTATATTTATCTACACTCTGATCATGGTTTTTAGTGGGATAGAGAGGATTTATCAAACATCGACTATGGAGGGGTTGATGACATACGCCCAACAGGATGGGGGAGTGAGTTTGGTGATGATGACTAAATCACATGCTCTACAAAGGATTTCGACATATGTAGCCGAAAATAGAATGATAGCGGCCTTAGAGGCTGAATTCAAATATATGGCTCTTGAAGCCAATGAACAGGTATCTTCCCAAGAAGGCCCTGGGAAGGATTTCGACCTAGAACCTTCTGACTCAGAAGAGAAAGAAGTTCGAAATTAGAGGTTAGACGTCATCTATGATGATGAACCTCTAGGTTTCAAAAAAGATCTGTTGGCGAACAGCGTTAGAACACTAGCGCAAGACCCCTTAGAAGAAGTAAACCTAGGTGAAGGTCCTGTAAAAAAGCCAACATATATCAGCGCGAAGATAGATCCAGAACTCAGGGTTGAAATGATCCAATTGTTAAAAGAGTTCAGAGATTGCTTTGCATGGGATTATGATGAAATTCCTGGTCTCGACAGAAGTTTGGTGGAACTACAATTGCCAACAAAACCTGGAAAGAAGCCTGTCAAGACAACTCCAAGGCGCTTTGCACCGGAGATTCTGTCAAAAATCAAAATGGAAGTCGAAAGACTGCTGAAATGCAAGTTCATCCAAACGACCAGGTATGTCGAATGGATTGCAAATATAGTACCTGTTATAAAGAAGAATGGTACCTTATAGGTGTGCATTGATTTCGGAGATCTGAATGTTGCAACACCCAAAGATGAATATCCAATGCCTGTGGCGGAAATGCTTGTCGATTCTGCCGCTGGTTTCGAGTACATGAGTATGCTTGACGAATAGTCTGGATATAATCAAATTTTTATTGCTGAAGAGTATGTGTCGAAAACAGCATTTCATTGCCCTGGGGCCTTAGGCACTTACGAATGGGTAGTGATTCCTTTTAGCCTAAAAAACGCAGGGGCAACATATCAAAGAGCAATGAATTCTATCTTCCATGATTTTATTGAGACTTTTATGCAGATTTATATTGATGATATTGTTGTCAAATCTGTTTTAGGGAAGGCTCACATGGACCATCTTCGACAATCCTTTGAGAGGATGAGACACTATGGTCTGAAAATGAATCCTCTAAAGTGCGCTTTTGGTGTCAAAGCAGGGGACTTCTTAGGCTTTGTGGTCCATAAAAAAGGAATCGAGATAAACCAAAACAAGACCAAAGCTATTTTGGAAGCCAAAGCGCCAACCAACAAGAAGGAATTGCAGTCTCCACTTGCCAAGATAAATTTCCTAAGGAGATTTATATCCAACCTCAGTGGGAAAATGCAAGCCTTCTCACCACTACTTCGACTCAGCAAAGGAGGATTTGAATGGGGGAAAGAACAACAAGAGGCCTTCGAGAAAATCAAAGAGTACCTTACCAAGCCACCTATTCTGGTACCTCCTTGTAGAAATAGAAGTATGAGATTGTACATAGCTGCATCTGATAAAACCATAGGGAGCATGTTAGCTCAAGAGGATGAGAATGGTGTTGAAAGACCCATCTACTACCTCAGTAGAGTTTTAAATGATGCAGAAACTAGATATAACGAAGTTGAAAAACTATGTTTATGTCTTTACTTCTCATGTACAAAACTCAAGCAATATATTAAACCAGTTGATGTTTACGTTTCGTCTCATTTTGATGTTTTCAAATATATGTTGTCGGAACCTATTTGGCACAGTAGAATTGGCAAATGGGCACTTGCATTAACTGAGTATTCATTAACCTTTATGCCTCTCAAGGCTGTAAAAGGTCAAGTGGTAGCAGACTTTATAGTATACCACTCAATAAATGAAGAATCACTAAATTATTTGGAGATTGAACCTTGGAAGTTATACTCCGACGGTTCTAGTCATAAAGACGGAACTGGAGTGGGGGTTCTAATTATTTCTCCAGAAAAAGTTCCAACAACATTTAATTACAAGATCGAAGGAGATTGTTCAAATAATGAGGCTGAATACGAAGCTTTAATCGTAGGCCTTGAAATCTTGTTGGAATTGGGGGCAAATCGAGTTGAAATAATGGGAGACTCAGAGTTAGTCCTAAAACAAGTTACGAAAGAATACAAGTGCATAAGAGAAAAACTTATCATGTATTTCATAATAACCAGGCGTTTGTTGAAGAATTTCGAAGTGGTTAACATTCGACATATACCAAGTTTGGAAAATCAAGTAGCTAATGATTTAGCACAGATCGCTTCCGGGTATAAAGTCTCGAAAGAAAAACTACAACAAGCAATTGAAGTTAGAGGAAGAGTAGCATCCACTAAGTTGTATCCAACAGATTTGGAAACAACAACGTTGGGATACACTGCTCATGGAAACTTCGAGAATTCGTTCATAGACAATCTAACAGAACAAGATTGGAGAAAGCCTATAGTAAATTATTTACAGAATCCAGTGGCTTCGACGGATCGAAAGATAAAGTATAGGGCATTAAGCTATATACTAATGGGAAATGAATTATTCAAGAAAACACCTGAAGGTATGCTACTGAAATGCCTAAGTGAAATAGAAGCATACATAGCTCTTTCTACCACACACGCCGGGGCATGTGGAGCACATCAAGTAGGCCGTAAGATGAAATGGTTTTTGTTTCGACAAGGACTGTATTGGCCCACTATGTTAAAAGATTGTGTTGAGTTTGCAAAAGGATGTCAAGAATGTCAAGTGTATACAGGCATCCAGCATGTACCGGCAAGCGAACTTCATTAGATTGTGAAACCTTGGCCTTTTAGAGGATGGGCTTTAGATCTTATTGGAGAGATTCGACCAGTGTCCTCTAAAAGCTAGAAATACATATTGGTGGGCATTGATTATTTTACTAAATGGATTGAAGCAATTCCTTTAGTCAATGTAGACCAAGAGAATGTCATTGAATTTATTCAAAAGTACATTATATATAGATTTGGAACCCCTGAGACAATAACGACCGATCAAGGATTAGTCTTTACTGACCAAAAAATGCAAGAATTTGCTACAGAAATAGGATTCAAACTGTTAATGTCTACACCTTACTATGCACAAGCTAATGGCCAAGTCGAAGCTGCAAACAAGGTAGTAATCAGTTTAATAAAGAAACATGTGGGAAAGAAGCCAAGAAACTGGCACAAGACATTAGATCAAGTTTTATGGGCTTGTCGAACCTCTCCTAAAGAGGCTATGGGAACAACACCATTTCGTCTAACTTATGGTCATGATGCGGTATTGCCAGTGGAAATTTACAGTCAACGAGGGTTCAGAGACATCAAGATATCCCTTCTGAAGTTTATTGGAATATGATGTTGGACCAATTAGTTGATTTGGACGAAGAAAGGTTGAAAGCTTTAGACCTCTTAAGATTACAGAAGAAAAGGGTCGAAAAATCCTACAATCGAAAAGTAAAACCTAAGACATTTCTACCTGAGGATCTAGTATGGAAGGTAATTCTCCCAATGGATCGAAAAGATAGAAATATGGGAAAATGGTCCCCTAAGTGGGAAGGACCTTTCAAAATTATCCAAACTTTCTCTGGTGGATCCTATGAGATCGAGGAGTTAAATGAAGATCAAAGGCTTCTGAGAGTAAACGGTAAATACTTGAAAAAGTATAGACCTATGCTTCAAGAGGTTAAAATAGCCAATGTATAGTCACAGTCGAAATAAGAAAGAAAAAAGCCAAAATGGAAATTTCATTAAAATTTGCCAAAATAGCCTTAAGTCATTACAATAGATGATTATACAAATACAGAGATAGAATTTAAAAGGGGAGATTGGCTTTGATCTTAAGGTATTTGATCCTCTGTAAATCCAGATGTCTTTCGCACAGAGCCTTCGACTGATGGAGGGTTTCAAGTTTAGCATCGAGCGTTTGAGCCCGATCAGCATGTTTTAACCCTTCAGCAAGTTCCTCTTGGCTTTCAGGCTCAGTATTAATGGCGAGAAGTTTTTCTTTCCTTTTATCGTTGGCGGCAATTTTAGCCTCCAGTTCTTTGATCTGCGCCCTCATTTTAGTTGTATCTTGATCAATCTCCTCAGCTTCTTTCTGCCTAGCCTCTTGAGCCTTCGACAACTCTTTTACTTTGGAGGCTAATTCAGTAGCAGTGCGTCAGGCAACAGCTACGTGACCATTGGCATCTTCGATCTTGCAAGTGAGAGTCCTTCGACGATTGTAGTCTGCTGACACTTGGTCAATGATGGAAGTTAAATCCAAAATAACGCTAGCTATATCTGGAGAAGCAACAAGGAGATCAACAACCCTCAAAGTGGTCTTTAGGAAGTAAGGAGCAGTAGGTTCTCCCTCCAAGGTTAGCATTAAATCTCTTTGAAAATTTACACCTCAACCTTCTGAAGCGACTCGTCAAAAGGAGATGTTGAGGTAGATTTTCCAGACACAGTCGAAACGCTGTGATCAGAACTTTCTCGCCCTTCGAGAATGTCAGTCAAATAACCCAGAGGATTTTGTTGTTTCAACAATCTTATTTGGTGCGAGACCCTGTCGAAGGGGCACCCTCGTTAATAGCAGTAGCCATATTTTCTACTTGTGCTGGAACATGGGCAGCTTCAGTGTTTGCAAGATTTTGGTCCCCATCAGTAGAGTTTTCTCTACCATCAGCCTTTGGAATTCTTTCATTCTGATTCTCCCCCTCCAGCATACCTTCCCTCTCTGGTCCAACTACAACATCAGTAGCCTCCTCCTCTTCACCTTCTTGTACATCATCCAGTGGAGCCCTGATTTCTTCTTGTTCTCCTATAGGGCCTTCTTCATTTGCTTCTTCTATGGTCTCATGTTGAAGCTCAGAAGCTTGGTTCACCTCACCAGTTGAGCTCACAAAGGAGCCTTTTGCTGAAGAAGGCCTATAAGTAGGATCTCCCTCACTATTTAACAAAGTGGCATATCCTTCAACAGGAATGGGAGCCTGTTTAGAAGTGCCAGCAGTATCGTGAAGATTAAAAAAATTTATTCTCAGAATTATTAGGGAAAAAGGGGATAGTTCAGGAAGTAAGCAGATGTCTGTCGAAGTAAATACCTGAAGAGGAACTTTGGCACCGGAACTGGAATTGTCACTCTCACTAGGATTATTCAGCCTAGCGGCTACCTCTTTCTCAGTGGGCTCTCTGATGATTACAGGAGGAGGCCTCGATTTGGTAGCTGGAATCTTGATTTTTGTCTTTGGGAGAGGCTCAGGTATAGGAGCTGGTTTCTTTAATTTTTGTCTCTTCAGAGGAACAGGAGGAGATTCCTCTTCTTCATCACTAGAGATTTCAATCTCCTGAACCTTCCATTTCTTGGGAGTGGTTTTCTGAACACCCAGAAAGATAAGAGTCGGAGGAATTAACATCTATACCAGAAAATAGTAAAGGAGAAAGAAGAAAGTGAATACCTTTGGTGAAGGGTTCACAGAAGGGTCTCCCCCTTTGGTGCTTTCAGCAGCCTTTTTGGTGTTGGTCCTCTTGACAACTATACAAGAAACAAATATAAGTTGGATGTCGAATGATTGAATCTAAGACAAAGAGACAAAAATAAAGAAAATATTACCTTTCTTGATCTTGTCAAAGACCAGCTTGAACGCCTCGCGAAGGTGGTTGGCGAAATCCTTCTCATCGAAGAATTCCTCATTATAATATTGCCTCTACCACCCCTCAAAATTAGGCGAACACATAAAATTAAGATTAAAGTCGAACAGAGTTAGTACGGTCTGACCAACGTACCTACCAATGTGCTTGGTAGCAGCATCCTCTGAGTAATCTGCGTTATAAAACAATAGCAACTTCTCTCGAGAGTAGATGGGAGACGGAAGTGACTAGACAATACCGAACTATCGAGAGACAAGATTCAGTTGGTAAGTAATCAAACTTAGTTGATTCTTCAAACTCTTGAATCTCAGCGACAAGATTCTGGGTCGAAGAAACGACTCCCAAAGAGCCACATATTCGTCCTCTAAGTCCTCCTCATTAGCCGAAGGAAATGGTCGAGTGAACCATTTTGGACTAAATTTTTGACCGGCAAAGGGAGCCATGGTCGAAACAAAATTATGGCGCTCTGCAAACATCATCACAAAGCTGGTGAAGGATTTTTGAAATTGCTGACCCTCGTCAATCGGAGTCAATAAAACTAGCCTGGTACCTTCGACCCTCCTATTCAGAATTTCTGGGGCCTCTTCATTTATCTTATTCTTTTGAGGAAGAAAAGATTCGAAAGTGGCGTTAAGTCAGAGTTGAAGAAGCCAAAAGGGGTCAGAAAGGAGAAAGCTTGCCCTGTCTCCGATGACTTTGAGTTGAGTCACACCATTGCTGATGGACTCTTACAGATTGTCCAAAATCAATTCAGCCAAGCAGAGAGGGTAGCCATGATGAAGTTGTGTTGCAAGTGTAAGCATATTTGTGATACGGTGGGAGAACTGACTAGTGTTTTGCATTCGTATTCGCACTTGTGCGGTTGAGCAAGAGTCGCCACCGACTTTTTATTTTATCCTAAAGGAAAGGTTAAAAAAAGCACAGCAAAAACCTTTTGAGATATTTCGTGGGTTCGGGGGTAGATTATGAAAAGGGAAGGTATTAGCACCCTTTTCATCCATGGTTATCCATGGGCTCTTAGGTACCTGCTTAGATCAATCTTGCCTTGGTTTTCAATTGCTTTGAAAATGGTGTATGTGTGGGTGCTTTTTGAAAATGTTTTGGAAAAAGATGCCTTGTCTTAGGCCAACCTTGTAATAATTCTTTACTCGAATGTTTTACAAAGGTGCATATCTTTTCGAAAAGATGTTTCAGAAGTTTGAAAAGTTGATTTTTGAAAGTGTTGTGGATTGTGGTTTTTGAAAAGAAGGCAAGTGTTTTTGCAAGTTCGATCTCAAGTAACTAAGAGTTTTGTCTACCCTATTGTACTCAAAGGTTTTTGTCATGTTTTAACCCCTTTTAACAGTTTTGTGCTACCATTGAAATTGGTAGACAATCCTGCGTTTAGGAAGTTTATTCGGGACGGGCGCGGGTCATCGTATGGACCATGAATGCAATGATGCCAAGTGTCTTTGGCAATTTGCTTGAAGGGACTCGATCATTTTGATAGGCGACTTTCGAAAGCGTCATCGAGGGACTTATGATCATTTGATTTTGTTTTGCCAAAGACATTCGACGTGCAAGCATGGCCCATTTGGAAGGCAACATGTGGGATTACCCTAGGGGGTGCAAGTGTGATTGTGTATTGATTACATGTATTTGTCTTGTATTAGGTTATCTAGCGTTTTGATTTTAGGTACATACAAACCCTAGGTCTAACCATGGTATAATTGGAAAACTGTAAATTGCGGAATGTGAATCTACGCTATTACAACATAATGTCCGGGAGTGGGGGTATAAATATACAAGGGGATAAGACTTATAGTATTTACAACCAAATCGAATGTCGCGATCAAATGAATATCAAATATAAATGTAAGATAAACATGTGTATAGGGTAATGTGTATGTATTTGTGTAAGTGTACAAGTGCGAAATGTGAAGTTGAGTCGTATTAGGATTTTGACCTAGATAAATGTTTTTAAATGAATCTTTGATTTTTGTATGTTTAATTATGTACAAAAGAAAAATAAAGTGTTTTTGATTAAAATGTTAAGTTTTAATTGGAGAGTAATTTAGTCCAAGTGTTTATGAGTTTCAATATTAGAAAAATGTATTGAATTATTAAGTATGAAAAATGAATGTTAATTAATTAAAAAGTTTAATTTTAATTATATATGAAAAATGAATAATATGCACAAATGTGTTTCAATATGTAAAAAATATTTTCAAGTTAATTGGTATAAAAAGTATTTTGTTATTGTTATGTACAAATCTCTATCTAAAAAGATGTTTTAATCATATGATAAAAAAATGTTTTAATTGGGTTAGTATTTTTTAATTAAATTGTGTATGTTAAAATGATTTAATTGAGTTAGTATATATAAAAAAAGAAGCAAACATTGTTTTTTTTTTCTTTATAAAAATGAAAAGAGTTAATGTTTTATAAGGTTAGTGCTAGAAAAAGAAGTAATTTTCGTTGGGCTTTAGAGGTGAATTAGGAAACGGGTCAGGCCCTTTGTCAAGTTTGAAATGAAATTAGGGTTAGGCGTTGGTTCAGAACGAAAATTAGGGTTTGTGAGATGACGACGGCGCGTTCGTTGCATTCATCTTCTCCGTTCGAGCTTCCCTGAATGCTTATCTCCGGCCACCAACTCTTCCTCCAGAAGCCTTTCTTCCCTCCGTTGATATGAGCCTAGCGTCCTTGAAACATGGTTCGTTTTAATGCCTTATGTTCTTATCTCTTGTCTTTTACAAATTGCATGTTTGATTTGAGTTTTAAGTTGAACCTGTGCTATTGTGAGGTGGTGGAGAAAGAGGGAGAAGAATGGCTACCTTCGTTTGGGAGATGGAGGAGAGGTGGAGAGCGAGATGTTGAGGAGGCCGGAGCGGTGTTCCAGTGGTGAAGCTTGATGCTTGTTTCTTGACGCCTTCCTGGTAACTTCGTTCTTTGCTTATGTTTCTAGGGTTTGATGATGTATGCACTGAGAAACCCTAATTCCTCACTTCTTTACCTCTTGTCCCTTTGCTACTGTTGAAACAATGTTTTGGCTAGTTTTCTTCTTCTCTACTGCTTGCGTTGTCCTGACTATGTTGATATTGCTTCTTGTTGTTGCCTTACTGAGATGTTTCTTCTTTCTTCTTCACTTGAGCACTGTATATTTTCTCGTATCACCCTGTGATGACCTCAAAGGTCTGAGGGTCTAGGTTGCCTACGTTGCCCTGACTATGCTTCTTGTCGTTGCCTTGGGAATTCTGTATGTTGCTTTTGCCTATGTTGATATTGCCTTATCTCTTTCTTCTGGTTGCCTCGCTTGCTTGCATTTTTGATGATGAGTATGGTTGGTGGTACCTGTTTGAGAGGTTTGGGTACTGGTATGACAGTAATGGTTTGAGCTTTTGACTTTTACAGGTTTAGTAGCCTTTGAGTTTTGGGTTTGAGGATGTTTTTTGTTGAACTGAGTTTGGTATCTCTCCTCTCTATTCTGAACCTCCTTTTTTTGTATTGGCTTGTTTTCTCTTTGTATTATGCAGAGCTGTCAAGTTTTGTGGACAGGTTTAAGTTTTATAGACTTTGGTTATCCCTTTTGGCTTAGGCTCAACTTAGTCTTGTCTGTTGTGTTTTCTGAACTGCTATCTTGCTGAACTCAGTTTTTGTCTGTTTGATTTTGTGTCTCCTTTTTTCTGTTTGCCTGCCTACTGTACTGTCTATCTCTGTTGTTGAACTGCCATTGAACTCAGTCTAACCCTGCCTGCTTTATCTCTCTTTACTCTCTCTCAAAGTACAGTTTGAATTTTAATATGATTATATTCTGTACTATTTTGAAGGGGCCCTATGGGAAATGATGAATTAAGATGTTTGCTTGCATAATACATCTTGCATCTCCTTTATCTCTCTTTTGACAGTTTATGTGCTTTTTCTTTTCCTTGATATCTTGGCCAAAATCTTTTATGACAGCCTTGAGTACTTTCTTGATTTTCTTTGAGTGGACTTTGTTTTGGATTGAAAGTTTGGATTGAACTTTTTTCAGTTTAGTTTGGATTTTGGATTTGAATTTCTATGCAGCTTGAATTTTATGACTTATGCATTTGCATTTACATTCATGACATAAAAATAATCTTCCCTCTCTGTGAACCGGGAGAAGTCCCGTGATTTGCAGAGAGGGCAACTGATCCCAGTCAGTGGCCCCTAATGATGAGCAATTTTAACTGTTTTTGCTATTAATTGCTTTCTGACTTTTCTTATTCTTTTTGCAGATGAAAAAATGGAATACCGGAGCGGGATGAAGAACGAAGAGTATTTAGAAAATAGGATAGTTTTTTCATTCTATGTAATATTTAAATTAAATGTAAATTATTGTTTGTAACAACAATTTGTACAAATAATTCGAATATCAATAAAAATCAAATTATCCAATTGGTTCCAACTTTCTTTATTGCTTATTTATTTATTTAAAATTCTTAGAATTAAAACAATTGAAAAATAAATTCAATCATTTAATTTCAGAATAATAAATAACTAAAATAAAACAACATTGATCCAATAAACTTGTCTTATCCCACATCCAAAGCAAAGCCGCAATTAACTTAAATGGACTGATCAAACGCAAAAGCACTGTGAATTCAAAACTGCATCTTGTATCTGACTGGCCCAATCAAAACGTACTGAATTCAAACCACTGTCTCTTTTACTGATTAAACCAAGATAACGCGAATTTTAATCCGAATCTTGAAATAAACCGCAAAGTGCTGTGGAATTTAAATTCTTCTGAGAATATGCCCATAAAACCCTAATTCCCGATTAAATGCCAAATCACGCTCGCTTGATCAAAATTGAACCAAAAATCAATCAAACCCTAAGCCCACTGTACGAAACAATTCAGAGCTCTGAAAATCAGTAAAAACCCTAGTTTTGCTTGACTGTCAAGAAAAGTCTGTTCGTCCGATTCTTGAGCCAGTTTGAAAAGTCAGGAAATGCTTGAAGCCGAGATTTCTTGGGGGGAAAAATGCGAGGGCAAATTTTGGGGTACAACAGTTGCCCCTGTTCAATCTTCTTGGACCTGAAGAGTTAGGTTGGCAAGTTTGCCTTTCGCGGCTTGAAGGTAAAAGGAGATTGAACACTAATGTGCCCAGAAAATTTGCGCTCGTCGATGTGACGGTGGAGGTGAATGGGCTTAAAGATGCCATTTGGTGATGGGCTTAAAGATGCCATCTGAGAATGGGCTTAACGATGCCATTTGGTGATGGGCTTAAAGATGCCACCTGGAGCAAAAGAATTTGTCGGGGGACGGGCTTAGAGATGCCATCTGAGAATGGGCTTAACGATGCCATTCGGCGACTGCTGGTAGGAGGATGGGCTTATAGATGCCATATGGTGATGTTGAACTGTACGTCAATGGTGAGTGGACAGGCGTCAGAAGGGCATCCCTGTTTTGGAACGTCTCTGAATTGGGGTCTGAACAAGCAACAGATTGACATCCATGTCTGGAGAATCTGTAAACTATTTTCAAGAGTTGGGACTGAACAAGCAATGGAGCAGCATCCGTTGTTGGGAAGCGTCCGTAACTTATTTTCAAAAATTGAGAAGAGTCTGAATCAGTTAGTAGATTGACATCCGTTGTAGGGAAGAGTCCGTAAACTAAATTCAAAGGTTGAGAAGAGTCTGAACAAGCCGATAGATTAACATCCGTTGTTGGGAAGAATCCATAAACTATTTTCAGAAGTCTTGAAGAAGAATCTGAACAAGTGATAGGTTAACATCCGTTTACTTGGAGAACCCGTGAACTGTTTTCTGAAATCTTGAAGTGGAACCGGTGTAGGGTTTCCTGATGATGCGCCTGAATGGATCTGGAATAAGTATCAGAATGTCGCCGTGTCCGGGTCACATCTGAACTATTTTTGGATGAATCTCAAGAGATGATCTGTGTCGACTGATCTTTCCTGAAAAGGCAAAGGGTTTAGCTGTATGCAATGTTATGATGCATGATGCAATGCATGTGACATTAATGTTTATGATATGAATGTAATGAATGCGCATGTAATCTGATGAGCTAATCTTGCCAAGGATATATGATTCCGAGATGGCTGAAGATAAAAGCATCTTGACTGCTGCCGGGGAAAATAAATCCTGGGCTGTTGCTGGGGAAGAGAATCCATGATGACCTCTACTGGGGAGTTCCAACTAGTAAACTCATGCCGGGGAGGTCAGACTTGAGAATCGTCAGCTTGATGGGAGGTAACTCTGGAGACCTCGCTGGGGAACTCAAGATTTGTCCTTCCAAAATTCTGTGGGGAGAAGGTTTAAAAGTCTGACTCCGCTGGGGATTGTCCACTTGAAGCTCTTGGTCTGCTGGGGATACTGAAGCTTAAACTCTGAGGGGAATTGAATTCCGGGGGATTCCCTGGCTGGGGATTTGCACAGATAAGTTACTGCTGGGGAATTTTGATGAACTCTGCTGGGGATAAGGAGAATTCTGGCGAGTGCGATCTTCCGTGGTTGTTAGCTTTGAGAAGAATCTGAACAAGCGATAGGTTAACATCCGTTTACTTGGAGAACCCGTGAACTGTTTTCAGAGATCTTAAAGTTGAATCAGTAAAGAGCAGCATCCGTTGTTAGGAAGCTTCTGAATTCAAAGGTGCATCTGAACAAGTTGATAGATTAACATCCGTTACTTGGGAAGAATCCATGAACTGTTTTCAGAAGTCTTGGGAAGAATCTGAACAAGTGATAGGTTAACATCCGTTTACTTGGAGAACCCGTGAACTGTTTTCAGAAATCTTGAAGTTGAATCAGTAAAGAGCAGCATCCGTTGTTGGGAGGCTCCTGAATTCAAAGGTGCATCTGAACAAGTTGATAGATTAACATCCGTTACTTGGGAAGAATCCATGAACTGTTTTCAGAAGTCTTGAGAAGAATCTGAACAAGTGATAGGTTAACGTCCGTTTACTTGGAGAACCCGTGAACTATTTTCAGAAATCTTGAAGTTGAATCAGCAATAGCAGCATCCGTTGTTGGGAGGCTCCTGAATTCAAAGGTGCATCTGAACAAGTTGATAGATTAACATCCGTTACTTGGGAAGAATCCATGAAGTGTTTTCAGAAGTCTTGAGAAGAATCTGAACAAGTGATAGGTTAACGTCCGTTTACTTGGAGAACCCGTGAACTGTTTTCAGAAATCTTGAAGTTGAATCAGCAATAGCAGCATCCGTTGTTGGGAAGCGTCCGTAAACTAAATTCGAAGGTTGCATCTGAACAAGCTGATAGATTAACATCCGTTACTTGGGAAGAATCCATGAACTGTTTTCAGAGATCTTGAAGTGGAACCGGTGTAGGGTTTCCTGATGATGAGCTTGCGTAAAACTGCATCGGTCTTGAACACTTTTGACATTCGAATGCCCCAAGCGGTGATGTAGATAAATTCCTGGCTTATTACAGGTGTTGGTCTACAATCGGTCGTTCACAGATGTTTCCTGGGTGGTTACAGGTGTTGATCTGGAATTCTTCAAACATGCCCTGGCTGGATACAGGAATCGAATCTGGAAAGGTGATAGTTGATAGATATGCCCTGGCAGGATACAGGAGTCGAATCTTCAAACTCTTCAGACATGCCCTGGCTAGATACAGGAGTCGAGTCTGGAAATGTTGTAGTTGATTTGTTGAACACTTTTGACATTCGAATGCCCCAAGTGGTTGCGAAGGAGTCTTGAATCAGATTACTCTGCGTATTGAGAGATTTCTTGAAATCTTGACTGGACTGCCCCAGGTTAACTGAACTTTTGAAAGCTCTGCTGGATCTTGACTGGACTGCCCCAGGTTAATTAGATTGTGACATGTCATGCCCCTTTGTTGATAGGAGATTTGATGGAAGTGTCATCCTTTTGAGGTGATTTTGACTTACTGAGAGAGTTTTCGTTCCTCCGAACATTCGCTGTATGAATTTCTTCGCTGTCAAACAAAAGGGGTAAATACAGACAGTGATATTCAAGCAACGCGAAGTTTATGTTTGTCTCGAAGTTTTGAAAAATGCGTTTTTTAGCAGAAAACTATAAGACAAGTTAACACAAGATTTAGAGCAAAGCCCTACAGGAGTCAGGGTACCTTTTGTAACAGTATGCTTTCGAACTAACCCATGCTTCAATTAGGACTTTTGAATGGTTGTAACGTGGTCAGGTTCACGGTTTAAGAAACAAAGGGTAAAGGCTCAAAGTATATTTGTACCCACCCGCTCTTCGTGATGTCCTTCAACCTAAGCTCAGTCAATTATGCGTCATACTCTGTTTTGAGTTTGGAACGACTCTTGGGTGATGGTTCACCAGTTTGAATTTGGGAGACAGTCATCATCTCCTCTTCTTTTCCAACATTTTTCATGTTGTTGAGGATTTTGTAGTGACCTCACTATTTTGATTTTGATTCGTTATCCCTAACTTTTGCCTGACTGTTACCGTTTTCGGGATTACTGTCAGCAGGATGCCCCAGCTTTCTTAAGCCTCCTTCATAGGTTTTGGCTTGGTGGGCTCTTTCTCTTTTGAGAGATTGACTGTCTATGTGACAGGGAACCACCCTTGTCTTTTGATTCCGAAGGAATGCTTTCTTTCTTGACGTCGTTCGTTGTGTTACGAACTGAGAGTTTGCGACTTCCATGCGCGTTTTCTTTTGAATTAACTGAGATACTACCCTGCCCCGGGTTTATATCAAAGGTTTCGATTGTTTAGAACGGGAAAATCCTACTTCTTTGGCTCGAAGGGGTTGACTAGGGATTAACTTCCTTATAACTCCAGTGTTTGGGAATTGAAAGAAATGCCTGTACATCATCAGCCAGGTCTGTTCAAAAACATACTGTATAAGATCACGGTATTGTTTCGTCATCCTCCCTCTAAAGGCTTGCAGCTTTTTATCAAGAGTTAAATATCGTAAAGAAAAGCATAAGAGTAGTGAAACGAATGGATGAATTCAAGACAAACATATGCAATGCATTAATGAAAACAGAGTTTAACATCAACAGATAATTGTTTGACAGCGAAAGAAATTACAACTTTGAAAATTCAAAAAGAAGCAAAAGTCTTTCAGCTTCGAGCCTCGTCACTTCAAGCGGAGAACCCCTTTAACGGAAGATCTTCATCTCGCCGTCTGGCATGAACCTCAGCACTCCAATGTCAATCAGATCTTGAATCTTGTTCTTCAAGGCCCAACAGCTATCGGTGTCATGTCCTGGGCTATAGGAATGGTAAACACAAAATGCATCGGGATGATAGTCAGGAGCGGAGGTATTTGGGTTCCGGATAGGATCCCTCAAAGCAGTCAGATTAACCTCCAACAAGCGCTCCAGAATTAGAGATGACGGTATGTCAGTCTCTGTGAACTGCCTTCCCGACGTTTCTTGTCTACGCCGATTGCCCCGCTGACGCCGGCGAGGTTGTTGATGGGTTTGTGACCCTGAAGCTAGCAGAGGAGCTTTCCCCTTGTCTTCTTGAGTGGATGGAGGCTGAGCGGTGACTTGTTCTTCAACCTCAGATGTTTGCCCCAGTTGGTTGTTTGGAAGCAGTTGGCGGACCAGAACTCCGAGTTCCTCTTGTCTTTGAGATAGGTCTTGGATGAGAGCCATCTGGCCCACCAAATATCCCATCATTTGGGTCCTCAGTGTTGTCAGATCAAACTGCAGCTCCGCAATCTGATCATTCCTGGCATTGTTGGAATTCCCCAAGCCGTTGGTGAGGAGAGCTTTCATCTCTTCTTGCCCCAAGGACAAGTTCAGGAACATCTCCTGCAGCTGAGCAGTTTGGTCTTGGATGTCTTTGACAGACCGTTCTAGAGCCATCTCTTGCTGAAATAAACAGCAGGAGAGTAAGGAAACCTGAAAAAGGAAAGATTGTCAAAATGCAATGCGTGATATGTGGATGCATGTTTTCAAGGATCTCTTGGGGTAAACACAAGAAAAATGTTAGAGGTTGAGCCCTGCTCTTGGATTGGAGATCTCTGCATTGGTGGGTGTCTTTCCACGAGAATCGAGCTCACCATGTCGAGTGGGTCATAGCCACTGATTCAAGTTGTTGTACTTGATCTTTGACTGGATTGGTTAGAGGAGAGACCTCTCGCCCCTTGATAGATGTCTGGTTCAACGTAACCCTGCATCAAAAGAACCCTCGAGATCTTTGAAATGGTTATTGAAAATGCTAAAATGCTATGGTATGATGTCATGATGTTATGTACATGTATGCACAAACAAATAAGTGTATAGACAGGCAGACAATATTCACACAAAGCACACAAGGCCTTAGGTTTAGGCTTGCATGAGGTTCAGGTACTACCCTCTTTCAGTTTGTTGGTTAAAACCTGTCCTACCAAAAGTAACCGGGTTCTAGAGGTCCCAATATCACTGGATTGCTTTCATTGTTCGTCGTTTCGATTTAGCCACTAAACTGGCGACCAAAATATCCCAGGAAAGCAATCCTCAATTGAGTGTAGTATCGAGTATCAACCGACTTCGGAGTACACCAAAGTAGTCATCTCACTACCCTAAAGAGGCTAAGATGGTCAATTAAGGTTCTAAGGTCAGTTGATGCTTCACGACACCACGCGGCGGCCCCGTACTCTCCTTGACTGAACTCAAGGGTTACCGGTACACACCAAAGTGCCACATCAACGTAGCAGACTGCTTCAACCATGTCGGTATACCCCGCACAGTTCCCTCACAGCCTTGTTGCTACCTAAAAGGGTTTCCCTAGATCCGAGTTAGGATCTATAAAACTCCGATGCAAAGCCCACAAATGTAAAGCAAACAAAGCAATCAATTGAAAGTCAAGGTGATCTAAACCCTAAGGTAACCCCACTTTAAAGGTTTCCCCAGCAGAGTCGCCAGTTCTGTGATACGGTGGGAGAACTGACTAGTGTTTTGCATTCGTATTCGCACTTGTGCGGTTGAGCAAGAGTCGCCACCGACTTTTTATTTTATCCTAAAGGAAAGGTTAAAAAAAGCACAGCAAAAACCTTTTGAGATATTTCGTGGGTTCGGGGGGTAGATTATGAAAAGGGAAGGTATTAGCACCCTTTTCATCCATGGTTATCCATGGGCTCTTAGGTACTTGCTTAGATCAATCTTGCCTTGGTTTTCAATTGCTTTGAAAATGGTGTATGTGTGGGTGCTTTTTGAAAATGTTTTGGAAAAAGATGCCTTGTCTTAGGCCAACCTTGTAATAATTCTTTACTCGAATGTTTTACAAAGGTGCATATCTTTTCGAAAAGATGTTTCAGAAGTTTGAAAAGTTGATTTTTGAAAGTGTTGTGGATTGTGGTTTTTGAAAAGAAGGCAAGTGTTTTTGCAAGTTCGATCTCAAGTAACTAAGAGTTTTGTCTACCCTATTGTACTCAAAGGTTTTTGTCATGTTTTAACCCCTTTTAACAGTTTTGTGCTACCATTGAAATTGGTAGACAATCCTGCGTTTAGGAAGTTTATTCGGGACGGGCGCGGGTCATCGTATGGACCATGAATGCAATGATGCCAAGTGTCTTTGGCAATTTGCTTGAAGGGACTCGATCATTTTGATAGGCGACTTTCGAAAGCGTCATCGAGGGACTTATGATCATTTGATTTTGTTTTGCCAAAGACATTCGACGTGCAAGCATGGCCCATTTGGAAGGCAACATGTGGGATTACCCTAGGGGGTGCAAGTGTGATTGTGTATTGATTACATGTATTTGTCTTGTATTAGGTTATCTAGCGTTTTGATTTTAGGTACATACAAACCCTAGGTCTAACCATGGTATAATTGGAAAACTGTAAATTGCGGAATGTGAATCTACGCTATTACAACATAATGTCCGGGAGTGGGGGTATAAATATACCAGGGGATAAGACTTATAGTATTTACAACCAAATCGAATGTCGCGATCAAATGAATATCAAATATAAATGTAAGATAAACATGTGTATAGGGTAATGTGTATGTATTTGTGTAAGTGTACAAGTGCGAAATGTGAAGTTGAGTCGTATTAGGGTTTTGACCTAGATAAATGTTTTTAAATGAATCTTTGATTTTTGTATGTTTAATTATGTACAAAAGAAAAATAAAGTGTTTTTGATTAAAATGTTAAGTTTTAATTGGAGAGTAATTTAGTCCAAGTGTTTATGAGTTTCAATATTAGAAAAATGTATTGAATTATTAAGTATGAAAAATGAATGTTAATTAATTAAAAAGTTTAATTTTAATTATATATGAAAAATGAATAATATGCACAAATGTGTTTCAATATGTAAAAAATATTTTCAAGTTAATTGGTATAAAAAGTATTTTGTTATTGTTATGTACAAATCTCTATCTAAAAAGATGTTTTAATCATATGATAAAAAAATGTTTTAATTGGGTTAGTATTTTTTAATTAAATTGTGTATGTTAAAATGATTTAATTAAGTTAGTATATATAAAAAAAGAAGCAAACATTGTTTTTTTTTTCTTTATAAAAATGAAAAGAGTTAATGTTTTATAAGGTTAGTGCTAGAAAAAGAAGTAATTTTCGTTGGGCTTTAGAGGTGAATTAGGAAACGGGTCAGGCCCTTTGTCAAGTTTGAAATGAAATTAGGGTTAGGCGTTGGTTCAGAACGAAAATTAGGGTTTGTGAGATGACGACGGCGCGTTCGTTGCATTCATCTTCTCCGTTCGAGCTTCCCTGAATGCTTATCTCCGGCCACCAACTCTTCCTCCAGAAGCCTTTCTTCCCTCCGTTGATATGAGCCTAGCGTCCTTGAAACATGGTTCGTTTTAATGCCTTATGTTCTTATCTCTTGTCTTTTACAAATTGCATGTTTGATTTGAGTTTTAAGTTGAACCTGTGCTATTGTGAGGTGGTGGAGAAAGAGGGAGAAGAATGGCTACCTTCGTTTGGGAGATGGAGGAGAGGTGGAGAGCGAGATGTTGAGGAGGCCGGAGCGGTGTTCCAGTGGTGAAGCTTGATGCTTGTTTCTTGACGCCTTCCTGGTAACTTCGTTCTTTGCTTATGTTTCTAGGGTTTGATGATGTATGCACTGAGAAACCCTAATTCCTCACTTCTTTACCTCTTGTCCCTTTGCTACTGTTGAAACAATGTTTTGGCTAGTTTTCTTCTTCTCTACTGCTTGCGTTGTCCTGACTATGTTGATATTGCTTCTTGTTGTTGCCTTACTGAGATGTTTCTTCTTTCTTCTTCACTTGAGCACTGTATATTTTCTCGTATCACCCTGTGATGACCTCAAAGGTCTGAGGGTCTAGGTTGCCTACGTTGCCCTGACTATGCTTCTTGTCGTTGCCTTGGGAATTCTGTATGTTGCTTTTGCCTATGTTGATATTGCCTTATCTCTTTCTTCTGGTTGCCTCGCTTGCTTGCATTTTTGATGATGAGTATGGTTGGTGGTACCTGTTTGAGAGGTTTGGGTACTGGTATGACAGTAATGGTTTGAGCTTTTGACTTTTACAGGTTTAGTAGCCTTTGAGTTTTGGGTTTGAGGATGTTTTTTGTTGAACTGAGTTTGGTATCTCTCCTCTCTATTCTGAACCTCCTTTTTTTGTATTGGCTTGTTTTCTCTTTGTATTATGCAGAGCTGTCAAGTTTTGTGGACAGGTTTAAGTTTTATAGACTTTGGTTATCCCTTTTGGCTTAGGCTCAACTTAGTCTTGTCTGTTGTGTTTTCTGAACTGCTATCTTGCTGAACTCAGTTTTTGTCTGTTTGATTTTGTGTCTCCTTTTTTCTGTTTGCCTGCCTACTGTACTGTCTATCTCTGCTGTTGAACTGCCATTGAACTCAGTCTAACCCTGCCTGCTTTATCTCTCTTTACTCTCTCTCAAAGTACAGTTTGAATTTTAATATGATTATATTCTGTACTATTTTGAAGGGGCCCTATGGGAAATGATGAATTAAGATGTTTGCTTGCATAATACATCTTGCATCTCCTTTATCTCTCTTTTGACAGTTTATGTGCTTTTTCTTTTCCTTGATATCTTGGCCAAAATCTTTTATGACAGCCTTGAGTACTTTCTTGATTTTCTTTGAGTGGACTTTGTTTTGGATTGAAAGTTTGGATTGAACTTTTTTCAGTTTAGTTTGGATTTTGGATTTGAATTTCTATGCAGCTTGAATTTTATGACTTATGCATTTGCATTTACATTCATGACATAAAAATAATCTTTCCTCTCTGTGAACCGGGAGAAGTCCCGTGATTTGCAGAGAGGGCAACTGATCCCAGTCAGTGGCCCCTAATGATGAGCAATTTTAACTGTTTTTGCTATTAATTGCTTTCTGACTTTTCTTATTCTTTTTGCAGATGAAAAAATGGAATACCGGAGCGGGATGAAGAACGAAGAGTATTTAGAAAATAGGATAGTTTTTTCATTCTATGTAATATTTAAATTAAATGTAAATTATTGTTTGTAACAACAATTTGTACAAATAATTCGAATATCAATAAAAATCAAATTATCCAATTGGTTCCAACTTTCTTTATTGCTTATTTATTTATTTAAAATTCTTAGAATTAAAACAATTGAAAAATAAATTCAATCATTTAATTTCAGAATAATAAATAACTAAAATAAAACAACATTGATCCAATAAACTTGTCTTATCCCACATCCAAAGCAAAGCAGCAATTAACTTAAATGGACTGATCAAACGCAAAAGCACTGTGAATTCAAAACTGCATCTTGTATCTGACTGGCCCAATCAAAACGTACTGAATTCAAACCACTGTCTCTTTTACTGATTAAACCAAGATAACGCGAATTTTAATCCGAATCTTGAAATAAACCGCAAAGTGCTGTGGAATTTAAATTCTTCTGAGAATATGCCCATAAAACCCTAATTCCCGATTAAATTCCAAATCACGCTCGCTTGATCAAAATTGAACCAAAAATCAATCAAACCCTAAGCCCACTGTACGAAACAATTCAGAGCTCTGAAAATCAGTAAAAACCCTAGTTTTGCTTGACTGTCAAGAAAAGTCTGTTCGTCCGATTCTTGAGCCAGTTTGAAAAGTCAGGAAATGCTTGAAGCCGAGATTTCTTGGGGGGAAAATGCGAGGGCAAATTTTGGGGTACAACAATATTCTTAGTCACTTGAAGTGACTTAGTACAGAAGACGACCCTAGATAGCCACATAGCTAAGAAAGCTATATGTTCCACCTCCGACACAGTGCTGCAAGATTTATCATGAAAATGGTTGATGAATATGGTATATGTGGGCTTCGTAGCTGAAAACCCAATGGCATCCTCAGATAAATCTTCTGAGTCGAAGTAATCACCAGTCGGTCGAAGACCGGTAATTGCTGATATATCAAAGAGGGTTGGGGTCACCATTCCACAAGGAAGATGAAACGCGAAATGGGTGTTGTCCCAGAAGTATAACAAAGACACTAACATGAGAGGGCAGTGTTTACAGTGATTTCTGGTAAACAACCGCTAGTCCTCCAAACTATCAAATAATCTTAATGACTGTTATTTAATCTCTCTGGTAACTTGCAGGATCGACTAGATTGATCCTATGGGGTATTGGTCGTTTAGATAAATCTAATTGCAAACTGATGTTCATAGTTAGGATTTGTATTTAGAATGTTTTATAGACGTTCAATTCACTTCGATTACCATGTTAAAAGAATCTAATGACATGATCAAGTAAAGAAATACGAAACTAAATTGAATGAATAAAGATTCGATTGCAAAGAAATGTTTAAATGCAGAAATAAGTAAATGACTTTGAATGTAAAGACCTTAATGTAAAAAGCATGAATATAAAAGCATGAAATGTAAAAGAGTTTCTGAAATGTAAAGGATTCGAATAGAAGAAAAGCGTTTAAATGCAAGAAATAAGTAAATGACTTTGAATGTAAAGGTATTTGAAAGACATTGACATGAAAATGGAAGATAAACTGGAAAAGATAAAGAGTTTTACTGAATTATAAATGCTTGGTGTTATCATACGTACATTGTTCGAGCATTCGTTTCCCTATCCATGTGGTATTTTGAATGTTTACTGAATTTTGTACAATAGATATGACACACGAAATCCTAATACTAAGACTTATATTTATACTACTTCGACCATAACGGTCTTGCCTATAAGATTCTGCCACGTTCAGAACATGCAGAGCACTGCTCCTCTCTAGCTTCCACGCGTCTTCGAACGCTCCAGCGCATATATATTTGAATTCCAACATCCCGCTCGGGTTTGAATTTCAAATGCCTTGGCAATCTTCGCTTCGAACTCATTTCACAGACACAGTCTCGTTACCACTTCGAGGCTTTTTTTAATATATCTTCACAACTGTCACTCGAAGCTCCGAGCTTTGACATGTCCGTTCGAAGAACCGCTTCTACCATCCAAAACTGTAACATTTTGCTTTATTCCAACGAAACATCCATATTGCTTCATTTCGAACTGTATCATCAAAATCTTCAGCCAACAAAATTCCACTTTAAAATATGTATTTCGATCCTTTGAGAAACACTTATTTTAAATATATTTGCAAGATTTTGATGTGACTTTTGAGTAATCATAACATTTACTGTGTATGACTTCAATCACGTCAATCACGATGCCTCTTGGATTTCTTAACTGTCTTGAATCAGTATTCACAGCATGGTGCGGTTATAAAACAATGATTATTATTAATCACACTTATTACCAATATCAGCCTTTACGCCACCTCCTCCTCAATCCAACCCACGACTCACACGTATCCTAGTCTCACTTAGTGGATGTTTAAGCTTCCACACTATTAAAACTAATCAACTTAGTCTTTTATTCTTTTTTCACATTCTGAAACTTTTTCTTCCTCTCCTCTTACTAAAACCCTAAAACTTCCAACAATCTTCAACAATGTCTTCAACAACATCATCCCAACTGAAGAAAACTTCCAAGAAGAAAAGCAAGAACACGGGAACAATTATGGAAAGCAAGGTCGGTACTTATCAAGGTCAATATGTGCTTGTCCCTCAAATGATCTCCAAGGAAAAGGAAATGCTCTACGCCTCTCAGGTATTGATTCCAACTAACGCTGCTGGAAAGAGGTTTGCTCTAATGGGTCCTCTTACAGTTTTTAAAATCTTGAAAGACACCAGAAAAATCTTCCCTGTCTGTTACGATTTTAAACCCTTGTTTAATAAGATGGATATCCCTAAGATAGGCGAGTCTTCTGATTCGAAAACCATAGAAACTCCAACCGTTCCCCCAAAAGATCCCTTTGTGCTAGACTACGTGAAGAGCAACTTTAAACCATTCTGATCCTGCCCTACCTCCTACATAGCTTACCAAAACTGGTTCATCAAAGTAGAAGCCAAGAAATCCCAGCAATGGGAGGAATTAGGAATCTATAATCTGATTAAGTTATCGAAACCAGGCTTCACCTATAGTCATCCACTGTTATTTGCATCCTTATATTTCTGGGACAGCACCTACAACACCTTTCATCTCCCTGGGGGAATGATAACACCCACGTTTTTCGATATAGCAGCTATCACTGGTTTGTCACCAGTAGGAGAAACCTACATTCCTGATAATGAAGAACACTCCAGCATTATTGACTTCGATGTCAAATTAGCCAGTTTTTCCAAATTCATTAGCCATTACCACACTGAAGGAGATAGTGTGTCAGATGTGGAACATATTGCTTTTCTCACTTTATGGTTATCAAGATACGTATTCTGTAGCAGGTCCTTACAGGTAGCAAGCAGGTTCATCCCTTTAGCTAGAGACTTACATGAGAATAGGAGGGTATGTTTGAGCGAACTGTTACTTGTTGATCTTTACGAAAGCTTAAGATCAGCCGTTTCGAGTTTGAAATCCCATACTCCCAAAAACATCCTTCTAGCTGGCCCCTTCTGGTTACTCCAATTATGGCTTAATGCCATGTTTGAATCCTCATTATCAACTGCTGACACCGTTGTTGAACAAGATCCGGAGATAGAGGATAGAATTATTGAAGGTACAAGGCTGCGAAAACTCACCCCGAATGATGATAAAGATGACTTCAAGGTCCTTTTCTCAAACTACATCATGATTTTTTCCAAAAGACACAAATTTGGAGAGACCATGGCACCCTTTGCTTCAAGGACTCATGGACCATCATGGTTCACCATGTCTCTTTCATAAGAAGTTAAAAGTAAAGAAATTCAAGATATTTGGAAAGCCTTTCTGCTTCCTAGATTAATTTCCTCACGAATCACTCCTTCCAAGAATCAAATCTTCCTCTTTGCCTATCAACCTAACTTTGTTTCCAGACAATTTGGCCTGTGTCAGTTAATCCCTGAACCTCTGTTCCAAACACAGAGTGCGATCACTTCTGGTCGAACCTTTAAAGCAAGAGAAGCCAAACTGCAACAAGAACAATATCAAGACTTCGCTCAATTCGAACTACTACCTTTTGAACCCACACACTTCACAGCGAAGGGTTTTCTGGAATGGTGAAATAAGTTCTACCAATCGTATATGTTCGATACCCTCTCCATTCAACAGAAACTAACTGATGCGTTCGATGTGCAGGTACACTCCAAGAAAGGTATGTTCACTCACGCCAAAGAGATTAGGGCTTTTCAAAATTATTTCGAAACCACTTATGATCCCACACACTTGGAAACCACTGTGCATCAAGCAGCTGAGACCTTGAAGGAAAAATTTAAAGAAAAAATTTCTAAGCTCAAACTTCCTTCAGGGTTGTCACCTGAGGATAGGTATAGGTTGGCACTCGAAATGCATCCACCTAAATTTCCTAGGTTGCCTACCTCAGAACTGGCTCTGGCTTGGTTTCCTCCATACCCTTGGTGGTTCACTTGCAAAGAAATGTTCAAATACCTTCAAAAGAAACCAAAGCCATCTGAGACTGTGACATGGGCTCGTCATTGGCTCCATGATTTCCCAGGACATCTTTGTTATGACCTTTCTGCCATGTCGATTATATCTAATCAAGGCGCAGGTGTGAATGCTTGGGAAAATCCCAATTGTTTCTTACTTTCTTCATTTTTAACATTTACCTTAATTGTTTCGATTTTCAGCCATCAGGATAAAGTTCGTTGCTTCGAAGTCTAAAGAAGGAAGTACCTCCCAACAATTTGTCGAAACCACTGATGATGTGCCCTTAGCCATACCAACAACAACTACTGCAACAACCACAACACCAGTAATAACAACTGTTCCAACTCCAGAGGTAATCAATTAGCCCTGATGTTTCGAATAAACTGAAATTCAAGATTTAGATCTAATTCATGTTTAAATCTTTTCAGACTAACAAACTCCCACCAACCACTCCGAAGAAAAGGAAACCAAGCACTACTGGGAAGAATCCCAATGCTGGAGGGAATTCACCAACCGCTTCGAAGAAGAAGCAGAAGAAAGAAGTTTCCAAAGGCGTTGAACCAACTGGCATTTCCCGACTCGATTCTAGAGATGTTGCTCCCTCAACAAAATCCAAAAATCCACCTTCGACCTCCAACGTAATGTTGGAACATATAGATAGTAACCTTTCCTCTGAGAATCCACAGGTAAATTGAACTCGAATCTTTAATAAAAATAGTTATTCATTACCTTGGTGCATGCTCTTAATATTCTTTGTCTTTGTAGGACATTTCGAACCCAACTCTTACTACTTCGACTCCTCCATCAAAGACTGTTGCCCCCATCAACTCTTCTCCTCATGGGGACTCCAGTAACCTGGTGCAAAACAAAGGATCCTCCAACATGGCGGTTCCGACTGGGGCTTCAGAGCAACAAGATGACCAAAGCACTTCTCCTCCTTTGAAAGAAACGAACGAAGCAACGCCTCATGAATCTGCAGAGATTTTACCAGAAACTTCTCTTCCAAAGTCTCATCTCGAAACCCTTCAAGAGAGCCTAAAGGACATTCATGCTAAAGAGGAGAAGGTTGATTCTGATCAAGAGAACGAAGAATCTGCAGAGGAAGGATCCGAGGAAGAAGATGCCCAGAATGGTTCGACTGATGGAACAGAGTCAGATGTCAATAGCAGTGAGAACAATGATATCGAAGTGGTGGATCTGATTGATGATGAAGAAGGCAATGAGCAAGAAAAAGGTGAAGGTGATGGTGACCAGACCAATGAGCCTATGGAAGTCGAGATGGATGTGACTCCCTTGCGTATGGAACTTCCCCAATCGTCTCAATCTCAAATGACTGAAGAGGAGTTAGCTCTCCTAAGACGAAATGACCCAATTGGGTATATGAAGGCTAAACTAGCTCAAAGGGACACTCCTCTTGCTAGGGCTGGTACTAGTTCGACTAACAATCCATTTCCCTCAAATGATAGAGTTGTACTCCTTAACAAAATTAGGAGAACAATCCTTGATGTGGACTTGTTCGAAGTGCTCAAGAAGGATAGTACAGCTTGCTATACCATGAAGGAGCTACTTACGCAAGTTAACCTCGCCACCTGCTCTTTGCCAGTCAGCACCATATTATTCGATCTTCAAGCTTTGTTAGATAACGTGACTGGGTGTCTTCTTCAAGACGAATTTGCTACTAAAAAGGTCCAGGAGAAACGAACTGCCATGGACGCTGCTTATGAGCATGCTTCGAAGCTCTCTAAAGAAGCTGAAGACCAAGCCATGCATATAAAGCAAGCCAAAACTGACTATGAAGCTCGAGCTCACTCTATTCTTCTCTGGGAAAAGCAAATTCAAGAGCTCCAACAAAAGGTTAAGGAGGCTCAACAACAACAATTGGCATATGAAACCAATACTGCTGGCAATCAGTTCGAAGAGCTCCTCAACAAAGGACTTGCAGAAATGGAAGCAGCAGAGCAGCTTAAGGGAGAAGTAGCTACCCTGGAAGGAGCAAGGCGCTTCACTCAACAAAGGCTTGAGTCCTTTTGGAGTACTTTTGATAGATTGAGGAACAATGCCTATTTTTAAATCTCTGTTTATTTAATTAGTTTTGAATCTTGTTTGAATTTTGGTCTGTAATATCCAAACAACGCCATTTTGGCAATCTATATTACCATTTTGGCATTCCTTTATGATGTTTCGATTATGTTGTTATTATTCGAATCTCCTGCAGGCGTGGCTTATATTTCTTTAAATATTTCCCATTAACCTTTAGGATTCGCTTATCATCAGCCAACTCTTCGATTTCATATGCATTGTTTGAAAATATCTTTACTATTCGAAAAGGTCCTTCCCAATGAGGTGACCATTTACCTAATGTTTTATTTTTCTTGTCCATGGGCAATATGACTTTCCAGACTAAGCCATTAATAGTGAATGCTTTTCCTTTCACCCTTTGGTTATATGCCCTGGCTACCCTTTCCTTTTGTCTCATTAGGATTTCCAATGCATGCAATCTAACTTCATCTAACTCAACTAACTCATTCATCATCATCTCCCAATATAATGCAGATGGAATCTCGTTTTGTCTTTGAATTCGAACTGATTGTAGATGAATTTCTACTGGTAGAACTGCATCATGACCAAATGTTAGTTGGAAAGGCGTGGTGTTAGTAGCTTCTTTAGGAGATGTTCTACAGGCCCATAGTATTTGGTCCAAAGTCTTGTGCCAGTTCCTTGGCTTTTTACCGACATGTTTCTTAATTAACCCTATTATAACTTTATTGGCTGCTTCGACCTGACCATTTGCTTGAGCATAATATGGTGTTGATGTTAGTAATCTAAACCCATCTCTTGAGCAAATTCTTGCATCTTCCTACCAGTAAACACAGAACCTTGGTCTGTGGTTATGCTCTCTGGCAATCCGAACCTATAGATAATTTGTTTCTGTATGAACTCAATAATAGCCTCTTGATCAGCAACTATTAATGGTATTTCTTCGATCCACTTGGTAAAATAATCTATTCCTGCCAAGATATATTTCTGTCCTTTAGACGAAGCAGGATTAATTTCTCCTATTAAATCTAATGCCCATCCTCTAAAGGGCCATGGTTTAATGATCGAATGTAACTCACTTGCAGGAGCATGTTGAATTCCTGCATGTTTCTGGCATTCTTCACACCCTTTAGCAAAATTTATACAGTCTTTGAGCATGTTGGGCCAATACATGCCATATCGGAGTAACAACCATTTCATTTTATGACCTGCTTGATGTGCCCCACATGCCCCATTGTGGACTTCTGACAATGCTAAGTATGCCTCACTTTCTCCTAGGCATTTCAGTAATACGCCTTCCTGGGTCTTTTTGAACAATTCATTTCCCATGAGGACATATGATAATGCTCTATATTTTATCTTCCTATCAACATTCAATGTTGGATTTGTTAAATAACTCACAAGTGGACTTCGCCAATCTGCATCTGATAAGGTGTCTATGGCTAGTACTTTGAATCCCTGTTTATCAGCACAACCTAATTTTATATTCTCTAGATATGATGGTATGAGTCTAGTAGCCATAACCCTACCTCTTAATTCGACCAAATCCTCAAAGTTTTTGGTAGAAACTTTATAACCTGAAGCCAACTGTGCTAAGTCGTTTACTTCTTGGTTTTTTATTCTTGGTATATGTTGAATATCCATGTATTCGAATTTTCTAAGTAGCCTGTTAACTATGACGAAGTATGTCATCAGATTTTCCTTTATGCATTTGTACTCCTTTGTTATTTGCTTGACCACTAACTCTGAGTCTCCTTTAATTTCGACTTTAGTTGCCCCCAATTCCAACAAAGCTTCAAGTCCAACAATAAGCGCTTCGTACTCAGCTTCGTTGTTCGAGCAACGAGGACCATCTAACTTATACTTGAATTTTGTTGGAATTCCTTCAAGAGAAATTATAAGAACTCCAACACCACTACCATCCCTATGGGAGGAACCATCAAAGTATAATTTCCAAGGTTTCATTTCAACGTAACCCATGACAGTCCTTTCGACCAGTGAATGGTCCACAATGAAATCAGAAATTACTTGACCTTTCACAGCTCTTAAAGGCATGAAAGTCAAAGAATATTCTGTTAAGGCTAAAGCCCATTTACCAACTCTGCTATGCATTATTGGTTTCGAAATCATGTGTTTGATAACATCGAAATGAGATGAAACATAAACATCAACAGGCTTTATATAATACTTAAGTTTCATACAAGAAAAGTACAAACAGAGACATAGCTTTTCTATATTGCTATATCTGGTCTCTGCATCATTCAATACCCTACTTAAATAGTATATGGCTCTTTCGATGCCATTGCTATCTTCTTGTGCTAACATACTACCTATACTAACTTCAGAGGCGGATATGTATAATCTCATGGGCTTTCCCCATGAAGGTGGAGACAAGATAGGAGGCTGAGAGAGATATCTTTTTATCTTGTCAAATGCCTCCTGATGGGCTTCGTTCCACTCGAAGGCTTGGCCTTGCTTCAAACGAAGCAACGGAGAGAAAGCTTGGGTTCTTCCACTTAGATTCGAAATGAACCTTCTGAGAAAGTTAATCTTCCCTAGCAAAGATTGCAGCTCCCTTTTTGATGTAGGTGCTTTCGTCTCTATTATGGCTTTGGTCTTATTTTGGTTGATCTCGATTCCTTTTTTATGAACCACAAAGCCAAGGAAATCTCCAGCCTGCACAAAAAATGCACACTTAAGGGGGTTCATTTTTAAGCCATGTTTTCTCATTCGTTCGAATGATTGGCTCAAATGATGCAAATGGGTTTCTGCAGATATAGATTTGATGACTATATCATCAATATACACCTGCATAAAGTTTTCAATGAAATCATGGAAAATCGAATTCATTGCCCTTTGATAAGTTGCCCCAGCATTTTTTAAACCAAAAGGCATCACTACCCATTCGTAGGTGCCTAAGGCTCCTGGGCAACGAAATGTTGTCTTGGCAACATCTTCTTCAGCAATAAAAATCTGATTGTACCCAGAGTATCCATCTAACATACTTAAATATTCGAATCCTGCAGCAGAGTCTATTAACATTTCTGCCACAGGCATGGAGTACTCATCTTTAGGGGTTGCAGTATTTAAATCCCTAAAATCTATGCAAATTCTCAGAGAGCCATTTTTCTTAATAACAGGTACTATATTTGCTAACCATTCGACATACCTTGTGGTTCTGATGAATCTGCAGAGCAGCAACCTTTCGATCTCAGCTTTGATCTTTGTGAGAACCGCTGGTGTGAATCTTCTAGGAGTTTGCTTGATGGGCTTCTTGCCATCCTTGATTGGAAGTCTTTGCTCCACTAACTCCCTCTTTAAACCAGGCATTTCATCATAGTCCCACGCGAAGCAATCTTTGTTTCTCTTGAGGACTTCGATCACTTCCTGCTTGAGGCCTGGATTAAGTTTTGCGCTTATGTAGGTTATTCTTTTCGTGTTCTCATCCCCCAAATTTACTTCTTCGAGCGGATCCTGCGCCAACATTTTGGCACCTGAGTCTGCGGGGTCCTTCTCGAAGCCTAAGGGTTCTTTATCATAGATGGCATCTAGTCTTTGATATATTTCGTGTTCTTCAAAGGGTGAGCCTTTTGAACCATCCCCATTTATTTCGTTCACTTCTACAGCCAATTTATCTATTTCAGCCTCTAAGGCCGCTTTCCATTCGTTCTCAGCCATATAGGCCGAAATCCTTTCGAAGAAGGAGGACTCAATCATGAGCAAGGTTGTCGAACTCCCAGCCTGCTGGCCGTCTTTGCGTAGTACCTTCAACTCCTTCATCTTCACTGACTATTCTTCTATCCCAATACATGCCATCATGGCGAAGGGTCATATAATAGTGTGCGTTCCTGGTTTCGTTAATTTCATCGTTAGGGGCACAAGGAGCAATCTTGGCCAAGTGGTTGTCATAATTTATTTTATCAACTAAGTTGAATGCTATCATGAAGTAGCTTTGGTCAGCTTCTATGTTCTCCACAATCCCATCTTCTCTCCATAAAACCAACCTCTGATGCATTGACGAAGGAACTGCTCCTACGCCATGGATCCACTCTCTTCCCAACAACAAGTTGTAGTTGGCTTTGGCTTCGATCACCATGAACATGGTGGGCCTGCAGCTCGATCCTACCGTCAAGTCCAGTTGAACTACCCCCAATGTTTGACCTACTTTCCCTTCATAGTTGGATAGGACCATGTTGTATGGTTTGATGTCACCCTCGTGTATTCCTAACTTTTTTAGCATGAAATATGGTATTAAGTTAACTGAAGCGCCTCCATCCACTAAGACCTTATTTACGCCATAGGTACCAACCTTTGATTGAATGAATAATGGCTTCAGATGATTTTTTATAGCTGGCTCTGGGTGCTCGAAGAAAGCATTCTACTCTTCGACAGCTCTGTTATCCATTACGTAGTAACACACTGGCCTATGCTTCATCAGATCTATTGTATCGTCCTCCTCATGCTCTTCGATTTCAGTTTCCTGTCCAAACTCACAAGGTAGTACAGATACCACGTTGCAATTGATATTGAGTGAAGACTCCCCCTCTGATTCGAAGTTGTCCGTTAGCATATCCTCGTCTTCTTCTAGACCTGGTGTGTACTCCTTCGATTCATTTAGTTGTGTTTCAGAGAAGAGTCTCCTACTAACTGAGGGTTTGTCCTCAGGTTGATTATTTGGTGTAGGTTTGTTGGTGCTTGATTCTCCTTGGTTTTTGATCGAAGTTGCTCCTTTATCTGCCATAGCTTCCCTTTCAGCCTTTCGAATTCTCTGTTGCCTTCGCCATTGTGATCTCGACATAGGGTTTCTTCCTTTGTAGTTTTCTAACCTCACTTCTTCCCTCTTCGCCATATTGAACTGCCTTCTATATGTCATGGTGTGGCGTGCGTTTCGTTCATTGTTTCTCCATTTGTCTTTGCCCTTGTCAGTTCTGACTTGCAGCCATTTGTCTGTTGGTATTTCAGCAGGAATTTTGAACGTTACCCTTCGAGCGCCTTTGGGATGAGGACTATCAGGCCTTCGTTGAGTGTAGTTGCTCTCGAAACGTTGGCTCATCTGACCAGTCTCTTTGTGGTTCCAGCATGGGGCGAAAGGGATTGTTTCGAAGGCTCCGGCCATATTTTGATCGTACACTGCAGAACACCTTGGGCATACTAGGCATTTGGTTGCCCCTTTGTGACAGCGAACCACAAACTCCAACAAACTTTCTCCAGCTTTAGGGTAACATCTGAATAACTGGTTATCCTGGCGCCAGTTGATGCCAGTTCGTGCCCTTTGTTTCCTCTTGAAGTCTGCAGCAATTCTCTGGTTGCAGATGATGATGCATCTAGGGCATAGTATCATTTCGGCATCTCCTTTGTGGCACAACATGAGGTAGTCTTTAAGACTGGAATCCCTAGCATAACTATCCTCCCTTTTGTATTTTTCTTTTTCTAAGTATCTTTCCATCTCCTCCATTTCAGAACGAGGTCTCTCCATATCCACCATGTTGACATCTACATCCTCCCCCTTTATGTCATCATCTCCCCATCCTGTAGGTTTGACATCTTCGATTTGGATTTTTGAACTTTCTGGGGCAGAATACTTCACCAAGTAGTCAAACTTTCCACTGGGCTCTCCCAAAGTATCCCATATTTCTTTCTGAGGGGAGGTTGGCTTTGTGATCTGGACTTTCTCCAATTTTAGCCTCAGGCCTTCAGTAACCTGTGTCAACTCTTGCTTTTGGTTCTCCTGGCCTTCAGTAGCCTGGATCTCTTTCGAAATATCCAAAGGTACTGCTTCGATCGAAGCCTCTAGTTGCTTGTGGATGTCCTCAGTGACCCCCTTGTTGACTTCGACTAACACACAGTTTTTATTCTCAGTGCTTTTTTCTCCTAATAGAGTGCCATCTTGATCTGCTTCCACCATATTGATTTCTCCAATGCATGCAGGCTCGGAGTAATTGGTGTCTGCAACATCCAAAGGGTCTTCATCTACTTTCATTTTTGGTTTGTCGGCGAATTACAATATGCCATCCTTAATTGCATTTTGAATCAGATCCCTGAAAAGAAAACACTGTGAGGTTTTGTGGCCTAGGAAACTATGATACTTACAAAATCCTCTTTTCTTTCTTTGATCTAAAGGAGGTATTTTGATATTCGATGATACAATTAGTTGGCCATCTTTGACAAGCAAATCAAAAATCTCGTCACACTTTGTTACATCGAAAGTATACACCTTCTTTGGGAATTTGTCACTTTTCTCATTTTCAACAATTTCTTTCCCTTTTGTGGGAACTAATAATTTATAAGAGTAAGGTGGGGCCTGTTTCAATTCAGCGAGATCAATTTCGACCTCTTCGAATTCAGGGTAATATTCTGCTTCCTCAGTTCCAACATAGGAGACCCTTTATTTCTTGTTATTTTTAAAAACTCTGGCCTTTTCGGCCTTTAGCCTTTCGACTTGTCGAACCCTGTCTGCTAGTTGGGCCATATCCCTCAAGTGTTGTGTATCTAATTTCTTTCGAATGGAGTAATCTAGGCCACCAGCAGCCATTTCAACTAACTCATGTTCAGGAACTACTGTGAAACATCTAGATTTCAAGAGTCTGAACCTATTCAGGTAATCATCTACGGGTTCAGTAAACTTCCTCTTGACACTGGCTAACTCTTTCAGGCTTATTTTAGATTGTCCCATGTAGAATTGTTCATGAAATAACCTCTCCAACAGAGCCCAAGTATCTATGGACCCAGGAGGCAAAGTGGTGAACCATGTGAAAGCGTTCTTAGTTAGGGAACTTGGGAAATATTTAATCCTAAGGTCTTCATTATTTGCTATATCTCCTGCTTCGGTCAGATACCTGGCTATGTGTTCGACTGTTGATTCATTGGTATCTCCAGCAAACTTTGTAAATTTAGGGACTTTATATCCCCTTGGTAAATCAATGTGCATCACATAATCTATTATGGGAGAGGAATAGTTTGGCCTTCTAATACTTGTATTGAGACTGTTTTGAGCCATAATCCTTTCTATCATGGTGGTTAAATTATTTTCTGCCAAGATGTTGTCATTTCGAATTCTATGAAGGACTTCATCAGCATCCTGGTGTCGTCCCACCATGACAACTCCTCTAGGTTGTTCTTCTCGAAACTCTAAGACTTCTAACCTTTCGACCCTTGCCCCTGGTTCCATAATTTCCCTTTGTGGGTCTCGAATCACCGGGGCTTCTAACCTTTGTGCCCTTGCCCCCAAGTTAACCCCCTCTCTGGCTGGTCTATAGGGTGGGTTATCAGCAATTTGCTCTATGATGGGCATGTTCGCTCGAACCCCCAACTGATTCTGCCTACGCCTTTCTGGCAGAGCGAAAAAATCCGCTATTCGACTCATGTTGTTCGCGTTTTCTCTGTTGGTTACAGTTATGTTTTGTACTATTTGGGCAAAGATCTCTTGCATAGTTTGTGCTAACACTCCTATCATATTATGGTTACTATCATCCATTAATTGCCTAAAAGCCATCTGATTTTCTGTGGTTAAGATAGGCAATGCACTATAACCTACTGACCCTTGGTTATTTGTCATAAATTGATTAGCCCCAGATCCAGACCCTAATTGTGGTGATGTATTCGATGTCGAAGTGTGCAGACCCGCCATAAAAGATGTTGGCATCCCATAAGAGGGATTTCTGTGTCTGTTACCATCGAAACCGGGTGGTCTAGTCAGTGGGGTGGCGAAATGGGTTTGTGTCCCTGATGGTGGGACGAATCCCCCAGGATAACCAGTGGTTCCTGTATTTCCTATGATCGAACTGTTAGTCGACATGCCACTTGTTCCATTCGTGGCTACACTACTGGTAGAGGATGCAACAGACTGTGCGCTCGAAGGGATCGCATTAGACATTCCCGTCGAAGCAGACATATTAGTGCCCGTTCCATGTGGGGCATTTTGTTCCCCTTGTTGATTGTTTGGATTAGACATCTTGTTATTACGTTTTCTTCTGGGTAAGGGTTGGTTTCTATTGGTTATTCTACCACTTCTAAGGTTCATATAACAACGAACTTATCACTCAGAAAGAACTTTTACAATGATTATATCCTAACAATCTTTACTTTGTTTTAAATTTCGTAACGACCAATGACGGTCCCACTGGGCGTGCCAATTTGTTTACAGTGATTTCTGGTAAACAACCGCTAGTCCTCCAAACTATCAAATAATCTTAATGACTGTTATTTAATCTCTCTGGTAACTTGCAGGATCGACTAGATTGATCCTATGGGGTATTGGTCGTTTGGATAAATCTAATTGCAAACTGATGTTCATAGTTAGGATTTGTATTTAGAATGTTTTATAGACGTTCAATTCACTTCGATTACCATGTTAAAAGAATCTAATGACATGATCAAGTAAAGAAATACGAAACTGAATTGAATGAATAAAGATTCGATTGTAAAGAAATGTTTAAATGCAAAAATAAGTAAATGACTTTGAATGTAAAGACCTTAATGTAAAAAGCATGAATATAAAAGCATGAAATCTAAAAGAGTTTCTGAAATGTAAAGGATTCGAATAGAAGAAAAGCGTTTAAATGCAAGAAATAAGTAAATGACTTTGAATGTAAAGGTATTTGAAAGACATTGACATGAAAATGGAAGATAAACTGGAAAAGATAAAGAGTTTTACTGAATTATAAATGCTTGGTGTTATCATACGTACATTGTTCGAGCATTCGTTTCCCTATCCATGTGGTATTTTGAATGTTTACTGAATTTTGTACAATAGATATGACACACGAAATCCTAATACTAAGACTTCTATTTATACTACTTCGACCATAACGGTCTTGCCTATAAGATTCTGCCACGTTCGGAACATGCAGAGCACTGCTCCTCTCTAGCTTTCACGCGTCTTCGAACGCTCCAGTGCATATATATTTGAATTCCAACATCCCGCTCGCGTTTGAATTTCAAATGCCTTGGCAATCTTCGCTTCGAACTTATTTCACAGACACGGTCTCGTTACCACTTCGAGGATTTTTTTTAATATATCTTCACAACTGTCACTCGAAGCTCCGAGCTTTGACATGTCCGTTCGAAGAACCGCTTCTACCATCCCGAACTGTAACATTTTGCTTTATTCCAACGAAACATCCATATTGCTTCATTTCGAACTGTATCATCAAAATCTTCAGCCAACAGGCAGTAAGATAACCCTATCTTCGACATCATTACTAGGTCATAGATCCCCATTTCTTTCCAGATTGGGGTTTGTACCTTCTCCATTTTATTCAACCAGTCTGAATATTCTGAAGAAATACTAGGGCACGATCGAAAGATCTTATTCCCTTTATTCATGAACTGAAGATTAATATCTTCCTTCGTCTGAGCATGTTGTTGGTTAGCTAGGGTTTCATCCTCAGGATCATTCATGGGTTTCTTCGCACAGCCTATAGGCTTAAGCCTAGGGTGAGTGGGGAAGAAAGCACGATTTTTTGTGGGATTCTCGATGCATGCAGACAAAGGGCCAGACATGGCATATATATCCTCAGAATACCTGATGGGGATGAGGAGCTGGGAGTTGTACGCCTCATGCCTTTCTTTGGTCATAGGTTCGGAGACGAACCTTAGCCCCTCAATCGAAGCAAGATAAGAGCTTGTGGGAAATATCTCTGGTTGACGCTGTACGTCAGAAACATTTTTGGGCTTAGGGTTATTTGGAGCATTTGAGAGGAAAGCCATTGTTATGAGTTGGTGAGAAACGAAGATGATAGAGTCACTACGGTGTGAGGTGTTTTTTCTGCAGAAGAGATGAAAAATGCTAAGTGTTGTGAAAGTTCCAAAAGAGAGGGCTCAAGGCTATTTATAGTGTCCAGGGAGAAATGTTTCTCGTCAAGGCCATTTAATGTTATGGACGTAGTGGGGCACGTGGCAAGCAGTAAAGCAGTTACCGTGCAGGTGATGGGAAACGTTTGACATACTTGCCTAGGTTCTATGAGTAATGGTCATCATGGCAGCATGGTAACGACTAATTGAAAAGACGTCTTGGGAAAGGAGTAATGATGGTTCTGAGTGTGGCAGCTGTTGGAAGGCGAAAAGTACACGTTAAGCCTTTGTGGACAAAAGAGACAAGTGTCGAATAGGCATATCAAAGAATGACTATTTCTCTCGACGTCGAAATAGGCATTATTGGGAGGCAATTTGTTGGCTCTTGAATTCGACACCCGCGATATATTGGCCTTATGGGCCAAAAATAGAGCAAATAAAGCCAAGCTAGAAAATGCTTCGACGGATGGAAAAACTTAGAGAAACATCTGAGTTACAAGTTGGTCTTCGACCAGACATCACCATCAAGCCTTCGACTGAAAAGGTCCTGAGACCTTCGACTAGAAGAACAACCCTCGTGTCAGCACCAAAGACGAAGGATATTTGAATTTGAAGATTGGAGGGAAATGCAGTTCGCCCAGCAGTTAAGAGAAAACGACGTGGCCGGAAGATAGAGGTCGAGGGACATGCAGAAGACACTTGTCTTCATCCTAGAGCAAGGCAACCCCTCGATAGTTACATAATTTTAGTATAAAAATAGGAAGTTTGTGTAGATTTTTGGTGTGTTCAACCTATTGTATTAGTCACTCAACATTATTCAAGTACCCGTTGTGTGAAAGAATAACTGAGAATGTATGTTAAAAACACCACCTTTTATTAATCAAATCTTTTACATTGTTTTAATCTTCTTTTGCAAAGTTTACGTTTCCTGCATTTTACGTGCACTTCTATTTGCTTTCCAAAACCACAAAACATCATATCTCTGGTCGAACGTGCGTTCTTTCTAGATATTAACTTTTACATCAAACCAGCATAAAAGTTAGCCTATGTTATGGGATCAATCTGATCGATCAAAGTAACTAAAAGGACTTTCCTTTTTGGAAGATCAACGGTTGTTTATCAAAAATCACGGTAAACACTTTGCCTACTTGTGATCTGGCTGTGGCATTCCTGCCACCACTGTTCCGCTATCGCTAATGATTTAAAAAAGTGTGTCCAAAGAGTAGTACCGGCTAGGGGTACTATACACAATTTCGAATTCTGTCCAAAGTAGCAATAGGTGACATATAGGATCTTTAGGAGATGTTTACATCCCTTTTCCATGCTTTTTATCTGACATGTCGAATTTTGCGGTTGTCCCTCTTCCGCCAACTAACAAAGGCAACGCTTGTAAGAGCAAATGGAGTGAGTCTTCCCAAGAAGTAACTCAATTTAATCAACCACCAGAGGTTAAACTAATAACTTTCTAATTCTTTAAAATTGTCTCTTGATGGAGCTTTATATTCACTTCTTGCCCTCCTTGCCTCAGGGTCGAAAAAGGAAAGACAGTTCGACTGTAACTACTGCAAGCAAGAAACTCAAACAAGTGGCCGCTGCCTCGGCTAATAGTGAACCAGCACATGTTTATGTATTCACCTCCCTTTTGTCTCCTTTATTTTCCTTTTATTAGGCCTAATTGCATTTTTTTTTTAAATCTAAAACAAACGGGCTTTATTCCTTAACTAACATCCTCTTCACTATTATTACAACAAATTCTTTTTTTAAGGCCATATTTAGAGGACAGATAACCCACAAGAATCACCTACAGATTTGGAATTCAGTACATATATTCAATATAACTATGTAGACAACTGATCCATACGAAATTGATCTTGATTTCTTGCCAACGGTTGATTTTTCGCACACCTCCCTGAGACATTGCAACATTGAGTTCACTTGTGTATTGTTGTTTTTGGATAATTAAAGGAAACACTAAATTATTTGCATGCAAATGGTACCTCATTTGTCTCTACCGAAAACTACCATTCCATATATCCACACTTGTTCAGCTTGTACTTCTGATTTACTTTACATACCAACCAATTTCACCATATTATTTTAATGAGAATCGCCACCTTTTAATTGCTTGTCTTTTCACCTCTGGTCAAATCAATTATCTCATTTACCATCACCACTCCGTCTAAAATTTGTCTATTTCGTATGAATGTCGATTTACAATTGGAAATTAGCTTTCCCACCACTTTCTTTAGTCTTGCAGCCAATAACTTGGATAAAATCTTGTACACCTATAATGGTTGAGTTCTCTAGGGTGTTGAGTTTTAGGAATCAACTTAAGAAAGGAAGATGTTAGTGCATTGGGGAGTACTCCATTTGCATAAAATTGATGGATGAATTCTATGATGTCCTCCTTCATTATGTCCCAACATTCCTTTGTGAAGATAATTGTCAGGTCTCAAACTTTTGTTCCCATCACTAATCCATATCACCTCTTCCAAAAACTGTCCTTCCAAGGCCGAAGCTACCTCATCGAGTTATTGAAATCCGCTCGATCAGGAACCGTCTCTTGATTTGAATACATTCAAATCTACTTTCGATATGATTTACCCTCACCCTGAAGACAGCCTTCCTTGAAACTCATGATGTTATGTCATTGCACTCACTCTTTATACACAATGGAACCGAATGCAAACAAACATTGGTTATGTGAATATACAGGCAATCAAATCTAGGAATTCTATGCTACAAATATGATGTTTTGTTGGTTCAGAAACTGTTCTTTCAATCACGCAAAACATAAAAACTCGGTGGCTTCTCTGTATAGTTGCAGGAATTGTGCAGTTTTGATCTCCGCAATTGTCTGTCCACAAATTACCTCGGTTGTTACCATTTACAGCAATGAAGAATCCAATAATTTGCCTCAAACAGATAGCATCTAATCTTGATGCCAAAATAACACATTTTCTTCCTCAAATTTCAGCCTCTGATTTGAATATAAAACTAGGAAACCCAGTGGTGATATCCCTGCAAGATGACAAAGTGACACAATCAGTTTTAAGTTTTAGAATAAATTGAGAAAACCATAAGTTGATATTTCAATATACTCGTAATTTGTTACACATGTCCTTATAGTATCAATCATTGATTATTCTTCAATGATTAGTATTACTCATTTTACACCAAGGACGTGTTTGTATTGTGTTATTTGAGTTTATCTCCGGACAAAAATACTTGGGAGATTATTTGAGAGAACTTATGCCCATAAGTGATTTTCAAATTACTTCTATAAGCTCTTTTAGAAAGAAATTAAGGAAATTTTGCATACTTCAAATAAGGAAGTGTCATGTTCTTCAATAGTGACGGATTTCGACTCACAAAAGCTTTCCAATCTTCTTTACCGACTTTACCATCATTGTCTTGATCAACATCAGCAATTGTCTGCAGAAAAAAGCAAAGGTCCTGTAATCAATATGCTGCATCGAAGCGAAAGTTTCATGTTTCGCCACTAAAAGCTAACCTTGTCAACAATAGCTTCAAGAAGATCATCAGAAAGATTCATTTCAGATTCCATCAAAATGGCTATAACCATTTGCTTGACCTTAAAACAAAATAAACCAAACATTTAATACTAAATAAGCTTATAATACAAAATGTAATGTTGCTTAATTGAACTAGTGTACAGTATACTCACTTCCTCTGGCTCAATGAACCCTGTTTGTCTCAGGTCATAGAGCTTAAACGCAACTGCAAAATTATCATCATTGGACAGAGATTAGATTTGAACAAAACTGAGTTTCTTTGCATGAAACCAGAAGATTGTCTTCAATTTGAACATACAATCTATTTTTTCATCCATAGGAGCGTAAGGATGGAAAACACTGAGCGAATGGACAAATTCTTCAAAATCGACAACACCGTTTCTCTTTTCATCAAAAAGATCAAAAACCTAAAGAAGAAATAGAGTTTAACATGTTAGTATATGCATGGCATCGTTCGCGATGGTGTTAGCTTTTACTAACACTGTAAAAAAAATTATACGTACATCCAATCAAATTACATCATAGTGTCACTTTGCTATGTTAGTTCCTCAAAATCAAGCAACATTTATGCTATATCTGTTTAAGCTTGTTATTTTCAGTCATTTTATTATAATGTAATTCTATTATAGTTCAACTTCATTTCCAATATACTAGTAATTATTATGAAGAAACATGCCATGGTTAAAAATATATAGGAACTGCTTACTCGATCCAGAAAAAGATTTTCTCCATTTGGGGTTTGAAATAGTGCCAATTGAAACTCCACCTACAATTCAAAAAAAAAACATCCAAGCATCATGATTAGTGATCACTGCATCAGTGAATAAAGTGAAACCCTCAATGTGAAAACTTGCATTCAATAATGGAAACCAAATATGTGAAACCAGTTAACATGTTGATCTTACCTTGTGAATCAAGCCATCATCAATTACAGAGCTACTTATCTTTTTAAACAGTTCATACAATGCCTCCACTTCATTAACAGTGACTACATTAGAAAAGCTGAATACTCAAACCTATTGTTGTTCAAAGTTCAAACTAGAAAATCACAGTTATTATATGTAAGTTCAAAACTTGTGTTACACTATAAGTTCCATTCCATCCCATATATAAAACTATAGACCAGGCTTATAAATGAAGGCCCTTGAAGGAATACATTAAGTGAGAGTTGTGGAACATTATATACAGATTAATTATTCAAAACAGTCACTTTTAAAGAGACAATAGAAATTCTAGAGGTGTAAAATTGATTTTGACATGTTTGTTTTCTCAAAAGTAGAATTGATTCTAGCTGAAGCTAGGATTTACAGCTTTTGACTTTAAACGTAATTTTTACATTGAAATTTGTTGTTCAACTCACTTTTATATAAATGTATCTAAACATAAATCACTTTACATTCAACTCAGTTTTAACCCGAATCAATTCTACAAAATCAATTGTCGGCTGTAGAACCAAAGACACTAATATATATAATTTGGCAGTATGTCATACAAAAATAATTTAATACAGACATTAGGGCCACATCAAAGCTGGCTTGAAACCCCACTTTGCATAAAGTTTTACAAGAATAATAAACAAATAGAGTAACGACACTGAAATGTGGTAGATCTATAATTTAATTATATAGTTGTTTGTCACGTGAAATAGAATCTATCTCAATGATATACGCTACTATTTTATGTCCTTGACCTTCCACAAACAATCAACAACATAAAATAAGAAGCACCTATAATGGCGCAGTTTGTTGTCTGATTGTCTTCTATTTCTGTATTGACCAAATAATATAAGCAATTTTATAAGCATTTAATTGAGATCATAATGATAATCATCGCATTAAAATTAAATCGGGATGGAGTTTTATGATTTGTGTATGACCTAACTGAGAAATAGAAATGAATGATGAAAGAGGAGTGGAATGAGTTACATTACATCTAGTTTCTTGAGCAAGGCGAGTGAAATCGGTAGCAGAATAGGAAGATTTGTGAGAATGAAAAACTGGACGATCAGAGTTGAAACAACCTGCAAAGACGAAGACGAAAGTCTCGACGGCGGCGATGAGCGCCGCGTAAATGCATTCACCGATTGATCTAGAGCCAGACGCAACCTGTTGCATTAAGAAAAAAACAGCAATTAGTTCAGAATTGAGCATGTAGATATATTGATTTTTTTTGTTTTGAAATGGGGAAGAACTTACAGGGGAATCTGTGGACATGATGATTTTGCGGGATTGGTGAAAAACGGTTATGAGTGCATTTTTGGTTGATTTGATGATTACAAGTGTGGTGGAGTGGAATACACCTTGGCGAAAAAGACACACCCACCCTCATCAAACTTTCTACGTGGTAAAAGATGATGAGAAAGTGGTAATGGTATTATGAGAATCAATATGTAATATATCAATACGTCTTTCATAATTTTTTATTTCTCAGTATTAGAAGTAAAAAGAAGGGAATCTTCTATTTAGAGTCCAAAAGATTTATGTATTTTAAGTTATTGAATCTAATTTTTAAGAGGATTGACTTAATTATTTAAAAAAGTTAATGAGATAATTCGTTGTTCATTTTTCTTTTGCTTCTATGTAATAAACGAGGATTGACTTAATTATTTAAAAAAGTTAATGAGATAATTCGTTGTTCATTTTTCTTTTGCTTCTATGTAAACTTTATTGATTCAGTTATTAAATAATTATTTTAAATGTTAAACTTATTGATGATCACATGATAATCTATTTGAACACAACAAATGTATTATGAAGTGATATATTTGTAAAGACCCATAAATTAGGTGATATATGATTTGTCATCATCATGCATCCGTCCTAGAATGTGTCGCTTGAGTCTAACCTTCATGCATCAGAAAGTTCGCCTTAAGGGAAAACATGAATGATGACATGTACATAGCTTATAATCACACGTGTAGGAAGTCCTGGTCATGATTCCCTAAAAAGTAGGTAGTCAACAACTTCTCTAGTCAAGGTGAAGTAGTTACCACTTCTTAGGAGCCCCTAAATCCCTACATATAAGCCTCTATAAATACCTCAACTCTAGGATTGAGGGGGATATTTTAAATACACCAGTAAACACCCCAAAAGATACAGAACTTCTCACCTCACGTGAGCTTGTTCTCACTACACCAAAAACATTTTCAAAATATGGCCTCTCACCACTGTAACCTTTCCCTAAACCACCAAAAATCCTTAAAGCCTTTGGCCACCCCCACCCACATAGGGGTGTCGTATATATGTACTTTTTTAGCAAGTACAGTGACGTCCACTTGGGACCCCAATAAAACTAATATGTGTCTCGCCTTCCATTATCCCCATCGCTCTGACACTCACCAATGTCATTGTTTCTAGTCTTAACTATTCTCAATCATGGTTGTTAGGAGGGTACAATCCCTCATACAAGAGGATATTTTAGGTAGCAATTGTTAGACGACGACAACTTATCTAAAGGGGGTGAATAGATCCCCAAAGTAAAAAAATACCTTTTAAAAATTATGTTTTGAAAGCAAATGAAAAACTATGGCAAGTGAAAGTTTTAGCCTATACCAAATAAGTCGTCTAATCCGAATCGATAATTGGAAACTCGAATATGCGTAATATATCGAATGGAATACAAGACAATGATAAGGACTAATATAATAATTTCTCAATCAATTGTTTTACTATGATCACAATGTTAACTTATTTTCAATGAAATTATTGATAAAACTAAACCTAACCAATTATCGAACACTTGATGTGTAATCGATTTTTTAGATTTTCCTTTTGAATTCGTTCATATGAAATACCATTACAATCTAATTGATTGTATTGTAATCAACACATCAATTTCAAGTTTAACAATCAAAAGATTTGTCTATACGTATCGATTACATAGTCAATGAATTTAACAATTTTCTATAGAAAGTAAATGAGAGAGTGAGTGAGAGTAGAAACAAGGATTTGTTTAAGCAGTTTACCAGTCGTCCTCACTATGACTACATTTGCCCCCAATTTTAAATGGAATTGAGATATCAATCTTGATTTGCAAAAGGACAATTACAAGAGAAATGTAACAATACAATCCTACAAACTCAATGTTTGATATTGATTCTAATCCTTTCTATTTCCTTGAGCTCGACCAAGTATCCCGATAAAACCAAATGATTCACCGTCTTACGCTACCCCTTTGCAAGAATCCAACATTATGATCGTGGAGGACAAACCCTGATGTTTTTCTAGATGAAACCCCAAAAAATCCCAACCCAATTTACCGATACAAACACCTAAATTGAATGTTATCAATGCAAGTCTAGATGGCACTCAAACAAAAAATGATTATGTGTAGTTTGTTTGTATGTATGCATAGATGAGAAGTTGAAGATTAAAAGCAATATTTGTACATGTTTATAGTTTCATCAAGTTGAAAATGATGTATGTATGAAGTATTTATAAGTGTGCAAGTTTGAGGCAAAGAGAAACCTAGAAATTGAAAAAGAATTCAATTTTTCAAAAAAGTTATAGCATGTGTTGACACATATAATTCATGTGCCGACTCATGTTGATGTATGTGTCGACCTGTTCAAGGTCATGTGTCGACACATAGAAATAGAAGTTACAGGCTTGAAAAATGGGTTACATGTGTCGACCTGTACATCGTATGTATCGACAAATAGATGAGATTTTCAATATGTGTCGACCTGAAAGGTTGTGTGTGTTGACACATAGAAACAGAGGATACATGCTTTAATATTGACCCACATGTGTCGACTTATACCTCGTATGTGTCGACTTATACCTCGTACGTGTCGATACATATACTTGTTTTTCGCACAGAAACTGATTTTTAATGCATGATACATTTTCCAAACATGTTCTAAATGCATTCTGAGTACCCTAATGCAAAGCTGCACATAATGACTCAGTGATACCATCCAATATACATAAATGCTAAAGTTGTCTTAGTTTTAACGTCATGCAAAATATCTAACGGGCAAGTGCATTCACATACTCCCCCTTTTTTATGATGGCAAAACTTGCGACGATGCATTTCGTGTCTTCATGAAGGTTCCCCTGAATATGTGTATCCCAACATTATTCTTGCATATGCTTCTCCCCTTTTGATAGCATCAAAAAGAGACAAAGCGAGCCATGAGAAGTATCATTTTTCACACAAATACTAACATATCACATAGAGGAATTTTGCAAAAGTAAAAATGTGCACTCACATAGACTCATATATATAGAGTGACACAAAAATAAACATAAATAACAAGACAATACCAAAAAACATTATAGCAAAGTTGTCACATATTATCTCAATAAGCGTAAACAAAAACACAAACCATTGTTTCACTTTCATGAAGTGATAAAATTGTTAATAAATAAAACAAAGAAACAAACCATGAAAAAATCATAAAATTCAAAATGATTCAAAGATAGAAATGCATTACACAATATTAGTTTTGGTCTGATACGATCGACATGGCCTATCAGATGCCATAACCCGACCTTGTCATATCGAGCGAGTTATACTTCAGGTCAGGCTATATTGGCTTCGGGTTACAATCCGGCCCACTCCTGAAGACTTGACCTGATAGATTATACATATACATATGGTATCACATTACCAAGTCCAACTAATTCCTATGCAACATTGTTGTACCCCAAAATTTGCCCTCGCGCTTTTCCACAAAGAAATCTCAGCTTCAAACATTTCCTGACTTCTCAAACTGACTCAAGAATCGGACAAACGGACTTTTCTTGACGGTCAAGCAAAATTAGGGTTTTACTGATTTTCAGAGCTCTGAATTGTTTCATACAGTGGGCTTAGGGTTTGGTTGGTTTTTGGTTCAATTTTGATCAAGTGAGCGTGATTTGGCATTTAATCAGAAATTAGGGTTTCATGGGCATATTCTCAGAAGAATTTGAATTCCACAACACTTTGCGGTTTATTTCAAGATTCGGATTAAAAGTCGCGTTATCTTGGTTTAATCAACAAAAGAGACAATGGTTTGAATTCAGTACATTTTGATTGGGCCAGTCAGATGCAAGATGCAATTTTGGAATTCACAGTGTTCATGTGTTTGATCAGTCTATCTAAGATAATTGCTGCTTTGCTCTGGATGTTGAATAAGACGGACTTAATTGGTCAATGTTGTTTTATTTAAGTTATTTATTATTCTGAAATTAAATGATCGAATTTATTTTTCAATTGTTAATTCTAAGAATTTTAAATAAATAAATAAACAATAAGGAAATTAGAATTAATTGGATAATTTGAATTTTTATTGATATTTAAATTATTTACAAATTGTTGTTTATTACAAACAATAATCTACATTTAATTTAAATATTACATAGAATGAAAAAACTATCCTATTTTCTAAAATATTCTTCGCGCTTCATTCCGCTCCGGTATTCCATTTTTCATCTGCAAAAAGAACAAGAAAAGTCAAAAGCAGTTGATTGGAAAAGACAGTTAAAATGCTCATCATTAGGGGCCACTGACTGGGATCAGTTGCCCTCTCTGCAAATCACGGGATTTCTCCCGGTTCACAGAGAGGGAAGATTATTTTATCTCATGAAATGCAAATGTCAAAAATGCATAGATTACAAATTTTAAGCTACATAAGAATCTCAATTTCCAATTTCAAACCATTTAGTTCAAATCCAAATTTCCCATTCAGAACTGAACTGAAATGCCAAGATACCAAAGAAAATCAATAAAAGCATACAAACTGTCATGGAAAGATTTTTGGAAAAGATATCAAAAGGGAAAGTCAGATCAAAATTGCCAAAGAGATGAAAATGCAAAATGTAAAATGCAAGCAATCTTAAACTCATCACTTCCTAGTCATAGCCCCTTCAGAAGCAAGTACAGTAAAAAATCATATTAAAATCCTAAGCTGTACTTTGAGAGAGAGAAAAGAGATTAAAGCAGCTCAGTTTAGGCATAGCAGTTCAGGCTCAGTTCAGACAAGATAATGCAGTAGCAGAAGAAAGAGATTATGCAAGTCAAAAAGCCAATGAAACAGTCCAACATAGACAGTTCAGGGAAAGCAGATAGCAACTCTGCATAAAAAAGGGAAACATAGCCTACAAGCTCAGTCAAAACATAGAGCAGCATAGCAGGTAAATAAAAAAAAGATATACAAGCCAAGACTGAGTTCAGGAAAAGCATAGACAGAAGAAGGTGAGAATAGAGAAAAAAATATACAAACTCTAAAAGTCTAAGGCCACTACTGTCCACAAACACTCAACTCAGCATAACATACCAACAGCTCAAACTTGCTAAGCCTCAGAACCCAACCTACTGAAGCAAACCTGCATCAGTAAAAAAACCATTCAAAGAGCATCAACCATCAACCAAAACTCTGCTAAAACCAAGCTTCAAACCTGCATCAGAAACAACCTGCTATTAGCCTCAACCCTGCTGAAGCAAAAACCTCAACCTGCATCAGTTAAACTTGCAGAACTTCAAAACATCACCATAACCTGAACATCCTGTCTCAACCATAGCATCAAACCACTACTGTCATAACCAAAGCCATCAAACTTCATAAAAGATCATCAACCAATGCCGAAACTATCTAACCAATAACCTCATGTCCAAACTGATCCAACACTGAACATTCCAACACCTATGCCTTCAGAACCTTTTCATCATTAGGCAACACACAGGGCAACGAGAGAAAGAAGCAAGTCAGGGACATAACAATATTTCAAGGCAACCATTCAGCAAAAATTCCAAGGCAATAACTGTTCGAAGTTATTCAAAAGCTAGCATTCAAAAGCGTCAAGAGTCCTTCAGAATCTTAGATTCATCATTAGGCAAGCACACAAAGGCAACAATCCAAGGCAACTGTGAGAGAAGAAGCTATCAGAAGTTCATCAAGGCACACTATTTCCAAAACCAAACATAAAACCCTCAGAACTTTGAGTTCATCACAGGGTCGGGGATCAAACACTAAAAAAGCCTATCGATCTCAAAGGACCAGCAGCAACACTCAAGTCAACATAATCAACATAAGCTGGCATACAGCAATACTAAGGGACAGAAGTAGAAGAGGCAAAGTGGATAAAGAGATACAGAAGTACCAAGTGTCTTCCAAGGCCAGCTTCACCGTACAAGCCCTCCAGCGCTGAGCCTCCTGAGCATCCTCCTCCTCTTTCTTCCCTCCATCCAGGTAGTCTTCCCTCCTCTCTTAATTATACCACATGCCTCAAGACACAACAGTAAATTAGAGTTAGAGTCAATAACCAAAATCACAAACGCACAAAATTGTAAAAACCCTAACGAAATTAGGAGAGCATCTGTACCTTAGATCGATTGCCTTGATGACGTCGTTGGGAGGAGAAAGAGGTGGAGGTCGCTGGTATGCTCAGGCGGAGAGACTTGGTCCAATAGCCACGGAAAACGGAGAAGACGAATGCACGAACGGCGCCGTTCGAACCCTAGCTTTCGTTCCCAAACTGAACAAACCACCACAACCCTAAATTCGTTCCAACCCCCAAATGGGCTTAACCCATTCACGTTGCCTCTGAAGCCCAAATACATATTTACTTCTTTTATTTTATCTAACACTAACCTTTTATTTTATTTTATAAACATATTTTCTTCTTTTGTTTTTCTTTTGAAAAATACTAATCTTTTTTTATATAAACAAATGTTTACTTTTTCTATTCTTTGTAAAATACCCACTTAATTAAAAAATACATTTTTTTTATGTATCATAAGGCTACAACATTTTTTTATAAGATATTTTGTACATACATACCATATTAAAAGTTAATTTTATACATATCATATAAATTAAGTCTGAAAACATTTTCTTTTAATTAATATATATTTGTATATAAAATAATACATATCATTTTTATAATATAATTAAAATTGAAAACTTTCTTTTTAATTAACATTTTTTGTACATAACAATTCAAATACATTTATTTTCTAAATATCGAAATTCACAAATATTTGGACTAAAATACTTTCCAATTAAAACTTAACATTTAATCAAAACACTTCATTTTTTCTTTTTGTACATAATTAACATGTAAATCAAAAAGTACAAGATTAAAACATATATCTAGGTCAAAACCCTAATACGCTTCAATTCCATTTCGCACTTGTACATAATTACACAATTCATATACATATACATCTCACATTTACACTTACACAATATATTGCCCTATACACATTTTATCTTATATTTTGTATATTCGATATTTATATTTTGATTGTGACATTCGATTTGGTTGTAAGTTATTGGGTACTATAAGTCTCATCCCCTTGTATATTTATACCCCCACTCCCGGACATTATTTTGTAATAGCGTAGATTTACATTCCGCAATTTACAGCTTTTCAATTATACCATGGTTAGACCTAGGGTTTGTATGTACATAAAATCAAACGCTAGATAACCTAATACAAGACAAATACACGTAATCAATACACAATCACACTTGCACCCCCTAGGGTAATCCCACATGTTGCCTTCCAAATGGGCCATGCTTGCACGTCGGATGTCTTTGGCAAAACAAAATCAAATGATCATAAGTCCCTCGATGACGCTTTCGAAAGTCGCCTATCAAAATGATCAAGTCCCTCCAAAACAAATTGCCAAAGACACTTGGCATCATTGCATTCATGGTCCATACGATGACCCACGCCCGTCCCGAATAAACTTCCTAAACGCAAGATTGTCCACCAATTTCAATGGTGGAACAAAATTGTTAAAAGGGGTTAAAACATGACAAAAAACCTTTGAGTACAATAGGGTAGACGAAACTCTTAGTTACTTGAGATCAAACTTGCAAAAAACACTCGCCTTCTTTTCCAAAAAAAAACACAATCCACAACACTTTCAAAAATCAAACTTTTCAAACTTTTGAAACATCTTTTCGAAAAGATATGCACCTTTGTAAAACATTCGAGTAAAGAATTATTACGAGGTTGGCCTAAGACAAGGCATCTTTTTCCAAAACATTTTCAAAACAACCCACACACGCACTATTTCAAAGCAATCGAAAAACAAGGCAAGTGATCTAAAAAGCCAAGTAACTAAGAGCCCATGGATAACCATGGATGAAAAGGGTGCTAATACCTTCCCTTTTCATAATCTACCCCCCGAACCCACGAAATATCTCAAAAGGTTTTTGCTGTGCTTTTTTAACCTTTCCTTTAGGATAAAGTAAAAAGTCGGTGGCGACTCTTGCTCAACCGCACAAGTGCGAATACGAACGCAAAACACTAGTCAGTTCTCCCACCGTATCACAGAACTGGCGACTCTGCTGGGGACTATTTAAAAGTGGGGTTACCTTAGGGTTTAGATCACCTTTACTTTCAAGTTGATTGCTTTGTTTGCTTTACATTTATGGGCTTTGTATCGGAGTTCTATAGATCCTAACCCGGATCTGGGGAAACCCTTTTAGGTAGCAACAAGGCTGCGAGGGAACTGTGCGGGGTATACCGACATGGTTGAAGCAGTCTGCTACGTTGATGTGGCACTTTGGTGTGTACCGGTAACCCTTGAGTTCAGTCAAGGAGAGTACGGGGCCGCCGCGTGGTGTCGCGAAGCATCAACTGACCTTAGAACCTTAATTGACCATCTTAGCCTTTTTAGGGTAGTGAGATGACTACTTTGGTGTACTCCGAAGTCGGTTGATACTCGATACTACACTCAATTGAGGGTTGCTTTCCTGGAATATTTCGGTCGCCAGTTCAGTGGCTAAATCGAAATGATGAACAATGAAAGCAATCCAGTGATATTGGGACCTCTAGAACCCGGTTACTTTTGATAGGACAGGTTTTAACCAACAAACTGAAAGAGGGTAGTACCCAGACCTCATGCAAGCCTAAACCCAAGGCCTTGTGTGCTTTGTGTGAATATTGTCTGCCTGTATATACACTTACTTGCTTATGCATGCATGTACATAACATCATGACATCATACCATAGCATTTTAGCATTTTCAATAACCATTTCAAGAATCTCTAGGGTTCTGTTGATGCAGGGTTATGTTGAACCAGACATCTATCAAGGGGCAAGAGGTCTCTCCTCTAACCAATCCAGTCAAAAGATCAAGTACAACAGCTTGAATCAGTGGCTATGACCCACTCGACATGGTGAGCTTGATTCTCGTGGAAAGACATCCACCAACACAAAGCTCTCCAAACAAAGATCGAGAACAACAACTTGAATCAGTGGCTATGACCCACTCGACATGGTGAGCTTGATTCTCGTGGAGGGACGTCCACCGATGCAGAGATCTCCAATCCAGGAGCAGAGTTCAACCTCTAACATTTTCTTGTGTTTACCCCCAAGAGATCCTTGAAAACATTGCATATATATCACACATATCATTGCATAACAGGTTTCTCCCCTACGGGTCCCCTTATTCTTCCTACTGTTTATTTCAGTAAGATGGATATGGAACAAACAGTGAAGGAGCTCCAGGCTCAAAATGCTCAATTCCAACAAATGCTTCTGGCTATGGGGAAAGGGCAAGAAGATCTGACAGCTCTCCTTCTCAAAGACAAAAAGAAGAAGTCCAAGAAGGCAGCCCATATCCTGAACCTGAGGAGAAGGCCTAAGACCCAAGACCTTGCAACTCCATCCGACACAGTGGTTAGTCTTGAGGAAAACCACAATGTGGAGATTGATGAAGAGGAAACTGATTACTCCGAAGAACAATATCCTCTCACTAATGACAAGTACAAAGAGTTGGAGAATCGCCTCAATGCTATGGAGATCCAACAAATACCTGGCTTGGATTTAGGAGACATGGGGTTGGTTCCTGGATTGGTCATCCCTCCAAAATTCAAAGTTCCTACTGTTGCTCTGTACGACGGAGTTTCTTGCCCTAAGATGCATCTAAGATCTTATGTCCGCAAGATTCAACCATACACAGCTGATAAGAGGCTTTGGATCCATTTCTTCCAAGAAAGTCTAGTAGGGGCTCATCTCGAGTGGTTCTATCAATTGGAGAGTTCTCGCATCCACACCTGGGAAGATCTAGCCGGGGCTTTTTACGAACAGTATCGGTACAATGCTGATCTCGCACCAACTCGTGTGCAGTTGCAGAACATGACCATGGGTTCTGACGAGAGCTTCAAGGGGTATGCTCAAAAATGGAGAGATCTGGCCGGTAGAGTGCAACCCCCTCTAACTGACAGAGAGCTGATTGACATCTTCATGGGAACTTTGACAGGGCCTTTCTTCAAGCACTTAATTGGAAGCTCCTCAGCCGGGTTCGCCGAGCTAATACTAACCGGCGAGAGGGTCGAGGCTGGCATCAAGAGTGGAAAGATCCAGGGAGCCACAACCTCCGATACCCAGATAATCCCCTACAACGGGAAGAAAGAGTCCATTGCTGCGAACAGTCAAAGAGGTCGTCGTGACCAACATGTAGGGGCAATCCTGACCCCCAATCATGTACCTGCTCAACAAAGACAGGGGCACCAGCATAAGGAAGTCGCACCTAAGAGGCAGTTCACCAAGATCAACATGTCACTGTCTCAGGCACTGCAACACCTGTTGAAGAGGGGTATGATTACTCTGAGGGCTCCTCTCCGGAACCCGAATACTTCTGCTCCTACCTATCACCCTAATGAAAGATGTGAATACCACTCTGATAGCCCGGGGCATGATACCAACAACTGTTGGCCTCTGAAGAACAAGATCCAGGACATGATCGATGCCAAGGAGATTGAGTTTGGTCCCCCAGAGACTCCAGCATGATCACTCCTCTTATGCCAAATCATTGAGATTGCGTTTGTTTCATTTTGAATTTTCAAAGTTGTAATTTCTTTTGTTGTCAAACAATTATCTGTTGATGTTAAACTCTGTTTTCATTAATGCATTGCATATGTTTGTCTTGAATTCATCCATTCGTTTCACTACTCTTATGCTTTTCTTTATGATATTTGACTCTTGATAAAAAGCTGCAAGCCTTTAGAGGGAGGATGACGAAACAATACCGTGATCTTATACAGTATGTTTTTGAATGGACCTGGCTGATGATGTACAGGCATTTCTTTCAATTCCCAAACACTGGAGTTATAAGGAAGTTAATCCCTAGTCAACCCCTTCGAGCCAAAGAAGTAGGAGTTTCCTGTTCTAAACAATCAAAACCTTTGATGTAAACCTGGGGCAGGGTAGTATCTCAGTTAATTCAAAAGAAAACGCGCATTGAGGTCGCAAACTCTCAGTTCGTAATACAACGAACGACGTCAAGAAAGAAAGCATTCCTTCGGAATCAAAAGACAAGGGTGGTTCCCTATCACATAGACAGTCAATCTCTCAAAAGAGAAAAGCCCACCAAGCCAAAACCTATGAAGGAGGCTTAAGAAAGCTGGGGCATCCCGCTGACAGTAATCCCGAAAACGGTAACAGTCAGGCAAAAGTTAGGGATAACAAATCAAAATCAAAATAGTGAGGTCATTACAAAACCCTCAACAACATGAAAAGTGTTGAAAAAGAAAAAGGAGAAGATGACTGTCTCCCAAAATTCAAACTGGTAAACCATCGCCCAAATGTCGTTCCAAACTCAAAACAGAGTGCGACGCACAATTAACTGAGCTTAGGTTGAAGGACATCACGAAGAGCGGGTGGGTACAAATATACTTTGAGCCTTTATCCTTTGTTTCTTAAACCGTGAACCAGACCACGTTACAACCCTTCAAAAGTCCTAATTGAAGCATGGGTTAGTTCGAAAGCATACTGTTACAAAAGGTATCCTGACTCCTGTAAGGCTTTGCTTTAAATCTTGTGTTAACTTGTCTTATGAAAAGTTTTCTGCTAAAAACGCATCTTTCAAAATTTCAAAGACAAACATGAGCTTTGCATTAGTCGAATATCACTGTCTGCATTTAACCCCTTTTGTTTGACAGCGAAGAAGTTCACACAGCGAATGTTCGGAGGAACGAAAACTCTCTCAGTAAGTCTAAATCACTTCAAGAGGATAACACTTCCATCAAATCTCCTATCAACAAGGGGCATGACATGTCACAATTCAATTAACCTGGGGCAGTCCAGTCAAGATTTCAAGAAATCTCTCAATATGCAGAGTAATCTGATTCAAGACTCCTTCACCGCCACTTGGGGCATTCGAATGTCAGAAGTGTTCAACAAGTTCCTTATCACCTCAAAAGACAAGAAATAGTTCAAGATGTGACCCAGACATGGCGACATTCTATAACTCATTCAGACTTCCAGATATAGTTCAAGATGTGACCCAGACATGGCGACATTCTATAACTCATTCAGACTTCCAGATATAGTTCAAGATGTGACCCAGACATGGCGACATTCTATAACTCATTCAGACTTCCAGATATAGTTCAAGATGTGACCCAGACATGGCGACATTCTATAACTCATTCAGACTTCCAGATATAGTTCAAGATGTGACCCAGAGATGGCGACATTCTATAACTTATTCAGATCTTCTTTCCAGATATAGTTCAAGATGTGACCCAGACATGGCGACATTCTATAACTCATTCAGACTTTCCAGATATAGTTCAAGATGTGACCCTGATTTGGCGACATTCTATAACTCATTCAGACTTTCCAGATATAGTTCAAGATGTGACCCAGACATGGCGACATTCTATAACTCATTCAGACTTCCAGATATAGTTCAAGATGTGACCCAGACATGGCGACATTCTATAACTCATTCAGACTTCCAGATATAGTTCAAGATGTGACCCAGACATGGCGACATTCTATAACTCATTCAGACTTCCAGATATAGTTCAAGATGTGACCCAGACATGGCGACATTCTATAACTCATTCAGACTTTCCAGATATAGTTCAAGATGTGACCCTGATTTGGCGACATTCTATAACTCATTCAGACTTCCAGATATAGTTCAAGATGTGACCCAGAGATGGCGACATTCTATAACTTATTCAGATCTTCTTTCCAGATATAGTTCAAGATGTGACCCTGATTTGGCGACATTCTATAACTCATTCAGACTTCCAGATATAGTTCAAGATGTGACCCAGAGATGGCGACATTCTATAACTTATTCAGATCTTCTTTCCAGATATAGTTCAAGATGTGACCCTGATTTGGCGACATTCTATAACTCATTCAGACTTCCAGATATAGTTCAAGATGTGACCCAGAGATGGCGACATTCTATAACTTATTCAGATCTTCTTTCCAGATATAGTTCAAGATGTGACCCTGATTTGGCGACATTCTATAACTCATTCAGACTTCCAGATATAGTTCAAGATGTGACCCAGAGATGGCGACATTCTATAACTTATTCAGATCTTCTTTCCAGATATAGTTCAAGATGTGACCCTGATTTGGCGACATTCCATAACTCATTCAGACTTTCCAGATATAGTTCAAGATGTGACCCTGATTTGGCGACATTCTATAACTCATTCAGACTTCCAGATATAGTTCAAGATGTGACCCAGAGATGGCGACATTCTATAACTTATTCAGATCTTCTTTCCAGATATAGTTCAAGATGTGACCCAGACATGGCGACATTCTATAACTCATTCAGACTTCCAGATATAGTTCAAGATGTGACCCAGACATGGCGACATTCTATAACTCATTCAGACTTCCAGATATAGTTCAAGATGTGACCCAGCGATGGCGACATTTAGTAACTTATCCCAAACCTACAACAATCAGAAAATTCTTCCCATCCCCAGCGGAGTTCATCAAAATTCCCCAGCAGATCAAGAGCTTCAAGTGGACAATCCCCAGCGAAGTCAGACTTTTAAATCTTCTCCCCACAGAGTTTTTAGAAGGACAAATCTTGAGTTCCCCAGTGAAGTCTCCGGAGTTATTTCCCATCAAGCTAACAATTCTCAAATCTGACCTCCCCAGCACGAGTCTACTAGTTGGAACTCCCCAGTAGAGGTCATCAGGAATTCTCTTCCCCAGCAACAGCCAAGGATTTATTTTCCCCGGCAGCAGTCAAGATGCTTTTATCTTCAGCCATCTCGGATTCATGTATCCTCGGCAGGATTAGCTCATCAGCTTACATGCGCATCCATCACATTCATAAATATTGTTGTCACATACATTGCATCATGCATCATAACATTGCATGCAACTAACCCTTCACCTTTTCAGGTAAGATCAGTCGACAGACACAGATCAACTCCCAGGATTCATCCAGAAATAGTTCAGATGTGACCCGAACACGGCGACATTCTGATACTTATTCCAGATCCATTCAGACGCATCATCAGGAAACCCTACACCGGTTCCTCTTCAACTTCAAGATTTCTGAAAACAGTTCACGGGTTCTCCAAGTAAACGGATGTTAACCTATCACTTGTTCAGATTCTTCTTCAAAACGTCTGAAAACAGTTTACGGATTCTTCCCTACAACGGATGTCAATCTACCAACTGATTCAGACTCTTCTCAAATTTTTGAAGACAGTTTACGGATTCTTCCCTACAACGGATGTCAATCTACCAACTGATTCAGACTCTTCTCAATTTTTGAAAATAGGTTACGGACGCTTCCCAACAACGGATGCTGCTCCTTTGCTTGTTCAGTCCCAACTCCTGAAAATAGTTTACAGATTCTCCAGACATGGGCGTCAATCTGTTGCTTGTTCAGACCCCAATTCAGAGATATCCCAAAACAGGGATGCCCTTCTGATATTCGTCCACTCACCATTGACGTACAGTTCAACATCACCATATGGCATCTATAAGCCCATCCTCCTACCAGCGGTCGCCGAATGGCATCTTTAAGCCCATTCTCAGATGGCATCTCTAAGCCCATCCCCCGACAAAATTCTCTCGCACCAGGTGGCATCTTTAAGCCCACCACCATATGGCATCTATAAGCCCATTCACCTCCACCGTCACTTCGACGAGCGCAAATTTTCTGGGCACATTAGTGTTCAATCTCCTTTTACCTTCAAGTCGCGAAAGGCAAACTTGCCAATCTAACTCTTCAGGTCAAAGAAGATTGAACAGGGGCAACTGTTGTACCCCAAAATTTGCCCTCGCGCTTTTCCACAAAGAAATCTCAGCTTCAAACATTTCCTGACTTCTCAAACTGACTCAAGAATCGGACAAACGGACTTTTCTTGACGGTCAAGCAAAATTAGGGTTTTACTGATTTTCAGAGCTCTGAATTGTTTCATACAGTGGGCTTAGGGTTTGGTTGGTTTTTGGTTCAATTTTGATCAAGTGAGCGTGATTTGGCATTTAATCAGAAATTAGGGTTTCATGGGCATATTCTCAGAAGAATTTGAATTCCACAACACTTTGCGGTTTATTTCAAGATTCGGATTAAAAGTCGCGTTATCTTGGTTTAATCAACAAAAGAGACAATGGTTTGAATTCAGTACATTTTGATTGGGCCAGTCAGATGCAAGATGCAATTTTGGAATTCACAGTGTTCATGTGTTTGATCAGTCTATCTAAGATAATTGCTGCTTTGCTCTGGATGTTGAATAAGACGGACTTAATTGGTCAATGTTGTTTTATTTAAGTTATTTATTATTCTGAAATTAAATGATCGAATTTATTTTTCAATTGTTAATTCTAAGAATTTTAAATAAATAAATAAACAATAAGGAAATTAGAATTAATTGGATAATTTGAATTTTTATTGATATTTAAATTATTTACAAATTGTTGTTTATTACAAACAATAATCTACATTTAATTTAAATATTACATAGAATGAAAAAACTATCCTATTTTCTAAAATATTCTTCGCGCTTCATTCCGCTCCGGTATTCCATTTTTCATCTGCAAAAAGAACAAGAAAAGTCAAAAGCAGTTGATTGGAAAAGACAGTTAAAATGCTCATCATTAGGGGCCACTGACTGGGATCAGTTGCCCTCTCTGCAAATCACGGGATTTCTCCCGGTTCACAGAGAGGGAAGATTATTTTATCTCATGAAATGCAAATGTCAAAAATGCATAGATTACAAATTTTAAGCTACATAAGAATCTCAATTTCCAATTTCAAACCATTTAGTTCAAATCCAAATTTCCCATTCAGAACTGAACTGAAATGCCAAGATACCAAAGAAAATCAATAAAAGCATACAAACTGTCATGGAAAGATTTTTGGAAAAGATATCAAAAGGGAAAGTCAGATCAAAATTGCCAAAGAGATGAAAATGCAAAATGTAAAATGCAAGCAATCTTAAACTCATCACTTCCTAGTCATAGCCCCTTCAGAAGCAAGTACAGTAAAAAATCATATTAAAATCCTAAGCTGTACTTTGAGAGAGAGAAAAGAGATTAAAGCAGCTCAGTTTAGGCATAGCAGTTCAGGCTCAGTTCAGACAAGATAATGCAGTAGCAGAAGAAAGAGATTATGCAAGTCAAAAAGCCAATGAAACAGTCCAACATAGACAGTTCAGGGAAAGCAGATAGCAACTCTGCATAAAAAAGGGAAACATAGCCTACAAGCTCAGTCAAAACATAGAGCAGCATAGCAGGTAAATAAAAAAAAGATATACAAGCCAAGACTGAGTTCAGGAAAAGCATAGACAGAAGAAGGTGAGAATAGAGAAAAAAATATACAAACTCTAAAAGTCTAAGGCCACTACTGTCCACAAACACTCAACTCAGCATAACATACCAACAGCTCAAACTTGCTAAGCCTCAGAACCCAACCTACTGAAGCAAACCTGCATCAGTAAAAAAACCATTCAAAGAGCATCAACCATCAACCAAAACTCTGCTAAAACCAAGCTTCAAACCTGCATCAGAAACAACCTGCTATTAGCCTCAACCCTGCTGAAGCAAAAACCTCAACCTGCATCAGTTAAACTTGCAGAACTTCAAAACATCACCATAACCTGAACATCCTGTCTCAACCATAGCATCAAACCACTACTGTCATAACCAAAGCCATCAAACTTCATAAAAGATCATCAACCAATGCCGAAACTATCTAACCAATAACCTCATGTCCAAACTGATCCAACACTGAACATTCCAACACCTATGCCTTCAGAACCTTTTCATCATTAGGCAACACACAGGGCAACGAGAGAAAGAAGCAAGTCAGGGACATAACAATATTTCAAGGCAACCATTCAGCAAAAATTCCAAGGCAATAACTGTTCGAAGTTATTCAAAAGCTAGCATTCAAAAGCGTCAAGAGTCCTTCAGAATCTTAGATTCATCATTAGGCAAGCACACAAAGGCAACAATCCAAGGCAACTGTGAGAGAAGAAGCTATCAGAAGTTCATCAAGGCACACTATTTCCAAAACCAAACATAAAACCCTCAGAACTTTGAGTTCATCACAGGGTCGGGGATCAAACACTAAAAAAGCCTATCGATCTCAAAGGACCAGCAGCAACACTCAAGTCAACATAATCAACATAAGCTGGCATACAGCAATACTAAGGGACAGAAGTAGAAGAGGCAAAGTGGATAAAGAGATACAGAAGTACCAAGTGTCTTCCAAGGCCAGCTTCACCGTACAAGCCCTCCAGCGCTGAGCCTCCTGAGCATCCTCCTCCTCTTTCTTCCCTCCATCCAGGTAGTCTTCCCTCCTCTCTTAATTATACCACATGCCTCAAGACACAACAGTAAATTAGAGTTAGAGTCAATAACCAAAATCACAAACGCACAAAATTGTAAAAACCCTAACGAAATTAGGAGAGCATCTGTACCTTAGATCGATTGCCTTGATGACGTCGTTGGGAGGAGAAAGAGGTGGAGGTCGCTGGTATGCTCAGGCGGAGAGACTTGGTCCAATAGCCACGGAAAACGGAGAAGACGAATGCACGAACGGCGCCGTTCGAACCCTAGCTTTCGTTCCCAAACTGAACAAACCACCACAACCCTAAATTCGTTCCAACCCCCAAATGGGCTTAACCCATTCACGTTGCCTCTGAAGCCCAAATACATATTTACTTCTTTTATTTTATCTAACACTAACCTTTTATTTTATTTTATAAACATATTTTCTTCTTTTGTTTTTCTTTTGAAAAATACTAATCTTTTTTTATATAAACAAATGTTTACTTTTTCTATTCTTTGTAAAATACCCACTTAATTAAAAAATACATTTTTTTTATGTATCATAAGGCTACAACATTTTTTTATAAGATATTTTGTACATACATACCATATTAAAAGTTAATTTTATACATATCATATAAATTAAGTCTGAAAACATTTTCTTTTAATTAATATATATTTGTATATAAAATAATACATATCATTTTTATAATATAATTAAAATTGAAAACTTTCTTTTTAATTAACATTTTTTGTACATAACAATTCAAATACATTTATTTTCTAAATATCGAAATTCACAAATATTTGGACTAAAATACTTTCCAATTAAAACTTAACATTTAATCAAAACACTTCATTTTTTCTTTTTGTACATAATTAACATGTAAATCAAAAAGTACAAGATTAAAACATATATCTAGGTCAAAACCCTAATACGCTTCAATTCCATTTCGCACTTGTACATAATTACACAATTCATATACATATACATCTCACATTTACACTTACACAATATATTGCCCTATACACATTTTATCTTATATTTTGTATATTCGATATTTATATTTTGATTGTGACATTCGATTTGGTTGTAAGTTATTGGGTACTATAAGTCTCATCCCCTTGTATATTTATACCCCCACTCCCGGACATTATTTTGTAATAGCGTAGATTTACATTCCGCAATTTACAGCTTTTCAATTATACCATGGTTAGACCTAGGGTTTGTATGTACATAAAATCAAACGCTAGATAACCTAATACAAGACAAATACACGTAATCAATACACAATCACACTTGCACCCCCTAGGGTAATCCCACATGTTGCCTTCCAAATGGGCCATGCTTGCACGTCGGATGTCTTTGGCAAAACAAAATCAAATGATCATAAGTCCCTCGATGACGCTTTCGAAAGTCGCCTATCAAAATGATCAAGTCCCTCCAAAACAAATTGCCAAAGACACTTGGCATCATTGCATTCATGGTCCATACGATGACCCACGCCCGTCCCGAATAAACTTCCTAAACGCAAGATTGTCCACCAATTTCAATGGTGGAACAAAATTGTTAAAAGGGGTTAAAACATGACAAAAAACCTTTGAGTACAATAGGGTAGACGAAACTCTTAGTTACTTGAGATCAAACTTGCAAAAAACACTCGCCTTCTTTTCCAAAAAAAAACACAATCCACAACACTTTCAAAAATCAAACTTTTCAAACTTTTGAAACATCTTTTCGAAAAGATATGCACCTTTGTAAAACATTCGAGTAAAGAATTATTACGAGGTTGGCCTAAGACAAGGCATCTTTTTCCAAAACATTTTCAAAACAACCCACACACGCACTATTTCAAAGCAATCGAAAAACAAGGCAAGTGATCTAAAAAGCCAAGTAACTAAGAGCCCATGGATAACCATGGATGAAAAGGGTGCTAATACCTTCCCTTTTCATAATCTACCCCCCGAACCCACGAAATATCTCAAAAGGTTTTTGCTGTGCTTTTTTAACCTTTCCTTTAGGATAAAGTAAAAAGTCGGTGGCGACTCTTGCTCAACCGCACAAGTGCGAATACGAACGCAAAACACTAGTCAGTTCTCCCACCGTATCACAGAACTGGCGACTCTGCTGGGGACTATTTAAAAGTGGGGTTACCTTAGGGTTTAGATCACCTTTACTTTCAAGTTGATTGCTTTGTTTGCTTTACATTTATGGGCTTTGTATCGGAGTTCTATAGATCCTAACCCGGATCTGGGGAAACCCTTTTAGGTAGCAACAAGGCTGCGAGGGAACTGTGCGGGGTATACCGACATGGTTGAAGCAGTCTGCTACGTTGATGTGGCACTTTGGTGTGTACCGGTAACCCTTGAGTTCAGTCAAGGAGAGTACGGGGCCGCCGCGTGGTGTCGCGAAGCATCAACTGACCTTAGAACCTTAATTGACCATCTTAGCCTTTTTAGGGTAGTGAGATGACTACTTTGGTGTACTCCGAAGTCGGTTGATACTCGATACTACACTCAATTGAGGGTTGCTTTCCTGGAATATTTCGGTCGCCAGTTCAGTGGCTAAATCGAAATGATGAACAATGAAAGCAATCCAGTGATATTGGGACCTCTAGAACCCGGTTACTTTTGATAGGACAGGTTTTAACCAACAAACTGAAAGAGGGTAGTACCCAGACCTCATGCAAGCCTAAACCCAAGGCCTTGTGTGCTTTGTGTGAATATTGTCTGCCTGTATATACACTTACTTGCTTATGCATGCATGTACATAACATCATGACATCATACCATAGCATTTTAGCATTTTCAATAACCATTTCAAGAATCTCTAGGGTTCTGTTGATGCAGGGTTATGTTGAACCAGACATCTATCAAGGGGCAAGAGGTCTCTCCTCTAACCAATCCAGTCAAAAGATCAAGTACAACAGCTTGAATCAGTGGCTATGACCCACTCGACATGGTGAGCTTGATTCTCGTGGAAAGACATCCACCAACACAAAGCTCTCCAAACAAAGATCGAGAACAACAACTTGAATCAGTGGCTATGACCCACTCGACATGGTGAGCTTGATTCTCGTGGAGGGACGTCCACCGATGCAGAGATCTCCAATCCAGGAGCAGAGTTCAACCTCTAACATTTTCTTGTGTTTACCCCCAAGAGATCCTTGAAAACATTGCATATATATCACACATATCATTGCATAACAGGTTTCTCCCCTACGGGTCCCCTTATTCTTCCTACTGTTTATTTCAGTAAGATGGATATGGAACAAACAGTGAAGGAGCTCCAGGCTCAAAATGCTCAATTCCAACAAATGCTTCTGGCTATGGGGAAAGGGCAAGAAGATCTGACAGCTCTCCTTCTCAAAGACAAAAAGAAGAAGTCCAAGAAGGCAGCCCATATCCTGAACCTGAGGAGAAGGCCTAAGACCCAAGACCTTGCAACTCCATCCGACACAGTGGTTAGTCTTGAGGAAAACCACAATGTGGAGATTGATGAAGAGGAAACTGATTACTCCGAAGAACAATATCCTCTCACTAATGACAAGTACAAAGAGTTGGAGAATCGCCTCAATGCTATGGAGATCCAACAAATACCTGGCTTGGATTTAGGAGACATGGGGTTGGTTCCTGGATTGGTCATCCCTCCAAAATTCAAAGTTCCTACCGTTGCTCTGTACGACGGAGTTTCTTGCCCTAAGATGCATCTAAGATCTTATGTCCGCAAGATTCAACCATACACAGCTGATAAGAGGCTTTGGATCCATTTCTTCCAAGAAAGTCTAGTAGGGGCTCATCTCGAGTGGTTCTATCAATTGGAGAGTTCTCGCATCCACACCTGGGAAGATCTAGCCGGGGCTTTTTACGAACAGTATCGGTACAATGCTGATCTCGCACCAACTCGTGTGCAGTTGCAGAACATGACCATGGGTTCTGACGAGAGCTTCAAGGGGTATGCTCAAAAATGGAGAGATCTGGCCGGTAGAGTGCAACCCCCTCTAACTGACAGAGAGCTGATTGACATCTTCATGGGAACTTTGACAGGGCCTTTCTTCAAGCACTTAATTGGAAGCTCCTCAGCCGGGTTCGCCGAGCTAATACTAACCGGCGAGAGGGTCGAGGCTGGCATCAAGAGTGGAAAGATCCAGGGAGCCACAACCTCCGATACCCAGATAATCCCCTACAACGGGAAGAAAGAGTCCATTGCTGCGAACAGTCAAAGAGGTCGTCGTGACCAACATGTAGGGGCAATCCTGACCCCCAATCATGTACCTGCTCAACAAAGACAGGGGCACCAGCATAAGGAAGTCGCACCTAAGAGGCAGTTCACCAAGATCAACATGTCACTGTCTCAGGCACTGCAACACCTGTTGAAGAGGGGTATGATTACTCTGAGGGCTCCTCTCCGGAACCCGAATACTTCTGCTCCTACCTATCACCCTAATGAAAGATGTGAATACCACTCTGATAGCCCGGGGCATGATACCAACAACTGTTGGCCTCTGAAGAACAAGATCCAGGACATGATCGATGCCAAGGAGATTGAGTTTGGTCCCCCAGAGACTCCAGCATGATCACTCCTCTTATGCCAAATCATTGAGATTGCGTTTGTTTCATTTTGAATTTTCAAAGTTGTAATTTCTTTTGTTGTCAAACAATTATCTGTTGATGTTAAACTCTGTTTTCATTAATGCATTGCATATGTTTGTCTTGAATTCATCCATTCGTTTCACTACTCTTATGCTTTTCTTTATGATATTTGACTCTTGATAAAAAGCTGCAAGCCTTTAGAGGGAGGATGACGAAACAATACCGTGATCTTATACAGTATGTTTTTGAATGGACCTGGCTGATGATGTACAGGCATTTCTTTCAATTCCCAAACACTGGAGTTATAAGGAAGTTAATCCCTAGTCAACCCCTTCGAGCCAAAGAAGTAGGAGTTTCCTGTTCTAAACAATCAAAACCTTTGATGTAAACCTGGGGCAGGGTAGTATCTCAGTTAATTCAAAAGAAAACGCGCATTGAGGTCGCAAACTCTCAGTTCGTAATACAACGAACGACGTCAAGAAAGAAAGCATTCCTTCGGAATCAAAAGACAAGGGTGGTTCCCTATCACATAGACAGTCAATCTCTCAAAAGAGAAAAGCCCACCAAGCCAAAACCTATGAAGGAGGCTTAAGAAAGCTGGGGCATCCCGCTGACAGTAATCCCGAAAACGGTAACAGTCAGGCAAAAGTTAGGGATAACAAATCAAAATCAAAATAGTGAGGTCATTACAAAACCCTCAACAACATGAAAAGTGTTGAAAAAGAAAAAGGAGAAGATGACTGTCTCCCAAAATTCAAACTGGTAAACCATCGCCCAAATGTCGTTCCAAACTCAAAACAGAGTGCGACGCACAATTAACTGAGCTTAGGTTGAAGGACATCACGAAGAGCGGGTGGGTACAAATATACTTTGAGCCTTTATCCTTTGTTTCTTAAACCGTGAACCAGACCACGTTACAACCCTTCAAAAGTCCTAATTGAAGCATGGGTTAGTTCGAAAGCATACTGTTACAAAAGGTATCCTGACTCCTGTAAGGCTTTGCTTTAAATCTTGTGTTAACTTGTCTTATGAAAAGTTTTCTGCTAAAAACGCATCTTTCAAAATTTCAAAGACAAACATGAGCTTTGCATTAGTCGAATATCACTGTCTGCATTTAACCCCTTTTGTTTGACAGCGAAGAAGTTCACACAGCGAATGTTCGGAGGAACGAAAACTCTCTCAGTAAGTCTAAATCACTTCAAGAGGATAACACTTCCATCAAATCTCCTATCAACAAGGGGCATGACATGTCACAATTCAATTAACCTGGGGCAGTCCAGTCAAGATTTCAAGAAATCTCTCAATATGCAGAGTAATCTGATTCAAGACTCCTTCACCGCCACTTGGGGCATTCGAATGTCAGAAGTGTTCAACAAGTTCCTTATCACCTCAAAAGACAAGAAATAGTTCAAGATGTGACCCAGACATGGCGACATTCTATAACTCATTCAGACTTCCAGATATAGTTCAAGATGTGACCCAGACATGGCGACATTCTATAACTCATTCAGACTTCCAGATATAGTTCAAGATGTGACCCAGACATGGCGACATTCTATAACTCATTCAGACTTCCAGATATAGTTCAAGATGTGACCCAGACATGGCGACATTCTATAACTCATTCAGACTTCCAGATATAGTTCAAGATGTGACCCAGAGATGGCGACATTCTATAACTTATTCAGATCTTCTTTCCAGATATAGTTCAAGATGTGACCCAGACATGGCGACATTCTATAACTCATTCAGACTTTCCAGATATAGTTCAAGATGTGACCCTGATTTGGCGACATTCTATAACTCATTCAGACTTTCCAGATATAGTTCAAGATGTGACCCAGACATGGCGACATTCTATAACTCATTCAGACTTCCAGATATAGTTCAAGATGTGACCCAGACATGGCGACATTCTATAACTCATTCAGACTTCCAGATATAGTTCAAGATGTGACCCAGACATGGCGACATTCTATAACTCATTCAGACTTCCAGATATAGTTCAAGATGTGACCCAGACATGGCGACATTCTATAACTCATTCAGACTTTCCAGATATAGTTCAAGATGTGACCCTGATTTGGCGACATTCTATAACTCATTCAGACTTCCAGATATAGTTCAAGATGTGACCCAGAGATGGCGACATTCTATAACTTATTCAGATCTTCTTTCCAGATATAGTTCAAGATGTGACCCTGATTTGGCGACATTCTATAACTCATTCAGACTTCCAGATATAGTTCAAGATGTGACCCAGAGATGGCGACATTCTATAACTTATTCAGATCTTCTTTCCAGATATAGTTCAAGATGTGACCCTGATTTGGCGACATTCTATAACTCATTCAGACTTCCAGATATAGTTCAAGATGTGACCCAGAGATGGCGACATTCTATAACTTATTCAGATCTTCTTTCCAGATATAGTTCAAGATGTGACCCTGATTTGGCGACATTCTATAACTCATTCAGACTTCCAGATATAGTTCAAGATGTGACCCAGAGATGGCGACATTCTATAACTTATTCAGATCTTCTTTCCAGATATAGTTCAAGATGTGACCCTGATTTGGCGACATTCCATAACTCATTCAGACTTTCCAGATATAGTTCAAGATGTGACCCTGATTTGGCGACATTCTATAACTCATTCAGACTTCCAGATATAGTTCAAGATGTGACCCAGAGATGGCGACATTCTATAACTTATTCAGATCTTCTTTCCAGATATAGTTCAAGATGTGACCCAGACATGGCGACATTCTATAACTCATTCAGACTTCCAGATATAGTTCAAGATGTGACCCAGACATGGCGACATTCTATAACTCATTCAGACTTCCAGATATAGTTCAAGATGTGACCCAGCGATGGCGACATTTAGTAACTTATCCCAAACCTACAACAATCAGAAAATTCTTCCCATCCCCAGCGGAGTTCATCAAAATTCCCCAGCAGATCAAGAGCTTCAAGTGGACAATCCCCAGCGAAGTCAGACTTTTAAATCTTCTCCCCACAGAGTTTTTAGAAGGACAAATCTTGAGTTCCCCAGTGAAGTCTCCGGAGTTATTTCCCATCAAGCTAACAATTCTCAAATCTGACCTCCCCAGCACGAGTCTACTAGTTGGAACTCCCCAGTAGAGGTCATCAGGAATTCTCTTCCCCAGCAACAGCCAAGGATTTATTTTCCCCGGCAGCAGTCAAGATGCTTTTATCTTCAGCCATCTCGGATTCATGTATCCTCGGCAGGATTAGCTCATCAGCTTACATGCGCATCCATCACATTCATAAATATTGTTGTCACATACATTGCATCATGCATCATAACATTGCATGCAACTAACCCTTCACCTTTTCAGGTAAGATCAGTCGACAGACACAGATCAACTCCCAGGATTCATCCAGAAATAGTTCAGATGTGACCCGAACACGGCGACATTCTGATACTTATTCCAGATCCATTCAGACGCATCATCAGGAAACCCTACACCGGTTCCTCTTCAACTTCAAGATTTCTGAAAACAGTTCACGGGTTCTCCAAGTAAACGGATGTTAACCTATCACTTGTTCAGATTCTTCTTCAAAACGTCTGAAAACAGTTTACGGATTCTTCCCTACAACGGATGTCAATCTACCAACTGATTCAGACTCTTCTCAAATTTTTGAAGACAGTTTACGGATTCTTCCCTACAACGGATGTCAATCTACCAACTGATTCAGACTCTTCTCAATTTTTGAAAATAGGTTACGGACGCTTCCCAACAACGGATGCTGCTCCTTTGCTTGTTCAGTCCCAACTCCTGAAAATAGTTTACAGATTCTCCAGACATGGGCGTCAATCTGTTGCTTGTTCAGACCCCAATTCAGAGATATCCCAAAACAGGGATGCCCTTCTGATATTCGTCCACTCACCATTGACGTACAGTTCAACATCACCATATGGCATCTATAAGCCCATCCTCCTACCAGCGGTCGCCGAATGGCATCTTTAAGCCCATTCTCAGATGGCATCTCTAAGCCCATCCCCCGACAAAATTCTCTCGCACCAGGTGGCATCTTTAAGCCCACCACCATATGGCATCTATAAGCCCATTCACCTCCACCGTCACTTCGACGAGCGCAAATTTTCTGGGCACATTAGTGTTCAATCTCCTTTTACCTTCAAGTCGCGAAAGGCAAACTTGCCAATCTAACTCTTCAGGTCAAAGAAGATTGAACAGGGGCAACTGTTGTACCCCAAAATTTGCCCTCGCGCTTTTCCACAAAGAAATCTCAGCTTCAAACATTTCCTGACTTCTCAAACTGACTCAAGAATCGGACAAACGGACTTTTCTTGACGGTCAAGCAAAATTAGGGTTTTACTGATTTTCAGAGCTCTGAATTGTTTCATACAGTGGGCTTAGGGTTTGGTTGGTTTTTGGTTCAATTTTGATCAAGTGAGCGTGATTTGGCATTTAATCAGAAATTAGGGTTTCATGGGCATATTCTCAGAAGAATTTGAATTCCACAACACTTTGCGGTTTATTTCAAGATTCGGATTAAAAGTCGCGTTATCTTGGTTTAATCAACAAAAGAGACAATGGTTTGAATTCAGTACATTTTGATTGGGCCAGTCAGATGCAAGATGCAATTTTGGAATTCACAGTGTTCATGTGTTTGATCAGTCTATCTAAGATAATTGCTGCTTTGCTCTGGATGTTGAATAAGACGGACTTAATTGGTCAATGTTGTTTTATTTAAGTTATTTATTATTCTGAAATTAAATGATCGAATTTATTTTTCAATTGTTAATTCTAAGAATTTTAAATAAATAAATAAACAATAAGGAAATTAGAATTAATTGGATAATTTGAATTTTTATTGATATTTAAATTATTTACAAATTGTTGTTTATTACAAACAATAATCTACATTTAATTTAAATATTACATAGAATGAAAAAACTATCCTATTTTCTAAAATATTCTTCGCGCTTCATTCCGCTCCGGTATTCCATTTTTCATCTGCAAAAAGAACAAGAAAAGTCAAAAGCAGTTGATTGGAAAAGACAGTTAAAATGCTCATCATTAGGGGCCACTGACTGGGATCAGTTGCCCTCTCTGCAAATCACGGGATTTCTCCCGGTTCACAGAGAGGGAAGATTATTTTATCTCATGAAATGCAAATGTCAAAAATGCATAGATTACAAATTTTAAGCTACATAAGAATCTCAATTTCCAATTTCAAACCATTTAGTTCAAATCCAAATTTCCCATTCAGAACTGAACTGAAATGCCAAGATACCAAAGAAAATCAATAAAAGCATACAAACTGTCATGGAAAGATTTTTGGAAAAGATATCAAAAGGGAAAGTCAGATCAAAATTGCCAAAGAGATGAAAATGCAAAATGTAAAATGCAAGCAATCTTAAACTCATCACTTCCTAGTCATAGCCCCTTCAGAAGCAAGTACAGTAAAAAATCATATTAAAATCCTAAGCTGTACTTTGAGAGAGAGAAAAGAGATTAAAGCAGCTCAGTTTAGGCATAGCAGTTCAGGCTCAGTTCAGACAAGATAATGCAGTAGCAGAAGAAAGAGATTATGCAAGTCAAAAAGCCAATGAAACAGTCCAACATAGACAGTTCAGGGAAAGCAGATAGCAACTCTGCATAAAAAAGGGAAACATAGCCTACAAGCTCAGTCAAAACATAGAGCAGCATAGCAGGTAAATAAAAAAAAGATATACAAGCCAAGACTGAGTTCAGGAAAAGCATAGACAGAAGAAGGTGAGAATAGAGAAAAAAATATACAAACTCTAAAAGTCTAAGGCCACTACTGTCCACAAACACTCAACTCAGCATAACATACCAACAGCTCAAACTTGCTAAGCCTCAGAACCCAACCTACTGAAGCAAACCTGCATCAGTAAAAAAACCATTCAAAGAGCATCAACCATCAACCAAAACTCTGCTAAAACCAAGCTTCAAACCTGCATCAGAAACAACCTGCTATTAGCCTCAACCCTGCTGAAGCAAAAACCTCAACCTGCATCAGTTAAACTTGCAGAACTTCAAAACATCACCATAACCTGAACATCCTGTCTCAACCATAGCATCAAACCACTACTGTCATAACCAAAGCCATCAAACTTCATAAAAGATCATCAACCAATGCCGAAACTATCTAACCAATAACCTCATGTCCAAACTGATCCAACACTGAACATTCCAACACCTATGCCTTCAGAACCTTTTCATCATTAGGCAACACACAGGGCAACGAGAGAAAGAAGCAAGTCAGGGACATAACAATATTTCAAGGCAACCATTCAGCAAAAATTCCAAGGCAATAACTGTTCGAAGTTATTCAAAAGCTAGCATTCAAAAGCGTCAAGAGTCCTTCAGAATCTTAGATTCATCATTAGGCAAGCACACAAAGGCAACAATCCAAGGCAACTGTGAGAGAAGAAGCTATCAGAAGTTCATCAAGGCACACTATTTCCAAAACCAAACATAAAACCCTCAGAACTTTGAGTTCATCACAGGGTCGGGGATCAAACACTAAAAAAGCCTATCGATCTCAAAGGACCAGCAGCAACACTCAAGTCAACATAATCAACATAAGCTGGCATACAGCAATACTAAGGGACAGAAGTAGAAGAGGCAAAGTGGATAAAGAGATACAGAAGTACCAAGTGTCTTCCAAGGCCAGCTTCACCGTACAAGCCCTCCAGCGCTGAGCCTCCTGAGCATCCTCCTCCTCTTTCTTCCCTCCATCCAGGTAGTCTTCCCTCCTCTCTTAATTATACCACATGCCTCAAGACACAACAGTAAATTAGAGTTAGAGTCAATAACCAAAATCACAAACGCACAAAATTGTAAAAACCCTAACGAAATTAGGAGAGCATCTGTACCTTAGATCGATTGCCTTGATGACGTCGTTGGGAGGAGAAAGAGGTGGAGGTCGCTGGTATGCTCAGGCGGAGAGACTTGGTCCAATAGCCACGGAAAACGGAGAAGACGAATGCACGAACGGCGCCGTTCGAACCCTAGCTTTCGTTCCCAAACTGAACAAACCACCACAACCCTAAATTCGTTCCAACCCCCAAATGGGCTTAACCCATTCACGTTGCCTCTGAAGCCCAAATACATATTTACTTCTTTTATTTTATCTAACACTAACCTTTTATTTTATTTTATAAACATATTTTCTTCTTTTGTTTTTCTTTTGAAAAATACTAATCTTTTTTTATATAAACAAATGTTTACTTTTTCTATTCTTTGTAAAATACCCACTTAATTAAAAAATACATTTTTTTTATGTATCATAAGGCTACAACATTTTTTTATAAGATATTTTGTACATACATACCATATTAAAAGTTAATTTTATACATATCATATAAATTAAGTCTGAAAACATTTTCTTTTAATTAATATATATTTGTATATAAAATAATACATATCATTTTTATAATATAATTAAAATTGAAAACTTTCTTTTTAATTAACATTTTTTGTACATAACAATTCAAATACATTTATTTTCTAAATATCGAAATTCACAAATATTTGGACTAAAATACTTTCCAATTAAAACTTAACATTTAATCAAAACACTTCATTTTTTCTTTTTGTACATAATTAACATGTAAATCAAAAAGTACAAGATTAAAACATATATCTAGGTCAAAACCCTAATACGCTTCAATTCCATTTCGCACTTGTACATAATTACACAATTCATATACATATACATCTCACATTTACACTTACACAATATATTGCCCTATACACATTTTATCTTATATTTTGTATATTCGATATTTATATTTTGATTGTGACATTCGATTTGGTTGTAAGTTATTGGGTACTATAAGTCTCATCCCCTTGTATATTTATACCCCCACTCCCGGACATTATTTTGTAATAGCGTAGATTTACATTCCGCAATTTACAGCTTTTCAATTATACCATGGTTAGACCTAGGGTTTGTATGTACATAAAATCAAACGCTAGATAACCTAATACAAGACAAATACACGTAATCAATACACAATCACACTTGCACCCCCTAGGGTAATCCCACATGTTGCCTTCCAAATGGGCCATGCTTGCACGTCGGATGTCTTTGGCAAAACAAAATCAAATGATCATAAGTCCCTCGATGACGCTTTCGAAAGTCGCCTATCAAAATGATCAAGTCCCTCCAAAACAAATTGCCAAAGACACTTGGCATCATTGCATTCATGGTCCATACGATGACCCACGCCCGTCCCGAATAAACTTCCTAAACGCAAGATTGTCCACCAATTTCAATGGTGGAACAAAATTGTTAAAAGGGGTTAAAACATGACAAAAAACCTTTGAGTACAATAGGGTAGACGAAACTCTTAGTTACTTGAGATCAAACTTGCAAAAAACACTCGCCTTCTTTTCCAAAAAAAAACACAATCCACAACACTTTCAAAAATCAAACTTTTCAAACTTTTGAAACATCTTTTCGAAAAGATATGCACCTTTGTAAAACATTCGAGTAAAGAATTATTACGAGGTTGGCCTAAGACAAGGCATCTTTTTCCAAAACATTTTCAAAACAACCCACACACGCACTATTTCAAAGCAATCGAAAAACAAGGCAAGTGATCTAAAAAGCCAAGTAACTAAGAGCCCATGGATAACCATGGATGAAAAGGGTGCTAATACCTTCCCTTTTCATAATCTACCCCCCGAACCCACGAAATATCTCAAAAGGTTTTTGCTGTGCTTTTTTAACCTTTCCTTTAGGATAAAGTAAAAAGTCGGTGGCGACTCTTGCTCAACCGCACAAGTGCGAATACGAACGCAAAACACTAGTCAGTTCTCCCACCGTATCACAAACATGCATATTTATTCCTTGTTATTTCTAGACTAGTACTCTTCTCATTGTTAATCTCAGGGGAGCCCAATGGAGAATGATACATATAATCAGACTAATGTTCGACTTATGGATATGCATGTATGAAAAAGATGTTACCTAAATAATTAAGGAAAATGATTATGATGCAAGTATCTTCTTATGAAAGTGTTATTCGAGTAAGCAATATGTATTATGTTGGAGGACACACCTTAGACAAGAATTCAGAAACAAATTGGAGAGTATTTAATTCAGCGGTCTTGGGAAAATTTCTTATATGTATCAACTAGTATTACAACATATCTTCCATAGTCTGATGTATTTGTACTACCTCAAGTGGTTTTGATGGCACCTCCGTTAATTGTTGGTTATGTTGGTCAAATATTATAGATCATAAATCCATTTTACTGATGTAACACATAAAACATATTTGGAACTAATACGAGAGAAAATATGAAAGCGAGTCAATAACAACCACTAGGAAATTTCCCACCTCAATTTCAATTTCAATAAGATTTCCAAAATCCCTAAGATAAAAACATCTCACTAGCCAACCACAGTTGAGGCTAGACCTTTAAGACAACAATTATTTAATCTCAATCTCATTGTCACTACAATCAAGAGGTATTTTGGAATAAAACTCATGTCATTGAATACTCATTTGCATTGGAAGTCCTAACTTGAGTGGGTGGATATATTGGTGCTTCTGTTGGTGTAAGCCCTAGAGGTCAATAGTTTTGGTACTTGTATCGAATATTTATTAATAATAAAATACATTTCTTTATTATGTTTATTTTTCAAAAATAATAAAGTCCCTAGAATAGTTAGTCTCTTTAATGAAATGTTAAGTGTGACTTAATCATGAGATCCCATTAAACATAAGGACATTATTCTTAAAGTATCTGTAGTCGACCTTTATTGTGAAGTGAGATAACATTAAAGAATTGAGACTATTATGTAGATAGACCAATGATCACATCTCATAGATCATGGATAAGGAGTTATCAAGTCTTAACATATGTATGAATATTAGGAGTAATATTTATACTGGATTGACCCGCTATGAGAATACTACATAGAATGTTATGCAAAATGTCATAAGTTATTCTCATGATGATAGTGGTGTATACCATCCTTTGACCTGAAATCACTATAGACCCTAGATGTAGAGTCGAGTTTTTTACCACTGATCAAACATTATCCGTGACTGGATGACCATAAAGACAGTTGATGGATACTTCACAAAGCATGTTGAGGGACATGAGTGACCTAGATGGAATTTTTCCATCCTGTGTAACAGGATAAATGTCTAAGGGTCCAATATTAAACTGGACAAGGATGGCACGATCTATACCTTGTGTTCAATATAGACATAAGGAAAAAGGGTAATTGTAAACACAAGTATTATCACGAAAAGGTTTTGTCAGATCACATGACATTTTCATGACTTGGGTAGCAGTGGTGTGTTTCTAGATACCGCTCACCGTTTATTATATTAAATGCATGAATTTAATATAATTACCAACGTCGTGATAACCTACAGGGTCACACACATAAGGACATATTGATGACAGATAGAGTAATTAAGGAACACCATAAAAGTATGATAGACTTAAGTGAATTGTAGAACACCGCAAGGTACGATACACTTAATTAGAATACAAAATATGGTAAGGTACCACATACTTAAGTGATATATGGTACATCATAAGGTCTGGTTCCTGTGGACTTAAGTGTTTTTCTAGCTTGCATCCCACACAAGTGGTTCTATAAATATAACCCATGTGTAAATGCATTAACACTTGATGAAAAATCAGTCTGTGAAATCCTAATTGTATTTTCTCTCTCACTCAAAGCCTTCATTCGTAGCAACTAACACTGAGACTGAATGAAATTTGTTTGTATGGACTGAGTAGAGGCATTGTTCTTCATCAATGCTCATGATCACTCATTAGATTCTACATCAAAGGTCTTAATTGCCACAAGAGGCAACCGTATCTATCACTGGCCGTACTCATTCACAAGGATCACTAAAGAAAAAAATCATGTTTTCCGTTGCGCCTTATGTCGCGATTTTCCTTCAGCTTCTTCCTAGAGGTTGAAAGACTTTTGATTCTACTGCTTCTTATAAGGAAGATGACAAATTGACTATGAAGTGTGTTCCCTTTATTGTTGATTGGAACAACATTTTCATGGTATTATTCTCTCCCAAAATCTTGGTGAAAGCTTGGACATACATGTAAAGATGTTTATAGGGATGGGTTACTGACCTTAGCCTGAGGTCATTTTGAATCTATGTGCTTGCAGATATAACACTTACAATCTCGCAAAAGATCCTCTCTGATATTTTGATGATGACAATGTCAGCAGTTATGATGAAGTATGTGGAAATAAATTTGAACCTTGATGATGATGATCTAACTAGAGAAACATCTCACGCATCATCAACAAAAAGAGACTCAAGATTAAAATTCTTATATGATCCGGAGCAATCCAGCAAAAAATCTTAAAGCCTTAGATAAAGTGTGAAAGCTCTCCCATGTCATGTTGTTTTTAGTAACATGAGTTTTGTAAGAGTAAGGAAGTAACTTCTAAGTACTAAGGAAACTCACACACACATACACCTTAACAAATATTTTTCAAACATTTTTATCTTGAAAATTGTTTTCTAGACCAAGCTATGTGATTAAGAAGTTGTCTAATCTTTTTACATTTTTTAAATTGGCCAAATGATTGGATACTTACATCAATCAATTGGCAAAACTTTTTGAGCCATCTAATGGATTATAACGTTAAGCCAATCAATTAGAGAGGGTTGTAACAGCTAACCAAATGATTAGGACAACATATTAATGACCTACAACAACTCTTTATCAAATATTTCTATGTTGGGAAAGACAATCGGTTAAAATTGACTTAACCAATCAATTGGAGCATTATGCCAATCAATTATCTCATTAATTTTTCCCATGAATCAATTCCTTTTTTGGTTTTTCCAACTCCTATATAAAAGAGACTCGACTGCTCTTCATTTCACGTCACTTTCCAAAGCTTTACATTTTATTTGGAATTTATCTCTATATTTTATCTCTTTCTTTCTTTAGAAACATTTTTATTTCACTTAGAGTTGTCCTAGTGCTTTTGAGTGAAACTTTGCTTGTAAGAAAGACTTTGTAAGTGGTTGTGCTCTTTGTTTAATTTTTGAGAGTGTGATTCTCTTGAGAAGATTGAGTTTGGTTCTTGACAAAAATAGTCATAAAATACGTGTTTTGGTTTATTGAGATTTTTCGAAATAATTTTATTTTTAGTTATTGAGATCAACCTGAAAATATCTAAGAAGGTACATTAGCTTAGCTGGTGGTAAAAGCTATATTTTGTTGGGGATAAACCTGTAAAAGTCTTAAGATAAGCTTGTACAATGGTTTGTGAGCATGACCTTCAAAAACACAAAGTTTATAGTCAAACTCTTAAAAAGACCTATTGGGGACAAGACTAGACCGACATTCGGCTAAACTTGTATAAATCTCTGGTGCAATCTATTTAACCCTATCCTTTTAATTTATGCGATTTACTTTTACTGTTTTTACTTCCGCTGCTATTCACTCTTAAAAAACTACTAACATGATTTGAATCGAGAAAAATATAAAAGTAATCATGAATTTTAAATACCACAATTCACTCCTCTTGTGTTTGAAGTCATTTGTCCAATAGTTACGACAACCAATCTGATGAACCCAAAATAATATGTGAATGAGTCGACAACCAACTTTGATGAGAGGTTCTAAAAAAAGTTTGGAAAATTTTCCAATCCATATTTTTGACACCTAATATCATTAATGGTCATCAACGTTATGCAACCACAATTTAAAGAGGAACTAGGTGGACATGTCCATCACAGTTTGAAAAAACTAGATTCTACAACAACACACATCAAGTAATTCATCCAAGAAAATAAGTGGAAATTTGTTTGCTGAGGAAGATACCCACACTTAGTATCCATCATTGATATGGAAAAATCCGACTATGATATGTCAACCCATCCTACAACAAATATATTAGTAACTAGTATTCTAAAAGGGAAAAGGCATTTGTGTCTCACTTTGAATCATGCTAAAGGAAATGGCACCAATTATTCAGAAGACAAAATAAAGTATGCTTTTGTCATTACAAAAGCAAACCAAATATTTGATCACATACTTAAATATAAGCATATTGAACTATTAAATTATCACAAAATCCCTCCAATCAAGAAAATCAAAGACAATAGATATTTCTGTTAAATTGTAATTCAGTATGTCGAAAAGATTTAATTTGTTTTAGATTTAAATAGATTTGATTTAAGTCTAGAATAAATTAGATTTGATTTAGTAACAAAAAGATATTTTGGGCTTTGGACTTTGGGTGTAAGCTCAGTTATAAATAGAGGGAGTAACCCCTATTTTTGTAAGCAAGTCAATCAAGTCATTCACAGTATTTTGCAATTGCAAAGTGAATAATAAAGTTTTCACAGTTTGTGAGCAGAGAGAAACTCTGCAGAAATTATTTGTCTTGTCTTCTTTCTTTGTTTGTCTCATAATTAAATTGTCATTGTGGTAGAAATTCATCATAGACTTTGGTGAGTTTCTAACATCTGGTATCAAGAGCTTTTGTTTCGATTCAAGGGAAGTATCAATCAAGAACGATTGAAGAATTCACGATGACAAGTTATGGGAATGCAAACTATCCAGCAACGCTACCAGTTCTAAAAGTTGACAACTATGAGAATTGGTGCAAACAAATGAAAGTCTTATTCAGGTGTCAAGGTATTTGGAACCTTGTAAAAGATGGAGTCGAAGCGCTTGGAGAAAACGCTTCAGAAGAAGAAAAGAAGAAATACACAAAACCTGAGAAGCTTGGTTATAAAGCATTATTTATAATTCATCAATGTGTCAGCCCTGACAATTTTGAAAAGGTTAGTGATTCAAAATCTGCAAAAGAAGCTTGGAAATCCTTGAGAAGTTTTTTGGAAGCGCTGAGAAGGTGAAAGAAGTGAGGTTACAAACTCATAAAAGGACTTATGAACTGCTTCAGATGGAAGACAGTGAAAGCATATCTGATTTCTTCACTAGAGTTACAAAACTAGTAAATCAAATCAAGATATGTGGAGAAACGTTAACAACAATAGCTGTTGTTTCAAAGATTTTAAGATCTTTGGCCCCTAAGTTCGTCCACATAGTGGTAGCGATAGAAGAAGGGAAAGACTTGTCAAAATTGACAAAGGAAGAGCTTCAAGGGACGCTTAAATCTCATGAACAAAGAATGAACGAAAGAGCTGCAGGCAAATCGAAGAGTGATGTGGCTCTGCAGGCACATTCAGCAAAAGAGACCAAAGGCAAAGGAAAGTGTTTCGACAGAGGTAGAGGTGGCTATAACAAATCGAATGGCAGAGGAAACCAGATCGAAGGAAATGTGTCTAATCAAAGAAAACCATACCAAGGTAACCAAAGAGGTGGTGTTGTAAATAGAGGAAGAGGTGGTGGTCGAAAACTTGATAAGAGTCACATTCAATGTTATAATTGTCAGAAGTATGGTCACTATTCGAGTGATTGTCCAGAAAAACGAAAGAATCAAGAAAGTAATGCAAAGCTTGCAAAACATGAAGAAGAAGAAGAGATGATGATGATGGTCACAACAAGAGATGAAGATAGATTCAAGGACCAATGGTACTTGGATTCAGGATGTTCATCACATATGTATGGAAGGAAAGACTGGTTTGTCAATATAAAGCCCTCAATGAAAAATATGGTAAAATTTGCAAATGACAATACCCTAGCAGCTGGAGGTATTGGTGATGTTATGATTATGAGGAAAGATGGAAAAAGGTCAGTAATCTTCAATGTGTTGTACATACCAGGCATGAAGAGCAATTTGTTCAGTATAGGGCAGTTGGTCGAAAAGAATTATAAAGTGTCAATCGAAGATAAGGTGATGAGAGTCGTTGATGCAAATGGGAGATTAATCTTGAAGGCTCCTATGTCTCAGAATCGAACCTTCAAGATTGAACTAAATGTGATGGAGCACAAGTGCCTTTTGACTGCAGCTAGCAGAGATGAATGGATATGGAATTATAGACTAGGCCATCTCAACTTCAGAGACATTAGAGATTTGAAGAGAAGAAATATGGTTTCAGGATTACCAGAAATCGACATTCCAAACGAGGTATGTGAGGAATGTGTGCAGGCGAAGCAACACAAGAATAGCTTCAGCAAGGATGCAGGAAGCAGGTCGAAGGCTAGTCTTGAAGTCATATACTCTGATGTATGTGGATCAATCCAGGTGGATTCGATGGGAGGTAACAAATACTTTGTTACATTCATAGATGATTTCAGTCGAAAGCTGTGGATGTATCTGATCAAGAAGAAAAGTGAAGTGATCGCAGTATTTGCCAAGTTTAAGTCTATGGTCTAAAGACAGAGTGGTCGAAAGCTCAAAGTTTTGAGAATTGATGGTGGTGGAGAATATGTGTCGAAATACTTCGACAGACTGTGTGAAAAGGAAGGTATTATGCATGAGGTGGTGCCACCCTATACTCCACAACAAAATGGAATTGCAGAAAGGAAGAATCGAACCATCATGAATATGGTGAGAAGTATATTGAAAGGCAAGAATTTACCTAAAGAGTTTTGGGGTGAAGCTGTTTCGACTGCAACATACATTTTGAACAGATGTCCTACAAAGAAGCTAGAAGAAATTACTCCATAAGAATGTTGGTCTGGTGTGAAGCCTAGCTTGAGTCATCTGAAGGTATTTGGATCTATTGCACATAGACATGTGCCAGATCAGTTGAGAAGAAAACTTTATGAGAAGTCAATTCAAATGATTCTAGTTGGATATCATTCGACAGGAGGCTACAAGTTGTTCGATCCAGTGAAAAAGCAGATTGTGATCAGCAGGGACGTGATCATAGATGAGTTTAAAGAATGGGATTGGACTAATAATGTCAAAAAAGATTCAGTGGGAATCCTTCTTGAAGAGCCAGAAACTCAAGTCGAAAGAGAAGTTCGACAAGAGGAACCAGCAGATATACCAAGTACAAGCAGGCCTCAAAGAATAAGACGCATGCCTGCAAGATTGCAAGATTGTGTGATTACATTAGATGATGTAATAGATAATGAAGGTGAGCTAGTACATTATGCTTTCTATGCAGATGTCGAACCTGTTAATGCAGCTGAAGCATTAAAGGATTCGAAGTGGGTGAAAGCAATGAACGAAGAAGTAAAGTCTATCGAAGACAACAACACTTGGTCACTTGTCGAATTGCCTCAAGGTAAGAAGGAAATTGATGTCAAGTGGGTATACAAAGTGAAAACGAATTCGAAAGGGGGAGTAACTAGACACAAAGCAAGGCTTGTGGCGAAAGGATTTCTACAGAAAGAAGGAATAGACTTCGATGAAGTTTTTGCACCTGTTGCTTGGATCGAAACAATCAGGTTGGTTGTTGGTCTAGCAGAAATAAACAGTTGGCACATATGTCAGATGGACGTGAAGTGTGCCTTCCTGAATGGACCCTTAGAAGAAGAAGTTTATGTTAAACAACCAGTTGGGTTTGTAAAAAATAACAAAGAAAGAAAGGTGTACAGGCTTCATAAAGCCTTGTATGGATTAAAACAAGCTCCAAGAGCTTGGAATAAGAAAATTGATAGTTTCCTAAGGGAGAAGGAATTTGTAAAGTGCACAACTGAACATGGAGTATATGTAAGAAGAAGCAATAATGAATTGCTTATACTATGCCTCTATGTAGATGATTTGTTGATAACAGGTAGCTGTAAAAGTGAGATCGAAGACTTCAAAGGTGATCTCAACAAGGAATTCGAAATGTCTGATTTGGGTGAGATTTCATATTTCCTTGGTATCGAATTCTACAAGAGAATTAGAGGTTTGATGATGCATCAAAGAAGATATGCAGGAGAAATTCTCAAGAGATTTGAGATGGAAGAATGCAACCCAACTTCGACACCTACAGAACCAAGGCTGCAACTGTCGAAAGATGCAGATGAAGATGATGTTGATCCAACCCAATACAGAAGAATTATTGGATCATTGAGATACCTTTGTCATACAAGGCCTGACTTAGCATACAGTGTAGGTATGGTAAGTAGATTCACGCAGAAGCCAAAGGTATCACATCTAGCAGCAGTGAAGAGGATACTATGGTATCTCAAAGGAACTTTTGATTATGGCATTTTGTTTCATGTAGCTGATAAAGGAAAAGAATGCAAGTTAGTAGAATACACTGATTCGAGTTGGTGTAGTGATGCTGAAGATCGAAAGTCAACAGTAGGATATGTGTTTATGCTAGGTGGTGCACCAGTTGCTTGGAATTCAAGAAAAGAACCAATAGTGGCATTATCATCATGCGAAGCAGAATACATAGCTGCTTCTCTTTGTGCATGTCAAGCAACTTGGATGGTGAACTTGGTCGAAGAGATAACAGGGAAAGATCATGGAGCAATTACCATGAAGATTGACAGCATGTCAGCTATCAATCTGGCGAAGAATCCAATAGCACATGGTCGAAGTAAGCACATCGAAATGAGGTTCCATTATCTTCGAGAGCAGGTAGCAGATAGGAAGATGAATTTGGAACACTGCAGAACTGAGAATCAGATTACAGACATCATGACGAAGAGAGTGCAAGTCGAAGTATTCAGAAGACTAAGAGGCATGATGAACATAGATAGTTTAGACACAATGAATTAGGTGGTGTGTTAAATTGTAATCCAGTGTGTCAAAACTATGTGTCGAAAAGATTTGATTTGTTTTAAATTTAAATAGATTTGATTTAAGTCTAGAATAAATTAGATTTGATTTAGTAATAAAAAGATATTTTGGGCTTTGGGCTTTGGGTGTAAGCTTAGTTATAAATAGAGGGAGTAACCTTTGTTTTTGTAAGCAGGTCAATCAAGTCATTCACAGTATTTTGCAGTTGCAAAGTGAATAATAAAGTTTTTACAGTTTGTGAGCAGAGAGAAACTCTGCAAAAATTATTTGTCTTGTCTTCTTTCTTTGTTTGTCTCATAATTAAATTGTCATTGTGGTAGAAAATCATAATAGACTTTAATGAGTTTCCAACAATTTCAAGTGGCATAACTCCTGAAATACATGTGCCCAAAAAAAGATGAGGGTGTCTTGAATTACTATGGAAGAAGGCTAATTTCTCTTGAGATGACCGTCAAAGACAACATAGAACTATTTAGTTAGAGAACAATGAAACCCTTAATTAATGTAACATAAGGGAGTTAAGTAGTAAACGAGAAAGCCAAGCCTAATACACCACATGTAACCACCTTTATCAAAAAAAGAGGAGACATCAAAGAAATTGATCTATGTAAAAAATAAACAAGTTTTATAGTTCATTGCGAAAGTCCATAACCAAGGTAAAAAGAGTGACAATGAATTAAGAAAAAAGAGAGACAAATTTGTGAAGAGAAAATTCATTAGAGTTTTTTTTTTATAAAAGGATCAACAATTTAATTTTTAGGTCTAACACCTATAACAACAAGACCAAACAAAATAGAACCTATCTTTTTATATGAAAATGAAAGCGATTAATTGTATTGTTCATAAAAAAACAATAGCACAATAAACAAACAGAGTTTTATTTTAAATGGTTGTGTGATAATTGTTTTAGGTAAAGAAAATCTTAAAAATATTTATAAGGACGTTGAGATTCTTCTACCTTATTCAATAATTATAAATAATTCTTAGGAAGATTTTATCTAAAAAGAAGATTGTATTCCATGCTTCTCTAAAATCCTAACATAAATTTTTTATATTAAAATAAGTTTTTTTTTTTACACAAACTTACATTGGTTTCACAAAGTTATTTCATCTATATCTATAAAATATAAGAGTGAAGACCCATTTTAGTCTCTCACAAAATTTGAAGAGTCCAAATTAATTCCTATGAAAAATAATGTCCTTAATTAATTTCTTATAAAATTTAACCGAGTCATATTAGTTCTTATGATAATATTTTTTTCAAACTGATTTTTTCCTACTTTTAATCCGTGATTGAACTGCCATGTGTATCATTTTACTTACGTGGACTTATATTTTTATTTTCAATTACTTTCAAATCCATGTAAAATTTATTTTCTTTTTTATTTATTTTTAATTTTAATTAGTTATCAAAGAAAAGCCGGAAAAAAATCAAAATTTTACACCTAACACTTAATATTTTTATTTTTAATTATTTTTAAATTCATGTAATATTTATTTTCTTTTTTATTTAATTTTATTTTAATTAAAAACTGAAAAAATAAAAAATTTGCATCTAGAGATTGAACCAAGAACCCCTTGGTCAATAGACAAATGTTTCATGTTTTAAGTTATAAATAAAATTTATATTAATATATTTTCTTATTATTTTTTAATTATTAGCAATACTTAATATATTTTGATCCCTAGCAAAAAAAATCATATTTAATTTCTTACAAAATTTAATTGGGTCACGTGAGTCTCATATGTTCAATCTTACATTGTAGTATCATCACATTTAAACTATGAAGAAAAAATTCTCCATTATTATCACATAGATTATAGATATACCATCAAATTCAAAATATTATAGTACCATCAAATTCTAAAATATTATACCAACAAATAAAACTTCAAAATCTAAAACATCTAGTATCACCAAAATAAAACCAACCAAACAAATAAAGAGTCATAAAATTGCAAAGAATGTTGTACCAACAATTACAACATTAAAACAAAATATTTGACGATGCCATCAAATCCAAAAGACAAGTTAAATAAAGGAAATGTCAAATTGACTGTCATTGTGTAAATTCAGGTGTAAGCATGAATCTTGGACTACTCGCTCCCATTTGTAGTGATTGAGACGAACGCGGAGGAATAAATCAAGGTGTTAGTGGTCGAGTAGATGAAGTTTTAACTGTTGAAGGACGTCCAATGAAAAGTGGTGGTAGCGGTCTAACTAGAGGATGTGATGATCTAACATAATGAGGTGGTGGCGGCCTAATAAAAGGGGAGACTTAAAATCATGAAAAATAATAATAAGGAGGAGGCCTAATAGAAGGAAGTGGAGGCGGTGATGATCTCAAAATGTATTAAGTATTGCTAATAATTAAAAAATAATAAGAAAATATATTGATATAAGTGTTATTTATAAATTAAAACATGAAAAATACAATAGTTTAGTGTTAGAGCAAGTTGCCCATTAATCAAGGAGTCTTTGGTTCAATCTTTGTTAGATGCAAAGTTTTTAATTTTTTCAACTTTTTGCTAGATGCAAAGTTTTTAATTTTTTCGAGCTTTTTCTATAATAACTAATTAAAATAAAAATAAATAAGAAATGAATATTATATAAATTTAAAAATAATATAAAATAAAAATAATAAGTCCATATAAGCAAAACTAATATATATGGTAGTCCAGTCATGGTTCAAAAGTAGGAAAAAAAACTGATTTAAAATTTTTTTTATTAGAGAGGTTAATATGACTCAGTTAAATTTTATAAAGAACTAGTAAGAAACCCGTGCTACCGCACGGGTCCTGTCTGGATATTACACGTGTACCAAATTATCCTTTGTAAAATATGAATTTATTTTTTAAATTGGTTAACATTTTCATAGTTACAAATATAGGCTAATAACATGCACTTGCTTTTTAAGCATTGATTCGTACTTATAATAAACCGTACAACATATTCTCTAACTTCAATTATATTAAACAGTAGTGAAGCTACCGGCAGAAAACACAGAGCCGCTACCGAACTTTATTTATCTCGAAGGAAGGGGAAATATCGATAAAACCACAAGGGAATGGATAAGATGGTCTCGCGACCAAGAGAAAGGGTAATGGAGTCGGTTATACAAGGGGAAGGTATTAGCACCCCTCATATCTGTTGTACTCAACGGGATCCGTTTTGTTTGTTTGTCTTAAAGGGTGTATTTATCTACAACTATGCTTGTTTAAGGGGAAATGAATGGTTTTTGATTATTGCGTTCGTGAGGGTTTCGCGACCCTTTGCCTACGTATCCAATGAAGGAATCAGAACACCGTAGTTCCTCTAGAAAAAGATGGTTTTGTTTGTGTTTTTTAGTGGGCGACGTTAACGCACGCATTCTAGCAATAGGCACGGCCGGTATCGCGGTAGAACGAAGATAACATGCTCGTTGGGGAAGTTTTGATTGGTTGAGTGTTTTTGCGAGTTTTAGAATAAATTCGAGTAATAATTAAAGAAGTGTTTTTGGATTTTTGATTTCTTTGGTCAACAAGGTTTGTTTGGACGAGATTTTAAAAATGCGACGACCTAATGTCTAAGTTTTTACTTAATAGGGGTTAAGTTTTAAAATTATAGAGACATTTAAGTGCAAATAAAACAGAATATAACTAATTATCTAAAGAAGTTTTTTTTTTTGAACTAAATTAAAAATTTAGGATCACTTACTAAAAATAATTCTAAACTAAATTAAAAACTCTAAAGTTATAAAAATAGTTCTAAGATTATTAAATTAGATCTAAATTAAATTAAAATTTCAAGGTTGCTAAATTAAATCTAAATCAAATATAAATTCTAAAGTTATTAAGCTAAATCTAAATCAAATAAAATTCTAAAATAACTAAGCTAAATCTAAATCAAATAAAAATTATAAACTTATTAAACTAATTCTAAATCAAATAAAAATCTTAAAGTAACTAAGCTAAATCTAAATCAAATAAAAATTATAAACTTATTAAACTAATTTTAAATCAAATAAAAACTCTAAAGATATTAAACTAATTCTAAATCAAATAAAAATTATAAACTTATTAAACTAATTCTAAATCACATAAAAAATCCTAAAGTTATTAAACTAATTCTAAATCAAAAATGAAAATTCTAAAGTTACTAAGTCTAAAACCATTCTAAATAGTTAAAATTAAATAATTAACTAAAACATAGTTATTTGATTAAATCTAAAAGAAAACTAAATTAACTAAATAATTAAAACCAAGGGGTGTAAGAACTCAATTTCGCTGGACTTATTAATGATGACCCAAAGCAATATTTGAAAACTCAAACAAGAAGTGAGTGTATATGAGAAGAGCGGATTGGGCTGAAGGTATGAAATAAATTAACAGGCCCAAAGCATGATTTTCGTTTACTTGCTAGAATAAAATATTAAAACACAATTGGGATGCACCAGAAACGCGTTGGGCTGGATATGGCTTTACTACAAGGTCCAAATGAAATTGCAAAAAAAAGAAAACCCTAGAACCCAGATTGAATGGTCGTTCACCATCTTTCTAGCATGTTCCTCTGCTCGTTAATTCTCTCTTTCGGTTCATAAATGGCCATCCAAATCCCACCGATTCATCACCATCGCTTTATCATTTTCTTTATCGATTTGTCACCATCATTGAGTAACGAAGGCCACGGTCACGGAAAATTACCTCTCGATCGAACAACAAGACCCAGTTGGAATTTCGAATCCACAGTTGAGTTCCTCGATTCCCATATCTCCTGTCTTGATTCTGAATTTCTTACATGTTTTTTTATCTTATAATTTTAGTTTTGATTTCTTGCTTTTAACCCCCAATTAGCGGTTTACAGGACTACCAATTACGAATCGGGTTCGGGGCTCTCATGGTTCGACTCTGCTCAAATTTAGGATTTTACGACACAAAAATTGCGACAGTTACTTAATAACCGTCGTAATTCTAATATAGGGACCCATGTCACGACGGTATACACCTACCGTCCTTACATATTTAAAAAAATATTAAATATCGCGACAATTTTTCATTAAACCGCCCTAAAATGAATGTTGCGACGGTTAAGAAACCGTCCTAAAATAGACATCACGACGGTAAAACAACCGTCGCCCCCCTAAACCTTTAAAAAACATGCAAAAGTTATGAAAGGGCACGACGGTAACCACACCCGTCGTCCCCCTAAATCCTTTACCCGGCTTCGTCTATTTCTCTTTTTATTTATTGTTCATGTATCTTTCTCCAAATTTCTTCATACTTTTGCTTTTTCTCTGTACAAACTTCAACCACATCAATTCGATGAGAACCTTAAGAAGCTTCGATGGCTTCCCTTTAAATTTGAGCATCTTCTCTCGCTATTCCCAATTTGAAATCCATTTTTTGTGTGTTTTGTGTTTGGTGACGTCGTGTTGGTTCTGGAAATTAGGGCATCAAGCATAGGCAAAGCCATCACCCGACTAGCTAGGGCAGTTTCCCAGGCTCTTCCTTCTCTCGTCTGAACTTCTGAATCTCATCGCAATGGTCGCTCTCTCACTCAGGAAATCGAATCTGCTCCAGGAAGTATCAGAGTCAATCTTCTCCTTCGCTCATAAATATGTGTTCTTTTTTAAATCAGAATAGGGTGGCTGGAAGAACATCAATGGTTGTGGCACGTTCTGACTCGCGGCATCGGGAATTCGTGGTCGTAGTCGCATATCATTGATTGTCTTTAGATGTCGAATCATCGTGAGTTATCTTCTTCTTCTTTTTTTTCACTTTTAAGCTCGATTTTTTATGCGGGGTCGTTATTCTGTTGTTAATCATTGTTGTTGTAGGTTGTTAACCAAGTGTTCGGTGAAATGCCTGAACCATGTTGTTAATCACTGACACGTCGACTCCAATATTCATTTGAAATTCATGAAATTCTATTCTGTTCTCCAGACAAACTCAAGTTTGATTGAGGGTCGCTGGCAGCTCATTTTTACTACAAGACCTGGAACAGCATCGCCTATTCAGGTTCTTATTATCATTACTCAAACGCATTTTCTAACCGTTTATTCACTTTAATTTATATTTTAGCGGGGCTGGAAATTTACTTCCAAAATCACCACACCATCATGTCTACAAATTGTTGGTGTATGTTTGCTATTTGGCCTACTTACTATATGTTTGTTTCATTTTTAAAGGAGCCAAACTTGACTCTACAAGTCTAGAATTGAGTATAACCTATTAGTTCGTACAGTAATTATGACAATCATAATGCCGTCTCTTGAATAACACAGGATAGTTCAACAGTCTTTATGACAGTAATATAATATTATGTTTCTAAATGCAATTCATTCTGTAAATTTACGCATGTTTAACTGAAATTTCAATCTCATAATATCTACCTACCAGAACAAGTGTCACCAAACTGTTCAACATATACCCCATAAATTGCTTACTGATATGACTCAATATGGTATTCTATATTGCTCTTTCAGAGAACGTTTGTCGGGGTTGATTTTTTTAGTGTATTTCAAGAGGTTTATCTTCGAACGAATGATCCACGCGTATGCAATATTGTGTCATTTTCTGATGCCATTGGTGAGCTCAAAGTGGAGGTAATACTAAATAAGTTTAACTGAACTTATCATAAATTTAATACACATTTCTGCGTTCAATTCAACTTCTTTTTTTATAGTATTAGGTGAGAGAAACTGAAACTCGGTGAAACTTTTTAGTTTAACAGTAGTCAATATTGTGAATTGAATTATGCCACATAGATTCTAAGGCCGGCTTTCTTTTATTTCTTCACATATGTATAGTTTAATAGTTGAATTCCTTTTGTGTTTCTGTTTGCGCCTGTGATACAAAAAACATGATATCATATAGCTGTTCCTTTATTTTGTTATTTTTATTCTTCTATCGATTTAAAGTTTGGTTTCTGGAAGAGTGAAGTGAAGTTTGATCTATATGTATGACCGAATCTAGTAGGACAAAGACTTCGTTGTTGTTGTTGTTGTTGTTGTCATTCTTGTTCTTATATTCATGTCTTTCCATCTGAACAGGCAGCAGCATCCATCAAAGATGGAAAAAGAATCCTTTTTAGGTTTGACAGAGCTGCCTTTTCTTTTAAATTTCTTCCATTTAAAGTTCCATATCCAGTTCCATTTAAGCTACTTGGAGATGAAGCAAAGGGCTGGTTAGACACCACATACTTGTCGCATTCCGGAAACCTACGCATCTCAAGAGGAAATAAGGTGATTAGCCATTACCAATATAAACACCATCTTAATAGTCTTTCTTTCCTTCCCTCGAGTGAAATGCTAGATCGTCTAGCACATCAAAGTATTTATATAAAAACTTTATATTTCCAAGACTTATCAGCAGCATATTTATAGTGCAGGGAACCACATTTGTGCTGCAGAAGCAAACTCAACCTAGACAAAAGTTATTAACCGCCATTTCGTCGGGGGTGCGTGTTAGAGAGGTAAGAGTGCTGTATTTTCTTCACATTTCCAATATAAACCTAACTGTAATATTTTCACTGTCACAGTTTTTCACATCCTTAATTTCAACAGGCAATAGATGAACTCATTTCCTTAAATAAGAAATCTGAGGATAAAGAGCCAGAACTAGAAGAGGGTGAGTGGCAAATGATATGGAATTCACAGGTAGATTTTGAAATACAAACAGAGAGTTCCACCAACTGATAATTTTTTTACTCGGAAAGTTTTTTTTTGTGAGAAATACTGTTTGAAGATGGTTTAAATGTAAACATTGTGTTACAAGGTTTTATTTTTCTTATTTAAACAACTTATTTTCTATAGACTGTGATGGATAGTTGGTTAGAGAATGCTGCCAATGGTCTGATGGGAAAGCAGGTATCATGTTAATCTTTATCCAAGCATGAAAGTGTTTAACATTACTCATTTGGCTTCACTTTTCCTGGGTGTTGGATCAGCTCCCTAAATGGTCTCCTATCAATAGGGTTGCTTATACTGATAGGCTCTCTGCGAGGTTTGAAAGAGAGGGTGAGGGTGTCTGCAGTTCTCACAATTCTTTATGCAATTCCTAACCTTGACCTTTTTCAGGTTAACATGAAAGGACTTGATGGAATTCAACGACCTATATATGTGGCGAAAAGGTATGTTTCAACTGACAAGTGCTTTATGGAATTCCTACCCTATTTTGCTTTTAATGCCAAGGAAACCCTGATGACTATGGTATGGTATGTATGGTGACTGGTATAGATCCCTTATGAAGGTGTATGGCTGTTTTTTGTTGGCTGCTAACATTTATTGATCAAGTTAGCTGGTGAGGCCTGATTGATCCATGTAGTAACTTATATGTTTTGAAAGCCCTCGAGGGCATTTTTGTCCTCCCAACTGCTATATAGCTTAAAGCTGTAAATAGGGTAAATAGGGCACTCTGTTAATTTGAGTAAGGTGAATTTCTCGCATGAAGAGCGGGCCTTCTACAAAAAGTTGGAAGCTGATTCACGTTCTCAATTTAAAGTTTATTTCTTTTCAAATTTCTTATATTAAGCTGGTGCCTTTTGTGTGACAGGAGTTAAACTTGACAATGCAACAACTATAGCAACGTTTGATCCAAATGAGAAAACCTACAACATTAATGGAAAGGATGTGCAAGGACACTTCATCGGTTTCTTAACAAGTGTCAATGAGAAAGTTAGGAAGAAAACAAAGTTCGTCTTTCAATTTCTTAACGCAAGTGATGTCGAACCAACAACAATGCAACCGTATGGCACCATTGTGAAAGATCTTGCGGCAATCAAGTCATATGCATCTGGCATAATAGTGCCGAAAGAATACATATGGCCAGTTAAACCAGACAATTACTTGGGGCCTCTCACAACCCTAGTATCTGATGCACATAAACAAGGACTGGAAGTGTATGCTTCTAGTTTTGCGAATGATTTCTTTTCAAGCTATGATTATAACTATGATCCTACTGCTGAGTACCTACAATTTATAGCGAAAGACGAATGTGTTGATGGTCTTGTTACTGATTTTCCTTCAACCGCATCAAATTCTATAGGTGAGTTGAAAACACTAGACCTTTCTTATTAACATTTTCTGCGGTGAGAGTGAAGAGATATTCAAAACTATGCTTATTAGAAGACTAGTTCAAAAGAAGATAACTGGGCTATATGGAACTGAATTTCTTGTTTTTTCAGCATGCTTTGCACTCAACAATACACTGCCGAAAAAAGGTAATAGTATTATTCTTGAACTTCTCACAACAGTCATAGAACCTTATAAAT